>CM019740.1:657469-1278284 GCA_009761775.1 Ficus carica | reverse complement strand
CCCCCCCCCCCCCCCCCCACCCAAACAAATCCGATGCCTATGCTGGAGCTGGACAACCATCTCCCTCCCACCCTTTCCCCCGTTGGTGCCGCGATCTGCGTTGCCCACCCCCCCTGTCGGCGCCATGAGCTCCATCTCCTTCCCTCCCTATTTCTCCCCTGGGCCGGCGCAAAGATCTTGGTCCCCCTCCCCTCCCCTGCGTCTTCGCCGCCGTTCGCCCCCCTACGGGGTTTGCCGATCTGGGTCCCCCCCCCCCTGTGGTGTCGTCGACCTTGAAAAGAGAGAGGGAGAGAGAGGGAGGGAGAGAGGGGAGGAGAGAAATAGGAATTTGTTTTGTTTTTTTTTTTATTTTATATTTTGTAAATTTTTATTAAATGAATTATTATTAAATTACTAAAATGCCTTCACCAATTAGATCACATGCATTGCACATGACACATTCTGTTAGAAATTTACGACATTTGTAAAAGTTTTGCAATCAATTACGGACATTGGCAACTGTTGGCTTTAAATATGTCACAAAATTTTGCCATAATATTTTTTGCGGCACCTTTTTCATTTTTTAACGGCCACAATTATATGCCCACTAAAAAGCATGTTTCTAGTGATTGTTTGGCATAGTCTAATGGTAATGTTACATCTGACTTTACTTAAAGGCGCAGAACTCTCACCCCAAGTTCCAAAAAAAAAAAAAAAGCATGTTTCTAATAGTGAAAGCGAGAGACTACAAAAACCCTAGTGGAGGATTTTTTTGGGTCGGCACATCAGCAACGCCATGTTTCGTGATTCTCAAGATATTATGGTCACAAACTCAATAATTTGGCAGGGGAAAACGTGAAAAATAATTAATGAGGTGGAAATGCCTTTTACAATTTGATGCTGATAATAATTGTGTTGTGCAACAGTTTTTTTTTTTTTTTGAATAGTCACAAGTTGGTTTTTAATATAGAAACAAGGTAATCTTAATTAAAATAAAGATAAATTAAAAACTAACTTCCTTTTCAAAAATTAAAAATAAAAACTAATTTTATTGACACACTACTGTTTGAAGGTTTACTGGTAAGAACAGGGAAATAAAAAGCCCTCTCTCCTCATAGACACACTACATTTTGATACCGTCTTCCATGGCAATTACTCTAAAAACAAATTAATTATCGAAGTTATTCATCTTCTTCCCTTCCAAGAGTACTTGCTACAAGTTATAGATAGTGAAATTACCCCTAAAAAGACGAAATACCCGTACTCATATAATAATATAATAACAGTTATAAAGAAAAAAGAGGAGAGTCCTCTCTCTCTCTCTCTCCCCCTCCCCACCTTCCCTCTCCCACCGAACACCCCCCCCCCCCCCCCCCCCCCCACAAAAAAAAATCCAATACCAACACCGGAGCTGGAGGCAGACACCGTCTCCTTCCCTGCTTCCCCCCCCCGTCAGCGCTGCGATCTGGGTTCGCCCCCCTTTCCCCTCCCCTGTGTCTTCACCGCTGTCCGCCCCCTCCCCCTATGAAGTTTGCCAATCGGGGTCCCTCATGCCCCCCGTGGTGTTGGTCGAATCTTTAAGAGAGAGAGAGAAAGATAGAGAGGAGAGAAAAGGAAGTTGTGTGTGTGTTTTTGTGTTTATATTTTTTTTATGGATTTTTGTTAATTTGTATGAAGTGGAATTATTGGTTAAATTACCAAAATACCATAATCAATTAGATCACATGCATTGCACATGACACATTCCATTAGAAATTTAACGAATTTGGACGGAAAGGATCATAATGGCTAACATTTTAAGAGTTTAGGGTTTTTTCTCGCCAAAATAAATAAATCATGGACCAAACCGTCCACCTTTTAAAGAATTCAGATACTATTTAGGCCAATCACTCTATTTGAAATTTTACGAGAGACTTTTCCGTTACTGCCAGTGGACCAGTAACAAATCATATACATCAACTCTCTAAGCCCTATATATATACTCCATTTCCACTTAATTTTCAACATACCACACACAAAAACAAAGATAAATTAAGAAAAGAAAAGGGGGGAAAAAAGAGTTGAAGATGAAGGGTGGCAAGATGATGACGACTACATCGCCTGCTATGATTGCGTTGGTCGTGATTGTGGCCGCCTGCTTGGCCTCACCTGCCTTCGCTCGAACCATCAACGAGGACATGGTTCATGCCATCATGTTGAGCGGGCAGCTGGGCGATCGGTTTGTTAGAGTACCTGGCGAATATTGTCATATTTTTGAAGGTAAAATATGTTGTGAAGGGCTTTATTGCGTCGGTCCCGCCATTGGTAAGGATAGAAAGTGTGTGCCCTATGCAAATTGTCGAAAGCAAAACCAGGGTTGCAGTATCACGGTGAGCGTTGCTACCCGTTTTAATTGCAACGTCCTTATCAAGGAGTTTGGTGTAAGAAGTTTATTAGTTCCTTCAAAGGAAGTGTTGAATGCTGAACTTTGTGTCGTACTTCTATGTCTATATATATATATAATATATATATATCTGAATATATGCTACATATATTGAATAAAATTAAGTGAGGTCGACGTTGTGGTCGTGTCCTGTCTCTCTTGGGAAGTTGCGTATAAATTATACTTATAAGTTGTGTAATCTATAGAGTACAAATAAAACTACATATGTGTGTCATGGATATGTCTGTAGCTTGCAAACTATTGCTGCTATGTCTGACTACCATGTCCTGATCACGTGTCATGTATTTGATATTATAAAGTAATAATTGAAAAAATTAAAGTTTGTATTGTAACTGTTTTTGTTGCATTACTGTATATTATGTCGATTCATCTATAGCTTTCCAGAAACAACGGGAAATCTCCTCAATCTATATAAAGACATTAAACGTTTGTAGTTTCTAGTCCTCTAGAAATTTTGCTTGACAAATGTGTCACAAATCGATCCTATCCAAACAATATTCCGGATATAAGAATCTAGCTCTTTACTTAATTGATATTCTGGCCATCTATACACTAAAAGAATGAGGAAACAACCCAAGTTATATCAAAATTTTATGAGTTCTAACCTATCAGCAGCAGTTGAAATACCGTACCAGAACCGTCCTACCGCAAACCAAACACACAGCTTTGAAAATTCTCAAAGTAAAAACCTCAATTCCGTTGTCCTCAAGGGTATTGAATGTATTTAATTTGATGTAAAAGTTTTTCTCTCATGAAGTTGGAAATGGATCAGAAACCGCTCAATTATGAGGTAGGCCATTTAGAAAAAGCAAATAAATAGATATTGATCAGAAGATAAGGGAACAGCTGTCTAGAACATTCAACTATTCTTATCACAAACTAACTTTCAGGATTTCATCAAAGTCGGGAGGAGCTAATGATTAATGGAAGAAACAAAGCAAAAATACAACAAAAGTAAAATAAATAAATTTCATCAATTTTTATTATATTACTTTTCTTTTTCTTTGTGTCTTTTTTTTTTTTTTTGGTTTCCATTTTTTTGTTTTGTTTTTGTTTTCTGTTTTTATTTTTTCGTTTATTTAAATGACATAAGATCACAAATAATTATTCACAAGGAGAAATCCAAGAATTACGACGAGAAAGTTCCTATCCGGCTAAAAATTGTCCCTCGGGCAATTATAACAATCATTACCACAAACCTTATAATGGTGTTCTAAACAGTGATTAAACCAACTCTTAAGATCATTGAACGTTCAAAAGATTGTTTTCTCGACGCTCACAACTCTCAGAAATGAAATACTTATACTTGAGAATTTTCTCAACTTAAGTGCATTCACAACCATCTTACCATAAGGTTTGATGAGGCACATAAGCACTCTCAAAGTAAATTTTTAATAACTAAAGATAGCATAACTTGACTCAACAAATATCCTGAAATCGTGCTCAGCAATTTAAGCAACGTGATGCCAAAATTTAAGTCATCGCTAATAGTCTGGCAGTCAAACATTCTTTCCAAGTGTTTGAGGGTTCAGAGATATTTACTATCCCACTACTACTACTAGTGACGACTTGACGGGGAAAAAAAAAAAGTCACTAGTAATCTAAAACACTAAGTTTTGGCAAAATTTAGGCAGTAAATAAGGGAGGTTAAATTCTGATTAAATCAAAAAAAAATATTTGTGACCATGGAGGAGTCAGACTTTGAGTTCGGGGGACACAATTAAAGATAAAAATTATGAACTTATGACATAAAATCATGTAAAATTTATAATACATTTTCATAATTTTTATGAAAATAAGTAAAATTTCCAACACTTTTTCGTACTGAAAATTTATTGAAATAAGCAAGGTGTAACAATTGTTCTAGACGAGTTCTCATTTTTTGATATCTCTGCATAATAATTTCATTATCAACAGTATCATTATAGTTTCTTGAATCCTCCGATACGTCATTACCATGAAATGCAAGCTGTTGGCGTAAAAGAAACTGTACAATCAACGATGCATTCAGACGCAGTCGATATTTGCTTCGAGCTTGACTTATTTGCTTATCCAAAACAGATTGAATATGTTGCTTTTGATTCAAAAGGCTTGACACTGGCTGTAAGCTTGGTTATGGTCGGTATTAGGAGCTCCAACGTTTGCTTGAAATATTCTTTACCAACTCGAGAACCCTTCACCAACAAAATAGTCACCACCAGCTTGATCTCTATTATTTGACTTAAAGAGATAACAACAAAGACGAAATGCAGCATCTTTTGTCACGCTATACTCCAACCAATTAGGAAATTCAAGAAAACATCCCGGGACAAAACGTAGTGGTTTGTCTCCATATTTTGTAAAGGGAAAATTATGATCTACAGGTTGACAAGGACCCTTGAACAAGTGTGTTCTTCGAACTTCATCTCAAATAGGTACATTATAACTCAAAATTGGAGGTCTAAACCCAGCATCTGTCAGAAGTTTTGAAGCATCAAATCCTCTCTACTTGATTTTGCATCACTGTAACTTTTTCCAATAGAAGTCGGCGACTCTATGTGTCGTGTTCAAAACCCAACATAACTGTTAAATATAAAATCAAAATTAAAATTTAATATGCCTATTAAAACCTGTTATATTGTGCATATTTTATGACAATTTTTATCGTTTTTAAAGGATTATAACATTAAAATGAATTAAAGAAAAGCCTTCTCTAAACATATTGCTAATCTACATCGGCTACAACTTTTCATATAGAAATAAAAACTAATCTCTCAAAAAAAAAAAAAAAAAAAGGTTAATAAATATTTAAACTTACATACCTTAGCAAGGGAGAAGATAATATTGAGAACAAACTCCCAAGCTTTAATCAAAAGTTATATCCTAATTTTAATACTACATGAAAAATGGTTTTTTGCAACCAAAAAATTGGTGGTGAATTTGTTTATTTTGGTCGCAGAAAGTTTTTTTGCGATCAAAATTTTGGTCGCTAGGTGGTCACAATATCTTGGTTGCAGAAAGTTTTCTTTGCAACCAAATTTTGGTTGCCAAAAAATGCGTCTTTCTGCAACCAAAACTTTAGTCACCGAAAGCCAACTATTTGGTTGCCAAATGTTCATGATTTTGTTATCATAGGCAACCAAACAATTCTTTTGCAAACAAATATGACACATTTTACTACCAAATAGTTGGTCGCAACAAGGTGTTGCGCGACCAAAATAGTCGGTGGCAAAAAAGTTGACTGGTTGCAAAAAGACTTTAATTTGGAAACCATTTAAGTCGTGCCAAGGAACACGACTCATAGTAATAGAACTTTTTGCAACCAAAATTTGGTCGCCCAAAGTTTTTTTTTTTTTTTAATTTTAATTTTTTTTAATTTTTAATTTTTAAATTTTTGCAACCAAAAAATCATGGTGGCAAAACTCATTTCGTTCTACACCTATTAGAATCTTTAGTGACTAAATATTTGGTTGCTAATTGTGTAACAACTCTCATTGAAATAATTGTTAAAAAAAAAAAATTGAGTAGAAGAAATTACATTATTTGATGTAAATATTATCAGTAATTTTATAGTGAACCAAACTAAAATACCAAATTCATATATGCTTTATGTTTAAAGTATTTCTGTAATACCAAGTATTTCTGTATTTACACGATTTCTTTTATTTTAAGAAATTTGTACAATTTTTAAAGATACGCATGAAAAAAAGCCCGGTTAAGGGTTTTTATTTCGTTTTTGTGAGTTTTATGATATTCTAAGACTCAAAAATGATTGCTTAGTCAAGTAAATGACCTTTTAGGCGAAAAGGAGCGAAATCGCCAAAATTCGCATGTTGGTCAAAGTTTGACCGAAAACACCGACGGTTGACCAAAAAGTCAACTGTTGACCACGGGAGTCAAAATTTGGCGGGAAAGTCAGCGGTTGACAAGAAAGTCAATGGCGGACGAGAAAGCCAAAGATTGACCCGAAAAAGTTAAGAAAAAGGCTGTATGACTTAATAGTTCGCAGTATAATATTGTACTGCATAAAGCTATTTTTTTATGATTAAAATGATATGTTTAGGATTCAAAAACCACCATAGAAAGTCAAGCACAATAATTAGAATATTTTGGGCCGAGTGGTTCCAAGTTAAGAAAAAGTTTTTATACAGTCCATTTATAAACATGTGAATTTTGGACTGCGGTTCAATTAACTAATACTGCGTATAAGTGAATCCAGTATTGAATTACCTGTGGTAATTGAAAAATGGATTATTTAAAGAGGATTGGTGGTAAACAAACCTTAGTGAGGCTTACCTCACTAACTTTATGTTTATTACATCATATTAATTAAATTAGTTAGTTAGAAAGTAATTTTTAGAACCTTCCTTTGTTTCCACCCAAGCAAAGCCGACCACCTCACCCCCTCCCCTTGCAAAATATGATTTTTTTAGGGACCACATTGTGCAATTTTAAGAAGTTCAACCTCTATAAATAGGGGTGAGGAAAATCAAGAAAAATTCACAAAACATAACCAAAGTCTTGCCAATTTCTTGCTTGAACCAAAACCGGTTTTTGAGTGTGAAAGAGAGGAAGATTTGCAGCCAAGATTGAAGAGGAAATAGAGTGGGAGGATCGGCTTTTGGTGGAAGGAAAGCAAGGAAAGAAAACTTTGGAAAGTTGGATACCCATTTTGCTTCCTAGGGTCGGTTTTGTGAGTTAAGGAGGAAGAGAGGAAAAATTTTGTGGAACCAAGGGGGATTAGGGTTTTTAGGGTTTAGTCTTCTACTTTGAGCATCCAACAAGAGCTCAAAAAAATTTGGTACTTATCCTAGCCAAGAAGGCCGAAATAGGGAGGAAAAGAGCAAGGGAACAAGCCAAGGTTTTGGCCAGTTTTTGGGAGCTGTTTTGGCCAGTTTTTGGGAGCTGTGGTGGCTGATTTTCAAGGCAAAGGAGGCTGCAAAAGTTGGACCAATTTGGCAAGAAAAACCGGCAGCTAAGGGAGGAGCAAAGGGAAGATCAACCAAGTCAAATTCTTGATCCAAAACAAGGTACCAAACCCTTGATTCCAAGCTTTTAGTTTAAATTTCAATTGGAGAAATTTAAATGTATTAAAGCCTTGGTTGTATTGAGCATAAGCTCATTGATTTCTCTTGCTGCCCTAGCTTAGAAATTAGGGTTTGTGCTTGAAAATTTAGGGTTATGTTGGTGGTTGTTAATATGCATGCTAGGTATTGTTGTTTTGTTTAGGTTTTTGTATATTTGTGCAAAATGTTCATGTTAATGTGTTTGTTGAATGTTGAACGTTAGAACGTCCCTGCATGTTTGAATTAGGCTCCCGACGTGTTCGGTTGAGGTAGGGTGAACGTAATAGGACGTAAGCGAAATCGAAACCGAAAAATGGCTTTCTCGGGTAGGGTTTGTCCAGTCTCGGGAAAAGCAAATTTTGAGGCCCTTAGAGGCCGAATTAGGAGAAACTCAAAACATGAAAGTTGTAGATTAGGATTTTTCCTAGGGGGATACGTGAACAGTTTTTCAAAATAAGGCTCCAATGGCCTTGGTTTTCTGCAAAAACCGAGTCTGACCTGCCCAGGAACCATACACGACCAGAGTTAGTTCAACACAGATTTTGGACAGGTTATGGTCCAAACTGGATTTTATGTAAAACACGAAGTTGTAGGGTTCTGTGATAGCTAAAACTTTCGTGAAGACAATTTTTCCAAAATCAGCTTAGATTTTTTAAATGAAATTGATTTTCAAAGATGATACAGAAATGGGGAGATTTCTGTACAAAATTTTTAGAAATGGTTCAGAAAATGGTTGTTTTTGTGTTTTTAATGATTAATTGGCATTATAAAACTGTTCCAAAGGCAGTTTTTAATAGTCGATGATTTTTACAATTTTACCTTATGATTTGCTAAATTTTTTAAAAATTAAATTAAATAAGGGATTTTGTGCCAAAAACATAAGGTTTTCTAAAAAGAAAACACAAATGAATTTTTGGGATTTAAAGTCAGAAATAATAATCTGAGTAGGATAGATTTAAACCTTAGGGTTACTTAAAGTAACCAGTAGGTCCACGTAACGCAAAGTAAGGAAATATAACTACGGTTATATAAGAATATTGGTTTACCAACAGTTCTAATCCTTACTCTTTTGTCGATAACAGAATACGATACGCAACTGGTTGTCCCAGCAAACTTGAGCTTATAACTGGACACAGCAGTTTTAAACAAGGTAAGTACAACCACTGCCTACAGCATAGGCTTTGATTTGATACTGCCTAAGTATGCTTTAAATGTATGCTTTATTGTATGTTCTGTAGTGTTACTCTGCTGTGTTATTTATATGCCATGTTAATTACATGTTTTATATTGGGTGTTAAGAAAAGTGTTATGCTATGTTTTATGTGTAAATGCTATGTTTTATGTGTAAATGTTATGTTTATGTGTAAAATGCTATGTTCAAATATATGTCATGAAATATTAGAAACATGTTAAGATTAAAACATGCTATGATTTAGTTGTGTGAAACATCACGAAGTATGTTCACCAATAATAAGAATGAAATCAAGTATAAGATAAAGAATGACATGAAAACAAGTAAGTTACCTGTGTCGTACCGACCCGCGTAAGGTCGGGTTGGACTATGGATTGAGTTGGAAAAGATTGGCCACCCCAACCAATTCATAGTTGCGCACCCGGTACGAACACTATAGGGCCCATATGTTAAGTTAAGTTAAGTAAGCAAGTTATGTACAATAAGAAAGAATAAGAAAGCATAATTGACTCATGCATATGTAGAATAAGTTACGCTAAGTTAAGTTAAGTATGCTATGCTATGCTTAGTTATGTTAGTTAGATATATTGTTTTGTGTTGTGTCGCGGGTATAGGATAGTTGTACTTGCTGAGCGAAAGCTCACTGTCTTACGTTTATGCTGTAGGTAAGCAACCTGCCAGCAATTGATGATGCAAGATGGAGAGGCGAGGCTTGGCGGACTGTGAACCGTGGGAAATGTAGAACCGCTATGCGTTTTGAATTTATTTTATTTACATTTATTAAGATGAGATATGCTAAACAACCTATAGCCTATTATTTGTTATATTTTATGTACGCTCTCGTGTGCGAGTCACACTGCAAAAAAAAAAAAAATATATATATATATATATATATTTCCGCTGTTTATGTCGATGGAGTTATATATGAAATATACGTAAGTATGTATGGTAACGGCCTGTGCTAGGCGGGTCGTTACAATTTCACAGAAACGTCTAAAATAGCTGAAATTTAATCATCACCAACTTATATACATAAGCCCATTTGGTCTGATTTTTTCCTTTTCCAATTCTTTCACCCAAGTAAAACTATTATTGGAATTTTCTGAATCAGATGCATGCCCATCAATTTCAGTCCGATCATCATCCATAAGAATTTGAGAAAATATGTATAAGTAGCATAACATTTCTTATTAGATTATTATCACTAACTTTACTTAAAAGGAAAAGGAATCACTAACAGTTTTGCAAAGAAGAACTTAGTAGTTAACAAAAGTAACATAATCTATAGGCAAAGGTAACTTGTAGATAATAGCCTGTGACGACCCGCCTTGCACAAGCCGTCACTTGACTTAAACTTACTTGAACTTAAACTTGTTTTATCCCATTTTTAATCATGAAAATAGTGGGGATTTTTTTTTTTTTTTTTTTAATAGCAGAAGCATTATACTTAGAAATTATTACATACACTCATACGTAAATAAAATAACTGTCTGTTTTCTCAAAATAGATATATTAATGAAATCTTTCTGAGTTGCGAACCCCAACCCGTTCATCATTTCACAGCCACCGGCTTCACCCTCCACCATGCAGTTAATTCAAAGCAGGCTGTTTACCTACAGCATAAACTTCAAACAATGAGCGAAAGCTCAGCAAGTACAACTCCTATACCGCGAACCAATTAAATGAAACATACATAACCTTTTACATGACATCTTAACATGAAATCATAAACATGGCATCATATCATCGATTTCTTCATCTTAAACATGACATTCTATCGTGAAATGCATGAACCGTTTATGTCCAGTTATGCTTGCTTTCTTGTATCACACTTTATCTTGTTGATTTTACTTGTGGGCCCGTTAACTTGATGTGCTCGTACCCGGCGCGCAGCTTGAGGAGATTACCCAAGCTTTCGACCCGATCGTCATCAGGGGGCACGACACTGGCTCTTGTGGCCTTTTCTCAAACATTCTGTTTGTATGTCTTTCTTGACATCTTTCCACTTGATAGATTAGTGAGCATACTTATATGATGTCTCCTAATCTCATGTTCTATCAATGCATGAACAGGCGTACTTTTTCATGTAAGCATAATCACAATACTTTAAACATATTTTTAAAAGCATGGCATTAGCATTTGAAACATTCATCATACAGTAATCATATTGCAACCATCGAGCAATCATCAAATAACACTTAAACAGTGTAAAGCAAACATGTTAGGTAAACATACAACTCTAGCCTATGCTGTAGGCGGCGTTGTACTTACCTTTGTCTTCGTTGTTCGCGTGATCTAATTTCCTTTCCAGAGCACGCTCGCAGGTCACCTCCTGCCCATGGACGTTTACACGTAGGTCTCTATTCTAGATCGTTTAATGTCGGATTAAACCAACATATATATATATATTCGGTTATATGTCCCTCTACTAATCACATGTGAAGGGGTCACACGGCGTAACCCACAACAGAAATATTAATTAAGGGTTCATGTAGAGAATCATAATCTTAACTTAAACCTTAATCCGCAAGGTTAACTCTGGGCTTGGGCAAGGCCCTAGTAACTCGGAATAATTTCCGGCTACTAACGCAGTATCTTACTCATTTTAATCTTGAAAACCTTGAACTTGTTTAAAAATATCATTTTCTTGTTTATTTAAGTAAGTTTGGTGAATAGCACCCAAACTTGTCTTGAAAATTACAAAACACTTGAAAATATTTCTATAAAACATTTGGGGATCGAAAACCGCCTTTGGAACGGTTTTCGGGTTTGAAAATGATGTTTGAGAGTTAGAAAACGTTTTTCCTAGTCATTGGTCTAGACAATCCCGTGCATGAGATTTTGCTCACTGCACGGCTTTTGTTTGAAAATTCATAACTTAAAATCTAAAACGAATTTGGAAACACTTTCTTCATAAAAGTTGTAGTTAACAAAAAGATCTAAAACTTTCATGTTTTGAACATTTTCTGATTCTGGCTCAATTGATACCAGTTTTTGTTTGAACACATGTGAATCGTTGGAACTTGGTCACCCTGACCAGTTCTCGGTTTTTCTTAAAAAAAAAGGCCATTGGAGCCTTATTTTTTGAAATCTGTCCGCGCAGTCCCCTAGGAAACACCCTAACGAACAACTTTCGTGTTTTAAGTTTTTACCCATTCGGCCTCTAAGGACCTGTAAATCCACTTTTCCGAGCTGCCGGGTGTTGGACCCGAGAGCAGTTTTGGTGTTAGTCCAAATTTTTACGTCTCTATGCGTCGTTCTAGCTCGACCGCCCAATGCGGGACCTACTAACACATGCACGTCCTCTAACGTCCCTCATACACATAAAATTTTAAATCCCGTGTTTGCGGATTCGACTCAAGGCCGAGACCCCTTGGTCCACGGTTTTGAGAGAGAAACATACAAAACATACATACAACATAACTCAACCATATCATCATACAACCCTAGAACATGCATCTAGAATTTTTATAAACATATTAGGGACATAAAACCCTTAAATAGAAACCCTAGCATGCATCTCTAGCACACAAAAATCATAGAGCATATATCCAACCAAACATGCAAAATAATCACCTCAAAAACCTAAATCAAGCATAAAAATATAACCTAAGCTATTTAGGGCTAAAACCGAAAATTATGAGCTTAAGCTCTTACAACTTTTTGTGCTTGAAATACACGGTAAAACCCTTGAGAAAATGAACCAAAAATTTGAACCAAAAACTAGGGTAAAGTTCGGATTTTTACCTCAAGAAATCCGGGGTGTCACTAGCTTGATCCTAGTCGAAAATTAGCCTCCAAGTGCACGGTTTGGACCTCAAAAATGGTCACAAAAATTTGTTAACTTCCTCCCCCAACCAACCTTGGCAAAGAAGAGAAAATGACCAAAAATCTTACCTTAAATCCGTGGATCTCCTAGAGCATCAACTCACAAAAGTGGTTGGTTTTTCTTGGCTCTAGATCACACCCTCACTCAACCCTTGATTCTAGCCAAACCCGAAAATTTTTTTCTTGGATTTTCTTAGCTCCCAAACACTCGGCAAGATGGGGAAGAGAGGGGAAAATTTTTGAACAAATCTCCTCCTTTGAACTCACAAGAAAACCAAAGGCTTAGGGGGTTTCTTCACCAAAATTTTTGGCTAACTCCCTTGATCTCTCTCTCTCTCTCTCTCTCTCTCTCTCTCGGATTTTTGGAGGAGATATGCCAATGGAATGGCTGATAATGGGTTAATGGCTGCTGTCTTTTTGGGGTTTGAAATCCCTAGGAATAGTGCCTCTAGCTAGGGGAAATCCTAGCTTTCTTTTCCAAGGTAAATTTGCATCCAATCTTGGTATTTGGTCCTCACTTTTTGCAAACCAATGCCCAAAGGGGCTTGGAGTGGCCGGCCATGAGGGGGAGAGAAGTGGGGAGTGGTTGACAACTCATAGATGAGGTGTCACAAGCTCATTGGTCCAAGTGTGTGAAGGGTTATATCCTAACTTAGCTTAATTGTGATGTAATTAAGCTTAAAGGCTTGTTTGGTTCAATCTTTTTGAAAATTGTGTAATTCAACACATTGCAATAAATTTTAATACTGAGGTGCTTAAATACCCAGTATCAAAAATTACATTGCATTTAAAATTTCGATCTGTGAAAAACTCGATCGGAAAAATTTTTCTCTTATTTTTCCGAATCCTTTCGCCCTGAACTCTAGCTTAGTATGCTTGATTTTTCTAAGGTGATTTTAATTCTATTCAAACTCATCTTGATCAAGAAATGAGTTTTTAGCAGTAATTTCGCTTGTACTGCGATCATAAAATTCTTGTTTGACGTTTTCGACCGTTTTGGTCTAACTGACTTATTGGTCAACGTCGACTTGTCTTGAAATGTGCAAATACGACCTCCTTTCACTCATAAAGGTCTTTTGCAAGTTCATGCAATTTGTTTTTGAGTCTTAATAAATCTTAAGAACTCTTGTCACAAAATTAAGTTCTAGAACGAACTTCCTCATGAAATACCGATTACGGTAAATATTCACACGAAATTTCTATAAAATATGAACCGAAGAAATTCGGGTGTTACAATCTACCCCCCTTAAAAATTTTCGTCCTCGAAAATCAGAACAATTCGGGGTAGTTTCTTCTCATGTCGCTCTCGACTTCCCATGTCGCTTCTTCAACCGCATGATTCTTCCACAAAACCTTGACCATAGGAATCGTTCGGTTCCTCAGGACCTTATCTTCCCTATCGAGGATTCTGACAGGCTTCTCCTCGTATGTCATATCGGTCTGAACCTCTACCGGCTCCTGATGAAGTATGTGGGAAGGGTCCGAGATATACTTCTTGAGCATCGAAACGTGGAAAACATCGTGCATCGATGCTAGCTCTGGCGGTAAAGCGAGTCTGTATGCGACCTTTCCAACCCTTTCCAGGATCTCGAACGGTCCTGTGTAGCGCGGGCTCAACTTTCCCTTCTTACCGAACCTCATTACTCCCTTCATTGGAGAAATCTTTATGAAGACTGCGTCCCCAACTTGAAATTCCAAAGGTCTGCGACGCTTATCAGCGTAACTCTTCTGACGACTGAAAGCCATGTCGAGCCTTTGTTTGATTTTCTGGATATCCTCGGAGGTCCTTTTGATGAAGTCTGTCTTCTGTAGCTGCTTCTGGCCGACTTCTTGCCAATTAATTGGCGATCTGCACTTTCTCCCATACAACGCTTCGAATGGTGCCATGTCAATCGAAGAGTGATAGCTGTTGTTGTACGAGAATTCGATTAACGGAAGCTTCTGATCCCAATTTCCTTTGAAGTCCAAGACATACGATCGCAGCATATCTTCAAGCGTCTGGATAGTTCTCTCCGATTGACCATCGGTTTGGGGGTGAAATGCAGTACTGAACTTCAATCTCGACCCCATTGCCATATGAACGCTGGTCCAGAAACGCGAAGTAAAACGCCCATCGCGGTCGGATATGATCGATCTTGGCACTCCGTGCAGCTTGACGACTTGATTTACGTAGAGTTCGGCCAATTTTTCTACTGAAAAGGTGGCTTTGATGGCGATAAAATGGGCTGATTTGGTCAATCTGTCGACAATGACCCAAATCGTATCATTCCCACTTGTCGTCCTTGGCAATCCTACTACGAAATCCATCGTAATTTGCTCCCATTTCCATTCTGGGAGTTCAATTTTCTGTAGTTCGCCTCCGGGATGTCGGTGCTCTGCCTTAACTTTCTGACAAGTTAAGCAAGTCGATACGAATTCTGCCACGTCATTCTTCATGTTGGGCCACCAGTACGTCTCCTTGAGGTCCTTGTACATCTTGGTAGCTCCTGGATGTACAGAATATGGCGTCTGGTGTGCCTCTTTTAGGATTTGTTCCTTTAAATCCTTCACTTTTGGAACCCAAATCCGTCTCTTGAAGTGGATTATTCCATCTGCAGAAGTCGTAAAATCCTTGCCGTCCTGATCAGCAAGTCGCGCCTTCCTCAACGAAGAATCTTCTCCCTGATGCGCCTTGATTCTGTCCAGCAAATCGGAGTGAAGAGTCAGTGAATCCAATCTCCCGGTGATTATTTCCAGTTGATAACTACTGATCTCTTTCTGCAACGCCTTGGGAAGTGCTTCAATGGACATCAGTGTGCCTACTGATCTCCTACTCAGCGCATCGGCTACCCTGTTGGCCTTTCCAGGGTGGTAAAGGATTTCGCAGTCGTAATCCTTTACTAACTCCAGCCATCTTCTTTGCCTCATATTGAGCTCCTTCTGAGTAAAAATATACTTGAGGCTCTGGTGATCTGTGTAGATCTCGCACTTGTTTCCATACAGATAATGTCTCCATATCTTAAGTGCGAAGACCACCGCTGCTAGCTCCAAATCGTGCGTAGGATAATTCTGTTCATGATTCTTCAGCTGTCTTGATGCATAAGCTACTACCTTTCCGTCCTGCATTAGAACTGCTCCTAATCCAGTCTTAGAAGCGTCGCTGTAGATTACGAAATTTCCCGCATCAACATTAGGAATGATGAGCACCGGGGCACTTGTCAGCTTTTTCTTCAGCTTCTGGAAGTTTTCCTCGCACTTTGGAGTCCATTCATACTTTTTGTCCTTCCTGGTGAGGGCCGTGAGGGGTGCTGCTATCCTGGAGAATCCCTCTACGAAGCGTCGATAGTATCCAGCGAGCCCTAGGAAGCTTCTTATCTCCGTAACGTTCCTGGGGGTCGGCCATGAGCTAACTGCTTCAATCTTCGCTGGATCTACAGAAACTCCCTCTTTTGATACTACATGTCCCAAAAAGTGAACCTTCTCCAGCCAAAATTCACACTTCGTGAATTTGACGTATAGCTGATGTTGTCCTCAACATTTCCATTACCAGCCTGAGGTGCTGTTCGTGCTCCTCTTTGGATCTCGAGTATATCAAAATGTCGTCGATGAAAACGATGACAAATTTGTCCAAGTATTCCTTGAAAATTCGGTTCATGAGATCCATGAATGCAGCTGGGGCGTTCGTCAATCCGAATGGCATTACTAAAAACTCGTAATGCCCATAGCGCGTCCTGAAAGCCGTCTTGAACACATCCGACTCCTTGATTCGAAGTTGGTGATAACCTGATCGCAAGTCCACTTTGGAGAACACTTCTGCTCCTCTAAGCTGGTCGAACAAATCGTCGATCCTGGGCAGTGGGTACTTGTTCTTGATCGTCAGCTTGTTCAATTCTCTGTAGTCGATGCACATGCGCAACGATCCGTCCTTCTTTTTCACGAACAGGACAGGTGCTCCCCATGGAGAGTGGCTTGGTCGGATGAATCCTCTGTCGAGTAACTCCTGCAACTGTACTTGGAGTTCTCTTAGCTCGGCCGGTGCCATTCTGTACGGCGCTTTTGACACTGGTGCAGCTCCGGGTAGCAACTCGATCTCGAAGGAAATCTCACGCTCCGGTGGAAGTCCGGGTAGATCCTGTGGAAAGATGTCCAGATATTCCCTAATAATAGGAACTCCTTCCGGTGTCAATTCTTCTTCTTGCTCCTTGTCCACCAAATTAGCCAAATATCCCTGGCATCCATTGGCTAACATTTTCCAGGCTTTCATTGTGGAGATGAGCTTTGTGGTGGAACGTCGGGACTGTCCTTGAAAACTGAAATCCTCATCGTCGCAGGGGCTGAACGTGACGTTACGCTTTCGGCAGTCGATCTTTGCGTTGTGACGGCCTAAGAAGTCCATCCCCAAGATCACATCGAAATCGTGTAGCCTGATTGCGATGAGATCTGCGAGTAATTCTCTGCCATTGATCCTAATAGGAACATTTTGGATCCAAAAGTTGGACCTCAAAACTTCTCCCGATGGCAAAGATGCTGAAAAGGTCTGCTCTACTCTACTCCCGACTCTGCCTAACTTCTGAGCGAACTCCATCGATATGAACGAGTGGGTAGCGCCAGAATCAAATAGGGCAATTACATCATAGGTGGCGATAGAAAGCTGACCTGTCACCACGTTGGAGGTGCCCGCTTCTGCATCTCCCTTGTATAAGCGTAGATCCTGGCCTGTGGCTCGGGTGCCTCCAATCTACCCTGGGCAATCGATGGACCTTCGAGTGTAGCCTGGACTGCATGTAATTGCTGGTGTTGGGGGTTTCTGTTCGGATAGGGCTGATACTGCTGCTGTGTGTTCTGAGGACAGCTTCTCGCGTAGTGCCCTTCCTTGCCGCAGACATAGCAAGTGTTGGTCCCCTGACGACAGACACCCGGATGCTTCTTACCACACTTGTTGCACTGAGGGTAACTATTCTTGTTCCTCTCGTTGCCTTGGTTGTTTCTCTTCTGGGGGAAATTTCTCTGCTGTCCCTGGTTGTTGAAATTCCCCTTCCGCTTGTTCTTTCCGGGTTGTCGGGGACCTTGTGCATTGGGGTTGCTGGCCTGGGCTTGTGGCTTAGCTTCCGTGGATTGACGGGATTGGTTCGTCTTGGCTAGAGCTTTCTCTTCTTTCTTGGACTGGTAAAATTGGGCTCTGGCCTCCTTATCCCTGTTGATCCAATACTCGGCTCTCAGGGCTCTCTCAATACAGTCCGACACTGCTACAGGGGGACTGTTTCCGGCGCTCACTTGGCGGGCAATATCCGTGCGGAACATCTTCATCATCAACCGCACTTTCTCAGTTTCACTGGTAATTAAGTTCGGGCACAACCGGGCCAATTGCTCGAACTTCTTGACAGCTTCCATCACTGTCATGGAGCCTTGAGTGAAGCTGGTGAGTTCGTCCTGCTGGGCAGCCAGGACTTCTTTGTTGTAGTACATAGCCCTGAACTCGTCCACGAAGTCTTGCCAGGACATAGTCAGCACATTTCTTCTCATCTGCACTGTTATCCACCAGTGCCTCGCGTCCTTTTTCAGCGCAAAGGATGCACAGAGTACTTTCTCTTGCTCGGTCAGGCGCATAAAGTCCAGAATGACTTGCATGTCGATCAGCCAGTTGTCGGCTGCTATCGGATCAATTGGCCCCTCGAACTCGGGCGCCTTCATCCTTCTGAACCTTTCATACAGAAGGTCCTCTCTCACCGGCTGTGGCTGCATCGGTACTTCAGCCGGGGCTACTGGAACCTCAGCGTTCCGCGGAATTTCCTGCCTGACCTCTGGTTGGGCTACCGGAGGAATGTTTGGCACTTGGGGTGCTACGGGAGGAATAGGTTGCACTGGCGGCACTGCCGGAGGGACTGGCTGTGCCGGTGGTGGAACCTCTTGGACTCTGGGTCCCTGATTCTGCTGAGCTAGCTGCTCACGAATAAGAGTCATCTCTTGTTGCTGCTCTTGCAGCTGGCGTTGTATATTTGCAAGTATGGCGGTCAAATCCTGTGCTGGAGGATTTACCGGCATTGTTCTCCTCGAACGTACCATCTTGTAACCTCTATAGCAAGAAAAGATATTAATCACATCTCTTCTTTCATATAATTATTATCATTACATCATAAAACATCACAACATGCATGTAACATCGTAATATACTTGTATCTTGCCATAACTCAAAGGCAGATATTTAATGACATATTTACTTGTAAAAAGAAACTCGTAAAGAGAAATGAAAATATCATTTGATTTCATTTAACCCGTGTCTGCACGGTCTCTTTGTACATAATCAAAATACAAGGCTTTTCAAAATACATGATTCCCTCGGCATTTTTCAAAAAGGTGCCGGGTACTGATATATATACATAATTTCAAAAATACTGGTCACCTTACCAAAAATACACATGGTTAAAACAACAAGATGGAAGTGATCTAATACATTCCATCGTACATAAGGTACATCCTAACGTCCGAATATACATAACACAATATAATAAAGTTCTAATACAAAAGAAAGAGGGTCCAAAAAAAAACGGCCCTAATCTAACGGATGACCTCGATCTCAAGCGCGGATATATCGGAATCCGTATCGTCCCCTAAATCGTCTTCCCAGTCCCCGTCGTCTGGAACGATGTGATGTGGCTCGTCCTCGAGGGGAAACTCTTCGGGATCCTCCTCGTCGTCCGGGATCTCCTCAGGATCTTCCATGTCTTCATCGTCGTCCTCCTCATCTTCATCATCACTGGATATGATGATGAGTGGATTCTGGTCGTGCTCCATCTCATCCTCAAGTGGTCCGACCTCATACTGTGGCTCTTCGTCCTCGCCGGCATGCGGCCCCACCTCATACAGTGGCTCGGGCTCATCAGCATCATCGACTGGGGGCTGCTCAGGGTTCGCTGGAGCATCATTCCCGGCGTTTTGAGCAATGATCTCTGCCGCTAAGATATCGTCGAGGGTTCCAGCGACGGTCGAGTGTAGGGTAGGCTGCGGAACATGCTGTCTGATGTGAGGCGGCGTTCCGTTCACTAGTAGAGTCACTGCCTCCAACTGGGGCTCCGGAAGATCCTGGGGTACATGGGGATGCATCATCTCTTCAAACCTCCACCAGTAGTGGATCATCGTCTCGCCCGGGTATGCGTGCCAGGCCTGAGATAATATCTGGTACCGTGTATGACGCATATCACGGTAAATATCCGGATCTCTAGCAGGTGCACCCTCATCTCTGGGTGGGAGTGGTCCGTAGCGCTCTAACATCACCGCACGAAACTGTGCCCAGGTGCGACTAGGCACCTGACGCTCACCAATGTCGATCCACCATAGCCGCGCATCTCCGTAAAGACATTTAGCAGCGAGCATGATTTCCAGATAGTCCGGGATGTGGACACATCAAGAATGTTTGCTCCATATCGTGGAGCCACGCCTCGACGTGCACTGTACGCCTCGTGCTGTCAAAGGATAGGGGGTGTGCGCGGAAGAAAACCGTAACAGAGTCTCTATCCTCTTCGGTCATCATGGGGTCCATCGTACCGTATCTAACACGCAATACTTAACTATAAGCATACATATATAAAACATAAAGTAAATCTAAACTTACATATGGTGGCGGCGATGGCAGGCAGACCGTGAAATGATGTCGCAGGAAACCCGCTCTGATACCAATCTGTGACGACCCGCCTTGCACAGGCCGTCACTTGACTTAACTTACTTGAACTTAAACTTGTTTTATCCCATTTTTAATCATGAAAATAGTGGGGATTTTTTTTTTTTTTTTTTTAATAGCGGAAGCATTATACTTAGAAAATATTTACATACACTCATACGTAAATAAAATAACTGTCTGTTTTCTCAAAATAGATATATTAATAAATCCTTCTGAGTTGCGAACCCCAACCCGTTCATCATTTCACAGCCACCGGCTTCACCCTCCACCATGCAGTTAATTCAAAACAGGCTGTTTACCTACAGCATAAACTTCAAACAATGAGCGAAAGCTCAGCAAGTACAACTCCTATACCGCGAACCAATTAAATGAAACATACATAACCTTTTACATGACATCATAAACATGAAAGCATAAACATGGCATCATATCATCGATTTCTTCATCTTAAACATGACATTCTATCGTGAAATGCATGAACCGTTTATGTCCAGTTATGCTTGCTTTCTTGTATCACACTTTATCTTGTTGATTTTACTTGTGGGCCCGTTAACTTGATGTGCACGTACCCGGCGCGCAACTTGAGGAGATTTCCCAAGTTTTCGACCCGATCGTCATCAGGGGGCACGACACTGGCTCTTGTGGCCTTTTCTCAAACATTCTGTTTGTATGTCTTTCTTGACATCTTTCCTCTTGATAGATTAGTGAGCATACTTATATGATGTCTCCTAATCTCATGTTCTATCAATGCATGAACAGGCGTACTTTTTCATGTAAGCATAATCACAATACTTGAAACATATTTTTAAAAGCATGGCATTAGCATTTGAAACATTCATCATACAGTAATCATATTGCAACCATCGAGCAAATCATCAAATAACACTTAAACAGTGTAAAGCAAACATGTTAGGTAAACATACAACTCTAGCCTATGCTGTAGGCGGCGTTGTACTTACCTTGTCTTCGTTGTTCGCGTGATCGAATTTCCTTTCCAGAGCACGCTCGCAGGTCACCTCCTGCCCATGGACGTTTACACGTAAGGTCTCTATTCTAGGATCGTTTAATGTCGGATTAAACCAACATATATATATATTTCGGTTATATGTCCCTCTACTAATCACATGTGAAGGGGTCACACGGCGTAACCCACAACGGAAATATTAATTAAGGGTTCATGTAGAGAATCATAATCTTAACTTAAACCTCAATCCGCAAGGTTAACTCTGGGCTTGGGCAAGGCCCTAGTAACTCGGAATAATTTTCCGGCTACTAACGCAGTATCTTACTCATTTTAATCTTGAAAACCTTGAACTTGTTTAAAAATATCATTTTCTTGTTTATTTAAGTAAGTTTGGTGAATAGCACCCAAACTTGTCTTGAAAATTACAAAACACTTGAAAATATTTCTATAAAACATTTGGGGATCGAAAACCGCCTTTGGAACGGTTTTCGGGTTTGAAAATGATGTTTGAAAGTTAGAAAACGTTTTTCCTAGTCATTGGTCTAGACAATCCCGTGCATGAGATTTTGCTCACTGCACGGCTTTTGTTTGAAAATTCATAACTTAAAATCTAAAACGAATTTGGAAACACTTTCTTCATAAAAGTTGTAGTTAACAAAAAGATCTAAAACTTTCATGTTTTGAACATTTTCTGATTCTGGCTCAATTGATACCAGTTTTTGTTTGAACACATGTGAATTGTTGGAACTTGGTCACCCTGACCAGTTCTCGGTTTTTCATAAAAACAAAGGCCATTGGAGCCTTATTTTTGAAATCTGTCCGCGCTGTCCCCTAGGAAACACCATAATGAACAACTTTCGTGTTTTAAGTTTTTACCCATTCGGCCTCTAAGGACCTGTAAATCCACTTTTCCGAGCTGCCGGGTGTTGGACCCGAGAGCAGTTTTGGTGTTAGTCCAAATTTTACGTCTCTATGCGTCGTTCTAGCTCGACCGCCCAATGCGGGACCTACTAACACATGCACGTCCTCTAACGTCCCTCATACACATAAAATTTTAAATCCCGTGTTTGCGGATTCGACTCAAGGCCGAGACCCCTTGGTCCACGGTTTTGAGAGAGAAACATACAAAACATACATACAACATAACTCAACCATATCATCATACAAACCCTAGAACATGCATCTAGAATTTTGATAAACATATTAGGGACATAAAACCCTTAAAATAGAAACCCTAGCATGCATCTCTAGCACACAAAAATCATAGAGCATATATCCAACCAAACATTCAAAATAATCACCTCAAAAACCTAAATCAAGCATAAAAATATAACCTAAGCTATTTAGGGCTAAAACCGAAAATTATGAGCTTATGCTCTTACAACTTTTTGTGCTTGAAATACATGGTAAAACCCTTGAGAAAATGAACCAAAAATTTGAACCAAAAACTAGGGTAAGTTCGGATTTTTACCTCAAGAAATCCGGTGTGTCACTAGCTTGATCCTAGTCGAAAATTAGCCTCCAAGGTGCACGGTTTGGACCTCAAAAATGGTCACAAAAATTTGTTAACTTCCTCCCCCAACCAACCTTGGCAAAAGAAGAGAAAATGACCAAAAATCTTACCTTAAATCCGTGGATCTCCTAGAGCATCAACTCACCAAAGTGGTTGGTTTTTCTTGGCTCTTGATCACACCCTCACTCAACCCTTGATTCTAGCCAAACCCGAAAATTTTTTTCTTGGATTTTCTTAGCTCCCAAACACTCGGCAAGATGGGGAAGAGAGGGGAAAATTTTTGAACAAATCCCTCCCTTGAACTCACAAGAAAACCAAAGGCTTAGGGGGTTTCTTCACCAAAATTTTTGGCTAACTCCCTTGATCTCTCTCTCTCTCTCTCTTCTCTCTCTCTCTCTCGGATTTTTTGGAGGAGATATGCCAATGGAATGGCTGATAATGGGTTAATGGCTGCTGTCTTTTTGGGGTTTGAAATCCCTAGGAATAGTGCCTCTAGCTAGGGGAAATCCTAGCTTTCTTTTCCAAGGTAAATTTGCATCCAATCTTGGTATTTGGTCCTCACTTTTTGCAAACCAATGCCCAAAGGGGCTTGGAGTGGCCGGCCATGAGGGGGAGAGAAGTGGGGAGTGGTTGACAACTCATAGATGAGGTGTCACAAGCTCATTGGTCCAAGTGTGTGAAGGGTTATATCCTAACTTAGCTTAATTGTGATGTAATTAAGCTTAAAGGCTTGTTTGGTTCAATCTTTTTGAAAAATTGTGTAATTCAACACATTGCAATAAATTTTTAATACTGAGGTGCTTAAATACCCAGTATCGAAAATTACATTGCATTTAAAATTTCGATCTGTGAAAAACTCGATCGGAAAAATTTTTCTCTTATTTTTCCGAATCCTTTCGCCCTGAACTCTAGCTTAGTATGCTTGATTTTTCTAAGGTGATTTTAATTCTATTCAAACTCATCTTGATCAAGAAATGAGTTTTTAGCAGTAATTTCGCTTGTACTGCGATCATAAAATTCTTGTTTGACGTTTTCGACCGTTTTGGTCTAACTGACTTATTGGTCAACGTCGACTTGTCTTGAAATGTGCAAATACGACCTCCTTTCACTCACAAAGGTCTTTTGCAAGTTCATGCAATTTGTTTTTGAGTCTTAATAAATCTTAAGAACTCTTGTCACAAAATTAAGTTCTAGAACGAACTTCCTCATGAAATACCGATTACGGTAAATATTCACACGAAATTTCTATAAAATATGAACCGAAGAAATTCGGGTGTTACATAGCCTGTGCCAACTTCTCATGTACAAATGCTGACATATCCTTACCCGTTTGTATGCCATATGCATGAATGGCAACATTCAATGAAATAATTCATAGCAAGCGGTAGATGTTGATAGCACTAAAATAGTTTTCCACTTTGCTGTATGAATTAACCATTTAACCAAGTAGTCCAATAATAGATTATAAGCATCAGCTTGAAGAACTTCTTGTTTAATGTTTTGGGTGTGAGTGCACAATATCAGTGCAAGATAGGACCCTGTAATTGGGCAAGAATCAAGGATTTACTAGAGGTGATGACATTATGCATATGCTGAAAAAACCAATCAAAAAAAACAAAAAAAATCATATGCCTTTACACAAGTTGTCTCAATTAGAATGCAAAAACAAGAAATTAAGCTTTAGTTTGTTCCATTACCAATCTTGATGTAGTTTGCTAACCAAGTTACAATGACCCATTCACAATTCACATTTCCTTTATATTATTGGCAACCAATTATAAAGCTCAAAAAATCAGATGGGATAAAAGAAGATAAATCAATACCAGCACAAGGCAAGAAATCTCTCCCTACCATGGTTTCCCACACCGACGATTTCCTGGAACTCTATTTTCCATGAAAAAAAAAAAAAAAAAAAACCAAGAAGCATTATATGACAGTGCAAAGAAAACAGAAAATACTAGAATTTACAACAAAATCAACAAATCAAAAACCAAAAGGAAAAAAATTGATATTATATGTAAAAGAACGCACGACGCAACGACGTCTAGTTTCTTTAAATTAGATTACGGACCTGAGAAGTAGAGTTCGACGATCAAAGAAAGTCAACAATGGGTAAGAGAATCAGGCTATTTTAGTTCCACCTGCTCTTCCTGGTGCCAAAATAGGTAAGGGCCCTAATAACCCGCTGTGATTAAATGTTCCGTGGTACTTATGTTGATTGACTCTTTGCTGATCCTAAGACACCTTCTTGTGATTTTCCATGAATGTGCAGTTTAAGATGGGATGCCATGCGTTTACCTTTACCTGAAAAAATAATAACTTGCATAATCACCAACTTGGATGCAGGTGCCAGGAATTTTGACTTCTTAATAATAATAATAATAATAATAATAATTGTTATTGTTATTGTTGAATG
Source organism: Ficus carica (assembly GCA_009761775.1). NCBI lineage: Eukaryota > Viridiplantae > Streptophyta > Magnoliopsida > Rosales > Moraceae > Ficus > Ficus carica. The sequence continues at coordinate 1,253,250 of CM019740.1, read as the reverse complement.
AATCAAAGACATATTTTGTAGACTTTCTCAACCGGATGTATTTGAATTATTACATGTTCTTAGCTCACTATGAATCCAATTTCTAGAACAACACAAAGTCTTCTTACTGAACATATCATGCCTTGCTCACAAGGTTCAGGAATCTCTCATGAGAGATCGAATATCAAAAGTGTAAGATTCTTGTACCTCTAAAATAATTTTTTATTTTAAACATTTGATGTTATTTGAATTGAAGAATTCCACTAAAATTATCAAATTTATTAAAAGCTAAGGTTTCGTTTGCTTCACCAACTCGTTTTAAACTAAGCTGTACTTTTTTCATCATATTTTTTGTTTTTTCTAAAAAAGTTTTTTGTCTTTTCTGAAAAAGTCAACAAAATTTACTATGCAAACTTAAAAATCTCAACTCAACTCAAACTGAACTGGTGCACCAAACGAACTCTAAGAGTTTGATCTATGAAAACTTTTTCAATCTTTTACTCTGGTCTTCTTATTAGGAAGGTGGATCTTTTCTTTTTATCTAATAATTGGTGAAGGGACACAGCATTTTGGTCTAATAATTAATTCTAAAGGAATGCATGGGCTAGTTAAATGTTCTTTGTCCGTCTTGTCTTTTGAATCTTGGAATGTTACATGTTTGTTGGAACTTCAAACATGATTAAAAAGATCTCCTTAGTTGTATGCATGCCCGAATGTGAATGTTGGAAACGACTAAGATGTTTCCAACGTTCACCAAGTGAAAACAAAAAAGTACAGAAATACAATCACATATCATTAATTTCGTCCTCTTTTATTGGATTCAATCTTATTTGTTTCTTATTCTTATAAATTTCATGGAATTTTTTGCTAGATATTGTACCTTTCAGTATTAAGCTTGCTTGGGTAATTATTTAAAAATTACCATACATCTTTTGATTGGATACGACATGATTAATTAAAACTTTTTTTTTGGTTCATTCTGCATTGATTTTTTTGAAGCTCGCTATTATTTAATTTAGAAAGGTTGGTTTTTGAAACTCTGCTCATGTATAAACAAATATATGAATTGTGTAGGAACTGGGACACCATAGAGCTTTAGCACATTTTTCTCTTCAAACTAGAATTTAATTAATGGCTTATATTCGATTTACTTATCCTTTATTTATATATTTAACATTTTAAATATTTCAGTTATACTAATAGTTAATTTATTCTAAAAAATTTTTAAAAATAAGACAGCGTCTCAGACAAAAAAACTTTCGTCGGTGAAAGCTTGAAAACTTCGGTAGGTGTTCCAAACTTCTACGTTTGATTACACTTTGCTAAGTAAATATGTTCGTTGGTAAAACTTGGGTTTTCCGTCCAATGGAAAATCTACATTGTTCGTTGGCAATTGGTTTTGCAGGTATGAAAACATCAATGTGTTGCTTGTGATGAGGTTTTAAATGAGGATAATCTTCCTTGAAAAAATTATAGCCGTCCCCGACTAACATTTCATGGGTTAACCATCATTTCTATTAGTTAAAATATATCTAGCTCTATTGTAGGTAGCATAACTTTCTTAAAGTTTCTATCCTGCTAGCTTATGACTACAATACTTGCTAAAATTTTTCAAGAACTATTAAAAAACTACTTTAGTTTGAAACGTGATAAAATATTAATTAATTTTAATGTTTTTACAATGTTTAATAATAATTATCTTAGAAAAGCTATAATGTCATCGTGATATGTAACAGATTTTATGACATTTTGCTATGACATTTCAAAATAAAAAGCCATCCTACTGATCTATTGATGACCTTTAAAGAAAAATGTTGTAATTCTTAGTCGGGAAAACAACTCTTTGAAAAGTTGAACGGGGAGCATCATTTTTTTAAATTATTTTTTCTTTTATAAATATTGTTTTTTAATACTCATTGGTTATCTTTAATTAATTAGTTATTTAAGTTAACATTATCTCTTCTGGAAGGCAAATTTCACTATTTTCCTCTAAATTTTGGGCTTGTCACAAATTGTCCTTTGAATTTCAATTTGGAAAATTTTTAACCCTTGAATTGCTAAAAAGTTTACAAATTCCCCCCTTAATTAAATTTTTGACGAAAAATGCACATGACATTTGTTGGAAGCATGAGTTGCTATGTAACGACCCGAATTACACGACCCGAATTACACCATCCACGTAGGGCCGACTACGTCGATGTGGGCCGTTACCATGCTTACTTAACTTACTTGCTAGTTTCTAATACTTGATCTTTCAGAAAATTACAGAATAATTTTTTTTTCCTTAACATAACTTAAATAAACTTGTCCATATGGGTAAACTTCATCATGCCTACCCATTACTTGTTATGCCGATTATAAGGTCACCATAACCTTTTAAACCGGACCTTGGAAACATAACATGGTACATATTTCTTAATCATACATATACCACTTCATACTTAAAATATTGCGGAAAAAAATCTGCGTAGTGGTATCCCACACCGCCCTTCACTTGCTGCATCATCTCCATGGCCCACCAAGTACAGCTGCAGGCATCTTACCTACAGTATGAAATATTTGATGAGCTTTCGCCCAGCAAGTACAAACATAATCTCACAAAAACATTTCAAACATTTTAGAAACATGCCAATCATCATGTAACTTATGCATGAACCATTTATGATTGATTGAATGTCTTATGCTTCATTATAGACTCAATCTTTAATTTATTATCTTGTCTCAATCTGTGGGCCCATAGTGTCCGTACCAAAAGCGCGCAGTCTCCAGACAAAGTTAGGGTTTGCAAGGTCCCTAACAGTTCTGGGAATTTTATAAGCCTTTGCGATTTTACGAAAGGTCTTGTAAACTTGACCCTTCACGATCACGGACGGTCAAGATCACAACTGAAACATGTAGCCTCCATGATCACGGGAGGTTGGTACGACACCTTACTTGATTTATCTTACCATGTGGTTTAACATTAGTGAACATGCTTCATGATGTCACTATATCATATCATACTTAAAACATAGCATTCTTGAAAACATGGCATAACATGGCATACATGGCATACATGGCATAGCATGGCATAACATAGCATATCATAGTATAACATGGCATACATGAAACATGTTATATATTTAAAAATAGCTTACTATTTTCCATACTGTAGGTGAGGTTTGTACTTACCTCGTTTACTACGTCCACTAATGTGCCGCTTCTGGTTCGGACACAGCGGCAGGTTATCTCCTGCTATAAAAAAAATATATAGGATAAGGATCCTATAAAATGTTGGTGACCTGACCAATACCCATTCATAGTCTTAGTTATATGTCCCCCCCTATAACTCATGATGACTTACTTGGTTACTTAAGGTAACCTTGGGTATTAACCCCATCATACGTGAATAGGGTTAGGTATCATCCTAACCTTGGCCTATGCCTGGTCATCTGTAATTATAATCCTTTTGGGTTTAAGATCCAAACCTAATCTTAATACCTTGTTGGGTTACCTTGAGTAACCCTTGAGGTAGTCAAACTTAGTTTAATTATCCTAAGTCAACCTTGGGCTTTGGACCCCGTCCAGTAACTCGGGTATCCTTCCCGATTATCGTCCACCATCGTCTTGTTACAAAACTTTGGCTTAAAATTCCCTTTTTCCTTATCTTGGAAAAATTTGGTGAATTAAGCTCAAAACCTTTAATTATCTTATAAAAATTCGAGGTTCTTAAAATAAAGCTTCATAAAAATCTTTGAATATTGAAAACTGTCGTTGGAACAGTCTCCACAGTCAGAACATTGGTGTTGTGCAAAAATACCATTTTTCTGTATTGTTTTAGAAAACCTTGTGCAGGAATTTCCTATTCCCTGCACAGTCTTTATAAAACCGTGTCAGTTTAAAAATTCATTCTGATTTTGAAAAAGTTGTCTTCACAAAAGTTGTAGCTCTCGAAAAATCCTAAAACTTTCATGTTTTGCAAAAAATCCAGTTCCGCTTGTATCCTTGTCAGTTTTCATTTGAAACTGGCTGGTCGTGCAAACTGGGACTGACCACCCAGGCTCGGGTTTTTGTGAAAAAGAAGGCCTTTGGAACCTTATTTTTGAAAACTGTCCGCGCTGTCCTCTAGGAAAAACCGTTCTAAACAACTTTCATGTTTTAAGTTTCTCCAAATTCGGGCTCTAAGGGCCTCAAATTTCCACTTTCCCGAAACTGGCCAGTATGTACCCGAACTGGCAGTTTTTGGTTTTAACTTGGTTTTACGCCCTAATACGCGCACACTATCTCAACCGCTTGCAGCGGGAGCTTAATATCAGACAGGCAGCGCTTTCTAACGTAAAACATACATCCATGCAAATCAAAATTAACATCATGCATCAAGCACAAAAACCCTAATCAACATAACAAACACTTAACATGCAATATTGAAACCACCCAAACCAAGAACCCTAACCAATCAAGCACATACCCTAAAATCCTAACTAGGGCAGAAAATTAAAGTGAGCTTATGCTCATACAAATCAAGCTTGAAATACATTTAAATTTCCCAAATGAAATTTAAATGAAACACTTAGGGTTTAAGGATTTATACCTCACTTAGATCCAAGATTTGGGCTTGGCTTTTGCTGTCCATTTTTCCCTTCACCAACAGCCGGCCTTCCCCTCCAATTGGGGTTCCAACTTTTTGGCCATAATCACATGAAAACATATACATAAATTTCTTGCTCCAAACTCAATAAAAGACTTAAGGTTAAAGGGTTTACCTCTAGGGTTTGGAATTTGGTTCTCAAGCTTGGATCCCAAAATTTTTCCCTTTTTCTTGGCTGCCACTCAATCGGCCTTCTCTCCAAATAGGGCTCCAAAAATTTTTCTAATCTTTGGCTTGGTTCTATGTGAAAATCCGGCCACTTCCTAAAATTTTTCTTTGAAATTTTTGATTTTCTCTTTTCTTTCTTGCTTCCTTGGGTTCGGTTTTTGGAGAGAAATTTTGGCAGAGTTTCGGGTTCAATTCAATGCTCAAAATTTGTGAACCAACTACCCCTATTTATAGGTGAAACTTAAAGTTTCCTTAATTGCACATAAGGGTTTAATGAGCAAATTATTTGCTCATCTACCCTCCCTAGGTGGCCGGCCATTCAAGGTGAGAATGAGCCAAAAAATTTTGCTTGCTCAACAAGGTTTCTCTCTTGCTTACCTCATCAAGCCTATGTCACCTTGCTTGCATCACATGGCCTACATCATCATCAAAATTGCTTGCTCTCCAAGCCATAAGACAACCGGCCATTTGGTGATGTGTGAACCAAAAATTGGCTTGCTCACCAAGCTAATTGCATTGCTTACCTTACCCTTGCTTACCTCATCAAGCTTACCTCACCAAGGTAAAAGCTTGTTCTCCAAGGCTCTAAGACACCAAAGACAACCGGCCATTGTGTGAGCCAAGAATGGCTTGTCCAACAAGCTTGCTTGTTCACCAAGTTTACTTAGTCACCAAGTAACCCTTGCTTACCTCACCACACTTATGTTATTAAGATTACATCACCAAAAGCAAAACTTGTTCACCAAGGATCACTAAAGGAACCGGCCATGCTATCTAGTTCTAGAACATGTGTGTGTGTGGATGCCAAACAAGGTGATGTGTCCAAGGGTGAACCATAGACAACACCTACCACACCTTTTCTATCTTATCTTGCATTTAAGTCCTCAAAAACAAAATTAATTGTCCCCTAAATCCTTAGAGTGGCCGGCCACTTCAATGTGGTTTGTTGGCCAATTTTTCAACCTTAATTCATGCTTAAAACTTACTTTCCATAATTTTCAAAAATCCAATTAATCTAATTGGTCATCACCATATGAGGTGTCCTCAAAATTAAGGCTCCATTTGGTTTTTCTTTACCAATGCAGTCCATATTCACACTAATAAAGATTTTACAAATACTGCTTTCACTTAAAACAGTATTGTTTCACTAAATTGCAGTCCGGAGTTCATCTTCGTAAAATTGGACTGCGTATGGATTTTTTTTTTTTTTTTTTTTAGAACTTGAAACTGCTAAATCCCCATTGCTCCAAATATTATTCATGATTATTCTAGAGCGATCCCATACCTTATTCTTACTTCTTTATCCGTAATGATGATTTTTCACAGTATAATTTCCATACTGTTTATTGTACTGCAATACCATCTCAGTCAAATTTAAAGTCAACCTGGTCAAACTAAAGTCAACCTTAGTCAAAGTTGACCCGAAGAAAATCATAAATTCCTATTTTGTCCCTTTCCTCCAAAAAGTCTTATATTTGCCTAAGCAAACTATTGTTGAGTCTCGTAGCTAATTAAACGAGAACTCAAACAGATACAATTAATCAACTCTGATCATGATTCAGACTTAGGTTTTCGTTGTTCCAATGGAACTCTTAAGTCATCAAAATTTCGGGTATTACATGCTATGTGTGAAATTATGAAGATACTCTAATAGTTAGGTTAAAGGAGTAAATATTTAGGGCTGACCTCTCTCTTATAGATAGTTTTGTAACTTCACATTTAATAAGGGTAACGGATGCTACCAACAAATAACCACTTCATAAGTCACCCTTAATACCCCCCAACTCATGCTTCCAACGATTGTTAAATGAATTTTTTGGTTAAAAATTTAATTGAGGGGTAGAAATTCGTAAAATTTTCATTGTTTTAGGGGAAAGAATGTTATATATTGAACTTCAAGGGGTATTTTATGACAAGTTCTAAAGTTCAGGGAAAAAAAAGTGAAATTTATCCTTTTAAGAATATATAATTGTTCTAAAATAAGTTAAAAAGCTTTTGTGACCTTTGTTTTGGTAGCTGTACTTAGCATAATGTACCATATTCTACCACCAACATTACTAAACAATTTAGTTGCTAAAATGATGAGACCTTTTGTGACCAAAATATTGGTGGCTGACTGTCTACTTCCTTGGACCAAAAAAGGGAATGTTTGTTCACTTGCCATTTTTTGCCCATTGGCGCCAAGCTTATGCCACCAAAAATTAATTAGTCGCAACAAATATGGTTTTTGAGACCAAATATTTAGTCGCAGAAAAACACGGTTGCAATGTGATGTCAAAGGCAACCAAAATTTTTTTGCGACTCAAATCTTGGTCGCAACAGGCTATCCTTTGCGACCAAATTTTTTGGTCAGTTGTGACAGGTGTATTTTCTTGTAGTACTAATAGATGCTGTTGAGAAAACTAGAATAGAATATATAAATTTTATTTTGGAAGAGAAGAGAACAAGAGAGGAAAAAAAAAATGAGAACTTCAGGCTTAAGTCAAAGCCAGAACTTAACAGAATTCCAAAAAAAGAGTTGTTGCCACTTTGAATTCCAAAATTTCAAAAAAAAAAAAAAAAATTTAATAACAAATAAATAAATAAGAAAAGAAAAAGAGGAGAAACGGGAAATAGGCTGCCCGTTAGTTAAATAAAAAAAAAAAAAAAAAAAAGGCTGTCGCCGATTTGAATTCCAAAAATTGATTAAAAAAAAAACGGAATTAGTTATTAAATTTTAAAAAGTCAATAAGAAAAATGGTGATGGATTTTATAATTAGTGGAGGTTTCGAAAGCTGTCAAAAAGTTGAAAAAAAAAAAAAAAAAAAGTTGAAAAAAAAGAGATAATTGTGTGTGTCAGTGGTGGGGGATCATAAAAAATTAATTAAGAAAGTAAAAATCTAGATGAGAGATAATGGGGCATAAATAATTTTTAAAAAGATAAAAATTTAGGAAATTAAAATATATATATATATTTTTTCACTTTTCCCCCGTTAGGACCCATGTACCTCTGTCCCAGTCCCAGTTTGCGACGACACGGGCCGTCGCTAATAACTGCCATGTGGTAGCTACTCACCTCGAAAATTAATTCAAAGATGAACTTAATTTTTTTGCTAATATTAACAAAGTCATTGGTAAAGGGTCTGCGTTTAAAACACAAACATGAGCCTACTTACTCATTTTTTCGGCAAATCAACTCTTGGCCTCCTTACCTTCTCTCCGAGTTTTGTCCGCTTCCTACCACAATTCAACCTCCAAAAAACCCATCTAAACATCCTCCATTCTTCCTATATTTTTAGTTTAAGTCAATAACACCAAGATTCCCTTTTGCCTCCGTTTGAAACATCGATTTGAGATAAAAGTTTTAAGTTGAAATTTGTTAATTTTTTAAAACTAGTTATAATTTTTGTTGACTTTTCAAGAAAAAAAACAAAACTGATATAAAAGATTTAGGTTTACACCTGTAATCTAAACGCACCGTTAATCTTCTATACAAAATCCCTAGAAATACTAAACTCACCCCTTCCCTTTGCTCCTCCACTGCCGCTTGCCGGAGCCGCCGCCATTCCATTTTGCCCCGACTCCCACCGACTTTAAAGCAATACCTAATATACCAGAACTTAATTTATAATATATTAATGATCCATACATAGAAGATATGAAGAGAAGTTAATGACAGTAATAAATATTTGTATGCGTGTAAATATTTATATATATATATATATATAAACATGAAATAAGAGTGGGGGAATTTAAAATTCTTTACTTATAATGCATTCAGATGTGAAATATATGATGCATGTGAAATATACTGTTAAGCTGTGGCTAAATCTATAGTTCGGTTAGTATTTTTTTATGACAAAGGAAAGTTACATTCAATTAAATCAGAACATCAAATTTATCAACATGAGAGCTAGACACGCAAGGAGTAAAGCCTCAACATAATGAAACCATCTCCCTATCCATCATCTATGTTTTACTGAGCATCATGTGACACATCAAGGTTAATAATATTAGGCCGCGTTTTGGAAGCCACGTGGATGTTGAAATTTATAACATTTGAATTTGTATTTAGGATCAGTGATCCACTTTGACATCGTCGTGATATGCGCTTCGATTAAACCTTTTGCTTTTCTCTCTGTTTTATTTATTTATTTATTATTATTATTATTATTTTGCTAAAAGCCTTTTATTTCTATTGATAATTAAAGATTTTGACATTTTAGGTCAGGACTATAGTTTTTTTTTTTTTAATAGAAGAAAACACAACACGAAGACTGACAGGAAATTTTGGCATCATCTGGGGTTATACCAGATGATACCCCTTAAATGTCATCTGCAAAAAATAACCTTCAAGATAGTAAGTCTTAAATGTTTCTAACTCAATATCATAAACACTTACAAAAATAAAAAAAATCAATATTTTGAACATAATTTTAACATTTATTGTCAACTTTAATCCTGAATTTGTTATACAAGATTTTAAGCAAATCGATGGAGGGAAAAAAAAAAAACTCGGATTTGTTTAGTAGATGTCGCATTCAGGTGGGAGGCCTTGGGGAAATCTCTCCAAATCGTTACAATAATTATAGATCATGTAGTTATTCTGGACCCATCTCAGCCTCTCTAGGCTTGCGGAATCAAACCCTTCCTCTAGCCATGATGTGGTGGAGTTGCAAGAAGATGTCCCATTAGACCAAATGCAAGACTTGTCATCGTCAAAGTTCAGGTAGGAAACGGTGAACGGAGCTTCACTCCAGTTTGTTTTGACGAGACCGCCTCTCGTGGCCCAGTCCACGTCGGAATTGCACAGGCTGCAGTATATCCTCATCGGCTGCTGATTTGGGTATGGAATGCCCATTGACTCCAAGTTCTTGAACACTCTAATGGGTGAGCCATCTACTGCAAAGCTGAAATAGATGACAGAATCGATCAAATCGGAACTAATTATCCAAAACACAAAAAACCATTCCTGAAATATTTCCCTTCTCATTTATTTCCTACCAGTTTCTTAAATGAAAAATGCTAGGAAAACTAATTTTGATCCTAATTTTTAAGTACCAATCAATGTGGCATATGAGTTGACTTCCTTTTTTTTTATTTTTTATTTTTATTGAAAAGTGTTTAAGGCATCACTACATAAATTTATTGAATCTACCAATGAATATATAACACGTGAGTTGGTATTCAAAAAGTTGGGATTATAATTGATGTCCCTAACAGTACTCTTCTTTAATATATTATGATCTCCCAAAATCCTTTATATCAATGTGTAAAATTGGGAAACTTAAAATTTTCATCAGCTCATAGCTTTTAAAGGTACACATGGCAATATTTTTGTAATGAAAAAATTCAGATAAAAGAAAAACTAATTAAGAAGTATATTGTGCATTTGTCTACCAATTGCTACTTCCCAAACAGAGACTGAATTCAAATAATTAAATTCTTTGCATATTACACTGTTTTTTAATGTCCATATTGTTTATAAGAACATTAATGAAGCTAGAAATAAAGAAATAAATGAAAGATGATTAATTTGGCGGATTCCATAAGGGCATGAGGAACTTACACAATACGTTTGGGATTCCATAGGATAGAGTAAGTGTGAAAATCAGTTGTCGGATCAAACCATAAATAGAATTGTTGCTCTCTATTGCCACTGCCTTCTGTAACGACATTTGTGTAGACGATGTAAGGGTCACCACTTAGGTTTCCCAAGAACCCGAAGTCTATCTCATCCCATTTTGAATCATTCGACGATAGCTACAAAAACACAAGATTTTAAAAAAAAAATTTATGTTAATTATCGATCAGAAAAAGTAATAAAGTAACTTTGAAGTAGTAAAATTTAAAAATATATAAATTATCTACGGTCTTTCCTCTTAACATATAAAAATATTCAAATGATACTATGCATGCATTTGGTTCTCAAGTCCGAACCTAAATTCTTCATCTCAGTTTTTATCATTTTCTGAAAAGTTAACAAAAATAATAACTAAGTTTTAAAAAGTCAATAAACTTCAACTTAAAAATTTCATCTTAAACATTTGTTCCAAATGTACCATATTAATATTAAAAAAAAAAAGTGTAACAGTAGTTTGAAATAATTAAATTTCTTGATGTTACGTGTTATAAAATTAAATGATAGGGTATTTAGTACTGATGTCCCCTAAATTTGTTATCCTTTAGCAACTTCCCCGCCAAGTATTTAATTTTGACAATTTTCCCCCTAAACTTATTAAATTGTTGCAATGTACCCCTTTAGTTAATTTTACACTAAATTAAAGATTTGAAATTGGAAGATTTGCATTAGGGTTTGTATTTAGAAATTTTTGGTTGAAAATAGGTTTTTCCATCTTCACATGAGGAATACGTGGGCTTTTTATAACATTAACAGAAGATTAATTCATAGGGGGTACATTACAATAATTTAACAAGTTCAAAGAGTAAATTGTCAAAATTAAAAGTGTAACGTGTAAGTTACCAAGCGGTGACAAGTTTGAAGGGCATCAATGCTAAATACTCTAAATGGTATAACTTGCAGATACTTATCACTCTACATGTCAGGGGTAAGGACGGTCATTCTAGAAGGACCGTAGATAAAATCTAAAATATAACGTTTTAATTAGGTACGTACATAGTAAGTGGTGACAACGCCAGCAGAGTTTCCAGAAACGAGTTGGAGCTGCATATTGATGCTGCCAAACAGATACTTTTTCGTAGACTGAAATCCAGAGCCAGAAGAATTGTCAAGAGATAGAGTCAGAACCTCGCCGTCGTCGAGTATCTTAGCTCGATCAAATCCCCACATAATGTCAAAATCCTGGGTGAAATTGCCCGCAGAGATGGTCATGAAAAGAACAGAAAGGAAAAGTGCCACTGGAATTAATATTACAAGAGTGTTCAAAGTAGGAGGAGGAGGAGAACCCATGAACAACTTTGAAAGGTACGTGAATACTAAAGGAATAAGAGAGAGAGAGAGAGAGAGAGAGAGAGAGAGAGAGAGAGAGAATGAAGTTATGGTTTCCTTTTCCTCATCAATTAGTTGGAGTGATGTTGTTGTAGAAGTAAAGTTGGACTTTTAATAGAGAAAATTGGATGGAATAATGTGATGTATTGATCACTAGTTGGGTCAGAAATAAATGCAACTGAATTTGGACCCTGCAAAAAATAATAGTGGAAGATGGTATTTGGTGGGACCAAAATTGAAGATTTGAGGCAGTTGTGAAGAAGAGTTGAGATCTGATGAAAAGTGTCTCCCCATCCCCGTCCCCGTCCCAACCTTGATTCAGACACAAAAACTTGTCTTCACTACTCCTCAAAAATCCACCCGTCTCCGCCTCATTAGGGGCAGGTACCCGCGGGGCTGTCCCCCTGGGGAGAAATGGCATCTATATTCATGATGCTGACACCAGCTGGTCCCCATCCTCGCATCAAACCCCATCTAAAATCTCTCATTCCCGCCTGTGAAGATTAGAGAAAAGAAGTGGAATTTGACTCCGATTTCAGCGACGAAGCAGGAAATTTTTAAGTGAGAGCGCAATAATAAAAAAAAAAAACTAAAGATAATTTATCTTAAATAAAGACATAATCACATATCTTCATTATTAAGTGTGTAAATAATGAATTAGTTTTCAATTAAAATACGTCAAAAGTGTTCTAGCCCCACGGCTTTTGTAATTAAAGATTCCATTTTAAATTAAAAAATTTACAATTTTTTTTTAAATTTTATTTAGCTAATTAAAATGGAAGTGCAGTTACAAGATCGACAATAGACAGAGAGATTCATTTGCACTTTGGAAAAACATACTAATTAATTTCTTTCGAATTTTTTAAAAAGAAGAATAAATTATAGCTAATTAATCCATTTTAGTGGATGAGCTGTAGTTGGAGATATATAACAATGTAAGTAATTATCTCGAACATTTAATAACAATTAATTGATGTTGATAGAGGATCACAGTTGGCTACTAACAAGTGAGAACAATATCCCGTCCATCAATTTAAATTAATTCGAGTAGTTAGAATTTGATTCCAATCCCATCTGATGCCACTAGTAGTGCACATTTAAGTCTTGCCACTTTTTTGGTTTTGATTTTAATTCACGCTTTGACTTTTGATTCTTCTACAATAAAATCGGGTGTGAACTATAAATTTAACGTTAGATTATACCTTTAAGATAAGTAAATAATGATAGATCGACTTCTTGTAAGGAAAGTCAATTTTTTGTTCTTCAAATCTTGTATGGTCGTTAGTTTTTGAATATCTAGTATTGTAAATTATCTTGAGAGATGTTATTTTATCAATCTATTCCAAAAACTTAAGCTGTAAGGAGATGGACTAACAAAGTTTTATATTTCAATATTCTCTCTCACATGCAAGTCAGATAATGGACAAACATGCAGACAAATATTAAGGGAGAAGGAGGGAAATAGACCAAAAAAAAAAAAAAAAACTCTAGAAATAAAAATAAAAAGTAGAAAACTTTTTGATGATGATAAATAGCACATTAACGGTATGCGCTTACAACACATAATCATGGAAAAAATTATCTTATAAAATATTCTTGTAAATAAATTGTTTACGGTAAATATCAATCTTATGATAAATAAGTAATTTACGATATATATTTACGATAAAATTTCCTTTAAAATTTAGTAATTAAACAATTTACTTTAAATATGTTGTTTATCTCAAACATTTTTAAAATATACTATTTATTTTAACCATTTTTTTTATAAATAAAATGTACTATTTGTTGTATTTTCTCAAACATTAATTTGAGAATCTACCCCAAATAAGAAATCCAAAACATATTAAATTCCCAACATATGAATGATAATAAATGGATTAAAGAGTATAATTGTAGGATTCGAACTCAAGACATTATGCTTTAATATCATATTAGTTTATCTATTTATCTCAAAAGCTTAAATTAAAAGACATAGACTAAATAATAATTTCATATTTTTCAAAGCAAGAGATCCTAACAGTATAATATTAAAGTCTTCTTAATTCTATTGCGCCAGTCATATTATACTTTCACTACCAATTTGAAAAGCCTTGTTAATTCTATAGCGTTAGTCATATGACATTTTCACTTGAAGAAGACCAATCTGAAGTTTAAAAGACTCATTTAATTAGATGAATCGTACTATTTTATCTATAGAGTAATTGGGTATAATTTTTGCCATTGTATTTGATTTGAGAGTGACAATATTACGGTGAAGTTATTTACTCTTTATTTGCTTCGTATAAAAGGGAAATGGAGAATAGGTAGTTATTTTCTTTGACAATTAATCATTAGTAAATGTGACTGCATTTGGAGAATTCCAGCATTAATGGTTGTGTGGGCCCCATAGACAAGTCAAAAATGTAGGTCCACATTTTTATCTCGAATTCTAAAGGGATGATTTGAGGGATACCTATAAAAAGAGCACTCAGTATAGAATATTACCCATCACTAATAGTTCATGGGTTTTTACCTTCTTACGAGATAAATTATAGACCAATCTAATTTTTCCTTTCAAAAATATCCCCGATTAATCAAAAAAGTAGAAAATAATACTTTTTATTAAAGATATTCTACTAAAATACCAAATTGTATTCAATAAGATCTCTGATTAATATCTATTTCTAATTGTCCGAGAGTATTCTAGTAGAATATCCAACGATTATTTATTTATTTATGGAAAGTTGGGGGTTTTATTAAAAGGTTAAATCTACCTTTACAAAAGATGATAAGAACAAAAGGCTCTTATCAATAGCTCAAAAGTCAACAGAGGAATACACACAAGAAAGCTTACTTATTATTTGTTACTTTTATTTTCATTCTCATTATTTTTCTATTACATTAATTTACCATCTGATAATTTCACTCTTAGTCACAGTGTACTTGAAAGTTGCATTCTCTTTGGCTCTAGATAATCAACAAACTTAAGAAGATTAATGTTCGAGTCTTTCACATTTTCCGAGAAGAGAAACAAGTGACAAATTGGGAAAATTAAAAAAAAAATACCATAACTTCATAGCTTGAATTGATTTTTGTCCCAAAAAAATTATTGTCACAAAAAATGCCACAACATTTCCCTTTTCATCTCGCTTTTGCGAGTGAAGCATAATGTTTATTATTATGCGCATAAATATAGCCAGTAATAATGGGGACCTATTAACTAATATATATTAATGCTAGCTAATGTTAATATATAGATATAGGTGGAAAAATAAGTTGTACGTGTTCATGGTTAGAGATATACAGATGGCATTGAATATATATAAATATACACATATAAATACACATCACATGATCTACTGTTTTGGCATGATGACACAGAACCTCGCGGTCTCTTTTTTTTTATATGGCCAATATATAATGGAGAACTATATTTTAACTAATAATGCAACTCTTTTATACACATGTACATCATATATATATAAAACCAATATCCATAAGGTAATCATACAAGACACATAAGATTGACGTGCACATATGTAAAGATCTACACTTGACGCGCACATATATATATATATATATGTATATGTATATGCAGTAGTGGAATGAGGGGTGCTAGTGGGGGCTGTAGCCCCCACTCAAATGTTTTGTTCTTCTAAATTTACCCCAATAACTTTATAATTTTATAACTTGCCCCCATTTAAAATAAAAGATTCTCATATATCCTATTTTTCCCCTAGTAAAAATAGAAAATTCTCATATAATCCTTACTACATATAATTCTATGTTTTCATTTAATTACTTCCCTCACTATAATTAAAACTCTTACATAAACCTACTAAATTTAAAGATTCTCACATAATCCCACTAAATTTTATTTTATTTTGAAATTTTTTTTAATCTACTTGAAATAATTTTCTGACTCCGTCTCTATATGTATAATGATATATACAATATACACATTATGACATCTACAGTTTTGTCGCGAGGGCACAGTCTGGAGGAACACCCTCAGGGAACCGCTTGAAGTTCTTGTAGTTTTGGAATATGTTTTTGAAATTAATGGAATCGACTTTGTATAATAAAAATACAAGAATTAATCCAATCAAATACAAAAATTCCACTTGCGGGTATTATAAAAATGTTTTTAAAATTTGATCTTAAAATTAAGAGTTTGAATCCATTTATCTCAAACTTTAAACAAAAAAAAAAAAAAAAAAAAAAACAAACAAACAAGCAAACTTTTAAAGTATGCCGACCTCTAATCAATAACTGAAAAGTCGCTAGATCAATGGTCGTTAAATAGGCTATTTGTAGTAGTGACACATGTATTATATAAAACCAATATCCATAAGTTAATCATATAAGACCTCTAATTAATGACTGAAAAGTCCCTAGATCAATAGTCGTTAAATAGGCTTTTTGTAGTAGTGACACATGTATTATCTAAAACCAATATCCATAAGTTAATCATATAAGATACATAAGATGACGTCCTCATATCTAGAGATATACACGTGACCTATATATATAGGTATACGATAACTCTTTTGTACAAAGAGTGAACGTCCGGCAAGAGGGAGAGGGAGAGAGAAATTGTATAACCTGAAAAGTTGTATTCCTTTTCACTTTCTCCCTCATCAGCATCGTTCATCCTCACATCCAACAGCTTTCAAACGACATGCCGCCATACGTGTCCGATAAAAAACGACTGCCGGACGAGAGTTGGCGTATATATATAAATATGTATGTATGTATATGTATGTGTGTGTATATATATATGATATACACATCGTGACATCTACAGTTTTGTCGCAAAGGCGCACTCGGGAGGAACACCCTGAGGGAAGCGGTTGAAGTCAGAGCAGTAGTCATAAATCATGAAATTCGTCTGGACCCACCTGAGCCTCGCTTGGCTGGTGGCGTCCAGAGCCTTAGACAGCCAAGCTCTGGCCGAGCGTTGGCCAGACGAGCCAGTACAAGAGGACTTGCCAGCGGACCAAACGCAGGAAGTCCGGGCGTCGAAGTTCCTGTAAGAGGCAGTGAAAGGAGCTTTTGACCAGTCTGTCTTCACCAGACCACCTCTCGTTGCCCAATCATCTGCGTTCCAAATGCTCGAGTATATTCTCATTGGTTGAGTCTTTGGGAATGGGATTCCTATGGATTCCATGTTCTTGAACTCTCTTATGGGTGTTCCATCCACATAGAATCTGGAAAAAAGTTAAATCAGGGAAATTATAAATATTTAGAACTCTTTATTTAAGTATCAGGTTGGATTTAATAATGGGTTACTTTTTCTTTTTTCTTTTTAAACTCTGTCAAAATAATGTTATAGGACACTGGTGATATTGAGTATTAATTATTAATAAAAATTAGGTAACAGGATACAAGATTTGATCCATCATTTATTTTTAATAGTGCTTATTTTTAATAGTGTTTAAAATCGATGGTGTCCAAATACAACTTAAGTGATAAAGAAACTTATCATGATCAAGAAATAAATAGGACGGTGTATATAAAATAAGATTATATGTAATAACGATTTTTTTTTTTTTTTTTTTTTTGCGTTCACTTTATTTATCGTCTTATTAAAATTATATGATTAAGATGATGTTAAAAATTGTAAAATCTCTTTTATTTTTAAGATACTATTAGAATAATTTCAATCACAATCATAGCTTTTTTTTTTTCTTTCTTTCTATCTTTTTTTTTTTGGTTACTTGGATGTTAGTTTATCAGTTGTTTTATTAATATATTTTATTTACCAATGGTTACTATAAGCACTACTTTAGATAATTATTAATGTGATAATGATATAAATTTTAATAATAAAAAGATAGCATTACTTATTTAAAAGTTTTTTTAATTGACTGCTAAAAAAAAAAAAAAAAGGAAAGAAAGATTAACCAATTTCATTTTTAAACTTATGGAATTAATGGCTTAATTAGTACTTACATGAGACGTTGAGGATTCCAAAGAACAGAATAGGTATGAAAATCCGAAGTTGGGTCAAACCAAAGATGAAACTGTTGTTCTCTATCGCCTTTGCCTTGAGTGTACA
Source organism: Ficus carica (assembly GCA_009761775.1). Classification (NCBI taxonomy): domain Eukaryota; kingdom Viridiplantae; phylum Streptophyta; class Magnoliopsida; order Rosales; family Moraceae; genus Ficus; species Ficus carica. Next base: position 1,235,484 of record CM019740.1, on the reverse strand, counting down.
CGTTTGTGTGAATGGTGTACGGATCACCACTCAGATTCCCCAGAAACTCAAGTCTATCTCATCCCACGTTGACCCTTTTGAAGATAACTAATAAAAAAAATAGAAATATTAAGAATATTTAATTTACTATTAAGCCAAACAAGTTAAACACTATAAACTAATAAAGAATACTTATAATGGTAAGGAATATCTTACATAATAAGCAGTAACAGTACCAGCAGAATTTCCAGGAACAAGCTTAATCTGCATATCGATTTTCCCGAACATGTACTCGTTCTTAGATTGAAAGCCAGAGCCAGAAGATCTGTCAAGTGAAAGGGTGAGAAGCTCTCCATTGTTGAGAATTTTTGCACGGTTATCTCCCCATGTGAGGTCAAAGTCTTGGTAGAAGTTACCTCCTTGGACAGCCAAAATGGAGCCAAACAAGAATGATATCACAAAAACCAACATCATAATATGGAGAAAATATTGATCAATAATAAAATAAACTTATTTGAGGGTTTTTTTTTTTTTTTTTTTTTTTTTTTCCTATGGGTTGGTTTTTTGAGGGAGTTACAAGTTTGTGCACTAAATTACAAGTAAAGGAGATGAAGAAACTTTGATCTTTTTGTGGGTGGTTCATTGGATTTGGAGGGAATTTATATAAGTAGTGGAAGACGATGAGAGAGAGAGAGAGAGAGGAGAGAGAGAGAGAGAGGAGAGAGAGTAAAATGAGAGTTTATTAAGTCCTAAGAATGACAAGTTGTGAGGCAAAGAGAAGAGGTGGAAGCAGGTGGCAGAGAGAATAATAGGCGAGTTGGAAATGTGAGATTAATATATTGCATGTCATGATTTACAAGTGACAAGTTGACAACAAAAACCCTTCAATAAATAACACGCGGTTCAATCTTTTTGACCATTTACATCTAGCTATACAATGCTTTATACCGTGTGTCAACTTCTTTATTTACTTATTTATTTTTTTAAACTTCACCCTATATTCATCACATTAGTCATCCCAAAGTAATTTAGTAGTTCGTTATTTCCTACCCCAGTAGAGACCTATATATAATATTTATGAGCATTATATACGCACTGCCAATATGATGATGACAGAGGTTATTTACCATACAAATTATCTAGAAGAGGAAATCCAACCTAAATGTCAAATGATAAAAGAGACATGTTTTGACCACTTAACATGTGTTAATTATATTTAAATGTGGCACCGGCAAACAATAGAGGTGCAAGGAAAACTCAGCAAAGAAAAATGAAATTTTTAGAAAAAAAAAATTAGAGAAAAAAATAGAGGAAAAACGATTTTAGAGTTCAAATTAATTAATTTAGATTTGGAGCAGATTCCCAACGCTATTTTGGCGTTTTGCTCTATAAAGTGCTAAAGTACCTTGTTTCAGGCTTTTTTTTTTTTTTTTTTTTAGACACCTCGTTCCTTTCTCATGTGAGATTACTTTCGAGAGTTGGTTGTCAAAACCCCAACAACACTTGGTTAATATTTGAAGAAAACCCAACAAACTACACGCAATTATTCATAATAAAATCGGAGGAAAAACAAATAAATAAATCTGCAAGAGAATTAATCATGTTGAGACTCAATGAGTGAGAGAAAAGGGTTTTGGATAGAAATTATCAGATTCAAAATCTAAGAACATTTATACTTCTATTTAATAAATAACAGTCGTAAACCTATTTAGCGTCCATCCTATTTGTGAGAACTATGTACTTTGACAAAACTGGACAGTTGGTAGGCTATCTTCTCTGTTTTCTTTTCAAAGCTAGCCCTTTTAATTGTATTTGTTTCATAACTCTGTTTTGGAGTAGTAGTGTCAAGAATTACCACCACTGCCCCAACGAGTTAATACATTATGCATGATCATGCATGTTTGGTTCTTCATCTCTAACTCAAAAACTCCAACTCAATTTTTGTCTTTAATTTAATAAGTCAAAAAAAAAAAAAAAAAACTTGTTTTTGAAAAGTTAACCAATTTCAACTCCAACCAACAAACCAAACGGACTGAAATATCTCCTTTATTCCAAATCTTTTAGGCTTTTTTTTTTTTTTGGATTATTTTCATCTATAATCTTGAATTTTGATAATTCTAACTATATTTTTGAAATTTAAAAACTCTTATTTCATCCCTAAACTTTAAATTAACCCCACTTAATCAATTTATTAGAATTTATATTAAAAACAAATAGAAAAAAAAAAGTAAATATAACTGCAGTTATGTAATCGTTTTCTATTTATTTATAATTAAATCCGAATAGAATGAGTTTAACAAGATTAATTTATCAACTTCCCAGGACCCACCCAATTCATGCATAGGAATATAAGCATCAATAGGTTTATATGGACTATACGTATGAAAAAGAAATGTGTGGGGATCCTACTCTCTGGATGCAGTCTGTCCTGAATGATAAAGACACTCCAATTATACTAAATCCTACGACATAGACAAATTAACTACAATTTCTTGGACACAAATCTTAACCTTTCGTTGTAAAAGATGTACTATTTTCTAAACACCCTGTTTTTTGAAATCTTGTGTATTGCTCTGTCTCTCTCTCTCTCTCTCTCTCTCTCTTTTGCTGAATCTGTGTTCCTTTACCTTTGAATGTGTACTTTTACGTTGAATAAAAATGCTTGGGACATACATAAAAAGAATTCCAAGGATTTTCTTCGACATATATTAAAAGAATAAAAGAATTAAATTACACTGAATAAAAAATATTTTAGTGGGCAGGACATACACGGACAAAAAAAAAAGATTGTCATCTTTTAAGCCATGCCGCATTCTGGAGGAAATCCTTGGGGAACCTCTTAGCATCTGTGCAGTAATTGTAGATCATGTAGTTCTTCTGCACCCATTTCAGCTTCTCTTCTCCTGCTGAATCCAACTCCTGAGACATCCATGAATTCGAATTGGCGGAATTCGAACCACAAGAAGAAGCTCCAGAGGACCAAACACATGCATTGGCTTTGAAATTTCTGTATGATGCAGTGAAAGGAGCTTGGCTCCAATCTGTCTTCACCAAACCACCTCTTGTGGCCCAATCATCTGCATTCCACAGACTCGAGTATATTCTCATCGCCTGGTTCTTCGGATACGGAACTCCCTTTGATTCCAAGTTCCTGAACTTCCTAATTGGTGTACCATCCACTGAGAAACTGAAAAAACAGAGCAATGAACTTTTCAGTAATTTTAACGAAAACCCATCAAGAAAACCACATAGAAAGTGCAATATTGATATGTTTTAATGTTTAGTGCTTACACAATGTGTTGGGGATTCCAAAGGATAGAGTAGGTGTGGAAATCGGCAGTCGGGTCGAACCAGAGATGGAACTGCTGCTCTCTGTTGCCTTTGCCTTGGCTGAAGACGTTGGTGTGAAGGGTGTAAGGTTCACCGGTCGAGTTTCCCAAGAACTCAAAGTCTATCTCGTCCCATGTCGACCCTTTTGATGATAACTGAGATTTTCAAACATGGCAAACAAAAACTCATTAGCTCTATGAACTTATGCTTGTACATATATATAGCGGAGTACAAATTATATAAAGTCAAGAGAGCTTACATAATAGGCAGTGACGGTGCCAGCAGAATTTCCAGGGACAAGCTTGAGCTGCATATCGATCTGGCCTAACAAATACTCATTTTGGACTGAAATCCAGAGCCAGAGGCTTTGTCCAGAGAAAGAGTCAGCAACTCGCCATTGTTGAGTATCTTAGCTCGGCCATCGCCCCAAGTGATCTGGAAATCTTGGTTCAAATTTGCAGCGGAGAGAGCTATTAGAGAGCAAACAAGGACAGAAAACATCGGCAAATGGAAATCCTAGAAGAGAGAAAAGAAGCCATGGATATTTGAGTTTTGATCAGAATTTGCAGAGGAGTGTTATAAGAAAAGAAGAGAAACATGAGCGAAGTTTTGAGTGGTGAATTGTGGCTATTGAAGTGTGGTATTTATATACATATATGTGTCATATATATATATATATATATATATAAATAGGGCTCAAGTTGTGAAGGTACAGAAAAAGTGAAGAAGTAGTAGCTAAGGACGGTTCATTGCCAGGTCTTAGCTGTGGGCAGCTCAGTGTCGAGAGTCAACATCGCACAATCTAGGCATAGCCAGATCATCGGACGCGAAGACGCGGTTTTTTTATTATTTAATGACTTGTGAAGAAATTGGGCGGTTGGTGGATTTTTTATTTTTTATTTTTAAGTAGAAGTACTTTCTTCTCTGTTTCCATATGTGAAGCTAGTTGTTGCACTTGTCTTTTTTTGTTTGGTGGAATTATTTTTTTATTTGGTAATTAGTGTGGGGTCTCAACTCTCATAGAAGGCCATCACCGCCATAGTGACAGTTTTAGCTTATGTTTATTCTTCGATTAGAGATAATTTTTTAAATTAAAATTGATTGATTTTAAAAAATTAGTTATAAATTTTATTAATTTTTTTAAAAAAAAAAATTATTAGTTGGAGTTAAATTTGAATATTAAACAAAGCCTTGATGTAAAAAAAAAAAAAAAAACCAATAGTTACATATTTTGCTATTTCATATTTTGTGACTTATATCTCAAATACTTTAATCTTCTACTTTTTGGTTAGAGTTTATCTCAATATTTTCAGATTTTGGTAAATCTAATCTTTAGTAATGAGATATCTAATGAATGAATGCCAAATTACTTGGGATATGTTAATTTTGTTTCCCATCCGTTGTCTATTAGAATAAAAAAAAATCTAATCAATACTTTGTATTTAAAACGCTAATTTGTTCAATTATCTTGCTTTTCTTACTTGGGTAAAAGAGTACTATCCCACTAATGGGATTTTCATTTTTGAAGTGCAAAACGACTTAAACATTTTCTTTTTTTTTATTTATTTATATGTATAAAAACATTTTTTTTTCTATGGGTTGGTTTTTGAGGGAGTTACAAGTTTGTGCACTAAATTACAAGTAAGGAGATGGAGAAACTTTTGATCTTTTTGTGGGTGGTTCATTGGATTTGGAGGGAATTTATATATGTAGTGGTCTAGTGGAAGACGATGAGAGAGAGAGAGAGGAGAGAGAGGAGAGAGAGTAAAATGAGAGTTATTAAGTCCTAAGAATGACAAGTTGTGAGGCAAAGAGAAGAGTTGGAAGCAGGTGGCAGAGAGAAGTAATAGGCGAGTTGGAAATGTGAGATTAATATATTGCATGTCATGATTTACAAGTGACAAGTTGACAACAAAAACCCTTCGATAAATAACACGCGGTTCAATCTTTTTGACCATTTACATATAGCTATACAATGCTTTATGCCGTGTGTCAACTTTATTTATTTTTTAAAACTTCACCCTATATTCATCACATTAGTCATCCCAAAGTAATTGAGTAGTTCGTTATTTTCCTACCCCAGTAGAGACCTATATATAATATTTATGAGCATTATATAGGCACTGCCAATATGATGATGACAGAGGTTATTTACCATACAATTATCTAGAAAAGGAAATCCAACCTAAATGTCAAATGATAAAATAGACATTATTTTGACCACTTAACATGTGTTAATTTTATTTAAATGTGGCACCGGCAAACAATAGAGGTGCATTTTATAGCAATTAAAGTTGAAATAGAAAAAAGTTTTAAGATTTTTTGATAAATTACAGGAAATCAATAATCTGAAAAGAGACGCGCGTAATCATGAAATTAAAAAAAAAAACAAAACAAAAAAGGTTTTAGTGTGTCTGGAAGGGAAAATGTTTTTAAGATATAGTAATGAATTTAAGATTCCATTGTCTTTTATGCTCTTTTTTTTTTTTTTTTGTTTGCCACTAATACTGGATTTTGATTTGCTCTATTTTTTTTCTCTTTTTATTTATTTTCTTTTCAATAAATTTGAATGGATGCTTTAGTTCCTCTTATTCATTAATTAATAATAAAAAAAGAAAGACAACTGATTAGGAAGTTGAAAACGGTATTATAAGGGATTTAATTCATTTGTCCCTTTATTTAGGTACTAATGTTATGATACATATTTAATTAACATGACTTTTTAATTATTTAGTACAATATAATAATTAAATATATATTTTTAATTGACATGATATTATTAGAAAGACATGTAAAAGAAAACTTAGGAATCTAATCCGTAAATATTTAGTTTCAAACTGGAAAATACACCTCTGGTTGGAGAGGAAATTACTTGGAATATTCTGTGTAAAATTACTTGGAGGGAGTTCATTACTGTAATATCAATTTGTTTCTTTCTCTAGAATTAGTTCTTGTAGTCAAACTTTTCTCTCTCTCTTAAATACTCCCCATATTGTTGGGAAGTGTCATATGAATTATTGACCCTTTTATCATAATTTTAAATGGAAACCGTTAACTTTTAGAATCAAGAACCTGAGCTCTCTAGATTTTCCATATATTGAAGATACACCAAACATAGTAAACAAAACAAAACAAAAACAAAACAAACAAACAAACAAACAAATTGTCCAAGTAGTGCATCTATTAAATAAATGGATGAAATTTTAATTCCCAAAACCTAATCTTAATTTAATCCAAGCCTAATCTTGACTTTGACTACGTGCAGTACGTTATCCCTTTCCAAATTCTAATCTCTGCACCTCCAAATAAGTTTTTTCTTCATTTTAATTTACAATAGCAAGATTATTAATAATTTTTTCCTTATAAACTTCACCTTTGATTAAGGAGACAAAACATTGAACAAAAAATATAATGAGGCTTAAGCTAACCAAATTTGATGTTTTCTATCTATTTTTCTATTTACATTGGTTAATAATGTAACGACCCCGCCTAGCACGGCCGTTACCATACATACATACTTACATACTGAACTTCTTATACTTACTTACATACTTATGAAAACAGCGGAAATTTTTTTTTTTTTTTTTATATGGCATACGAGTGCAACATATAAAAGTATCTTTAGCAAAATATTTACCATAACATAAATTCATAAAGACAAAACGCGTAGCAGCTAGATTTCCCACATTTCACAGTTTGCCCCGCCATGCCTTTCCATCTTGTATCAACCATTGCTGACGGTTGCTTACCTACAGCATAAACGTAAGACAGTGAGCTTTCGCTCAGCAAGTACAACCTCCTATACCGCGAGAAAAACAACATAATTTATCCTTACACGTTCTAGCTTAACTTATCATGCATATCATATCATTTCTTATCTTCATTCATCATAACATAACATACATGTCGTAATGCATGGTCCATTTATGCTTATTTTATGCCCAATTCATGCTTAACTTACTTTCATTTCTTATCTTACTTATGGGCCCCTTACTTGTGTGTATGTACCGGGCGCGCGACTATGAAGTGGTTGGGGCGGCCAAACCATTTCCAACTCAAACCATAGTCCAACCCGACCTAACGCGGGTCGGTACAACACAGGCGACTTGCTCGCCATCTTTCTTTTCATCTTGTCGTGTCATACTTGATCTTATTATTCTTATAAGATTTCGTGAACATGCTTCGTGATCTTATACTTACATGCTTCATGTAATCATACATTCATCATAAACATACCTTAACTTATCATACTACATAACCTAGCATACAACATATGATATATTGCATCGCATATCAATAACATAACATAACAACAATAACATCACTAGCATTAACAATATAACATAGCAACAACAACAACAACATAACATAGCATCAACAACTGCATAACATACATTCCTAGCATACATCTAACATACTTAGGCAAGTACCACAACAAAGCCTATGCTGTAGGCGGTGGTTGTACTTACCTCTCTTGCTATGTCCTGCGTTATAATGCTTCTTCTCAGAGTACAGCTGCAGGTTCCCTCTTGCTCGTTGAAGGACATAGGTGAGGTTCTAATCAGTTATTGCGGAATGTTGATAATCTAACCAACATGCTTACATAATCCTAATTGTATGTCCCCAATACTAGATGTCTTACTGGGTTACAAATAGTAACCCTATTAATAGCAACCAAATATGAATTAATTCTTTAAGAGGTTACGTTGGGTAACCTCATGTGCTAAGCCCTATACATACTGTTAGGGTAAGGGTACCTTCCTAACCTTAGGCTTTATTATAATTATTGGGTTCCTTAATTAACCCTATATCTTAGCCCAATTATTAATCTTAGTATCCTTTAGGGTTATCTAGTCTAACCCTTAAGGTTAATTATAATTAGACTCTTGATCAATCAAAGTTAACCCTATATGGGTCAAACTTGAGCTCTAGGCCTTGGCCTAGTAACCGGATATTATTTCCGGTTATTACACGAAATCATTTTTACTTACCCAGTTTGGTTTAACAAATCCATTTCCATTTCTTTGAAACTTGGGTAAATAACTTCAAAAATCTTTTACATAACTCATAAAAATTCATATCCTTGAAATAGGTTTTTGAAAAATCATTTAGGGCTGGAAACTGCCTTTGGAACAGTTTCCCTAGTCAAAACAGTGGTTTTGGGAAAAATATAATTTTTCGGAACTGTTTTTTAGAAAATCCTGTACAGGAATTTCCTATTCCCTGCACAATCTTTATAAAACGTGGTCAGTTTAAAAATCCATTCTGATTTTGAAAAAGTTATCTTCATGAAAGCTCTAGCTCTCGAAAAATCCTAAAACTTTCAGTGTTTGAGAAAGATCCAGTTCTGCTTGTATTTGCGTCAGTTTTTGTTTGAACCTGGCTGATCTTGTAACTGGGTCTGGGCAGACTAGCCACGGATTTTTGTAAAAAACGGAGACCATTGGAGCCTCATTTTGGGATTCTGACCCGCGTTGCCTTCTAGGAAAACTCGTTCTGAACAACTTTTATGTTTTACGTTTCACCCAGTTCGGCCTCTAAAGGCCTCAAATTCCACTTTTTCCCGAAACTGGCCAGTTAGCACCCGAACTGGCAGTTTCTCGGTTTTAAGTTCGTTTTACGTCCTATTTCGTGTAATCTAACTCAACCGATCACGCGGGAGCCTAGATAGCATACATGCAACGTTTCTAACGTCCCACATGAACCAACATGCAACCCCAAACGTGCCCATGCAAACCAAAACCCGCATTAACCTAGCCTAGGTTTGCATGGTTCTAACTTTGCATTTACAATTAAACCATTCATCATCCATTCACCCTTAAACTTAGCAGTCCCACATGCACTGCCTAGGGCAGATTGTGGACCAAAATCAGGGGCATACAACCATTCACATCTAGCATGCAACCTATCAATCAACAAGCATAAACATAACCAAAATCAAAGCTATTAAACCAAACCACCCTTAACCCTAAATCAAGCACCACACCTAACCAATCTAGGGCAAAGAAAACTTGAGCTTATGCTCTTACAATTTCAACTTGAAATACAATAAATTTCAAATTGAAAGCTTAATTGAAAAGGTTTGAGCTAAAGAAATTACCTTGGCTCAAGGCTAGGTTTGGGTCCAAAACTTCCACACCACCACACGGTTTTCACCACACCAAGTTGCCAAAAAATTTGGTTTGGCCTCAAGATTTGTCCTTCACCTAAGGCTCGGCCACACCACCCTTTGAAACACTTAAAATTGCAGTTTTTTAACTGCTTTCCCTTGCTCAAAAACCGTGGCTGCCCTAGACCAAAAAAAATGGTCTCAAAACTTATTTTCGGTTGATTGAATCAAACCCGAATTGACCCTAACTTTTCCCTTAAATTTTGAGTTTCTCTCTTGGTTTTCCTGCACTTAAACACTCGGCAGCAAGCCTAGAAAAGGCTGGGAAAATTTCTCAAACTCTCCCCTTAGCTTTCCCTTGCAAACCGAACACTAACCTAAGCTTGGTTTAGGAAAATTTTCATTTTTTTCTTGGCTCCCTCTCACTTTCTTTCTCGGTTTTGGATGGGCAGAAAAATGGCAAGAGTTTGGCTAGATGTTGTGAAAAATGAACAAGGACCACCCCTATTTATAGGCAAAAGGAGAACTTTTTAAAATTCAATTTTGACCCCTAAATTTTTGAAAAATTTGCCAATTGGCATGCAAGGTGGCCGGCCATTCCCTTGTGGAAGAAGCAAAATTTTTTCTAGAACAAGACACTTGTCATTCAAGGCTTGGTTCATGGAATTATGATGTCATAATTCCAAATAAGGATGATGTCATAATTTAGAAGGTATATGATGTCATCCTAAGGCCTTGTTTGGCTAATTTTTGAAAAGCAAACCCATTTTAAGCTAACACAGATAAATCTAATACTGTGTTTACTAATACACAGTACAATTCAGTACTGTTTTACTTGACTGCAGTCCAAAATTTATCTGCGTAAAAATGGACTGTATAAAATTTTTCTTATACTTCCGAGCCCTTTTGGTCTTTAATTCCTACTAGGTGTGCTTGATTTTCTAAGGTGGTTTTCAAAGCCTATTCATGCTATCTCAATCGTAAAGACGGCTTTTACAGTATTCTTTATTACACAATACTGCAAAGTCACTCCTTTGACCGTTCTTGGTCAAACTTTGACTTTCGTAAAATCATATACTTTTTCGTCCCTTTTTGTCTTAAAAGGTCCGTTGCTAATCTACATAGTCCATTTTGAGTTTTATTGATCCTGAAAACTCATAAAATGTAGAAAACTCTTAACCGAGCTTCTCTTTTAATATACCTTGATGGTATACATTTAATTTCTTTAAAAAGAAATAGTAACATTGAAAAAAATCTAGGTATTACAAATAAAACATGTTTTATTATTATTATTATTATATATTATTATTATTATTATTATTTTAAGTTTAGGGACTAAATTTGTTACAACCTTCAACAAATAAACTATTTTATTAAGAGAAGAGAATTTAGACAACTTTCACAATTTACTCCTTAAACTCGCCCCTACTATCATCCAAGTAAACGGTTTCTATCTAAGATTAATCTAACAGAATGACCATCTATAAGGCACTCTTCAGTTCTGAAATATTTCTTTGGAAGTATTCATGAATTTATTCATTTGTTAAAGGAAAATTAGGTAAATAAATATTTTTTAAACACTTATTGAATAAATTACCAAAATTTTTTATTTAGGAAATTGACTATTTGTCACTGATTAACCGTAATCAATTAGTCACTGATGGACCATTTCTTAAGAATGATTATTTTACTAAATTTACAAAACTTCGATCGTTCAATTAAAAAAACAATTCTAAAAAAAAAAAAAGTCATTTATCCACGTATCCCTATCTATTGTTACAATAATGAAGAATAGACCAATCGCTTCTTTTTCCTTCTTCTGGATCCTCATCTCATCACTAAAGCTCCTATAGCTACTACTTAAAAGAGGAAAAGAAAGAATACCAAAAGAACATGTGAATCGTTGCAAGCTCCGTCCTAAGCAGCGCTTCCTCGATTAGACTTTTCGAATCAGTCACTGAGATTCATAACCAGAACTTGTAAACACAATATAAGAAATCAATTCACTATCAACTGAAAAAGTCTTGACCAAAGTATTTGTTTCATCAACTTATTTAATATCTACATATACAAACTGTTACAAGAGGATAGGGATTGAAAACATCATTTAAAGTTTTTCCCCTTAATTCTACGATCTTGGTATAAATGACCTAGCGATAAAAAATTCCCGTAACAAATTAGTGATCACAGATTTGAGGGTTGGATGGATCTCTCTGTATCTAACTTGTTGTCTGCCAGTTTAGTACTCATTTAGAGGTGCTTAAATCAGGCCTCACGTATCCTAACCACTGAAGTGGCGTGCTCTTTATCAAGGGACATAGTCCTTCCATAGAGTTTTCGACAAACATTATTGCCGTAATTCCCAAGGGATATGCTAATGTTGAAAAATAACTCTGAAGGTAAGTATAGGAGAATCTTGAAAAATGCGTCTTGAATTTTAAAACCTTCACTTAAAATACCTAGGATATTACAATATAGATAATCTAAGTCAGAACCATAGTTTTATTAGTGTTCATTTTTCAAAATGTGTTTTCAATTTGAAATATTTTTGGTAAAAAATTCTTATTCTGTTATTTTATATTTTAGTTTCAACTTAAAAAAAATAAATAAATAAAAAAAGACCTACTCATAATAATACATTCCTCTCTTTTTATTATATTATCCATCACACCTCATTGACCAAGACTTTCCACAAATCTCTCTCAAAATCTATTGCATTAAAACAACAATCGACCACAGATCATCGTTGGTTACTTGTGGCTGTAGTTATTGAGTAAGTTAACCATCGTAATACCCCTGGTGATTGCCTGCTGACCGAGTCACCTTATATGTTACCAATGGTAGTTTGTTCGATGACCCATCATCTGGGAAGTTACCCATCGCAGTACTATCTGATTGCTTAGTCTGTGATCCTTGGTCATCACATGGGAAATTCGGAGGCTATCATCGATGTGAAATCGACTCAAATAGTCGAGCAAGTACCTTACTGAGGAAGAGGCAGATCCGCTGAGCGTGAGATGCTCCTACTCTCGCGATCACAACTCGCTCATATTCACGAGACGAGTGGAATGCGACAATGCCAAGCACTTAGGAGGCCAGATATTGTAGAGTGACAACTAACAGCTCACTAGAGTGGCTTTTGTCCTACAAAGCTAATTGGATATATGGTCGGATCTGGCCATGGCTTGTACACACAAGCCTCACGATCGCCCCGATCTAGCTACATCTAGATTTTTTAACTTACTAGCAGGATTCATGTCATGTGCCTCGTGCCGCGCTAATGATGTTGTAGCTTGCGGGCACACGAGTCTCGTTAACAAGATCCCACTGATAGTCTTAATTTGCGTGCGATTGCTGATGAGTGGAGAGACAGCAACATAAGAGAAACGAAACAAAGAAATAGGTTACGAGGAAGATAGAGAGAAAAATACAAGTCAACATTCGCCATTACCTCGTTAGGGCTAATATATATATTGGTATATTGTTCTCTATTATTTTTAATATGTGTTGCTGTATCAGAGCTATCATACTCAAAGTAATTATACTTAAATGAGCTCCTGATCCTTCTTGCATCCTTGTGCTTAGTGCTAAAGTGCATAAAATATAGGCTAAGCTTTTTTTTTTTGTCTATAAAGATCTTGTAGTAGTTGAAGGAAGTCTGTCCTCTTGATGATTGATGTCCCCATCTTTTGATGATTTGATCATAACTGTTATGAATGAGATCAAACGTTCTTTATTGAGATAAAAAATATATATATAATCTATAAGATGGTTACACTCTGATACCTCGTGAATTCTAAGATTCAAATTAAAGAGAAAAATAAAGCTAGAATTTTTTTTTATTAAATTGATTAATTAAAACTCTTAAATAAATCGGATTTATATCAACATGCTAGAAAACAATTAAAAGACTATCCATCCTTATTAATAGACAGAGATAAATAACAATAACCAATCTAATATTTAACCATTCGAATCGATAAACATTGCCCCTTTATATGAGGTATAGAATGGGAAAAGCTCTTGCCATTTGGAGTTTTTGAAGAATCTTCGAGTACAGAGCACTAGTTCAACCTTTCTAGAATCTAATAGGTGCTGATGAGACAAAGCACCCAAAGGCAACATTCCATGTGGAACCAACTGGAAGAAAAAATAGAATAAAATGAATCTCCTTATTTAATTAATTCAAAACTTTCTTCTCTTGGAATACCATTTTCTTCTTAGGAGCCAAACACCTGGGGTAGGTAAAAAAAAACCTACGAAATAAAAATCAACAATCCATTGTGAGTAAAATAATCTCCCTCATTAGACCACTTAACTAGTTATTGCGCTTCTTATGATTCTATAGGAATATATCAAACACACCATTTTAGTTCACTTTTCACTTGTGCTTCACAGCTAACGCTCCCACCAACTGCCTCAAGAAGATTCTCCAAAACTCTTCTTTTCTCTCTCTCTCTATCTCTTCATCTCTACTATAAATTGCCCAAAACCAAGGTCATTTTCACCTTATAATGAAAACACAAAAACAAACAAAAGAACAATAACACATTTGTCAAATATGGTTGCTTCAAAAGTACTGTTCGTTATTGCTCTATTCTTTTGCTCCTTGATAAACGTTGTTGTAATAGCTAATGATAATTTTGATCAAGACGTTGACATCACATGGGGAAATGGGCGCGCCGCGATACTGAACCACGGCAAGCTCCTAACCCTCTCGCTCGACCAAGCTTCGGGCTCAGGCTTTCAGTCCAAGAACGAATTTCTTTATGGGAAGTTCGATGTGAAGATTAAGCTTGTCCCGGGAAATTCAGCCGGTACTGTCACTGCCTATTATGTAAGTTTCGTAAATTTCATATTTATTTTTAAAACGAAAGAGGATAAATATCAGAGTAGGGCAGAATATCCCAATTCGATTAGTGCTCACTATCTGGTTCATCCTCAACGAATTATTGTTTGTTCATTTGTTTATTATCTCTTTGTTGCTATTTCTTATGCACACGATCTCAGTTACGTTCACAAGGTTCCACATGGGACGAGTTGGATTTTTGAATTCTTGGGGAATCTAAGTGGTGAGCCTTATATTGTCCATACAAACGTGTATACACAAGGCAACGGCAATAGAGAGCAGCAATTCTATCTCTGGTTTGATCCCACAGTCAAATTTCACACTTATTCCATTCTCTGGAATCCTGGACATGTTGTGTAAGTACTGCCTAATTATTCTAATCTCATATTCAGTGACGGAGCCAGCATTCTAGTTCACTGGGACGTATACTGAAATTTTTTTTCTTTTGAGTTATTTGTTCTTTTATATATGACTAATGAGCTTTTAATAGGGACCCAAATAAAATAACTGATTTTGAATATGGACGAATTGAAAAAATAATCGAAGTTCAAAAGTTTTTTAAAAGAAAAAGAAAATGCTGACTCATTTGTATATCCCTCCGCCAAAGTTCATGCTTCATCCTAAATTGTTCGTTTTTTTACTTTGTAGATTTTCTGTTGATGGAAAGCCTATTAGAGAGTTCAAGAACATGGAACCCTATGGCGTTCCATATCCAAAGAGCCAATCGATGCGATTGTACTCTAGCCTTTGGAATGCAGACGAGTGGGCGACGAGAGGCGGGCTAGTGAAGACTAATTGGAGCGAAGCTCCGTTTACCGCTACATTCAGGAACTTCAAAGCCAATGCTTGTGTTTGGTCCAATGGAGTGTCATCTTGTAACGTCACTTCTTCTAACTCTAGTAATAGCTCTGGTGATGATCAACGCGAATGGCGTTCTCAAGAGCTCGATTCGACGAGCCAAAAGAGACTGAAATGGGTGCAGAAGAAATTCATGGTTTACAATTACTGTACGGACACAAAAAGGTTTCCTCAGGGTCTTCCTCTTGAATGCACGGTCACTACCAAATAATTGTAAGATCAATATAACAACGTAGCTTGGTTATTTGATGCTATATCAACACAAACATATTTATTTTCCCTTCTTCTACTATAGTTATTTTCTTTTTGGTTGTTGAGATTATACCATTTTATGTTCCAATTTATAAATGAGTAGAGAAGAATAACAAAAGCCAAATAAGATACTATAAAACAAAGAAACAAATTATACATGTTAAAACTTAGTGTTCTAATTTAATTATTGTATACATTTCTATAATACTATCTAATCCAAAAATTATCTTTTAGAGTTTGTAATATATTACACATCTTTTTTTTTTTACGCCAAAAAAAAAAACACATTTTTTTTTGCCTCAAGATAAATACATATGTTATTAGGAAAATGATTTGTATCATGAAATTAAAAAAAAAGGGTAAAAAAAATACGGACAAAGTAGTCATTCCAATTTTATAGAATCTATAAAATTTGGACACTTGACAATTCTTGATATTCATGATAAAATTTTTCATGTTGTATATTATTGCTCATGATATTATGAGCTTGGTGAGCCGAAAACTTTTTAAGGGAGTTCCTGAATAAAAAATAACCCAACATATACATTACAGCTATTTCATATATAAATTAAATTAAATATGAGATAGTTTACCAGGGAAAAAAAAATTAAATATGGTGTGCAAGTCAGAGTAAGAACTATTTTCTTTAACTTTTATTGCACGAACTATTTTCTTTAATTTATTTGAATAAACTGTTTCTCTTGGCTCTTATTAGATCTCTCCTTGGCCACCAACATATTCATTTTTTACATTATGCTTTTAGGTGATCCAAGCTCATCATATCCTCTTAAGAGTAACTTTAAATAAATATATGTTATCTTTCTTTCCTTTTATTATCTACTCTTTTCCCTTCTCTTCCTAATAAAATATGTCAACGTGGGATTTGTTTTTAACAGGTGTTAACCTAATTGAAATATAGGTTAACTAAAGGTCGTTTTGGATCATCATCTCCAACAATAATGATTTAATTTAATATATGTGTTTAGTTGATGGTGAAACATTTAGGTGTACTTAACTATTTTAAATATTTTATGATAATTCAGCATAAATCTAAATTTTCACTTCTTAAAAATTCGTAACACTTATTTTTCTACCTTATAATATTCAAACATTATTTTTAATAAAAATTATTCAAACACACATTTAATTTAAATACATAATTCAAAATCTAAATGTAAATATTTAATTCGAACATTTAAATGTACACCTTCTTCGATGTCCATTATCCTTTTAATTTATACGTGTAGAAAAAACAAAAAATAAATAACGAGGCATTCATGTGAGTTGATAAATATTAGAACAGGGCATATTCAGTGTATCTTAGTTGGTTAAGCACTTAAGTCGTTGACATTTGAATATTTTAATGCGTTATTTGTCTTTCCAGGGAAAAAGTAAAAACAATATTATTTGTCCAATATTCTGCAAACCGAAGCGACTACGGGTAAAAAATTAAGGTTTATTTTTTTATAATTAATTAAGGTTTATTTTTCTTTCAACTTTACTCGGTGGGATTTGGAAGTGCGGGTGTGTAGCGTGTCTAAGCTAATTACCGCCCCACTATTAAAGAATGGGAATCCTATATATAGTGTAGTATAGTGTATATATAAGCATACATATATGTAGACCCAAAAAAAAAAAAAAAAAAAACGAAAAAGAATATTTTTAATCTGAAATAATGAAAAAGAGTATAGTGGTAATATAATGGTAAGACACTGGCCTGCAAATAACAAAATATGTAGACAATATGAAACAAATGGATATTGTTGACTTTGTGCAAAGAAGGCATACTCAAACTAAAAAAAAATTGAAAATAAAATTATGACACATGAACAAGAGTACAAACAAATAGCTAAAGAAATGGTTTTAAAACCATTTTGACGAGTCATTTTGAGGTCTAAATTTGAGTGGGACCCACTTAGTAAAAAATAATGGGTTTTGATGGATTTGCGTTCTCCGTCAAAAGGAGATTGAAATCATATATTCATAAGCTCAAAATAGTATTCGGGTGAATGAGAAATTGATACTCAAAGTGTTCCCAAAGGAATATAATTTTTGTTGAAAACTTGCTTATTAATGTGAAGTCCCACATTACTTAGGCATAAAGGCTTAATGGACTTTATAAGAATCTGCACTTGTGGACTTGGATAAGATTGTGTACCCAAGAGGCTCTCTTACGCGTAGGAGGGGTGCAGATCATCACCCTAGTGGATTAGGGGCCCAATATGTGCGCCCGCACAACGTGAGCGACGCGAATGTTGTTCTGTCAAGCTTGTCTTGACGCAGGCTTTGTTTTGCATTTTTTTTTTTTTTTGGCTCTTTTCAACATAAATTCGGATTTTTTTTTCTAGAATATCAACAGTCATCTATTGATATTCCCTGGCGTTAGTGCAGTATAATGTGGTCATTAGTGCATGATTAATCGAAAATTAATCAAAAGATTAATGGATTATATATTCTCATTAATCCGGATTAAAACCAATTGATTTTGGTTTTGTAACATCTCCTCTTGAGCCTATAATAGAAGGCATCCACAAGCTTGATGAACACACACAAAAAACACACAACACAAGTTATTTTGCTCCTCTTCTTTCTCTTGTTTTCTTGTTCTAATAGCGTTTTCTCTTGTATGGTCGGTTCTTGAAGTTTTTTGGTGATAGAGGAAAGGCTTTGGTTTCAAGTTCGTCGGGAGCGATTTTTTCGATCGTGCTAGACTACCGTTGTTTATCGTAGTATTCTGTGAGACATATATCATTTGAAACCTCGTGCACTTATTAGAGGAGATGAATCTGTTTTAAGGAAAGCGTATCTCACGTGTATCAACGATCTTCTTCTTGTATTGTTTCATTCAAATTAAGTTTTAATTTTAATCGTAACAATTTCTTTTATATTATACTTGTTTCACTTATTCGTTATTTAGGCTCCATTAGTTTCTAACAATGTATTCATGCATTTATATCCTAGTCCCTTGAGAGCGGGTGTCAGAAAATGACAAAGACTTGTTGTGAATTTATGCACTTTTGCGTTCTCTCTCTCTCTCTCTCTTTTCTTTTTTTTTTTTTTTTTTTTTTTGCTTCCTTTAGTTACTACTAGTTTAATGCATGTGCGTTGCATAGGAGATAAAAATAAATAGATAACGTCCAATACATTTTAACGGTTAAAGATTTAAAAGAACACATAACGTCCAATACATATTTGTGTACCGAATGAAAACCCTCAAAATTATCCCAAATTTCAACCAAACACAACCAAAAAACTAATCCCAAAAACCGGCCGTCATCCACACTCGGCCACCGGAAATTCACCGGAGATCAAGAAGAGGTTCCAAAATCACATTGTCTTAATTACTTTGCTTCCAATTTCTCTTCTTTTTTTTTTTTCTTTTTTCTTTTTAAATTAATTTCGTTTTTTTTTAATGGGAATTTGGACAAATGAAGAGAAATCATGGTTGCCACACGGGGGCAACCTCCCCAACATCAAAAGTTCCAGAAACATCATCTTTTAAATCCCAAGAAGCCACTTCCTAGGCAGCCCTGCTCCTAATGATCTGTTTCTTTTGTTTTTTGTTTTTGATCTAGTATTTATTTTTTAGAAATCCAAATGTGTATGTGTTTATGGGTTTTTTTTTTTTTTTTAAATCGTGGGAGGAAAATGACCGCCGGAGAAGACGAAGATGCAGACGGACCTCCATTGATGCTCTATGGAAGGTCAGGGGCGGCAAAGATGACCTCGCCGGAGAAGACGAAGATGCCGACAGACCTCCATTGATGCTCTATGGAAGGTTGGGGGAGGGGGGGCGGCGAAGATGACCTCGCCGGAGAAGATAGAGATGCCGACGAACTTCCATTGATGCTCTATGGAAGGTTGGGGGGGCGGCGAAGTTGAACTCGCCTGAGAAGATGAAGATGTCGACAAACCTATGGAAGTTCGAGAGGGCAGCGAAGATGACCTTGCCGGAGAAGACAACGCACATTACAGTACTGTAGCTAAAGCAGCTAAAATAAAGAGAAAAAAAAAAAAAACAAATTTTTACTGTACATGATTGTAGCTAAAGATATGGAAATAGAGAGAAAAAAGCAAAATTTACTATACAGTACTGTATAATATTGTAGCTCAAGCAGCAAATACAGAGAAAAAAAGAGAGCAAAATTTATTGTTTATCACTATTAAATAACAGTGAAAATCCGCTTTCTTTTAGTATTATAACGACTTTAATACCCGTGCGTTGCACGGGGAAGGAAAAAAAAATAAATAAAAAATTAAGTATTATATAATAAAAACAGTTGGTTAAAATAATATTATAATTATAATAAGTATAATTCTTCTTAAAATATCTCCCAATAGTTAAGATGTAAATCAAAATGACAATAGTACTAACAATAATAAAAACGAAAACAAAAGCAAAAAAAAAAAAAATTCTTCTATAGTCATACTCATTTAAAGAAAAAAAATTAAAAAAAAAAAAACAAAAATCTTTAGATTCAAAATAACCGAAAAAAATTAACCCTAACAAAAAAGTTATAACAAAATAATATATATATCAATTTTCTCCTTTTTTATTGTTTAAAAAAACGCAAAAAAAAAAAATTTATCAGGTTATTTTCATGCAAAACGTTTAAAAAAAAGGTTTTTAAAATATAAAACAAAACAAACAAAAAAGACAAAAATATATATATATATATATATATGCATGCATAATTCTTAAAAAAAAAAAGGGTCTTTAAAAATAAAACAAAAGACACAAATAAGACACACAAAAAAACCTAGAAAAAAAAATCTGAAATAAAGATAAATAATTTAAAGTAAAAAATCGTTTAAAAATCAAAAAAGGCAAAGTGAGCAAAACACAATACAAGAATCTAATGTCTAAAATTTAGAAAAAATAACTTTAGAAAAAATATGAAATTACTTTAGAAAAAATAGTCATTGTTCATCACTTTAGAAAAAATAGTTAAACCCTTACTCTCTTTTAGTATATTAGTATAATATGAAATTATAGAAAACATAAAAAGCCCCCAATGCTTCAAATCTCTTATATATATATATATATATATATATATATATATATATTTTAAAATTTTGAATTGAGAATGCATTGTCATTGGACAGCACCAAACACACCACAAGACAAATGCCCAGTCTCACACGCATTAACCATCATAATAATAACTATAAACCCATCCATTCATTATCGCACGGACAAAAAGGGAAAAAAAAAAAAAAGTGACTTTTATTGTAGAACATGAGGAAGAAAGTAAAAAAATTTTTTTACCCTTGAACGCGTTTAGTTGATTTCAGTAATCAATAAGAATCACATGAATGAGAAAGTGATAGAAGATAATATGATTTTCAGGAAATCTATATTAACACGTTGGTTGATGATGTGAATCCTTTTTCATATTGTGGGAATGTTATTTTACTGTGTTTAGTTGTACACGATAGTGTAATATTTTTATTATTTTTTAAAAAATGAACAATTTTTAATATTTTAAGCCTACTTTGGTTCGTTTTTTTAAAAGACAATTAGTTATAATTTTTGTTAATTTTTTAAAAAAAATTTAAAAATTAAGATAAAAATTTAAGTTTCAATTAGAATATCAAACAACTAAGATTATGCATATCTTACTCTCAAAAATAGAAAATTTATGCATACTTATCAAATATATATATATATATATGCCTTTTTAAATATTAAAAAAATATCAAATACCTAATTAATATTTTTTTTTAACGAAAATACCTAATAAATTTTAAAAGTTTAATTCAAAAATTAAAATAAATGAATTTTTAAAATAAAAAATTTAAATTTAAAAAACAAAAGAAAAAGAACAAATCTCCTCCATATCACTTTCCCTCTCTCCCCAAAGCCAAAGTGTTGCAGGTAGCAACGTTGAAGCTTGGCTGGGGTTAGAAGGATTTGGTGGCTTAGGCAAGGCTGGCGAGAGAGGTCAGGCAGTGGGGCGAAGAGCATATCGGAAGTTCGCGGTTGCAACGATGGGGGCTACGATTGTGGGCTTTAACGGTGGTGGGATTGGTGACGACGGGGCTGCGATGGTGGACTACGACGGTGGTGGGCTGCGACAATGGTGATGGGATTGGCGACGGTGGGACTGCGACAGAGATGGTGGTCTGCCTTTGGTGGTCTGCGATGGTGGACTACGACGGTGGTGGGCTGCGACAATGGTGATGGGATTGGCGACGGTGGGGCTACGACGAAGATGATGGTATGCCGGTGGTGGGATTGGCGACGGCGGGGCTGCGATGGAGATGGTGCTCTGCCTTTGGTGCTCTGCAGGTGATGTACTACTGTAGAAAAAGTATTGTACATTACTGTACAGTTCTGTAGAAGATGCAGCAAATTTAGAGAGAAAAAAAAACAAAAATATTGTTTATCACTTTAGAAAAAACAGTGCAATCATAGGTCTCTTTTAGTATAATAGTATAATATAATGAGCGGTCCTCATCATAAAAAATTCGGCTCATTCCACATTGGTTCAAAACCGACGTCGAAATTATTTCTCGTCGGTCATGGGACGGACTCGTCCGTTTATAAGTGACGAGATATGCATGCTTTCCTCGTTGGTTGTGCAGCAACCGACAAGGAAGCCTAGTTTTATTTTTATTTTTTTTTCTTTTAAGCTCCCTTTTTTTTTTTTTGGGCCGACAATGTTTTTTTTTTTAACAATTTATTAATGCAAGCTCAAGGCCCAATTAAAAAAAACAGTACACACATCAACAGCAACTTGACATATAACCAAAATTATAAAGATTAATATTATTATGTGCACATAATTATAATTAATGTATAAAAGTCTGAATCACTCCTAAAAATAGAAAAGCAAAAAATTGGTAAGTAAATTGTTCAACTAATAAATTGCATCAATTCTCCTGTTCATTCGTCTTGAGCCATATCTAAATCTTGAATTATGTAGCTCCTTATTTCCGAAAGCAACATGAAAACAAATTGATAAAGTTAGATTATAGAAATACATTAATTAAATCTCATATATTAGTGTCAAAATTGTAACCCAATTAAACAATTTAAATTTCAAACTCTAATAAAATCTCTATATCAAACACTAATCAAACGACATAATCATCCCAGATATATTTCACACATAATCAAGTTTCCACAAAAAAAAAAACAAAAAAAAAAAAAAAACAAAACAAAACAAAACAAAACCACAAAGAAATGAGTTTCTAATAATTACCTTATTAAACAGCTGAGAAACAGTACATGCTTCATGTACATTAATACATAGTATCCACACTCCCAATTTGAAGGTTGTGTAGGAACCTTAGTACACAAAGAAAATCATATAAGTTGTTATTAAATAATCCAACATGCTATTTACTTTTAAAAATAGGTAATATTACGTCTGTATTAGCAAAGCAAATCCAGTGGAAACAGATTCTTACATAACAAAGTAACTATTCACCCCTGTATTAACATAATAAATCTGAAAAATACTCTATAGTAAATCCTCAAATGTGTATCTTACATACTTTTGACTGTTATTTGTTGTCTTATCCACCTTAGGCATGTGTATTTTCTACAGGTCAAGAAAATGGTGAATTGCAAGTTCACAAGATTCGGAAAGACAAGATTGCAAAGACTAGTTAAGCATAAAGATTGGAATGTCCAGAGCAAGAGACAAGGAACAGTCACAGTAAGAAACCACAACAGTGTTTCATAATCTAGTTATATACTTTTTTTTCTTCTTTTTTCAGTTATTTTGTTTATACCAGTTTACTGATTGCAGACAATCAATATGTACTGTCCCTAAATATTGTCAAATCCTTGATGGTCTGATTGATAAAGAAAGCATATAACAGCAGATTACTATCTAGCATCTAAATTTACTAGATGGTAGGTTATTTTGTCTATATTTAACTTTGATATTGAGTATATCAAAGAAAAAGATAATAGCTTATTCTATCTTATTTGATTTAAGGCCAGAGGCCAACTCACCTAAAGTCCAAAACCTTATCTCTTTTAGAATCCCAAAACAGTCTACATTTTCATCATAAACGATACATCTTCCAAAAGAAAGGGGACCACCTTCCATTATCTTCTAAAAAAGGGAATAATTCCTCACTTTTTTTTTCTTTTTTTTTTTAGTTATTTTGTTTATACCAGTTTACTGATTGCAGACAATCAATGTGTACTGTCCCTAAATATTGTCAAATCCTTGATGGTCTGATTAATAAAGAAAGCATATAACAGCAGAGTACCATTTCAGCATGGTTCCGATAACATTTATGGGTGTGGATTTAACAAAATCTACCAAACAACCAGACACACAAGAGAAGACAAACTAAATAAAACGAGGTCTCCACTCAACACCCTCTTCCCACAACAATTTGGAATGCTATAAACTTCTATAATGCCAACAATCCCACTAAACCGCAACCAAGCTGCAAGATTAGAAATCAATAGGCTTTAAAGTCTGGCCAAAAGAAACACAATATTGCCTAATATTATGCACTTGTCTAATCAATTTTCAGTATTGATTCATGAAGGTTGCTAATTGTAAAGTAGTCTGGTTTTGCTTTCTCCTTTTAGTACCCACACAACCCCCCCCCCCCCCCCCCCCCCCCCCCCCCCCCCCACACACACACACACACACACACACACACTCTTCTCTTTCTAATCTATAGATCTCTCCGATGTTGGACTTTCATGTTCGATAATAGGGTTCATTAGTTGTTGGGAAAAGCACCAAAGTTTAAACCGATCTACAAATTCAAACCCATTTGACTATACGAATTCTCCTAATACCCACATCTTACCATCTTAATAATGTACAATAATTACACAAATTATAATTATATAAAAAGTTCCCGATGTATCATAAGGTTCTTCCACATAATCTGCTTATAAAAAGAAAGATAAAAAAGAAAATTAAATATCCATATAAAACTTTCTCTCTAAAACGGGTTTCTCCTGCTATATTGTTTGTTCTTGATCAAGAAAATTTATCCCATTTACAGTTAATTAGCCTAAATTTTTTAAAATCACCGAGCGGCGGCAACGGCGGTGGCAGTCGCAGAGAGAGGAGCGGCGGTGGTCGAATCTCAAACTTTTTCAAATTACCCAACCAAAACTCAAAATAAGACCTTCAAACAACACAAACAAACAATAAACTTGATTTTCATCATGCCCAATGTTTAAATATGTGGAAGATTGACAGAAACTTTGTAAAAAAAGCATTTAATTTACCGAGAAATATGGTGGCTCTGCGGGTGACGGGCAGAGAGAACGAGAGAATGGGGGTGATTTGGGGCCGAAAGAAAAAGCGTTTTAGGCTTGATTTGGGGATCAGGAGATCAGATTGAATAAGAGCTGATTTGGGCCAGAGGGAGAGAGAGAGATTAGGGCAGTTTAAATTTTGGGGAGGGCGATCGGAAGAGAAAAGATTAGTTGAGGACGAGTGGTACTTAGTGAGAAAGCTGATTGACTTTTTAAAAACTTATTATAATTTTTATTAATTTTTTAGAAGATTTTTATTAACTTTTCAGCAAAAGATAAAACTGAATTAAAAAATTTAGGTTTAGATTTGAGAGCCAAATAAAAGCTTAATTTAAGAAGAGAGAATATTCAATTCACATATAATTATCATATCAGTCTAATAACTTAATAAGGTAGGATAAATATAAAATTTAACATTCTCTATCACGTATAATGCATCATGCAAATGAATTGGGATCCGAATCTACAATCGTTTGTAAAATCTAACTATGTAAAATGTTAAATAAGATTAGATAAAAATCATCTTCATAAACTTATTTAAGACCAAATCTAACAACTTACAATATGAGAAAAAAATTTACAATCTAACAAGTTGATACTTAATAATTTGGATTATCCTAATTGATGCCCATGACAATTTTTTAATGCAAAATCCTATTTTGGTAATAATGGTTTTACTCATATAGCCGGATAAATGAAAATTCCTTTTTTTATTATTCAAAATTTTGATTAAATTATTTGTATTTTTGTGTTTTTTTTTTTAATGGTACCTTTTCTTTTGTTCTATAACCCCCAAAATCTTACATTTTTAAATGTGCTTCAAAGAAATTCCTTTTTTTTTTCTCTAATTTGTTCATATTGGTATAACTTTTCTCTAATATATCCTCAAATAATATTTGAAGAATTTGTTTATTGTGATTCTTTCACGGTACTTTCCCGTGTTTGTCCCTTTAAAAAGCGCATATGTTACATAGGATTGAGATATTTAACATTGATACTCTCTAGACTTGTCATTTTTTGACAATTTATCTCCTAAATTTATTATTTTGGCACTTTACCTCTTGAATTTGTTAAATTGTAGCAATATATCCCATATCAATTAATTTTTTTTGTTAAATTAATTATGAAAAACCCATATACATGTGAAGATCAGAAAAATCCATTTTTAATTTAAACTTCCTAATATAATACAAAGCCCAATGCAAATATTTTGATTTCAAATCTTTAATTTAATGTAAAATTAAATAACTGAGATACATTGCAACAATTTAATAAGTTTTGAGGGTAAATTGTCAAAATTAAAAATTTAGAGGACAAACTATTAAAGAGTAATAAGTTTAGAGGAACATCAATGCTAAATACCGTAGGATTGAGACTAGGACTAAGGGTTTGTTTGGAGATTCACTCAAACTAAAATATTTTAACTCAGTTTTTGTCTTTTTCCCAAAAAGTTTTTGTCTTTTTCCCAAAAAGTTTTTTGTCTTTTCTGAAAATTTTAAAAAAATTACTATTGAAACTAAAAAATTTCAACTCAAACTAATTCAACAAACACCCCCTAAGACTAAGATTATTTATTATAGAACAATTATTAAGAGCGCCAACACCTTCTATTTATTTAATTGTACCCCACGCAAGAGAGAACCAAAAGGGTAGCCAACACAATACAACACACACTCATACGACAAAAAGACATGATCTAACACATCACTAAATACAAAAGATTCACGTATGGACTAAGAAATTATCGCCACGGGACGAGCTCTCAAAGGCTGAGCCATCTGCGTGGCGAGGCCAAACTTGTCCTCCATGTTCATATTTTCTGGTGAAATCCCATCTTCTAACTTCCAAGTAAAGGAGTGAAGCAAAGAAGCCAATATCAAGTGCAACATCCTAGTTGCCAACGGCAAGCCGGGACATAGTCGCCGGCCGCCACCAAAGGGAATGAACTCGAAACTCCGACCTCCGATATCAATATTTGATTCAAGAAACCTCTCCGGCAGAAACTTGTTGGGATTGTCCCAAATGGTTGGATCTCTCCCAATAGCCCATGCATTAACTAGAACTTGTGCACCCTTTGGGATGACATAGCCGCATACTTGCACATCCCTTTCCGCTTCACGGGGAATTAGCGGAATTGATGGGTACAAGCGTAAGGTCTCTTTGACAATAGCTTGCAAGTAAGGGAGTTGAGTTATGTCTGATTCCTTCACTTGGTTTCCTTTTCCTATAACTTGCTCAAGCTCTGCATTGGCTTTCGACATGATCTCCGGGCTTTTGAGTAGCTCGGCTATCGACCACTCGAGTGCGGATGAAGTCGTTTCAATACCCGCAACAAGTAGATCCTATATGAAAATAATTTCCAATTTCAGTGACGGAGTTGGGATTTATTGACAGGGGGGCCAAAAAAATTTTTCGGTCAAGTCACTAGACCCACTAATGTTTATGTTTTTAATAAAACTACTTTATTTCTTAAAATCCAAATTATTTTCCTAATAAAATATTATTAGTTATATTTGCACCCACAATATTGATAAATATCTCCATCTAATAAATGTTTCCTAATATAAACATAGTAAATCTATTCTTTTATAAATTTTTTTATATAATATCACATTTAACCATCTCATACACCTACTTTTATTTTAAATTTAATTTATTTTGTTAAAAATAAATTAACAAATCTAAATTAGAGAAAAAAAAGATATATTTTCATTCTCAGAAAGAAAACATAAAGTATCTCTTAAAAAAAATGATAGGAAATAGTAAAGAAGAAAAACTCAAGTAATGTCTAAATCAAAAATCAAGAAATATCATACTGCATTTAAAAAAAAATACATAAATATAGAATCAAGCAAACAAACATAGCAAGAAAAAATAAAAAATAATAATAATCACATAAAATCATTTTCAAATACTAAAAGAAAAGAAAAAAGAAACACATAGTTCTAATGATTAAAAAAATTGAAACTACATATTTCAATAGTTGTTGGCTCTTTAATAGACATCTTTCTTTTATTTTTATTTCACTTAAATCCTCCATTGAAATTTTTCATGTAATTATAAAAATTTCTAAAGAAAAGAAAATGATGAAGAACAATTTAGAATAATTTCTTAGGATTTTTTTTAAAAAAAATCTTATTTCATTTATGGTTAATGTGGGGTATGTTTTTAAATTATTTTATTAAAAAAATATTTTCATTTATAAGTATGTTGGGGTATGACCATTCTTAATGGTTTTAAGGTTATTTTCTTGTAGGGTAAAAATATATTAAAAATCTTTATTGACATTGTGGGGATATTCATCAATATTGTTGGTGCAAATAAAATCTCCCTAAAATTTTAAGGGGTGTCAAGACTAATTTATACACATATCCGCTAAATTTATTTATAAAAAAAAAAAAAAAACTATACTAAAATTGAAAAAAAAAGAAAAAAAAAAGAAAAAACAAAAGCTAGGGGGGCCATGGCCTCCCCCTGCCCCCCATCCCTCTGCCATTTTCCAATTATTGACTCCAAGAGTTGGATCTCTCAATCCATTTTCCATAATTACATTTGCAATATTTTTTTCTTTCCAAAAAGCTGTAACCAACGGCAGAGACAAGATTTTTATTTATTTATTAAACTGTAATGATACAAATCAGTAAGTGTACTATGACATCTGAATCGAGAATTTATATTTAAAGGAAAAAATTGATAAACTAAAATAGTAGACAAATTAAGTAATTTTTTTTTAGTCAAATAACATATTGTAATAGTCATGATCAAGTTTGATGCCAATAGTTGGCTTATATTTAACTTCCGTTTGGAATATCGATTTGAAATTAAATTTTTAGATCGAAATTGGTTGATTTTTTAAAAACTAATTATTATTTTTGTTGACTATTTAAAAAAAAAAAGAAAGACAAAAACTTGATAATTTCAAAATGAAGCTTAGTAATGCAAGACCAGAGAAGACTAATTGGTACGTGCTTGTAAATTGTGATATCAGCTATCATTTCTCATAGTTTATTTAAAGTAAATATTAAAAATAAAAACAATAAGAAGAGGATATATATATATATATATATATTATATAATAGATATATAGAAAAATAGGAAGAATTTAGAAGCTTAGCTTACCAAGAACAAATGTTCAATTTGGTTTTTGTCAAGCTGATATTCACTGATCGGCATCATGTTGAGAAGAGCGTCTAACATATCATCATCTTTTGTCGAATCGGAAGTACTAATTTCCGATCTAAGTCGTACTCTTTCGTCGACGATTCGATCAAATAAATCCATGAATTTCCGGATATAAATAGCGGCGCGTCTCCTTATTCCTTGCGGGTCAAGCTTCCTAAGCAACGGGAAATAATCCGCCAAGTTCGGTTTCCCCACCTCTTCCATTAAATTCCACACGGTCTCCTTGAGCTCTCTCGCTATGTCGGAAGTTGAATCAGCCAAATTGACGGAGAAAAAGGCGGTGGACAACAGATTCAGGATCGTTTCGAAAGCGGCCCTGCCGATGTCAACTGCCTCACCGGTTTCCGCGCTTTTATGGACACGGTTTAGGAGGTCTCGGACCTTGTTGTGCCTCAAGTTCATGTTGGCATCGAGAACCATGGCGGAAAACAAGTGGGAGTTGCTTATTTTTCGAAGATTTCTCCACAAGGATGAAGCGGGCAACCAAGGCATGCCGAACTGGCTATGGTTGTAGGCGTTGGCTGCATCGCATGACGGTCGGTTGGCGAAGAACTTCTCGTCGGTTTGGAGAACTTGTTTGGCCGTGGATGAGGAGGAAATTACTATTGTGGTGATTTGGCCGAGCTTCAAATGCATGATGGGGCCAAAAGTGTGGGAAAGTGTGGCCAAGGATTTGTGAGGTTTGTCTCCCAAAGCCAAGAGGCTTCCTATGATGGGATATGGTCTTGGTCCCGGTGGCAATATTTTGCTACTTCTTGACCTAGAAATGGACAAAGTTTGGATTAAGAGCCGGAGGATGAGATAAACACACAAGAAACTGCAACTCCAAAGGACATATTCCATGTTCTCTCTCTCTATATATATATATATATATATATATATTTGTTTTTCACTTTTGCCCTTCGTTCTTACAACTGCCTATAATTATATAGGGAATTTCAAGTTATGATGTATCTCTTTCTGCACAAGACACTTTTCTCTACCCACCCCCCCCCCCCCCCCCCCCCCCCCCCCCCCCCCCCCCCCCCCCCCCTTCTCTCTCTCTCTATACTCAAATTTTTTTTTTTCTTCACTTTTGCCCTTTTTCTTACACTGCCTATAATTACATAAGGAATTTCAAGTTAAGATATTTCTCTCTCTCTCTCTCTCTCTCTCTCTCTTACCCCTCTCTCTCTCTGTACAAGGACATGGAATTTGAGGTTGAGATATCTCTAAAACCCTTTCGTCTCCCACGTGCATGAATAGTATTCGCTTTATCTTTTATGAGGTGTCGTATATGAAGAGAATATGATTCTTTAATTAGTCGCGTTTTTCGAAATTAAAATAATAATAATAATAAAAAAGGGGTCTAATCCCCCTTACTCGCAAAAAGTGGATTCTACTACCGGTGTGATCTACCATTTTGTGAATAAATTAAAGAGCTTCATTGTGATGGGGTTTGAATGAATATAATTGCTTTTTTTTTTTTCTTTTTTTTTTTTTTTTACCTTACAACTTTTTGACTCTGACATACCGTTTTAAATTCCAAAACTTCAAATCTACTTGTACACTCTTTTAAAATACGTATCACTCTCATTTTTTTTTCTTTCTTCTAAACATCTATTCATTCTCGACTTAAGTTTTTTCAATTTAACATAGTGTGCCAAATGAGGACTAAAAATGTATCACTATACATTCATATCAATCAATAAGAGCCACTCCTTTTTCCAGCGAGAAAAAGAACAGACGAAAGCCAATATAAGGTTAAAAGTCAAGATTTGTGTGGGGGCTTGGACAAAAGTTTGCCCCCTTAGTGATATTTAGATCACTGTCTAGAGATTGTTTTGGACACTATTTAAGAAGTTTTTTACAGTAATATTTCATTGAAATAATTGCAAATTAGACTTTTAATTGAGTGTATTTCCATTTTACTAGAATTTAGGACACAAAAAACTGATTAGTTTTGGAAACAAATGTTTCTTTCTAGAGTAAGAGGATCACCTTTTTTAGAATTTCAATACAATTATATAAACTTCACTCTAATGTTTTTTTTTTTTTTTTTTAATCAGTTACAATTGACAGATATCTTTTCCCATTAAACATTTTAAATAAAATAAATTTTATAAACTTGATTCTAATGATTTTCTTTATCAATTATAACATTTCAAAGATAGTTTTTCCCATTGAACTTTTTAAATAAAGTAATTCCAAAACGATCGCGTACTCCTAGAAACAAAGCAGTGGATAAAGTGGGTAAAAATCTTGGAGAAATGACATCTTCTCTTAGATTAATGGTGCATGAATTTAATAGCTTAATCAGTGTCTTATTGCATGATAGCATGATAAGGAGTTGACTGAAATGCAGGTAAATCTTACAAGTATATTGAATGGTATGGAATTAACTCGATAAGATAGTTTTCGAGCCACCAATATTTTAGCTCAAAACCATGACTTGTTAAGATTGTTCTTTACAATGTCAGATGAAGCTAAGAAAAACTATGTTTTCGATCTTTTAGAGTACGAAGTTTAGTTAATAGAAAGTTTTTTTTTTTTTTTTTTTTTTTTTTTTTTTTTTTTTTTTTTTTTAAGAAGTGGATTTCTTAAATGAACTTTAGGCGTTTTTCAAGTTTTTTTCGTATATATATTTTTTGGTGTAATTTGAAGTTAGACTCAAATTTTATTGTCTGTTTTGGGTAATTCGAATTTTTTGGATAATATATGTCGATTTTTATTTTTGTTTTGTATGTAGTGTAGTTAATAGGTAGTCTTTTACAATAACATTAGTTTCTAATTTCTTTTTTATGCATTTTTCAATTCTTTCATATATGCTTTTAGATGTTTCTTTTAATTGTTTAAATTATGACTAATGAAATTTATGGTAAATTAAAATATTATAAAGCATAATCCATGTAAGGACATTTTTGGAAGTACAAATTTTTTTTTTTACCCAAATCCTTAGTTTAGTAAATAATATAATAGGAATTCAATTTTTCATTTAATTTTTTAAATTATGACTAATGAAATTTATGGCAAATTAAAATATTAAAAAGCATAATCCCATGTAAGGACATTTTTGGAAGTACAAAATTTTTCTTACCCAATTCCTTAGTTTAGTAAATAATATAATAGGAATTCAATTTTTCATGTAATTTAATTCCTGATATGTTCGTAAACACTCTAATAAAATTTAGGAATTTAGTTCCAGGAAACAAATTCCCTTTTACTGGAAATTTATTTCCTAACATCTGAATTTCCTTATTAGTAACGGCGTATTTACTTAGTAGGAATTTAATTTGGGAAAGGGAGTCAAATTCTCCATTTTAAATTTCAATATTTACTTTCATAATAAAAAATTTTGTGATCCCCATTTTAAAATAAAGAATTTGTTTTTTAGTCTAGGTGAAACTTCAATCCCACATCCGACCATCGGATTCAAATTCCACTTTCTGTTTTTTTTTTTTTTTTTTTTTAAACACTGCCTTTGTATTTTTCTTTTAAATTCGAGTTAGTTTTTTTTCATTTTTTCTTCTTTGTTCACTGCTTTTTATCACTTTTTCTTCTTTGATGATGTCAAGGCTGCAGTTAAAAAAAAAAAAAAAAAAAGGATTGACAAATTTTTTTTTATATTTTTCATGTCAGCAGACCGTCCTTGTTATTGTTGCAATTTTAACTTTTTCTTTTTCTTTTTTTCTGCTCTGAATTGTGGTTTTGGTTTTGGGAATACCATTGAATGTCGCTAGCCTTCGGACTGCGTCTATTGAAAATATCTCCTACATAAACTGAAATTTTCATATATTCCTTTTACTCTTTTTTCTTTTATTTTTATTTTGAATAAAGCCCAATTAAAAATTAAGTCCAGATGTTCTTCTATCATGTTTTTTTTTTTTTTTTTTTTTTTTTTTTTTTTTTTTTGACAAGTGTTCTTCTATCATTGTCTCATGTATATTAAACTTTTGTTTTTTTTTTTTTTCGCCGTTACTCCAAACGATATGAAAGAATTATAGTAATATTAAAAATTTTCAATTTATTATGGTATTGATACACATTGTGGTTAACAAATTATAAAAAGAACAATTAATTTATTTTTGTAGGCAAATGGCACAATTAAGTTTGTCAAGAAGGAGAAGAAAAAAACTCCTTATTCTAAACACACTACTAATCATGTTTAGAACTATACATGCTGTTTGTGCTACTGGTTATGCCTACCTATTTTTGAGTTAGTGACATTGGCTCAAAAATCGACCATTTAGTATGAGAGTTTACCGTCAATTAGACCACTTATATAGAATAGAACTTAAAAGCGATGTAGCATGTATATCACAACTACGCATGAATAGGCAGACATTTAGTAGATTGTGCGATTTGCTTAGTACCAGAGGACAACTAAGAAGGACAAGAAATATGTCTGTAGAGGAAATGGCTGCCATGTTTTTTATCATTCTTGGCCACCATCATAAGAATCGTGTAGTAGGGTTCAATTTCTTAAGATCTGGGCGTACGACTAGTAAATACTTTCATGAGTGCTTAAGAGCAATGATCCGATGCCAAAGAGAATTTTGGAAAATTCCTAAGCCCGTACCTCCTAACTATATGGATCCAAAATGGAAGTGGTTTAAGGTATGCCTTATTTTAGTATTATTAGTAACTTTCTAAAGTATAAAATTATAAAACAATTAAAAACCCTAACCATACTAATTTAGTTTTTTTCCATTTTTTCCATTTATTATGTCTTAGAACTACTTAGGAGCTTTAGATGGAACACAAATTAGCGTACATGTATCAGAGATACGTACAAGACAAAATACAGAATAAGAAAAGTCAGGTTGCCACAAATGTATTAGGAGTTTGCTCCCAAGACATGCAGTTTATATACGTCTTGCCTGGATTGGAGGCACATGATAGTAGAGTGTTAAGAGATGCTATAACTAGGACAAACGGATTGAAAGTCCCTCAAGGTTTAAAAAATAATAATAATAATAATAAAATTTTTTAGATTAATAAAATTTGTTAGATCAATCAAATAATAATTTTATTTCATGTGCAATTTAGGTAATTATTATTTAGTTGATGCTGGCTACACCAACGCAGAAGGTTTCCTTGTCCCTTTTCGAGGTCAAAGTTACCATCCTAGCGCATGGAAAGAAGGAAGACAACCAAGGACAACTCTTGAATTTTACAATATGAAACATTTAAGTGCTAGGAATGTTATTGAAAGAGCATTTGGTATATTAAAAATGCGTTGGTCCAATCTTAGGAGTCCAGCATTTTATAACCTAGAAACACAATGCCACATAATTTTTGTATGTTGTATGCTTCATAATTTTATTAGAAGAGATGTCAATTGATCCTATGGAACAATTATATGATGAAATTCAATCATGATTGCGAGCCCGATCATGAGTAGCAATGGGAGAGCATAATGAAGGAGGGAATAAAGGAGAGAGTGAGGGAGATGGAGAAGACGATAACGAAGATGAGTATATCCCCTATATTCAATCTTTTGAAGAGTGGAATACATGGAGACAAAACGTTGCCATTGAGATGTTTAATAGATGGCAAAATAGAGAATGAGGAAATTAATAGCTAGTGTGCATAGTTGAATCAATGTCTTATTTGTTTTGAACTTCTATTTTCTAATGAACCCACAATTGTGCAGTTAGTTACATAATGTTGAACTTATTTGATTGATTTTATTTTGTTTTTATTATCTGTTTGGATATTTCTTTATTGGGATATGAAATATTTGTGTTCATTTATAATTATTGTGTGATTTTTTAGAAGAGAAAATATATATATATATATATATATATATTGTAACTTAATATATAAACCAGGATGGATTCTAGTCAGAACAGTACACCAAGAGGAAGAGGGAGCAAACATTTTTGGACAGCTGTAGAGGATGCTATACTAAATGAATCGTTAAAGAATTGAATCAAAATAAGATGTGGAGAGCAGATTTGGATTCAAAAATGGATATTTAAATCAACTAGAGATTATGATGCATGCAAAGTTACTTGGATGTGGCATAAAGGCATCTCCACATATTGAATCGCGAGTGAAGACATTAAAAAAGCAATATTGTGCATTATCTGAGATGTTAAAAGTGGATTTGGTTGGAATGATGCATAAATGATGATAATGTGTGAAAAAAGTGTGTACGACGAATGGGTGAATGTAAATTCTATAATCCTTTTTAATAATGTAAATATAAATTTTTTTAATCATCTTATATATTTCATTATATTTGTAGAACCACAAGGTAGCAGGTGGGTTGTACAATAAGCTATTTCCTCTCTACTATGCCCTTGCTGAAATTTATGGGAGAGATCGTGCTACTGGTGCAAATGTGGGCAATGCTGAAGATGATGAAGAGGAAATACGCCAAGAGGACGCAAATCAATCAAATATGGCGTCCTTCATGGGTGATATGAATATGGAATCCCAATTTGATTGTTTTGAAGATTTTGAAATGTCATTTACTAAACAAACAGGTACTTCTGAACGTCGTAGATCCACATAAAACAGCCAAAATGCTCCAAAATGTTCGCATACTCCTAGAAACAAAGCAATGGATGAAGTGGGTAAAAATCTTGGAGATATGGTATCTTCTGTTTTATCAATGGTGCCTGAATTTAAGAGCTTAATTAGTGTCTTATTGCACGAGAAGGAGTTTATTGAAATGCAAGCAAATCTTACAAGTGTATTGGATGATATGAAATTAACTCGACAAGACAGCTTTCGAGCCACCAATATTTCAACTCAAAACCATGACTTGTTAAGAGTGTTCTTTATAATGTCAGATGAAGTTAAGAAAAACTATATTTTCGATCTTTTAGAGTATGGAGTGTAGTTAATAAGAAGTCTTTTATTAAAACACGAGTTTCTAGTTGTTGTTGTTGTAGGTTTTTTTTTTTTTTTTTTTTTTTTTTTTTTTTTTTTTGTAATTTCAAGTTGGACTCAAATTTTATTGTTTATTTTGGGTAATTCGATT
Organism: Ficus carica; assembly: GCA_009761775.1. Taxonomy (NCBI): domain Eukaryota; kingdom Viridiplantae; phylum Streptophyta; class Magnoliopsida; order Rosales; family Moraceae; genus Ficus; species Ficus carica. The sequence goes on along the minus strand of CM019740.1, from coordinate 1,199,702 downwards.
TTTTTGTATAATATATGTTGATTTTTATTTTTGTTTTGTATGTAGTGTAGTTAATTGTTAGTCTTTTTCGGGAACATTAGTTTCTACTTTCTTTTTCTAGTCATTTTTCAATTCTTTCATATATACTTTAAGACGTTTCTTTTGATTGTTTAAATTATGACTAATGAAATTTATGATAAATTAAAATATTAAAAAGCATAATTCCACGTAAGGACATTTTTAAAATTTTAAAGTACAAATTTTTTTTACCCAATTCCTTAGTTTAGTAAACAACATAATAGGAATTCAATTTATCGTGTAATTTAATTTCTGATATGTTAGTAAACACTTTAATAAAATTCGAAAATCTAGTTCTAAAGAAACAAAATCCTTTAATGGGAATTTAGTTCTTAATATCTGAATTCCTTATTAGTAAATGTGCCGACTTGTTAGTATATGGTATATACATGCTTAATATTAAAAAATTGGGTTAACCCGTGCCTTTCACCCCTTGAATTATAGCACTAATTACCTTTTATTTTTCAGTTTCTTTCTTTCTTTTTTTATTTTTATTTTTAATATTTGATTTTTCCGCCGAAAGCTCGATGAACGGCCATGTGTAAGGTAAATAATTTAGTTGACGAAACTTTATCCTTTGCGCCGCGGGATTGGTAATTAAAAAAAAAAAAAAAGACATGGAAAAAAAAACTATATCCACCTAAATATTTTAAAACGAGACAATCTACTAAATAGTTTGGCTTAATTATTAAGCCAATTAAAAAATCAAGAAAATTACTTAAATAATTATATTTTTTTCATCTATTGATCAATATGATATAAATTTTAATTAATTTTAATTTTAATTATATGTTATATCAATCTATATGATTTTGGTATAATAATTTTTAAGGCTCCGTTTGCTTAAACGGTTTGAGTTAAGATTTTTAAGTTGAGTTGAAGATAAGTTAAGTTGAGAGTTAGAGTTGAGCATTTGGTAAAAGTTTGAGTTGAAAATATTAACTTGAGTTGAGTGTTTGGATGTAAAAAGTTTAAGTTAAAAAGTTTAACTTGAGTTGAATGTTTGGATGTAAAAAATTTGAGTTAAAAAGTTTAACTTGAAAATATAAGTTAACATGTCATTGTAAGTTGTGAATGGAAAAATTGAAAAAATTAAATAAATTAAAATAAAAACACACATCAACAACATACATCGAACCTTTTACAATATGTTTTACATAGCCATAAAATACAACAATAAGAATTACATAGTTGCTAACTAAAAGTGGTAATAAAGAGACATAAAATTATCCCCCTAATCTGGTTGAATTATATAAAAATAACCTTAATTTAAAGTGGATTTATACCATGGATTTCATTGATATCTGTCCCACATATCATCGGCCAACATTTCTCTCAGCTGATTCATTGCACCCCTCTTGGATGCATTTTGTTGCCTTCCCGTACTTAGACCTGTATCATCGACCCCGACGCCCAACATGTAATCCGCATTAACATCAACTTGTCCACCTATAGGCACACTATCTGTCGCATACTCTTCAAGAATAGGATCCCTAACCTGTATCATCCTCATGAAATTATGAACGATCGCATACGCTACTGGGATCATGACTTGTTTGTCTATGGGATAATTGTTGTTGCCTTTAAGTATTTTAAATTTGGCCTTCCATACACCAAAAGTGTGCTCAAAACAATTCCGCAGTGATGAGTGCGTGTTATTAAATACTTCTCTCCAGGTTTCTAGTCCAACTCGACATTTCTGATATTCGGGTAAATGATACGTCTCTCGTCGAAATGGACTAAGGAAACAATCCTTATTCGCATATCCTGAATCGGCTATGTAAAATTTTCCTACAAAGTAAATATCGTATTATCAACACAAATCCAATATTTTGTAATTACTTGATTTTTTATAAATAGTCATATCATGTGACAGCTGATCTTACCAGGTGGCGGTATTGGGAAACCATGAAACGCTATTGCCTCTTCCAACATTCTTGCATCATGACAAGATCCCTCGTAGCTAGCCAACATATATGTAAATTTCATATCGAATGAGCAGGTGGCCAATACATTCTGTGAGTTCACTCCTTTTCGATTAATCCATGCTTCAGATTTATCCTCCTGTGGCACACATGGCACGTGTGTTCCATCTATAGCGCCAATACAATTCTGCATGAAGAAGGAAAATGTATATTATGGCTAGTAGCATTAATAAGGCGTGTTAAATCAAAAATTTTGAAGTTCCCAATTTTCTAGAATCAACGCGAACGATCATTTGATGCGATGACATCGATTATGTACATCAAACCATGTCCTATACTTGTACGAATGCTCCATAATCAAAGGTTGAACCTCTATGTAGTCGGGCGGGCTGATGAACTCGTCTTTTAGAGCACAAATTGCCGTCAATACTTTAAAGAACCAATGCGGAGTTGTCTCTCTAGAATGTTGGAACAAATAAGAAATGTGTCTGTTCGTTATGCCTTGGGAACAAATTGATAAAAAAATGAACAACTGCTCGTCGACATTCATGTTACAAGTTGGCCTTAATAATTCCCTACTATCTAATAGGTGACTTAGTGCTTTGAATGCATCTGATTTCATACTGATCAAATCTTGAATAATTTCTTCATGTCCATTAATTATCTCTTCCACATGCATGCTGCCAGTTAGTCTTGAATTGTGCATTGGTTGTGGATCTTTTTGTATGTTACGCCTACTGGTAGCGACGGCAACGACTGCCACTGCAAGAAAATCGTCATCGTCGCTTAGCTCATTTTTTGAGGATCGGTCCTCTTCTTCATGTTCGGATGCGGAACTAAACTCATTCATATTGAGAATGACATGACCTTAGCTAAATTTGATTGTTTACCTAATATAGATCAAATGGTCACAAAACATGTTTAGTTAGTTCCAATAACATTATACTCCATTCAACTAATCGTTTCAAATTTGGATTATAATAATTTTTTTCCCACCAATGCATAAAAAAACATAACATTACGTAAATACTGGTATATTTGTTCCATTCGGTAAAATCACACAACTGACAATATAAGACTGGTTGAGACATTAATGAAATAAATAAATCAACATAATCCAATAAATGTGTTAATGTCAATGTTATGTCTTAAAAATTTTAAAATGAAAAAAATTTATCTAACTAAAAACTCAATCGTCCGCTGGCGACTGGGACTTAACGATGGAGGAAATAATCTCTCGCTTTTTGTCATCGGGAAGCTGATGGAAGGTACGCTGCACCCATGGATGAGCCTTGAAGTAGTGTCACATAATCGTCCGATGAGCAAGTGGAATACCCATCTCAGTCATAATATTCATGCACATCAGCAAGTGATCCGGTCGGCTTGATTGTTCGTTGTGGGTACCCGATTGCGATCGACTTCGGAAATGACTGACTATTTCCTGCATTGCTAAGTAAGTTATCTCGTCCGTTGCCTCTCATTGCTTTCTCTTACCAGAACTGCCCCTAGACCGTGACGGACCAGCATCGTCGCCCACTTTTTTGTTGTTGCCCTGGCGCTCACCGGTGGTTAGAGTTAGTTCATCTTCTAAAACCGGTCGAGTTCCAGAGTTGTCCATTGAACCTTCATGCTCGACGTATGGAGTACTATCATCTCGTATCGTAACTGACCCAAACCCCGAGGCACCTGCAGCATGATTTTTTTTGAAAACGTTATAATACAACTCCTTGTTGCGAAGCCCCTCGTGGCGGAGATGGTTGCACTCCTTATGAAACTGCAAATGAAATTTTATCAACATCCTAGTCTAATCGTCGCATGGTCAAACAATTAAACATCCAGGCCAAATATTAGACAATGCAATTACTTGAATAAAGCTCTGCCACGAATCGTCTGAGCATATGACTCTATCCGTCAACGGATCATATCCCAGACGGGTCCGTACTTGCAACGCCTTCCATCCTCTATATATTTTCTTCATCCTTTTTTTTTTTTTTTTTTTGATATAATGTTAATCCGTAGGCAGGTACTCCTCCATACTCAGAATTAAACTGAGTGACCCATTGATCAAGGATTTGTATGGAGGGATGTTTACCACCACTATAAGATAAGTACTCATCAATTTTTTCGAGGAATTTTTTTTCCTTCACGGTATCCCAAACGTACGTCTCACCCGATGCTTTGGGAGGCATTTCCTTAAGAAAGCGAAAACCAAAATAGAAAAACATACTTTAAACTTGTAAGAGAAGGAGGAGAAGTTGGCTCAGTAGAAATTAAGTGACATATTTCATCTGAAGCATGTCAATGACCCGATACAAATGCAGCTACCATGGCATAGAAAACATGGGTTCGTGGTTAAACAAGTTCATGGCAAGTATAACCTACAATTAAGCCCCTTAACAACAAACACGGGCTTATATACTGATAGCTAACAATGTTTATCGGGTAATTGACTCACCAGTCAGATCAAATTACAATTTGTGTTAATTTGATGTATACATCATAGCCAATCAGGTGGGAAAATTACACGTAAACTGAGATATAAACTTGTAAAAAAAGACCGCAACCTGAAGAAAAAAAAAAAGTCTCCTAATGTATCGGTTGCAAGACAGATAACTCAATGAAAAATGAACACAAAACCTGTTTAAGGCAGCACATTACGAGTTTCACATTGCAAACTAACATAAAAATGAACACAAACCAAGTTTAAGGTATCACATTACCAAAAAACTAACCCAAATCCGATTTGGCATTGCAAAGTAACCTAGAAATGAACACAAAACATGTTTAAGCCAACAAATGAGGAAAAAATTGACCCAAATCCAGTTTGGCAATGCAAACTAAGTTAGACATGAAGACAAAACCTGTTTAAGCTAGCAAATGATGAAAAAATTGACCCAAATCAGGTTTGGCAATGCAAACTAAGCTAAAAATGAACATAAACCAAGTTTAAGGCATCATCTTACCTAAAAACTAACCCAAATCTAGTTTGGCAATGCAAACTAAGCAAAATATGAACACAAAACCTGTTTAAGCCAGCAAATGGGGGAAAAATTGACCCAATTCTGGATTGGCAATGCAAACTAAGCTAAAAATGAACACAAACCAAGTTTAAGGCATCACCTTACCTAAAAACTGACCCAAATCTAGTTTAGCAATGCAAACTAAGCTAAATATGAACATAAAACCTGTTTAAGCCAGCAAATGAGGAAAAAATTGACCCAAATCTGGTTTGACAATGCAAACTAAGCTAAATATGAACACAAAACCTATTTAAGCCAGCAAATGATGAAAACATTGACCCAAATCTGGTTTCACAATGCAAACAAACCTAAATATGAACACAAACCAAGTTTAAGGCATCACATTACCAAAATATTGACCCAAATCCAGTTTGACAATGCAAACTAAACAAAATATGAACACAAAACCTGTGTAAGCCAGCAAATGAGGAAAAAATTGACCCAAAGCTGGTTTGGCAATGCAAACTAACCTAAATATGAACACAAAACTTGTTTAAACCAGCAAATGATGAAAACATTAACCCAAATTTGGTTTCACAATGCAAACAAACCTAAAAATGAACACAAACCAAGTTTAAGGCATCATATTACCAAAAAATTAACCCAAAATCGGGTTTGAGCATGCAAAAAACCGGGTTTGAGTATGCAAACTAACAAAAAAATTAACTAACAACCTGTTTAAGGCATCAAATTCCCAAAAATTAACCAAAAACTGGGTTTCAGCATTCAAACTTACCCAACACTTTAAACAATACCTGTTGCAACTACCTTATAACAAAAATATTCACAATCCAAACTGGTTTAAGCATGCAAATAGGACAAAATCACCAATAAACTGCATGGTTTCAGCATCCAAAATCAACACAAAACCCCACATAAGACTGGTTTGAACATCCATACTTAACATAAACACCACACAAATCCGGTTTCATCATCCAAAACCAAAAAAATTTCAACACAAATCCAGTTTCGGCATCGAAACCGATTTAACAAAAAAACCACGTGGTTAAATCTGGTAGGAAATACAATCAACACATATGAGAATGAATCTAGTTTGTTTGAGTAATAAGGGAAGAAGTTATACTAGGGTTACCGAGTTCGAGCCAGAGGATGAGTATACAGTGGAAGACGGTGGATTAAGGCAGGAACCAACGGTTCGGGGAGATGATTTCTAAACTCGAAAATAGTGGGTAGTCAGCCCTCTTGTTCGACTTTGCTTCGCAGACCCCAGTCGGCGCCGCATCTGCTTCACAGGGAGTGGGCAAAGCCAAAAGATCAACGATTTAAATAAGCACATGGGAGAGAGGAAGGAGGAACAGTAAATGGAGGGCCTGGGAAGCAGCAGATGGCCGAGGGGTTGGGGGGCACAGGCAACCGAGGCACTGACAAGCAGCAGATGGGCAAGGGTGGGGAGGAGCACGAGGTTGGTGAACAGTGGACAAGGTACGGTGAGACAGATAACAGGGCCGGGTGGGAGCACGGTAAATTAAGTTTGGTTTACTGTACAATGGTTCAACGCGAAGTTGGGAATGAAATTAAATCCTAAACAACATTAGTTGGAACTCAACTTAAAAAATTGAGTCTCAACTGATTCACCAAACATCCACTAAGTTTATGTCAGTCACATGTTTTTTTCAAAAAAAAATCTTCATGGGTTGTTTTTAATCGGCCAATAGTTGAAGGCAACCTTTATCTAAATAGGAGTATATATACACACACACAATATGTGTGTGTGTGTAAAATTTTATTAAAAATTAAAAGAAATATCTTGCGAAAGCAAAAGTAACTAAAAAAAAGAAAAGAAAAAAGGACAGCTAAAACAACAAAAAGCAAGTCAAGATATCAATAATTGAGTCCTTAAAAAACGAGTGATCCCGGAATAGTCCAAAAGGTGAAAGATATCCGTTTTTCATCTAATTATTGCACTTTGAGTCTGTAGATAGACAAAAGTTAATTCTTATCCTAACAATTTTCAATCATCTAATTAATTTAGCCCAACTAGTGAAACAAATGGCATGTTATCAAAATGGGAAATCAGTGGCATGGATTGAAATAAATTTCACCAAGAATTAACAGAAGCAAGATGTAATTAGTCAATTCAAATTAATAACTAGGTACCCAAAAAAAATTCAAAATAATAGGCAGTAAGTTAACTCTAGAAATTAAAATTTGTACACACAAAATCATGGCCCTGAGGAGGGCTCAAGAGACATAAACATATCACTAGTACAAAATAGTACAACTCAAAATGATGTTTACATTTATTAATTCATTAAATTTTTTTTAGTTTCCATTCAACAATTTTATGCCATTTCTCCTTTTCCTGTTCGAATTCTTACTTCGTTTTTTCTTTATTTATTTACTTAGGGACTTAACGAGGGATGGACAGCTTGGAGGATATCAACCTAATTGGGATGTCCTTAGTTATCCTAATATTATTAGTTGTCTCTTTCTTCATTTAATTTAAAAAATTCACCAAATTTACTTTGAATAATTGAGAAGTTTCTTAAAATCTTAAATTATAAGGAAACTATGCATAGTTATATAGACTTTAAAATTCTATATAAACCATGGTTCTAGATCCATTTCATCCACATATCATACACTACAAAGAAATAAAGCTAGTAAAGATATTAAAATGCTAATCATCTTCTTCCTTTTCCTGCACTTGATGGTGGAAGAGAAACACGTCGTCAAAGGAAAAAACTCCGTTTTAAAAAATTCGATCATAGGAAGATGAGGGATGACTTCCTTAGTGAGTTTTGGATTCATAATTATGCTTCTTATAGAAGTATTAGTATTAGTAGTACATGCAAATCCTTCCTCGGATCTCTTTCCCAATCTTCTTCCTTTTCCTCTACTTGACGCCGGAAGAAAAATGCGCCCTCAAAGCAAAATAGTAATAATAATAAAATTAAATTAAAAAATTAAAAAAGCGTTCATTTTCGTAAGATCAAGTGGTTCCCTAATCCTCCTAATAACTTTGGACAATAGAATAGAAATACTCAAACCTTAGGGTGCTTAAAGAAGGATTGTCCAAGAAAGGTTCCCCCTAAAGATCAGCTGTTGCCTTTTCATTTGAAGCTTTAATTCTCTTTGCGTATATATTCTATTGGTTGTATATATATGGAGTTTATGTGATCATATCGTTTTAAATTTCCCGAAAAGTTTGTTCTTTCTTGAATTATGATTGCAGATTTTGTCTAACAGTAAATACATGTCTGAGCCTTTAATGTAGAGGTCTAGAGTAAATTTATCTTCGTTGAGTTATAACTCATTGCATACGCTTGTGCATATATACACACATAAACTGGATGCATAACAATTGATGTTGAATAAATTCTATACGAGTCTTTCTTTTTTTTTTTTTTTTTGTTGAAATGATAAATTCCGAAGGTGTTTCTAGCTACTGTGTTTGAAACATATTAATGTATCTGATGCTTGTTTTAGTTTTTCAAAACAAGCATTCTGCTCAGTGAGATATAAGCTCACATTAGCCTTAATCATACTCTTAAGTAATTTGAGGCCTTATGGAGGCTCGCATGAAGATTAGAGGAAGGACGTTGAAGAGCAACTTGACAAAGGAGGATTCAACGTCAGAGCGGCTACGGAGATGAATGGTAGAATTGTGGGATGAGGTTCATAGTACTGTACAAGACATGGGGAACCAAATAGGGATCTGACGATACTATTCTTAATTTGAGTTTCATTTTTCATTTTTATTTTGTTTTTTCGTTTGTTATGATTTTTACTAGATTGTTTAGACTAATTTCCTGTGTGGTTTTGGTTTAATATATCTAGATCTCTTTCTCATGCTTCCTAATTTCTCAAATTTTGTGTGTTTGATTTTTCTTTTGTAGTTAGTTTCTTCTTTTTTATTTTTTGGTAAATTTCGTTATCAGATACCTGCGGTATCACATGAGGATACTATTAGTAATAGGATAAAACACCATCAACATTGCAATAAGCATATAGGTTATATCATCGGTAACTTGACCTGCTACCGTCAATGTCGCTCGCAACAGTAGCCCTTTAAGTTACCGTCTGTAGTCTAGTATGATAACACCAATGTAGGAGCAGCAAAAATGTTTACAGTTTTTAACATAGCACGTTACATTGCTTCTGTTATAAATATTACAAAATTTTGCAAACGATAATTTGCAAAGTAAATGTTATTGATGTAAGTCTTACAATAGTTTCAAACGATTAGCAGACAAACTCATGCAAGGGCAAGTGACTCTGTTGACAAGAATCAATAATTGCATCAAGACATCTTGAATAATTAGAAATTAATAATAAAAAGAAAATGCAATATAAGGTTTAATAAACAACACCACTGTAAAAAGGAGGGCAAAACTTAGTAGCAACTACTACACAACCGTCCTATAAAATCTACTTGGACAAGCTCAGTGCTTCAATGAAATCCTTTACTAAAAAAAACCCGAAGGAAAAAATATGACAAATGAAAAACTTCTTCGATTAAATAATTGAAGGTAACCTTTATATATGCGTGCCGGCGTGTAAAAGTTTATTAAAAATTAAAAGAAAAAGTCTTACAAACGAAAAACAAAAGTAAAAAATAAAAAATAAAAAAGCAAAACAGCTAAAACAACAAAAAGCAAGAAAAGATTTCAGTAATTTGAATTCTTACTAAAACGAGTGACTAATTCGAATCCAAATGGTGAAAGATCTCAACGAACTTTTTTTTCTTTAATTTTTTTTTATAATCTAATTATTATTGCCTTTTTAGTTTGTGGATAAACAAAAGTTAATTCTAGAAAAAACTATGTATACACAAAACCATGGCCCTGAGGAGGGCTCAAGAGACATAAACATATCACTAGTACAAAATAGTACAACTCATGATGATGTTTACGTTCACTAATTATTATTATTATTATTATTTTTAGTTTCCATTCAACAATTTTACTCCATTTCTCCTTTTTATGTTCGAACTTTTATTTGGTTTTTTTCTTTATTTATTTACTAAGAGATTTAGTGAGGGATAGATTGTTATGAGAATGCCAATCTAGTTCGGATGTCCTTAGTTATCCTGATACTATTAGTTGTCTCTTAATTCATTTACTTTAAAAAATTCACCAAATCTAATTTGAAAAAGTAAGAAGGTTTTTTAAATTTTAAATAATTTGGAAACCATGCATAGTAGACTTTAAAATTCTATATAAGTCATGGTTCTCAACATAACATAAACTAGAAAGAAATAAAGCTAGTAAAGATATCAAAATTCAAAGGAGGATGAGGATGAGAACCTTAGTGAGTGTTGCATTCATAATGATGCTTCTTATAGAAGTATTAATATTAGTAGTAGAAGTAAATCCTTCCTCTGATCTCTCTCCTAATCTTCTTCCCTTTCCTTCACTTGATGGCGGAGGAAAAACACGTCGTCAAAGGAAAAAACTCCGTTCTAAAAAATGCGATCATTTTCGTAAGAACAAGAGGATACCTAATCCTCCTAAGTAAAGTTGGAGAAGAGAGAAACAGCCCACCTGCTTCAGAAATAGCCAAACCTCAGGGTGATTAAACAAGGATTGTTCAAGAAAGGTTCCTCCTAAAAATCCTATTCCGTTGCTCGAGTGATTGACATAGGTCACATTGCAAATTTCTTTGCATAAAGTTGAACATATGGAGTTTCCTGTGATCCTCTATTTAATTATGCTCACGAAAAGTCCTACTCCTTAGCTCTTTCTTGATATTTGCAAGTTTAGTCTAGTGATTAATACATATCTGTACTTCTAACTTATGTTTGTTTTTGTTTTTCAAATGTGAAAGGATTAAAGAAAATGTAACTGTAATAACGGAAGAAGAGCAGTATATGCCTATATATTGTTCGAAAATAAGTGGTATATACATACGTACAGACATATAATATGAAACTACTGTGTTTGTATTTTAAAATTTCTCCAATTAGTTAATTTGATATTTGGTTTAAAAAAAAAACACAAGTTTTTAAAATTAGGATTGCATAGATAATACTAGTACTGGTACCATGAGCAGGCAATAATGTAACAGAAGAAGAGCAGTATTTGTCTATTGTTCGAATATATACATATATTTATATTTATATTTAGAGATATTTATGAACTACTATGTTTAAATTTCAAAATTTCTCATTGGAATTATGCAATTTGAATATTTGGTTGAAAAAAGCACAAACGTTTTAAAGTGAAGGTTTTTTTTTTTTTTTTTTTAAATAATTTTTTATGGAACACCACCTTTATCAGGCAAAAAGTTTATGTTGGAGCAGAATTTCGTCCAACACCAAATAAACGTTCTTGAAATAGAAAACAAGATCAAACGAAAGAAATAATCAAGAACATTAAGCATGAACACAAGAAAACACAAGAACCTTAAGAACAATGTAGAGAAAACCGGAATCCGGTATAATTGCCTCAAGGCTTTGTATTGAGAATTGTGTCTTATCCTTTTCCTCTCAATTCAAGAGAATTTATAATACATTGGGAATGTAGGAGTTTAATTCTCCTATTAATTTGAGAGTTTATTCTCTCTTTAATTACAATGAACCATTCACATTCCGGTGATTCGATATGTAATAAATATAGACGTTTAACGTCTTTGATATTAAATATAGACGATTGAGTTCCCTTTGTAAACTCCTATTAATTGTTGAACGTTGTCCTTTGTAGACGCTTGAACTTCTCCTTCTGATGTCCTTAGGAAGACTCATACTTGAGGGGGGTAGTCTCCTTCCTCATCAATGAGTAGACCTCTATCTGGGTTGTCTCCTACCTTATAATTAAGTAGGCTCCTACCTAGGTTGTCTCCTTCCTTATAATTAAGTAAGCTTCTACCTAGGTTGTCATCTTCCTCATAATTAGGTAGACTCCTACCTATATTGACTTGAATAAAATTATTATAAATAATTTTTATATAATGACAAAAATACCATCCAACAGTTTATATTAGCTCAGGCAAGCGATCAACCTCACACCAACGTTATGTCGGCGACGTCGCCTGCAGACTAGCGAGTAGCGAGGCTGAGGCGTGTTGATTAAGTAAGTTCAGACAAGACCCGCCCTGCCATCATACACTTACGAGATTTGAGGCTTTATGGAGGATCACATGAAGATTGGAGGACGGAGGTGAAGAGCAACTTGACAAAGATGGATTCCACGTCAAAGCGGCCACTAGCTACGGAGATGAATGGAACCATTAGAGAAATAGGGATTTTGATGATATTTTCGAAATTTGAGTTTCATTTTCATTTTTTTTTTTGTTTTTGTTTTTGTTTTTTTTAATTTTTTATTTGTCATGATTTTTGTTAGATTGTTTAGATTAATTTCCTTTTTGGTTTTGGTTTAATATCTATATCTCTTTCTCATGCTTCCTAGTTTCTCAAATTTTGTTTATTTGTGCTTCTGTTTTGCTTCTTTTTTTTTTATTTTTTTTTTGGGTTATTATTTTTTTAATTGTCAGATACCTGCGGTATCACATCAGGATACTATTACTAATATGGTAGAGTACCATCAACATTGCAATAAGCTTACAGGTTGTCATCTGTAACTTGGCATCAATGTCGGTCGCGACAGTAGCCCTTCAAGTTACCGTCTGTAGCCTAGCATGATAACACCAATAATATTGGAGTAGCACAAAGTTTTACAGTGTCTAACTAAATGTAATTGCTCTGGGTCTGTTTGGTGAATGAGTTTGAGTTGAAAATTTTTATTGACTTTTCAAAAAAGACAAACTTTTCAGAAAAAGACAAATAATTATATGAAAATTTTGAGTTTAAACTCGAACGCCAAACGAGGCCTCAGTCTTGTTCAATAGTTTGCATACGATTAGGAGCCAAACTCATGCAAGGGTAAGTGGCCCTCTTTTACCATTAATATGTTGGTTTAGTGGTTATGATTCATTTTTCTTTTTTAAAAATAAACAGTGATGACAAGAATTAATAATTGCACTAAGACATCTTGAATAAAATGGTATCTTTTTAGCACCTCCGTCATCTATCTATCTTAGATCAAATTAATATTAAAAGGAGAATACAACGAAGTTTGACAAAATAAGCAAACCACTCCAAAGACTCGAAGAAAAACACAGTAACAACCACTACACAACCATCCTATGAGTTAAATCGATTTGGACAAACCCAGCATATAAGTAGAATCTTTCATCGGAAAAAATCCCAAATGAAAAAGTCAGACAAAAGAAAAAAGATTGCATGATCCAAAACAAATAAAACACCTAAAAAAAATACGAGGAAGATAAATTTCGGAACCGAGAATCACCAAGTAAGGGGAGACCATTCGGAGTGGTTATGATGCATATCTTTCTTACCGATAGGCCTAAAATATGGCCACACTTTAAGGTATTTGCCAAGTTTATCAAGTGGAAGTAAGCTTGTGATTTGGTTGGAGGGAAACTGAAATTGGGCTTGTGGTTCGGCTTGTCTGAACTCATTTTAAGGTCTATATACCCTCTTCAAGGTCTTTCAGTTCCATTTCATTCCATTGGAGGGGCACATCTAGATTTCTTCTATAGACGAAAAAGATTTTAAGAGATGATAAGCATGATATAATTAATTTATTGTCACTTATTTTAAACAAAAATAAATCGAAGAAGTGACCGTATTTTTTGTTTATCTTTTGTTCTTTTTTTTAATTTTTTCATCTATCCTAAATTGCTGAAAATAACTGTAAATTGAATGTGGATGTGTACTCATCCAAAGTTCCCATCTTTGTGAAAACAATTGAAAAAAAAAAAAAAAAAAAAAAAGAATGACCGTCTTTTGTATGCTGTAAATTCCAGTTTTCTAATTATTTATACGCAACGCGTGATGTTTAGCTTCACTCCAGTGTTTTTTTTTTTTTGGATTTAGTTACGTATATCATTGACATATTAGGATTAACATAAAAATAACAATCTCTCTTGTAGTCCTTGAACTTTGAGGTTGTTCTCACTTTACTTTTTATATTTTAAAAATTCTCATTTTACTTTTTGAATTTTGAATTAATCCCACTCTAAAAACAAATTGGAAATATATGAATTAGTCTATTTTTATCCCTTATATTCGAAATTCCGTTGAAAACAAATATAAAAAAAATTCATGTGACTACACTTAACACTCTTTTTCTTTTGGCTTTTAGTAAAATAAATCTATTAGAAGGGAAAAGTGGTTCAACATGATTATTTCAAAACTCGAAGCATAAAGAGTAATGTTTCTTAAAAGTTTAGGAATAAAGTGTGAATAATCTTAAAAGTTAGAGAGCTTATGTGGGAACATATACTACTCTTATAACCCAATCAATTTTGCAAGCGTTAATAGTAGCAAACTTTATTTAATCCAAAGCAAACATATTCTAGAATAATTTGGTTTATTCTAGAATTAGTTGGTTCAAATATTCTCCTCTTTTCCCCCCTTTAACAAATGCCACTATATTACCTGCACAGAAATTTTCAAACCCAATCGAAACATTCGTTGGAGCAAACAAACAGAAAAAACTCTTATTGGGCAATAAATATATTGCAAAACTGTCCACCTCTTAGAAGTTACTAAAGATTTCTTGTATAATGAAGCTTTGACCCATGCTTGGAAAAATGTGGACATAGCTATAGATTCCATCTTCCTAACCATACATAATTATCACAGAACACGTCAATAGTAAAATAAAATTTAATTTAAAAAAAAGAAAAAAGAAAAAGAAGAAGAAGTGGCCTAGCCCTGGAAATTAAAAATCATTAAAGCAATAAGAGGCTCTTGAGAAATCAGTTGAACATCCCGTAATGCCATGAAAACGATACATACATACATATATATATATATATATATATTAGAAAATTAATGATAGAAACGTTAATCTTATCAATAGATAATATTGTTAAAATTATTAAATTAACTTAATTCCAACTGTGTAATCAATAATTATAAATAATATTGTGTCACACTGTAAATTTTTATATAAACATTCATATATCAAACTGTTAAAAAAAGATAAAAGTACAATTCTTACTATAAGATGTCGTTTTAACTGCCAGTCTCTTTAATCTTTGTTTTTAATGTTGATCTCCAAAAACTTCTACTCAAATTAGCTACAGCATATATTGACATTTCTCTTATTATCTCTTACATTTTCATTAAGTTCAATCTTTAAAAGTCTATAGTATTTATTTATTTATTTATTGAACTTTCATTACGACAAACAGAGCGAAACAAAATTCATATTATCCATTAAAATCCAAACATATTTTAGATTTTTACACTATTAAAAAATCACAGTTCTTTTTCAATTCATACTTTAACCAAATACATTTTTTCCAAATAAATTTTAAAAATCCAACTCCAACCTGTTACTCAAACGGGTCTCGAGTTTGTCCACATATAAATGCACACATTTGCGAACGCAATTATTTGTTGCACAGTTATACTTTGGAATCCAGCTGTTTACATCTAATATCATATTACTTTTTCCCCACACGCTAATTCACCAACTCCGTTTCCAATCAAAGTCAGCAACCTTCCTAGACCGCTTTCTCTTGCCTATATAAACGTCACAATTTCATAAATATGACCTCGTCAAAAAAAGCTACTTATCTTTCATTTAATAGCTTACGTAGAAATTAAAGCTTTTTCTCCCAAGAACGTATCAAAACCCCTTTCAATGGCTGCTTCTTCTTCCTTCCTGCTTTCTCCATGTTTGGTTTTTATTTTTGTTGCTTTGAGCTCCTCGGTTCTTGTCGCCTTTGCCGGTAACTTGTACCAAGACTTCGACATAACGTGGGGCGATGGCCGGGGTAAGATCATCAATAATGGACAGGTTCTTACTCTTTCCTTGGATAAATCCTCCGGCTCCGGATTTCAATCCAACAACCAATTTTTGTATGGAAAGATTGACATGCAAATCAAACTTGTTCCTGGAAATTCCGCTGGCACGGTCACAGCATATTATGTAAGTTAGTTTAAAAATACTGCGTTAGAAATTACTGATTTCAGTTGTCTTCTCTTATCATTTATAAAATTATAATGTTGTAAATACTTGTTATGTTTACGTATATCTTTGTTCTTTTATATATTTGTTTAATATCTTGATTTTGTTGCAGTTACGATCAGAGGGGTCAAGCTGGGACGAGATAGATTTCGAGTTCTTGGGAAACCTTAGCGGCGACCCTTATATTGTTCATACAAACATTTTCAGCCAAGGCAAAGGCAACAGAGAGCAACAGTTTTACGTGTGGTTTGATCCAACGGCCGATTTTCACACCTACTCTATCCTCTGGAATCCTAAACATATTGTGTAAGTTTCTATGCTCCTGTTTCGTCCCGTTCTAGACTCATTTTTTTAAACCTTTTCTACAGTATTTTCTCTCACAAAAATTTGAATTTATTGTCGGAATTTTTAATCAACGATCCAAATGGATGAGAAATTCATTTTGCTTTCGTGTTGTCCAGCTTGTACGTAGATGGAACGCCAATTAGGGAGTTCAAGAACTACGAGTCTCTCGGCGTCCCTTACCCGAAGAACCAACCGATGAGGATATATTCGAGCCTTTGGAACGCCGACGACTGGGCGACGAGAGGCGGTCTTGTGAAGACGGATTGGAGCCAAGCGCCTTTCACCGCCTCCTACCGGAACTTCAACGCCGATCAGGCGTGTGTCTGGTCCTCTGGTTCCTCGTCTTGCGGCTCAAACTATAACAACTCCAATTCCAGCTCTGTCTTGCTCTCGCAAGAATTGGACTCCGCAAGCCAAGAGAGGCTCAAATGGGTTCAAAAAAATTACATGATTTACAATTATTGTACGGACACAAAACGGTTCCCACAAGGCCTCCCACCAGAATGCACAGCGACCAACAAATCCTAGGGTTGAAATAATATAATACTTAACATTCTCAAGAGCCGATTTGTTAATTTTAATTTTTTTTTTCTTAAATTTAGTTTGTTAATAAAAAAAAAAAAAAAAAAAAAGGATGTTGCAATGTAATATTAGAATAAGTTTTGTACTTATATTGTGGTTTAATAAATAAATATTATGCTTTTTAGTTAAATTATTGGTTGGGCTAAGGTACCAAAGAGCAGGTCATCTTAATTAAGTTTGACTTCTAATCTTTAAATTAGTCAACAGTTCGAACCAATAGGAAATAATTAATTAGTACTAATAATAATAATAAAAGCTAAATAGTCAAAAGTAGAAATTAATGAATTCTAATTGATAAAAACATAATGCACTCCTATTTTAATCTCATTAATTCATTAATTTGCTAATTGATAATTCTATTCTAATCTCATTAATTCATTAATTTGCTAATTGATAAAAACATAATGCACTCCTTTTTTTTTTTCTTTTTCTTTTTTTTTTTTTTTTGGATTCTATTTATTCTTCAGTTTTTTTTTTTTTTTTTTTTTTTTTTTTTTTTTTTTTGGTGCAGTGCAGTGCCGGAGCTGCCTTAGGCCCAGTGAGGGCAGCCGCCCTCCTAGCCCAAGGGCTTCTTTCAATTTTGGCCTTAAAGTTTAAAAGTTTTACAATATTTTTTTTCTTCTTTGCCCCCTATGAGATTCTTTAATTACAAATTTTGCACAATGTTTTTTTAATTATAATGATAACCAAAGTTTTTATTTTAGACGTAACATCTCAAATAAATAAAGAAAACGCATTATTTTACTATATAAATTACTAATTTCTTGAACTCTAAACTTAATAGTTAAATCAAATTCTATTATAAACTAGTTTATTTTCCCAAAAAAACAAAAAACAAAAAAAAAAAAAAAACAAAACAAAACAAAGAGATATCAAAGATACCAACACATAAAGAAAGTTAAAATTTTTGCATCTGTTTATGGGACATCCTTTGTTTTAGAGGAATAATCTTGTGGTTAACCAACCCATCTCTTTAGTAAAGAATTTTTTTTTTTTTAATCTTTTATCATTTATTTTCCTTTAATTTAGGCATAGGCTTTAGCCTTTTTAGATGTCTACGAATTTTTTTCTTTTTTTTTATTTTTTTTTTTTATGATATTTGTTTAAATTTCACGTAGAATTTCGCTTCTAGTTAGGTGACAACTTATTTAGATGTGACTGCCAATAATTATATTTGATGATTGGTTCCAATGGAAAGTTAGATAATTAAAAAAAAAAAAAAAAACTCTAGTTAAATGTTATAGTAAATAGTGGTAATGCCTAGCTACTTTGCATTAGTTAATAGGTAGAGCTTGGTAATAAAAAAATAAAAAAATTATTACCATTAAGGCAAGCATGACATAAGCTAATTGAGAAATAATATAGAATACAGAATGACGGTCATCATGTTAAGGGCCGATAAAGACATTTTCTTTTTATTGTTGGTTTATCGAAATGTCTACTTTATGTTTTAAGAATACTATAGCTACCACCTGAGTGTTACAAATTATAAAAGAATACAACATGGACGTATTTTGATCAAAATATATACTAGTAAGAAAAGGAAATTTTGACCTTCCTCATAAACGTAATTAATATCTTTAGGAATAAAAATTCCCGTGCAAAGCAAAATATTGGAGAAATCAACCAAACAAGCGTTTAATTCTCTGTTCTTTTAAAAACTAGAAAAAAAAATTAATAATTATATAAAATAGAATAATAGTTATAAAAAAAAAAAAAAGAGAAGAGAGAGGAGAGGGGACAGCAAAAAGAACTAGCTCAAGTTTATAGGAGAGAGAGGTCGATGACACGCAAGAACGGACTTCATTCGGAGTGAGAATCTCGCACAAACTTTTTTCTATCCACTGATCATAGCATTTGAATATAATTTAATTTAAATAAAAGTAATATAAAATTTGTGTCATGAGGCTGAAGAAACTATATAACCACCTTTTCATCCACTGTTCTAAAGCCTAGTACGTTTGGATGATGCTCGAAGTTGTTTAGTTGTGGATTGGACAGTTTAGGTATAACTAAAGATATTTCCATACATGTATATATATATATCTACCAAAAATTTTAAGATGAGTAGTTAGGCTTAGAATTAATCTTAGGCTGGCAACGATTTTTTCAGATTTCTGGGTGATATGGAATTTTTTGAAATCAAACTGTTTTTTTATGGAGCCAATGCTCGAAAATTTTCGTTTAGTTCTATATCATTTTTGCATTTGTTAAGGAGGCGGACAAGGTTGGTGAAGACTGCATGAGAAATATTTGTTAAGATTTTGGGTAATTGATTGAGTGACGATTATTCATCTAGTTACCATTTTGTGATAATTTTATAATTTAGATGTGAACAAAATAAATAGATTTATTAGAAGGTTGTCAGTTAAATATTATTGGCTCCTTTTTGTTTTTGTTTCCTTTTATTACTCTTCTATTAGCTTAGTATTGTACTATTTTAATTTGTGAATAAAAATTATTTGAAATGAAGTTCACAGACATGAGGTTGTTTGATTGTTCAATGCTCCAAACTTTTTGTAAGGACCATCTCTTGTGTCATGGAGGAACTGCTCGCACACAAATTTCGTCCTTAGCTCGGGTACATATGGTTTTTAATATGAGTCATAAACTTTTTTTTTTTTTTATAAGTTTTTCTCATTAGGTTTTACTGAACAAGGGTTTTAAGGAGGCCTTCTATATGGAAAATAGATCGTATTATGAATCTCTTAATCGGGTGGTGATACTGGATGGAGATGGTTGCCATACTTTTTTACAATCGTTTCTACTACTTTTTCTATAATTTAGCTTTTTTTTAGCTTTAAATTTTTGCCCTCCATGGGAGAGAACCTTTTTTTTTTTTTTTTTTTTAATAACAAGTAATATTTTGGCGAGGAATTTGATAAAGAATTAGAAAGTTTATGAATGCCGACCTATAATTGGGATGTGATAATTTTCTTTAACATTTTTTTTTCCTTTCTCCATTCATTAAAGAAAATAAAAGAAAAAAAAATCAAATTGTTATGATTCCATTTCGGCCATTAGAGAATTTGTTGGGTTGTCTATTAACAGGTACCAGCCCATGAGAAAGGTTTTAACACGATTTGCAACATTTCCGAAAACACAAGTGAGTAGGTAAGAGCATCTTCAATACAATGCTAAATTGATATGTGATAAATTTTAGTATTTATGTGAAAAAAGTATTTCCTAATGAAGTGTTATCATTAATGTCAAATTTATCATATGTTAAATTTTATGACAAATTTACCACAATATATAATCAATGTCATATTTATATATGATTCTTATTGATTGGTGTTTAATTTTATGACAAATTTACCACAATATATAGTCAATGTCATTTTTATATATGATTCTTATTGATTGGTATGTGGACTTAATTTTCATGTACCCATTATGATTTTGTCATTTTAAAATTATTTAACTCCTAAAAATTCACTTTACGAATTTCAAAACATATTAAAAAACGATAAAATTGTAGATCTAGTGTTAGATAGCATTGCATATTAAAATACAAAGTGGAATAATGTTTTTTCACATTTTTAATTACAAATATAGCAATGCTATTGATATTTGCATAGAAGACGGTCTAACATTTGAAAAAAAATAAAATTATGGGAGTGTTTTTGTCTTTAATAAGTTATAGAGAGATTCGGTACACAGCACCAACTTCCATTTAGAATAATTTATTCGTAGCATTAGTATTACATTAGAAGTTTTCTAAATATCGATTTCCTTTTTTTTTTTTGGCTTTCTACGTACCTTGTCAACTATTAAATTATATTGATTAACACTGTGCCGTATTAATATTAATATTTTTTTTATTTTAGTTGTGTCCAGCAATGACTCTCGTAAAGTACTCTCGACTAAACTAAACAATATAACAATAAAAACAAAATCATTCTTATTAGTCATGGTAGTTTATGTTGAATTTTATGAAATTCCAAAAGAAAAATGCTTAAACATCAATAATTGTTGAACATCACAATTAATAGAAGGTGAATCTTATCTGTGATTCCGTATTATAGGACCGTCTTTAATTAATGTGTGATGTTAAATATCACTAGTAACTCCTTAATTTTATTCCTTCAGAAAACCATGTGGGCATATTTTTCCTTGAGGAATACTCCACTTATAATATATTATCAACCACCGGCTATTAGAATGTTGGTGTTATTTGATCAACCAAATAGCAGCACTATGTTGACTTAACCAGCTAAATTGCATACCATGAAGTTTGTCAAAAATAAAAAATAAAAAATAAAATAAAATAAATAAAAACCGTTTCAAACAGGAGGGGGGGGGAAAAAAGATAAAAGAAAAGCTTCTTGTAGGATCTACTAGGATAAATCTGGTGTCTCGTTAAATCTCTTTGCCAAAAAAAGAAAAAAAAATGCTGTAGGAAAAAATCCAATGAAGAAAATAGAGTCCATAATTCAGGACAAACAAAAAACCTCAAACGGGACACTCTTATCTAATTTAAAAGCAAAATTTTTACAAGGGATAGATTCATCCCTATAAAAGAAAGGGAAGGAAAAAGAAGTTTTTGTGAAAAGGATGGCTTGAAAATTAGCTTTTCGTGTTAGGAAAATATTACTATTGCTAAGAAAAAACTTGGTCAGAGAAAAAGAATACAACTACAATAGGACAAATAAAAGTGAAGTTGATTTCGATTGAACAACTAAAAGTGACATAATTAATTAGCCTGTTCGTAAGGAAAACTAACACATTTCAATTCGATTAATTTTAATCGTAATCGTAATTAATCCACCTACTCAATCAACTTTTTGTTTTAATGGAAAAATTCGATCAACTTTTTATCTTTTGCTGAAATGATATACACGCTGTTTCAATTTTTATCTTAAAAGATAAAAGGGTGAAAAAAAGAATTCCAATATTCATATATTGGTGCCAAAGCAAATATTCATGGTTTATAGTCAATAGTGCACTTGACACGGCAATGCAACAAGAAATGAAATTGCTGACAACTTCATAGAGTTAAAAATTAAGCGCGTGAAAACTGAAAAGAACAAATTTTTTTACTTGAAAAATTAGTAACCAAATAAAATATCACATAATCAAAATCAATTAGCTAAAAAATTAGTTTTGAAATGATTAAAGAAGGAATAGGGTACAACACAAATGCACGGCAAAAGGGAAAGTCATGTCAATTAAAATATCACATAATTAGGCGAAATCATGTAATGTAACAAATGAAAATATCATATGACATATTTATATTGTATGGTATCTTAATTGACATGATACAATATTATTATGAGGACGCGAAAGAAAATAAAAAGTATGGAACCAAAATAAAGGCTTTTTATCCTTATTGAGGAAGGTTTAATCCTAATTCTTTGTTTGAAATGGTCAAACCATTTGCTTGAAAACGACACAGCTAGCAGAACCAGCACCTTTTGATGGTTTTATTGGAGGCTTTTGCGTAGAGATTATGTGTTCTTTATAAATAATTCTCTGAGTTTAGATAACCATAGAAAATTTATTCTATTAGGGGGAACAAATAAAAATAAAAAAGAAATAAAAATAAAAAAGAAAGAAACATAAGATAGAGTTATTAGCACAATCGGTCCTTGATTTTTAAAGTTTTAGGCAAATTGATCCTCAATGATTTATCTTTAACAAATCAGTCTATGATCTCTTGATTTATTAGTAGATTTGATAAAATTGATAACAAACAACCAAAATAGACTACGATAAAGGTAAGGGTGGCAATATGGATCGCGACACGACGATACGATTCGAAAACAACACGAATTTCGCGGGTTCAGGTTAGGAAAAATAGGGATCGGGTCAAATTCGGGTCACCCGAAATTGACACGAGAAAAAACGGGTCGTGTTCGGATTGGACCCGTAGAACCCGAACACAACCTTTTTTTTTTTTTTTTTTTTTTCAGGTCAAATGTCATGTCAATTTCGTGTTAATGTCATGTCAATTTCGTGTCGCGGGTCAATTTTGATTCGTGTCATGTCAACCCGTGACGGATTCGTGTCGTGTTCGTGTTGCGGTTTGAAGTCATTTTCGTGTCACGGGTCGTGTTCGGGTTGGGGAAGAAAAAAAATCGACACGGCTCTAACACGACACGAACCCAACACGTGTCACGAATTGTTACCCCTAGATAGAGGATCAAAAATGCTCGTTTGCTACTGTGGCAACCAGTGTAGGAGGAATATAATATTGTGTGTATATAGATGTTAACTTTTATTTTCTTATGTCTATTTCAACCAAAATCTCGTAGACAGTTTTCCCACCATTTTATTAAACAAATCGTAATTTTTCACCGAAAATCCCTTTCATTTTCACTCTAATCGACCAATACCCAAAAAAAAAAAAAAAAAAAAAGTACATTAATTACCCTTCAAACTAACCTCCATTGCATTCAATTTTGGACGCTCATTATTAATCGGACCAAATCTACTATTGAGTCAAGAGATTAGGGATAGAATAGCCAAATTAAAATTTCGAGGACTGATATATCAGAAACTTAAAAAATGAGGGTCAATGTTCATGTTAATCACTCAAGAAAATAATCATAAATAATGAGAGACGGCACCAAACCCCAACAAATGTGTCCTAAAGTTTGCAACATAAAAATATGTCTGAGTGGGTCATTATTATATGGTTCTTTTTGTGTTCCATTTTTCCAGCTGTTTATTCCCAACTTTTTCGTTACACACCGACCAACTCCAGATTAAAGGGGAACCTTCGAAACATTTTCTTGTCCTTAGTCCTTTCGGCCTTCCTCTATTAGCTACCAATAAGTTTTCAGCCTTTACGTCGTTTTCTTTTTAAACCCAAAAAAAAAAAAAAAAAGGAAATTTGTAAACTAGGTCCCTGAGTCATGAATGTTTCTTAACTCAGCTCGAAAATTCCAGCACCATTGACGAAAACTTTGATATCATTGGTGATAATTGGTATCATTCAATTATTATGTTGTTTGCTTTAATTCTGTCGAATAATAATCTAGCACATGTGCACGGACGGAGGGAGGTGGGGACGAGAGGCATATAAAATTAAGGATTTTTATATTTTATTTTGCTATGATAAATATTTTAAAATTTTATCCCTCATTTACACCCCTGAATTTTTTTAATTTCAGCATTTGTATAATTTTTTAAGAACATTTTGAATTTCACCCAAATTTTTTATTTTTAAATACTTAAATTTAAAATTTAGTATCTCAAATGAATTAAAATCAATTAAACCACTAAATAAATTCACAATTTTTTTAAATTCCAAAATTAAAATTAAATTAAAATCTATTATACGCTTAGTTCGTTTAGAAAAAAAATTCAAAGATATAGATCGATGAAAAATTATAAAAGATTTTACCATCATAGTTTTGGTTCAAAATTTTTTTTTTTCAATTCACACCCCTTAATAAAATTTTCTGACTCCTTCACTACACATGTGTGAGTATGATCGTATCTAAGATATACATCTATTATTATAGGTCTTGCTATCATTTGTTAATTTTAATTATAAAATTATAAAGCATAACATGAGATTTATTGAATATAACATTATAAATATTCATGGCACGGTTCTCAAAATATATTAATAATAATTAAAAGGATAATCCTCTTTAAATAATATCATGAAGAATCCTTGTGTGTGTGTGTATAAACGCGCGCGTATGTATGTATATAGATAACAATTGCGCTTTAGCGCTATTTGCGATGTTCAATATCTTTCTTAGATTACTCAACTAGTACAGATGGTATAATATAACATTAGCAAAGCTTAGCATAAATAAACTAAATTGGTAATTGATAAGCAACTCGTCACTGTAATTTACTTGTTTGCTCAAATTATTGTAGTTTACTATTGTTTTCTTTTCTTTTTCTTTTTCCTTTGTATTGATTAGTTACGATAAATAAGCTAAATGACAGGTTATAACTTTTTTCAAAATTTCCTCGTTTGGTATGTCTACTTAAGTTGGATTTACTCGGTATATTGTTGGATTTCCTAGTAAATCTAGTATATTTCACATTTATTAACTAATCTGGTATATTGGTGGATTAACTAGTAAATATTAGATTTAGTCATAATACTGGATTTTATATTCATTAATATTGGATTTACTATCAAATTCACTAGTAAGTACTTTATTTACTAGTAAATTCGGGTATTAACAAATAGATCTAATATTTGCTAAATGAGTAAATCTGATTATTTACAAGTAAATACTGGTATTTACTAATACGGGTTTATTAACAAATACTAGATGATTTAGTAAATACAGTTATTTTCAAGTAAATACCGGTATTTTCTAAAACGATTTTATTAACAAATATCAGATTTAAATATTGTACTTATCAGTGAAAAAAAAAAAAGAACAATATGAGTTATTTTAATTATAATTAAAATAATGTAAATATTTAAATTTACATGACAAATATCATATTTATCATATAAGTAAAAAGAATTGACATAAAATAAACATCAAATTTATTAGTAAATATAAGGATTTACTAATAAATACACGGATTTACTAGTAAATACATGATTATAACTTATCATCATTTTAAATATATGGTATAATTTTCATAAGAACCTTTTAAATATGCTATATGGTACAATTATCAGAAAAAATTTAGCATGTATTTAATAAATAGTAAATTTCTTAAATAAATATATTATTTACTTCTAGCAAATAAAGAGATTATTAATTCATTAAATTTTCTATTTACTGTTAATTATTCTAAGCATTTGTCGTACTATTTACTTCTTTTTTGTTTATCAAGGCAATTATGTACCTCAATTATTTGTTAATGACATTGAACTATAGCAAAAAAATTTAGCATACTTAATAAATGGGAGAAAACTCAAATCGCTATTTCGTAATATACCACGTGAAAATCATTGTGAATAATTATATCATGTAATTATGCTATTTGTAAAATATTTTTCAAAAACTATTATATTGAAATTTCACTGTTATAAAATTCAAATTTCTCTTTCTTTTTCAAATATTGTTTTCGAAGATAATTTTTACAGAATTAGGCAGTGATCCCTGCAAAACCTTGTGGATCGATTTATGCCACCGAAAGCAAAACTCTTGAAAAATAGGCCATGCCACCATGGATTAAATTTTTTTTTTTTTTTTTTTGCACTGTTGAAATGATCTAACCCTATAGATCTTTCACACACTCTCTCTTCTCTCCCACTCTTTCGCAAATGGAGGCCACCCCCTACATTTTCTTCACGGTTGCCATCTTTGCTCGCGGTCGAAGGTTCGCTTCTTGCACTTTTTGCTGTCGTCAAACTTATCAACTGTGAGATCTTCATCGCTGGCGGATTAATTAGCCTCCATGCAAGATTTTTAATCCAAGCCATGGAGATCTTGTCAGTGATTCAAAAGTATCACGATAGGATAGCAGCGGTAAGCCATCGGGTTTACATGTGTGTGTGTGTTGTAAATTTTAATGTCATAGTGAAATGCCTCTAACTATCATTGTAGGATACCAATGGTTATTGGTCAGCTATCGCCGGTTACCGGAATTTATAATATCATGGCTGGATATCTTAAAGCATCATGATAGGATATTGGCATTTGACAGTTAATGAAAATTTAATAATATCACTTCCAAGTTTCAAGATTGTATAAAAATAATCGACTCAACCGACTTAACCGATGAAAACCACATCAAAATTCAACTTACGCCTTAGTTTCAAAAAAATCGTAGAATTTTACAAGCCATGTGATCAGTTTTGTCCTCTGTTTTTATTTTTATTTTTTTGGGTTTTTGTTTTTTGTCTTTTTTTTTTTTTCATATTATTATGCCGTTTTTAGGGTTTTGTTGGTTTTTTGTTTGAATTGTTCAATTCTGTTTGTACAAAATTGATTATTGGCCTGGTTACTGGATCTTTTAGTATCATGAGAGGTTACCTTTAAGTATAATGGTATGAAATTGCAGCCACGTATTACTAGAATGAATATATATATATATATATATATTTTTCCGAATCATAGCACAATACCTCTAAGCAAAAATGGATTGTAATAATAACTGATTTAACTTATAAAATCAATAAATACCATACCAAAATCAACAAACCCCTTAGTTATCAAACATAAAATATTGAAAGTTTGCAATTGGTTTTTTGTAGTTTAATCTTATGGTAAGAAAACTAATTGTAACCAGTTAGCTATCATTAGTACCAACAGTCTCCGGCTAGCAATAAAAAAAGGTATTGCAGTTGGAAACCAATGGTAACCGGCTGAGTGTCTTCTGTTGCCGAAATTTTTAGTATCAGAGTACCTCTAACAATCCTTTAGAATGTCGGCGGTTATCGGCCAGCTGTCACCGGCTACCGGATTCTTCAGTATGTAGTAGGATGGCTCTAACTATATGTCATGCTATGATACTGTTAGTTGTTCGTTTACATAATTTTTCAACTGAGAGAATCAGTCAAACTTGCCCCTAAATCCAACAAACCACAAAGTACAAAAAAAGGAAGGAAAAAAAAAAACCTAAGCTTGTGTTTGGGACAACCATTTACCTCATTTGGGCTATTTAATTTGAATGGTCTGTCGCAATAAGTGTTTGGTCTTTCTACAATTAAAATGGAGCATTCTAAATGGTTTTTCATTCGAATATCCATTCAAGTTTTTTTATATTCCAAATGATAGTTTTCAATGATTATCCAAATATAAATTTAGATGTTTCGATTCAAATGTACTTTTTATAAATATTAACAATTAAATATCAATTTGGACGATAATTCAAATATTTCTTTTTAAATATTTTCATTCAAATATTACAATAGTGCTTAAACCTTTGTCCGTAGAATGGATTTGAGCAGCTTTAGTCACAACCCCACATATGTCGTTGTCGCTATATTGTTGAGTTCAGGAACAATTTAATATCTACATATAAACATATAGATGTTGGTTAAATTAATAAAGTGCTATATGTCGTTGTATAAATGTCGTTGTCGTTGTCGCTATATGTCGTTCTCTCAATCTCTCCGTATAAACATAAAGTGCTCGTCTCTAGTAAAGTTGAACTTTGAAATGATATGCGTAAATTTTTATGATATATAATTCAAATGGAAACATATAGATGTTGCTTAAATTAATATGTATTGTGTTTTTTACTTTTTTAGGAGTTCGTAGTGGAATTCACTTTGAATTTAATTTCAATTCAAAGAAGAAAGTAGTACATGTAATAATTAATAAACAAATTTAGTTGTTTCTTCATTTATTAAAAAAGGGAATTGAAAAAATAAATCAATTAATTAAAAAAATGAAATGACAAAATTATCAATATTAGTGTTAGTGTGGACATAAATAAAAGGATGTACACAAAGTATGACTCTCCACCTAATTTTTTAAAAATAATTTTATATTGATCCAAATCAAGACCAGAAGATTTAATTATTTAATCAAGGTTATTATTATACTAAACATTTTATTTATCGATATTTTACTTTTTTTTTTTTTTTTTTTTTGTTTAGTTAACATGTTATTTACCACAATTATTTATTATTGACATACAGTGCAAAAATTTTGCATTTTAATAAATAGGAAAAGTTCACATCAGTATAATATTCCAATTTTGTAATATACAAAGCGAAAATCATTGTAAAGAATTATCATATAATTATGTTATTTGTAAAATATTTTTTTAAAAAATTATTCTATTTCAATTTCACAATAAAATCCCATGTAACATAATTTTCCCCCTTTTTAAGGAAAGAGACAATTATTTGTATACAATTTTCGAAGATAATTATGAGAGAATAAGGCAGTGTTCCTCCCAAAACCTTGTTGAACGATTTATGCCATCGAAAGCAAAACTCTTGAAAATTAGGCCATGCATTAAAATTTTTTTTCCGCACTGTTGAATTGATTTTACCCTTTAGATCTTTCACTCTTTTTCTCTCTTTTCTCCCTTTCTCTATCGCAAACATTTGACCATTAATGGAAATTTTTATAATATCACCTCTAAGTATCAAGATTGTACAAAAATAATCGATTCAATCGAATTAATTGATGGAAACCACACCAAAATTCAACTTACGCCTTAGTTTTGAAAAAATTAAAAAAAAAAATTAGAATTTTACAAGCCACGTGACCAGTTTTGTCTGTTTTTGGTTTTGTTTTTTGTGATCCTTTCCCCCCCCCCCCCCCCCCCCCCCCCCCCCCCCCCCCCCCCCCCCCTTCTTCTTCTTCTTCTTCAATTGTTCAAATCTTTTTGTACGAAATTGGTAATCACGATTTAGTCGCTGCTAGTACCGGCCAGCCACAATCTCTTGTCAGTGATAGGAATGTATCGCAGTGGCTATAGGCGGTCGCCGGCCGGATGTCTTTGGTTGCTGAATTTTAGTGTCGTTGTGATATTCATTTTAATGTCATTGTAGAATACTGATGGTTGTCGGCCTGGTTACTGGATCTTTTAGTATCATGAGAGGTTACCTTTATGTATCATGGAATGAAATTGCAGCCACGTATTACTAGATTTTTTTTTTTTTTTTTCGAATCATAGCACAATACCTCTAAGCAAAAATGGATTGTAATAATAATCGATTTAACTTATAGAATCGATAAATACCACACCAAAATCAACAAACCCCTTAGTTATCATACATAAAATATTGAAAGTTTGCAATTGGTTTTTTGTAGTTTTTTTAAGTCTTATGGTAAGAAAACAAGTAGTAACCAGTTTGCTATCATCAGTACCAAAGTCTCCAGCTAGCAACTAAAGAATATTACACTTGGATACCAATGGTCACTGGCTGGGTGTCTTCGGTTACCGGAATTTTTAGTATCATACTACCTCTAACAATCATGTAGGATGTCGGCGGTTATCAACCAGCTGTCACCGGTTACTGGATTTCTTAGTATCTGGCAGAATAGCTCTAAGGACTCGTTTGGGAGAGATTTTGGAGATGTAGCTTTGGATTAAAAATGAGATGAATTTTTGAAAATGTGTGTTTGGAGGAAAAAACTGTTTGAAGTTAAAAAGTGTAAAATCTTAAAATATGTTCGGTAAAAAATATAAATATTGATATTGTTTTGTTTCTCTCGAAATTATATGCAATTAAAAAAAATTCATCTCATTTAGACTTGAAATAATAAAGTTATGAACTTTTAAAACTTCATTTCATTATTATAGATATTCACAGATGTGAATAATGAAAAGTAATTTTGAGTTTAAAAATGTAACACCCGAGTTTCTTCGGTTTACATTTTATAGAAATTTCGTGTAAACATTTACCGTAATCGGTATTTCATGAGGAAGTTCGTTTTAGAACTTAATTTTGTGAAACGAGTTCTTAAGATTTATTAAGACTCGAAAACAAATTGCATGAACTCGCAAAAGACCTTTATGAATGAAAGGAGGTCGTATTTGCACATTTCAAGACAAGTCGACGTTGACCAATAAGTCAGTTAGACCAAAACGGTCGAAAACGTCAAACAAGAATTTTATGATCGCAGTACAAGCGAAATTACTGCTAAAAACTCATTTCTTGACCAAGATGAGTTTGAATAGAATTAAAATCACCTTATAAAAATCAAGCATACTAAGCTAGAGTTCAGGGCGAAAGGATTCGGAAAAATAAGAGAAAAATTTTTCCGATCGAGTTTTTCACAGATCGAAATTTTAAATGCAATGTAATTTTCGATACTGGGTATTTAAGCATCTCAGTATTAAAAATTTATTGCAATGTGTTGAATTACACAATTTTTCAAAAAGATTGAACCAAACAAGCCTTTAAGCTTAATTACATCACAATTAAGCTAAATTAGGATATAACCCTTCACACACTTGGACCAATGAGCTTGTGACACCTCATCTATGAGTTGTCAACCACTCCCCACTTCTCTCCCCCTCATGGCCGGCCACTCCAAGCCCCCTTTGGGCAATGGTTTGCAAAAAGTGAGGACCAAATACCAAGATTGGATGCAAATTTGTCTTGGAAAAGAAAGCTAGGATTTCCCCTAGCTAGAAGCACTATTCCTAGGGATTTCAAACCCCAAAAAGACAGCAGCCATTAACCCATTATCAGCCATTCCATTGGCATTTCCCCTCCAAGAAATCCGAGAGAAAGAGAGAGAAGAGAGAGAGAGAGAGATCAAGGGAGTTAAGCCAAAAATTTTGGTGAAGAAACCCCCTAAGCCTTTGGTGTTCTTGTGAGTTCAAGGGAGGGATTTGTTCAAAAATTTTCCCCTCTCTTCCCCATCTTGCCGAGTGTTTGGGAGCTAAGAAAATCCAAGAAAAAAATTTCGGGTTTTGGCTAGAATCAAGGGTGAGTGAAGGTGTGATCTAGAGCCAAGAAAAACCAAGGTTTTTGTGAGTTGGTGCTAAGAAGATCCACGAATTTTTAAGGTAAGATTTTTGAGTATTTTCTTCTCTTTTGCCAAGGTTAGTTGGGGGAGGAAGCTAACAAATTTTGTGACCTTTTTGAGGTCCAAACCGTGCACCTTGGAGGCCAAATCTCAACTAGGATCAAGCTAGTGACACCCCGGATTTTTGAGGTAAAAATCCGAATTTTAACCCTAGTCTTTGGTTCATATTTTTAGTTCATTTCTCAAGGGTTTTATCATGTATTTCAAGCACAAAGTTGTAAGAGCTTAAGCTCATGATTTCGGTTTTAGCCCTAAATAGCTTAGGTTATATTTTTATGCTTGATTTAGGTTTTTGGGTGATTATTTTGCATGTTTGGTTGGAGATATGTTCTATGATTTTTTTTGTGTGTTAGAGATGCATGCTAGGGTTGCTATTTAAGGTTTTATGTCCCTAATATGTTTATCATAATTTTTAGAAGCATGTTTTTAGGGTTTGTATGATGATATGGTTGAGTTATGTTGTATGTATGTTTTGTATGTTTTTCTCTCAAAACCGTGGACCAAGGGGTCTCGGCCTTGAGTTGAATCCGAAAACACGGGATTTAAAATATTATGTGTATGAGGGACGTTAGAGGACGTGCATGTGTTAGTAGGTCCCGCATTGGGCGGTCGAGCTAGAGCAACGCATAGGGACGTAAAATTTAGACTAACACCAAAACTGCTCTCGGGTCCAACACCCGGCAGCTCGGAAAAGTGGAATTTACAGGTCCTTAGAGGCCGAATGGGTAAAAACTCAAAACATGAAAGTTGTTCGTTAGGGTGTTTCCTAGGGGGCTACGTGGACAGATTTTAAAAATAAGGCTCCAATGGCCTTTGTTTTTAAGAAAAACCGAGAACTGGTCAGGGTGACCAAGTTCCAACGATTCACACGTGTTCAAACAAAAACTGGTATCAATTGAGCCAGAATCAGAAAATGTTCAAAACATGAAAGTTTTAGATCTTTTTGTTAGCTACAACTTTCATGAAGAAATCGTTTCCAAATTCGTTTTAGATTTTAAGTTATGAATTTTCAAACAAAAGCCATGCAGTGAGCAAAATCTCATGCACGTGATTTTCTAGACCAATGACTAGGAAAAATATTTTTCTAACTTCCAAACACCATTTTCAAACCCGAAAACCATTCCAAAGGCGGTTTTCGATCCCCAAATGTTTTATAGAAATATTTTCAAGTGTTTTGGTAATTTTCAAGACAAGTTTGGGTATTATTCACCAAACTTACTTAAATGAACAAGAAATGATATTTTTAAACAAGTTCAAGATTTTCAAGGTTAAAATGAAAAAGATACTCCGTTAGTAGCCGGAAAATTATTCCGAGTTACTAGGGCCTTGCCCAAGCCCAGAGTTAACCTTGCAGATTGAGGATTTAAGTTAAGATTATGGTTCTCTACAAGAACCCTTAAATAAATATTCCGTTGTGGGTTACACTGTGTGACCCCTTCACATGTATTAGTAGAGGGACATATAACCGATATATATATATATAGGTTGGTTTAATCCGACATTAAACGATATTAGAATAGAAACCTCACGTGTAAACGTCCATGGGCAGGAGGTGACCTGCGAGCGTGCCCGGAAAAAGGAAATTCGATCACGCGAACGACGAAGACAAGTAAGTACAACGCCGCCTACAGCATAGGCTAGAGTTGTATGTTTACCTAACATGTTTGCTTTACACTGTTTAAGTGTTATTTGATGATTTGCTCGATGGGTGCAATATGATTACTGTATGATGAATGTTTCAAATGCTAATGCCATGCTTTTAAAAAAAATATGTTTCAAGTATTGTGATTATGCTTACATGAAAAAGTACGCCTGTTCATGCATTGATAGAACATGAGATTAGGAGACATCATATAAGTATGCTCACTAATCTATCAAGTGGAAAGATGTCAAGAAAGACATACAAACAGAATGTTTGAGAAAAGGCCACAAGAGCCAGTGTCGTGCCCCCTGATGACGATCGGGTCGAAAACTTGGGAAATCTCCTCAAGTTGCGCGCCGGGTACGTGCACATCAAGTTAACGGGCCCACAAGTAAAATCAACAAGATAAAGTTTGATACAAGAAAGCAAGCATAACTGGACATAAACGGTTCATGCATTTCACGATAGAATGTCAAGTTTAAGATGAAGAAGTCGATGATATGATGCCATGTTTATGCTTTCATGTTTAAGATGCCATGAAAAAGGTTATGTATGTTCATGTAATTGATTTGCGGTATAGGAGTTGTACTTGCTGAGCTTTCGCTCATTGTCTGAAGTTTATGCTGTAGGTAAACAGCCTGTTCTGAAATAACTGCATGGTGGAGGGTGAAGCCGGTGGCTGTGAAATGATGAATGGGTTGGGGTTCGCAACTCCGATGGATTTAATTAAGAAATCTATTTTGAGAAAACAGACAGTTATTTTATTTACGTATGAGTGTATGTAAATATTTTCTAAGTATAATGCTTCCGCTATTAAAAAAAAAAAAAAAAAAAAAAAAAATCCCCACTATTTTCAGGATTAAAAATGGGATAAAACAAGTTTAAGTTCAAGCAAGTTAAGTACAGTGACGGCCTGTGCAAGGCGGGTCGTCACAAAAAAAAATCTAGAAACTAGATGTCAATTGTGGTTCCAAACGGGCCTAAATATCATAGTAGTTGTTCATTTCCATAATTTTTCAACTGAGAGAATTGGTCAAACTGGCACCAAAATCCAAACCCGAAGAACAAAATGAAAAAAAATTTAAATTCACCAGAAAGACTAAAAATAAAAAAAAAATAAAAAAAAAAGCCCTAGATGTTCGTAATGTGCTAAAGCCCTTGTCTCGAGAATTGATTTAAGCAGCTCTAGTCGCAAACCCACAGATGTTGTTGCGATATATTGTTGACTTCAAGAATAATTTATTATGTACCTACTTATTTTAAATCTTTAAATGTGTAAGTACCACGTTAAAAGAGAATCATAACTGTGTGTCTCAACCTATTTATTTAAACATTCAGTGCTCATTCAATCCTGTTCATACTCGTCGAGTCTTAATTGGGTCTCTTTTAAGCATGTGACAAAATTTAACTATACAAAATTTAGAAAATTCTAGTAAGACAACAGTAAATAACCTGAATTTGACATGTCCCAGTTAAAAATCATTTAGTAGTCAATTGACTCCTCTCACCATTCATCTCTCTGCTCTGAGTGCTCTGAGTAATTATCCGTTTAGTCCCTGGATTATAAATATTAATTTATTATTTTATTTCCTGAACTTTTGATTTTGATAATTAGTTCCTGAAACTTTTGATTTTTGTCCAGTTTGGTCTCTGACATTGAAATTGATGAACTATTTTTTAAATTAGTGTACACAATCATGTTCTATCTCCATATTAACATGAAAATTTACTAAGATAATTATACTAACTAACTTTTTTTTTCCTTATTCTTCTTAAATTAAAAACTACAATATATTGAACTTAATGCAATGATTTCTTTAAAATTTTAGTTATTATGCGACAATTATCTATGTTAAATTTTAAAAATCATTTGTCAATTTTAGTGTAAGGTACTAAAACTGTCAAAAATAAAAAATTTGGGGACTAATTTATCAAAATCAAAAATTCAAAAACTAAAATAAAAAGATAATCATAATTCGGGAACTAGCCGGACAAATTACCCCTCCCGTTTGGCAAACAGCAAGAAAATTATTAGACATAGGCCTTACGACGATGGAAAAATTGCAAGCCTCCGAGTGACTATCACGACAATCGGAATTTCGATCGTAAGTTGTGGATGAAAAAAATCACATCCCCACTTACTTTTGTACTTTTTGTTATTCAATGATAACAATGTATTCAGTGATATTACAAAATAATAATAATAATAATAATAATAATAATAATAATTTAATAAATATAAAATAACAAAAATTCATTCAAAATATTGAAGTGACATATATTCATAAAAAAATTCAAATAACAAATACTAACAATTGAGAGTAAGCAATAGAGGTGTCATTGTATGGGATTCGCCCTAGTTTAGTTATATAATATTAGATCCAATTAAAGGTCGATTTTTCAAAATCTAATCTAATCTAATTCATTAGTAGTGTAATATCCAATCCAATCCATTATGGTCGATTTGAATTGGATTGAATTGACCTGTTGCGCTTGGATCCTTCTATTAGACTTTGTATTTTTGACTTCGTCCATTTTCTTGTTTGATTTGTCTTTAATTAATAATCTATTAAGTCTTTTTGACATTTATCGTACCAAAGTTTAAACAAACAAGCAAAAATTATAGGACGTGCAAATGTGTAAATAATATATTAGAAAATTATAAAGTGATATAAGTGTTTTTCTTGTATTAATATCATAATATGTCAGCTTTAAAGTTTTTTTATTGTGAAGGTGTATAAAAAAAATACTAAATTTTGAGGGAATTATATAAATCATTAATATTACTTATATGTTTTTAAAAAAATATATATAAATAAAGGTTGGATGGGATTGGATTGGATTGGGTGTTTTGATGGTAAAAAGTTCATTCGATTCAATCTAGGTTGGCTTTCAAGAATTAACATCCTATCCAATATAATAGAAATCAATTATGCATTGGATTGGATTGATCGATTGATTGGATCAGATGAACACTCCTAATAAGCAACTAACTCAGCACATTTATTTAAATAATTTAACATATTTTCATTTTTAAAAATTCATCATATAATTATAAACATACGACCATATAAAAGTTAATTTATTAGTTTCTATTTAGAATATAGTTTTTTCTTGATAAGATGTATATTTAGGTTTTTATCTCATAAAAAAAGGTCATACAAGACGGTGGCCGTAATAGTCACCAAAAATTAACATATTTAGAATATTCTAAAAATTACAATTAGTAATTTAAAAAAAATTACAATTACTGAAAAATTTTCAATTCCCAAATTAAACCTCAACTTGTGTTAAATACTAATTAGACTTCATACCAAATTACAAGGTTCAAAAAGCACACCACAATCAATCCTTTAATTTAAAAATATGTCACAGCACTCCCAGTTTTTTCTTTTTCTTTTTTTTTTTTTTTTTGACGAAAATTGATATGTGATTAGCACAAGGATCGTTTAATTAAGAACCTTAGTGATATTTTTTTCTTTTTAATATCAATTCCAAACCAAATTGAATAAAAAAAAAATAATTCAGAATGTTCTATATCTATATAAATTAACTTAATTAAAGACCTTGACAACAATTATTTTGGTTCAAATAACTAAAAATGACCATTCATATGATTAATCAACAACTCATGTACAAGTAACATGTTAATTTCCGTCAACAAATTAAAACCGCTATCAATTGGTGGTTTTGTCACATTTTTGTTTTAATTTAAAACAGTTATTAATTGTCAAAAAAAAAAAAAAAAGTCGAGAGGATACATTGCCAACAAACGAGAAATTCAGGGGCGTCGATGCAAACAAATTATTCTTCAAGATGGATTATTGGTTCCCTAAGGCCGGCCATCAACTGTTGAAACTATTTAAGTGATAATCATACAGATGAACTTGTGTTTTCAGATGAGTTGGTAGGAGAGAAGTAGGTGGTTTCCTAGGTTGAATTCGTCCTCTCCAACTCTTAATTTGTGTCTACCACGTTGAAGACTTTCTTTTTTTTTTTTTTTTTTTTTTTTGGGTGTTGTTTTTTTTAATAGAGAAATTGATATACTGAAAACCACGTTGTTTAGGATTTTAGTACTAGGGTATCATCATCGACTTATGAAAGCAAGTCAACCATTTTTTTTTTTTTTTTTAGCTTTTTTTTATATTTATTTAATTTTCTCTTCCGTCTGTTGAATTGGTTTGTCCACAAATCAAAATGACAATTTTGTTAAAAAGTAGAGAAGATAATAAAAACAAGAGGAGAACTTAACTTTAATGTGGTTCAGTAATGTACTTAACATCCATTAATCCGGATTATTGCACTATTAACGTGCTTTAGATAAGTGCAAATTATTATATAATGCAGAAACAAATGTGCTAAAATAATCAAGAGAGTTTATAAATAAAAATAAATACAAACAAATTCAAATTATTGTTAAAGACAACTGTATAATACAAAGCTAAAATTTCAGTTGCGAATCTGAAAAGGTGTCCTTTTTTAAATAAATAATTTGATTGTTACCAACGACCACCGTTACCTTGTATGCTGGACATATATATTAAAACAAGAAAGCCGAAGGTGTTATGAAATTTTTGGGAATAAAACTTATTCAAAAGCAATAGCTAACGTCAATCTTGTTTATTAAAAAACTATTAAAAAAAAAAAAGAAGAAGAAAAGAAAACTTGGTTGTTGCCACATTATGCTTCCCACTATAGAAATAACATTTTACAAAAAAAAAAAAAAAAAAAAAAAAAGAGAGAGAGAGAGAGATTAATAAATAAAAAAATTCTGGAGAAAACCTCCTACTCGTGTTTGTTTCGTTTCGTTACGTTTTGTTTTTGTTATTTGTTTTTGCTGTTTTTTTTTTTTTTTGGGTTAGTTTATCTTCACACAGGTATATAAGTATGCTACTTTACAAGCCAATATTTGCACAAATTCAATCATTTATAGAAACATTAAATCAAGATCATATATATTTCTTGTATCTTTCTAGTACATAACGAATCATGATGAAGAACAAACCTCTCTGCAGATTTCCTACTATTCCTTCCGTCAATGCTTCGACTATTTTGCTGCTTTTCTCTCTTATGCTTGGCTCGTCCACCGTCGTCTTCGCCAAAGACCTCTACGATTACCTTGACCTAACATGGGGAGAGGACCGCTGTAAGATACTCAACAATGGAGAGCTTCTAACCGTTACCCTCGACGAAATTTCAGGCTCGGGCTTTCAGTCGAAAAACGAATATTTGTATGCTAATATAGAAATGCAAATCAAGCTTGTCTCTGGAAATTCTGCCGGCACTGTCACTGCATTTTATGTGAGTTCATAACATCAATGTTATCAACAATTTAATTTCATACCTAGAATTTTTGTTGCAATATACACAATTTTTTTTCTCTCTAATTATCGATTCGTATAATTTTTTTTTTTTTTTTTTTTGATGATCAGTTGTCCTCCAAAGGAAACTACCATGATGAGATAGACTTCGAATTCTTGGGGAATGAAACCGGTCAACCTTACACTCTTCACACCAATGTCTTCTGCCAAGGCAAGGGCAACAGAGAGATGCAATTCCGCCTCTGGTTCGACCCCACCGCCGATTTCCACACCTACTCAATCCACTGGACTCCAAAACACATTGTGTAAGCATCACAAGATACGGAATTTATTGTCAACATTAACTATAGAACAAGCTAAAATTTGTATGAATAAACACAAAAAATCAGAAACATACAACTAAAAATGCGACTCCGACTTGGATGTGGTACAACCTAATAAGTACAGGACATTTTCATAGCTAGAGATTTTTATTATGTCACAAACTAGGGACTAAGCTTTCACTAAACATTAGTTCTAATTAATTCTTGATCTCCTGCTCGCCGCAAACTTTTAGGTTTTCGGTTGATGGCATTGCGATTAGAGAATTTGAGAACATGGAGGAAGAGGGGGTACCTTACCCCAACAGCCAGCCTATGAAGGTATACTCTAGTCTTTGGAACGCAGACGACTGGGCTACGAGAGGTGGTCTTGTCAAGACGGATTGGTCCGAAGCACCCTTCAACGCCTACTTCAAGAACTTCAATGAAGAGGATGCTTGCGTTTGGTCCCGCGGGGCGTCTTCTTGCAGATCAGATTCTAGGTATTCTCCTTCAAGCAACAACGCGTGGCTCTGGGACAAGCTCGATTACGGAGCGGAAGGAAATATGAAATGGGTGCAAAGGAAATATATGGTCTACAATTACTGCACAGACATTGATAGATTCCCTGAAGGCCTTCCTAAGGAATGCTACCTTTTTTAGAATCCAAAATACTAGAAAGAAAATGACCTCTTAATTCTTACCTTGATAATTTGTCATTGAATTTAATATTGAAGAAATTTCCAATTTGTTTCCCCCCTTGTTTTTGTTTTCATTTTGCATCCCTATTTGTACTTACATAATTGCATTGCGCGGTTGGCTCGGCTGATCAGATTCTAAAAAAAGATGATGAAGATTAATTCCATTAATTTTGATTTTTCTTTTTTTGAAAATTTGATAAAATTACTATTGATCAATAAGGCAATCCAAGTTAGATGGTTGTTTTTACGTTTCCCATTTGATTATAAGGGAGCAAAACTGGAATTACAAAATGTCCTTCCTCTATTTTTGTATTCTTTTCTCTTCCTTTTTTCCCTCTTCTGTTTTTTTCTCCTTGATGTCGCCACTGTCGCGCGTGCCTTCTTGCAACACTGCCTGGTGATTAGTACACAAAAAGTGCACTTTTTACGATGATTATCGTTGAATAACGCTAAAATATTTGAGTTTTAATTATACATTTTCATAATTTTATTCAAAATGATTTAATTGAAAAATGTCTAGTTTTAGCTTATTTATTTGCAGATTTATAAGAAGTGCAAAAATTATGGACAAAAAGCTATGCAATTGAACCATGGAATCCATTCCTTTAAGTCAAATCAGCTCTCAAACCAGCCAAGCAGCAAATTGAAGAACGCCATGTGGCCCACTATCCATAACAGCCATTACATTCATGCCACATGGCGGATGTGTACAACAATCATTCACTTTTGCGGATTTCTGCTTCACCTGTAGGCTTCCATCGTCACCCAGTAGATTGTTAGCCAGAACTCGCACACAGGATATAATAAAGGAATCTTCGTATGGTTTTCCTTGGTGTTTCTGGAGTTGCTTCTAATTTTTTCTTCCCTTT
Organism: Ficus carica; assembly: GCA_009761775.1. Classification (NCBI taxonomy): domain Eukaryota; kingdom Viridiplantae; phylum Streptophyta; class Magnoliopsida; order Rosales; family Moraceae; genus Ficus; species Ficus carica. The sequence goes on along the minus strand of CM019740.1, from coordinate 1,159,593 downwards.
TTTTTTAATTGGTTTTTTCTTCTCCCTTCTTAAATATAACGGATATTTGTAACAGTTAACCAAGAAATAGTTTAGAATTTAGGCAGTTCGTTACCATTTTTTTTTATATACAGCTAATTTTGATAAACTCAGGAAACTTGTTAGAGAGTAATGAAAAACTTTTTTTACAAAACTTGACGTTTGGGTGAATTTTTACCTTCATAGTAAAATAAGACACCTTTGATTCTGGACTAGGAATTTTCGGATTCCAGAACATGTGGAGCATCCGGAACACCAAAGTCCGGGACACCGAGGTCGATATACATAACCACGGGTTCGTATCCATACCACTAAGATCCGTATCACCAAGTCCGTACCACCATAAGGTCCGTAATAATAGAACTAAGTTCCATATCACCAAGATCTGTATGACCAACATTTGTATCATTTTACCGGACGGAACATATTAAAGATCCGAACACTATTGGTGGAAACACAAATGGTATGGTCAAGAAGGGAGATCAAAAGCATTCCGTCATTATTCGGACACATTTAATATCTGTTATTACAATAAATTAGTTCATCCAGAGGTTACGAAGATGAATAAAATTATTAAATCAAAGAGAAAAATAAACTCTCCGCTAAATAGGAGAATTAAACTCCATCAGTTTCATTCTACTGGATAATATCTCCAAATTGAGTGTTAATGGTGGAAATCGACCTAACAAAATCTATGCAGTTCAGAATTCTATAAAAAATAAAGAACGTAGAGATTTAAAGAGGTTCGTCTTTCCTTAATAATGTCTACGTTCTCTTTAGTGTTGAGAGAAGATTTTACTATGTACAACAATTACACATGGGGCTGTAATTACCTAAAAATGAATTAGAGTTCCAGAGGCTTACACGTTTAACCTTCCAAGAGATTATCCTTATAACATATGAAATTAAATACAAGCCTGTTTAAATATATAATTTAAATAGGTATTATTCCGTGCCCTCAATCTCGGGGCGGAGCCATTATCGTGATTTTAAAAAGGGTTTGACCTTATCTTTACTGTTATCATGAATCCGCGGGGCTAGATCACTCTGGGACCATAATCTTGCATTTGAATAATGAATGGTGCCACGATGAACATAACGCTTGAACCGGTCAAGGCACCACAAACTTCGTCTTCGCTACCTATCAACGGAGGGAAAGGATAAACGTGCAATTTCTAATACAAAGCCTTAAAGCACTATACTGACATGCCAGTTAATGTAACGGGTATACATAAAGAAATGTCTACATCTTCTAAAACCCTAGATTGCTACGAGAGCAACTAATGCTAGCTAGGTTTCAAATCACATTATATTAATATCTAAGCCTTATCCGCCTATCTTTTATTTCCATGACAATTGTGAAATCATCATGGAATCCTTGTGTCTTTTCACAGCGTGGATTCCACGACGGTAGGTGTCATGGAATCTTTTTACCATCATAGTATTTTTTCACGAAGATTTTAAAGTGTCGTGATTCTTAATTGTCATAGAATCCCCATTTTCTGTACTAGTGTTTTGTGTTGAAGCCTCTTTGAGAACCAAGCTTAAGCTTTATAAGAAGTCCAAGAAAATTAAAAAAGGTGCCCCGGGTATTTTTTTCACATGTTAGAGTACCCCGCAGGTGAGTAAAACTTGGTGCTTTTTGAGGCGTAAGCCTCGAATTTATGTACATAAATTTTATCTTCAGATTCATATTAAAACATATTTATGACAAATTTCTATCATGTTAATCAAGTTTATTTATGTTGTAGAAATCTTAACCTTCAAATTTTGTGGGAAAAAAATTTTAAAAGTAAGGTATTTTTCCAGAAAATTTCACAAAAAAAAAAAAAAAAAAAAGAGAAGGAAATGGGTAAATGAGGCGCTCATCATGACTTAAAAGTTGATTGTAACAAACTCCCTCTTAAATGGATCATAGGGTCTAAAATGATGACTTATAAACCCTTTATTATTTTAATTTTCCCTCCACAAATATAAGCAAATCACAAGACCCAAATAGCAAATTAAGGCCCAGAAAGGAAATAAAGAACAAGTGACAATAAAGTTGTAGTTAATTATCCAAAAAAGAAAAAAGAAAAAAAAAAAAAAAAAAAAAAAAAACCCCCATATAGTTGTTGTTGCACTTTCATATTAGCTGTTATATGGAAACTAGTTGGTAGCTTCTTAGCAAGGTGGAAGTTGTGTCTTCCTACTCTTGAGTTTTGGTGTCCCCCACGTTGAGGGTTTTATACTTTTATTATTTGAGTTTACCCGTACATGAATTTGTGAAATCAAGTCAAACATTTGTTTATGTTTTTCTTGTTGACACTTGGCTTGGGGACAAAACATAAATTAAGAGAAAATTTAAATTCCCATCAGAAAGGGTCTTACTAATTATTTTTAAATGGAATTTCTTATGATCTTGGTTGCCTAGTGGTGGCCTATCTTAACTCACGAATTTGATTCTAAGAGAAAATCACAGCTGGATATTAAGGGAATTAAGCCAAGGAGGGAGACAATAAATTTAGAAAACAATAAAATATAGGAAGTCAATAATTTTTGTTGGTCCCATTTTATGCTCACCAACTAAATGGACACTCCAAAGTTAAACTCCTACACATTCTTCTCTTGCTAAAATTCTACACCTATAAATATACACAAAACAAGCTCGAACATAGAGAGAGGAAAACAAAAAAAACAAAACAAATACAAAAGCAAAAACGAAAAACCAACAACAACAACAAAATTAAGTGTCTAATATTTGTCTATATGCATGTTCTACTTCCCAACCATGAAGAACCAACCTCTCAGCATTGCTAATGTGTCATCCATTTTTCTGCTTTTCTCTCTTCTTCTTGCCACTTCCGCGGTCGTCTCTGCCGGTGGCCTCTACGATTATGTTAACCTAGGATGGGGTAATGGTCGCTGTAAGATAGTCAACAATGGAGAGCTTCTGAAGGTCACACTTGACAAAGTTTCGGGTTCGGGCTTTGAGTCAAAGAAATCATATCTATATGCAAAGATAGATATGCAAATCAAGCTTGTCCCTGGAAACTCTGCCGGCACTGTTACTACATTTTATGTGAGTTTTAAACCATAAGATTTATTCGAGTTTGTGACTTTTCTTATAGAATTTTTATGGTCTTTATAATTGTATGATTATAGCGATAATACTACTTCTAACTTGTACATTGCTATGTATAAATTTGGTAATCAGTTATCCTCCAAAGGAAATAACCATGATGAGATAGACTTCGAATTCTTGGGTAACGAAACCGGTCAACCTTACACTCTTCATACTAACGTTTTCTGCCAAGGCAAGGGCAACAGAGAGCAACAATTCCGCCTTTGGTTCGACCCGACTACCGATTTCCACACTTACACCATCCTATGGAATCCTAAACACATTGTGTAAGTCTCATATAGTTCCTTACTTTGTCTTAAAAAAAAAAATGTTTCTATTCAAATGTTTGATAAAAAAATCTGGCCTTTAACATTCATGACTAACTTAAAATCTTTCCCTCTAATTAATCCGTTCTTAATTTATTGTAATATGGCATATTTATACTTTATATCATAATGTGAGTTATAAATTACAAATAAATTGGGAGGCATTTTAGAGGGTGCTCATAACTTGTGCTTCAAATTTAGTTGAAATATTAGCTAGTACTTATTTGTGATCACTCTTTTTCTGTCCAATTTAGGTTTTTGGTCGATGGCGTCGCTATTAGGGAATTCAAGAACTGGGAGAAGTGCGGAATTCCGTTTCCCACTTACCAGCCAATGAAGTTGTACGCGAGTCTTTGGAACGCCGACCAATGGGCGACGAGAGGCGGTTTGGTCAAGACGGATTGGTCCAAGGCGCCTTTCAATGCCTACTTCAAGAATTACAACGACCAAAATGCTTGCATTTGGTATGGCCGTGGCGCGACTTCTTGCACATCGAACTCCTTATTTTCTCGGTTCAAGAACAACGCGTGGCTCTGGGAAACGCTCGGTTATGGAGCCGAGGGGAAAATGAAGTGGATGCAGAAAAAATACATGGTTTATGATTACTGCAAAGACCCGAAGCGGTTCCCTCAAGGCCTCCCTAAGGAATGCTACCTAAACAATGATACAAAGTACTAGAAGGAACAAACACTGTCCATTTCCATTACTGTTGGTTCTTCATTCATTTTGTTTCCATAAAATTTCCTCTCTTTTTTTGTTTTTTCGTTTTTTTGTTTTTTTTTGTTTTTTTTGTTTTTTTTCTGTCTTTGATATTTTTGTTCCCTTTGATCAACTGTCTATTTTGTGACAAAAGGAATAAGGCATAAGGATCGTCTTTACAAGGTGATTTGCTATATATTCAATTCGTGCTTTGCCTTATTTTTATACACGAATATAATGGTATGTGTTGCTTTCTGTATCTTTTGGAAAATATTTATGCACATCTGTCGGTTCAAATTTCATATTATTATAATGCTGATTTGTCAAATGAGATTAGAGAGTATCGGTGCTCATAAGTTATTAGTTTTTCAATAAGGCAAAAACCGTCAATATTTACTATAAATATACTCCATTAAGGAGAGTGCTATCGGGGAAAAAAATGTTAATGGAACATTGGATTTTATTTATTTATTTATTTATTTCAACTTGGGATTAGGGCGAATTGAACTCTAAACTTTAAGTTATGAAATTAGATTAGATCATGACTACAACAGCATAATGCATATGTTTATAGTATTGAGGAGTAAAATTTTTTTTTTTTTTTTTAGAGATATTGAGGAGTAAATTAACATCAAAGATAATTGAGATATGTGGAATTTTTTAAGCAGTTTTTAAATAAATGTCTGAAATTTTAATAAATTAGAAAAATAACTGACTTCTTTTAAATAGTTATTCAGTCATTGACCATAATAAATTACCGATTGATTGCATTCTAATAGCTATGGACAATTTCCAAAGTAAAATAGTTTTGCCATTAACAAAAAAAGTATTCAAAAACTATGTATTTACCTAATTTTTAAAAGAGAATTTGCAAATCCCAATAACTTGGGACCCAAAGGTTTTAAATAATGAATGTGGATAAGTTAATATCTTTTTTATCTTTTTTTTTTTCTTTTCTAATTGGGATCATATAATTACCTTTTAATATCGGAAAAAGTAGTAGATCATACAATTGGAATTCCTACTGGTTGTCAACGAATTAAGTGTGCATTTATGTAACCAGCAATGTAATACGTACAAAAGTAATTTTTTATTTTATTTTTTGAAGTGAAACTGTTATGTTTATTAATTAATACGTACAAAAGTAATTGGAATAGAAATGAAAAATAAATGAATAAAGATGAGGATATCCTTAATTCCTTTATTATTGTTGTTATTTTTCATATAAATAAAAATTATTGGCTCCGGCATTGGCAATCGAGGAAGGCTGCTTGAATGTCCATTAAAGTCACCTCATTTTTACCTTATATCCTTTTAATAATATTATGAGACCTTATTAATAATGTCTCAATCAATTGAAAAATCCTGTCATATCAATTAAAAGGCCATCCATGACACAAAAAATGGGACTTATTAGCCAAATCTCTAAATTCTCATTATTCATTTTGCTATACACATAATTAGATGGAAACAGAAACACTACTTGTTCTCCTTTTTCCTTTCATTAGAAGTAAACATGCCCTAAATGGATTCCAAACCAAAGTCTTAAAAAAAATAATCTTAATTAGGTAAAAACTCACAAAAACAAATATAACAATCAATAAATCGACGATGCTCCTTGAATTTTTTCTTTTATTAAAAAAAAAATCAACGATGCATATTCATTCTGAAGAGAATATATATATATATATATATATATTTTTTTTTTTTGATAGCCGCTTGGAAAAATATCCCGTCTTTTTTTTTTTAATGTATTTTGATGGAAAGTCTCCGGTTACTAAGGAATTTAAATTTTAAACAACTAAAATGAGAAAGTTAGTACTCTCTTTTAATACCTCAAGATCTCGTCCATAAAAGAAAAACAATAAAAAAAGGAAAGTTGAACTAACTCTGCATCCTTTATAGAGTAAAATATCAGATTCTCGCTTTTATTGCTCATCTTTTAGCACTTCTAAAAAAACAAAACAAAACAAAACAAAACAAAACAAAAAAATCCAATCTTTCCCGAAACCTCGTTAATTTGAAATTCAAAAATTTCCCAAGAAAAGTGTGGTGATCTCCCAAGAAAATCAAATATATATTATTGCCTCCGGAAAACTCTGGGAAGATTATATTAGAGATTTAACATGTCAGAGAGCAAAAATCTTCTTGAAAAGATTCCATCACCGGAGATCAATGGATATCAATCTGACCAATTTCCCATCGGCATGCAAGTCCTTGCTATTGATGCCAACATTGTTTGCCTCACTTATCTCGTTACTTTACTCCGAAAGTGTCAATACCAAGGTTTTTATTTATTTATTTATTTTTTTTTTTTTTTTGGCACTTTCAATTTCTATACCATTTTTCTTAATCCTATTTTTGATTTTTTTTTTTTTTTAATAAAAGGGAAATGTCTTAGTACCACTTTTTTTTTTTATTAATTTTTTTATTTTATCAGTTTGATCGGGGATTTGAACTCTACCTCTTGTGCTATGGTTGAAAAACATGAATGCCGTTGGTATTCGAGCATTTGAAATGTTTACATAAATTCAAAATTTTAATGCAGTTACGGTGACAACTAAAGCGGCAGAAGCTCTTGAGATATTGAGAACAAAGAAAAAATTCGATATTGTTCTCACTGATGTAGTTAAGCTTGATATTGATGGTTTCAAGCTTTTGGAGATCATAAGCCATGAAATGGGTTCACCTGTAGTTTGTGAGTGTCTCTAAGCTCGCCCCAAATCTTTTTTTTTTTTTTTTTTTTTTGGATGAAAATCCAACCTAATATTATTTGTGTCATAAAATTTTTGTGATCTATCATAATTTTAATTTATTCCTTTTTAATTTTTTATAAATTGCATATTCATCTCGATTCAAATTCTGTATCTCATAATCTGAGTTAGATATAAAATTATAATTAATCCACACCACAACAGTAATCTTTTTTTTAAATGTAAATGTTGATATCTTATTTAAGCTATCTATTCTTTTTCTTCTTCTACTTCTTCTTCTTTTTTAATTGCACATTCGTCTCTTGTGAAGAGTTTCGAAACTTTTTTTTTTTTTATGTACTGTAAATATAATTTAAAAAAAAAAAACAACTTATATGAACATTACTAACCATCCACAAATTATTAAATTAGAAATATAAAAATATAGTAAAAATATGCATCTAATCACAAATAATTGTATTACAATATCTATACTAAATACTTCTTTCTTCATATTTAATTTAATCGTAACCCATTTGTTTCCTTAGTGGTGTCCACACACGATGACCAAGCCAACATAACGAGGGGCATAAGGAATGGAGCAAGAGACTTTCTACTAAAACCTGTCAGATTACTAGAGATTATGAACATTTGGCAGCATGTGGTTAGGAAAAATCTCTCTGATAATTCTCAGAGATCATTGAACAGAAATGTAGAAGGAAAAGCAGCGGAAAATCTGGTGAATTTGGATGGAGAAGAGGAAACAATGAAAATGAGAGATGAAGAAGCTGTTGACTCTGAGTCGAGTTTGAACCCTTCTAAGACTACATGGAAAAAACCAAGACTTAATTGGTCTCCAGAGCTTCATATCATGTTTCAGAAAGCTGTTCAGCATTTGGGGGGTGAAGCATGCAGGTAAATTTCAAAGACACTTTTTTTTTTCCTCTCTCTCTCTCTCTCTCATCAGTACATCTAAACTTACAACATAGTTATCATTTGCATCTTAAACTTTTAATTTGGACAATTTGTATCAAGAATTTACAAATCTGTAGCAATTTTTCTCCTATTGATTGATGATAATATTGATTTTTTTTAATGAAAAGTGACACTTGATCTGTGAGCAGATCATTAAATAAAAGCATAAATGTCTTTTTTAATTAATGGTAGTCCAAATTTATTTCCAAAATAAAGCTAATTCATATATTTTTTTTTTATTTTAATAAAACAAGATACAAATCACATGTTAATTTCCTTCAAAAGGTAATATTTTTACCAATAGATGAAAATGACTATTCCATTGGAGAAAATACATAAAATACACATTTTGGGAAATTATGGCATCACCTTTCCATTGATGTGATCAAATATTTATACACAGATTACAAAACAAACTTTCCTAATTACAAAATTCAACTTTACTGACTTTCCTAAAATCAATGATTTTACAAATCAAATGAAATCAAAAAATCTAAACCGGGAAACAAGTTAATTATAAAAAATACATAAAATACAACATTACAATTATGTACATTCTCCAATATATTCAGGGTATTAATTAACGACTAATTTATAAATCACATGTCATTAATTTCTTTTAAATGATTAACATTGTTATCAATGAGGCTAAATTACTACAATTTTGTAACATTAGGGTGTAAATTACAATTGAGCAATAAATTCAAGTTGCTCGGTGTAAAAATGTCTACTATAAAGTCTTTTTTGGCTTGTCACATTAGTTGAAGAATTCTTTTATTTTTTTTTTTTTTTTAGTTTTCAGTTGTTCTTTCTTATTTTAAGTAATTTAGAGGGGGTTTGGTGTACGTACCAGTTGTTTAAATATATATATATATATATATATATATATAGTTTAGTTATTGATGAAACCGAAAAATGAGCTACAGATTTAAGTTCTCAATATCGTTTAGATTCTTCTTATTCATTTCTAAATTTGTTTTTCTATTTCAACAGAGGCAAAACCAAATGAGATACTCAAAATTTTGAATGTACCAGGAGTAACTCGGGAAAATGTTGCCAGTCATCTTCTGGTAACTTGTAGACCGTACCCAAAAAAAAAAAAAAAAAAAACCCTAAGGTGATACTGTGAAAATGGTGAGGTTCTAAGTATTTTATATTTGCATTTGTTGGGACGTAAGATACAATATTTTTAAGGGAGGTTTTTCATTCTGGGATTTGCTAATAAGATTTAAAAGGCTAATCATTTTATTAAAAAAAAAAAAGGGCTAATAATGAAAACTGATTTTCAAAGTCAGTGACTTGGTGGTTACTGAAAAGGTCAAATTTAATTCAGGGTGGTCGTACGATCAGTTAACAAATATTCTCCCTATATTAGGATTTTGAATGGAAATTGGCTTTTTAGTACATAATCCGACGATAATAGGGTAATCTCTGTTTCAACATTTAATTAATTTGATATTAGGGAGATCTAATACCAATTAAAGAGAAAATTAAAAAAATGATTTTTTTTTAAAAAGAGAAAATTTAACGCTCTAGTATAGAGAAATGAAAAACTTTGAAATTAGTAATTAAATAAATAAATAAAAAAAGAGTCTGTTTCTATAATTCAGAGAAAGCCAAAAATTTTAAAATGTTGAAAAAAAAGAAATCGAATAATTTTTTAATTCGTTGTCGTTTTTTTTTTTTTTTAATCATCATCACGGTCATTTGGAATGTAAAATAATAATTACAATGTAGAATCTCAACAACCACTTACTATAACATAACATGTGTCATTTATGTCCTTTAAACCTACAGTAGGAGAATTTTTGTTACTGGATTGTAGATCAGGGAACTCAACATTACGTTTTAAAGATCGATGGGCAAAATTGTTACAAGAGTCATAACTAAGAGAAAATCTATAGAATTAATCTTTTTTATTTTTAAAAATTTCTCATTTCTTCTAAAAATATCGACTGAGGCTTGGTGTGGGTTAGGACTAGATTTTAAGAGTTTACCAAAAAAGGATCAGATTTTGAAAAAGCCACGCGGGTTTGGGATTTGGAGTCATAACTCTAAGCTTCAATCCTGAATTGGCTTATAAAATTAATAGTTTAGGTTAGCAGAGGAGAGATACACATGTGCTGCTTATCAACCAAAACAAAGGATTAGATTTGAGTGGTTTTATTTACACCCAGAATATTAATGAATATCCCCCACAAATTTAATCTATAATAAAGTTACATTAAAACCTATTAAGAATGCCCATACTTTAACATAACTAGCTATAAATAGAAATAATCTTTTTTATTTTTATAATATACTTAAAAATACATACCCCACATTCACTATAAATGGAAATATTTTTTTTTAACAAATAAAAAAAATTCCCCCTCAATTTGATTAACTTTAATTCTATTTTATAAACCTTAAATTGTTCCCATCAAATTCTTTCTTAAAAAATCTGTATAATTACATGAAAATCTCAATGGAGGTTTTAAGTGTGGGGCAAAAAAAAAAACATGTCTTTTGAAGAGCCAATAACTATTAAATATGTATTTTTAATTTTTTAATTTATTAAATTATGTATTTTTTTTCTTTTATTTAAACATTTGAAGAATTTTATGTAATAAATTATAAGTCATCAAAAAAGATTTTGTTTTCAATGAGAGAATTAAAAAAGTTTTTTTTTTAATTATTTAGATTTAGATTTAGATTTGTTAATTTATTTTTAATAAAAAAACAATTTTTGAAGTAAATAAAAAATAAGTTAAAATGAATGTGGGTATATAAGAGGGTTAAATTTGGTTTTAAATTAAAAGTATCTATAAAATGATAGATTTCAAAATTAATATTAAGAAACATGTATTAATTTGGGGTATTCATTAATTTTGTGGGTGCAAAATAGAACATTTTATTAGATTTTGAATGCTATCCTAATTGGAATGCATACCCGTTATCTCTTTTCTTTTCATCACCATTAAAAAAAAGTTTAATTATATAGATTACGTTTACATTAATATATATAGATACATAAAAGTATGTATACTGCTTTTCCTTTGAACGTACGTCATTGAACTTTATTAATGGATCAGTTCTTATTATTGAGTTTTGTTTGTCATTTGTTATGTTTTTGTCTTTGTATTTCTTTTATTGTATGTAATGAAATTTCCTCTTTAAAGGAAATATATATATATATATATATATATATGCATATGAATCCACATGCACAAATATTTATGTATATATGTAAATCTCTGAAGGAAGTACTCCTTACTAAATTTCTACTCCTATTGTATGGATGTAGAAGTACAGAATTACATTGAAGAAGCATAATGGTACTACAAGCGAAAAGGCAAACGAAAATTTTGGAGTTTGTTTAACTAGGACCACTTCTACTCCAAGTACAGCCAGCTCTGGTGAAAGTGATCTCCATAAAGCACAAAATTCCCTTTCTCTTCCCTCGCAATACAAACAAATCGTCACATCTAAGTTTCCATCAAAGGTCCATTATCCAAACAGTTTCAGTGGTCCAAACAAACAAATATCTCATCTCCAAGAGCTTTCCATGACTCCTCCCAATATGATCATGCCAAATCATTTTCCAATGCAAGAACTCGAGTTTCCGAGTACTTCTCATCCCGGAGCGAATTTGAAAAATGCTACCCTACCCGGAATTGTTACTCCTAATTTTTCATCAACTAACATTGGTATTCAAGATGATGATCAAGTTGGTACAAATAATTACGAGGCTTGCTTTTCATATCCTTCACAAGTAATGCTTAGAGATGATTCAACAGCTGGCCGGCCGAGGAATTCATTTTCGCAGCATGCCTCTCAAATTCCGGATTTCTCGAATCCTTCTCAAATGCAAGGTCCGGTTACAATGGATTCAGGAAGAGGTGACATAACTGAAGTTGGGACACAATTACTTGTAGGCCAATTTCTAATGGTGCCTAGGGATGATCTCCGGGGATAGTTTTTTTGTACTTTCATTATGATGTTTCTTTCTCGAACGAGTATGGTTGTCATGTTCCGTATGAAGCCAACTCTGCATATCTCATGTGATGGAGCCCGAAAAGATGTGGGCTCCACATCGACTCTCATATTTGAATCGGCTTCACACACGGAGCTGAGAAGCACTTTCGACCTTTCCCGCCTTTTAGGTTGCTTTTAGTTTATTTATTTTGTTTATTTTATTTAGGATTTTTTCCTTTTATGGATGACTTTTGGTTATGTAATTTTCCGATTAGTGCAATAATAATTGTAAGCACGTGTGGACGATTTATTGATTTTTTTTTTTTTAACAAAATTTACAGATCCACAGATGTTTTTTCATAAGTAATCATATTATATTTTAAAAGAGTTAGTTTATTTTTCTAATTTGTAATTTTTTAAGAGCTAATGGAATCAAGTAACTAACACCTGTATATAAAAAATTCCACCGCAGATAAATAGGAGTAATTCTAATTTAAATTACAAAGTTAAATTTCTCTTTTCTCATTTGGCAATTAGAATTTCTTTGATTGTTTTTAATTTTAAATTCAAGGATATTTGGGATATTTTAAATATAAAAGTTAAGTGTTGATCGAGAAATTTATGTACTAAATGTAATTTAATAACATAAAATTTTAAAATTTTAAAATACATTGTATACTTTTTAAATAAAAACAAAATACATAGCAAAAAATGTAAATAACAACACATAATTTTAATCTTTCTTTTTAAAGGTAATTTGACCTAGAAATGGTGTAAATTTGTATATTAAGTGTAATATGATGATATACAAATGTAAAAGTTCAAAACATCGGATATACTTTCTAATAAAATTAAAATATAGTGTATAAAAATGTAAAAAACCCAATGTAACCTAATGATACAAATGCATGACTCCGAAAAAAAAAATACATGTTATAAAACGATGATATAAAAATGTAGTTTTTCGTTTGATGGGTATTTTTAGGTCAATATAATGTATTGACCAAGAAAAGGTATGATTTGTTTATTAAATATAATTTGATGATATAAAAATGTTAATTTCAAGACGTAGGTTATTACACTTGCTGAATAAAAACAAAATAGTGGACATAAAAATGTTAATAACCAATCAAATATAATCTAAATGCGTACTTAAACCATCAAGCAAGATTTCCAAACTTGCACGTGTATAGAATACAAAGACATTTTTATTCATATTGTAGGAAACAAACACATAGGTATAAATAGAACAGGCCACAACTAGTAAAGGAAGTACATAGCTCACATAGCACAAGCTAAATAAACGCCCATATAGGCTCACAATCCCCCTTATACAGAGGAATGAAGCTAATTAATTAGGAAAACACATAAATCAAGCTCTTTAGCTTACCATCGTAAGTATGGATCACTTTTTTTTTTTTTTTTTTTTTTTTTTTTTTTTTTTTGAACTTAGAGGTGGTAGTTACTTACTCTACGCCTTGTAGTGAAATAAGATGTAGAACACAACTTAAAACACGGGCTTTCGCACCAAAATAACCGAGTTGACCACTTCATCTGTGGGATGAAAGATGTCAAGAATCTCAAACCCAACCAACTCATGCTCCTCTACGACCGGGTACAAAAAAGCCCTAGGCCCTTTGACACTCCTAACAAGCAAAATCCCTCCTTCCTTCATGTACTTCCGCACATGTCCAAGAACCTTCACCTTCTCTTCTTTGTTCATCCCCACAAGAGCAGCCAAAATTATGAAGTCATATTCCCCTAGCTTCTCTCTCACTTCCATAACATCTTTTGTCACAAATTTCATCCTCTTCTCGAGTTCGACGTCCGACGCAACGATTTGTCGAGCCAAGGTGTTGGCCTTCTCATCAAAGTCATAGTTGTCAAAGTGAGTTGATTTCAAGTGGTTCATGGCAAAGACAAGGGAGGTAAGGGGCAATGGGCCTGAGCCAACAAAAGCCACCTTCTTGGGCGTCAAAACTCCGTTTTGGACCAAAATATCGTGCTCTAATTTGGCTAGCTTGAGGTAGTTGTTGTAGTAAGGGAAGAGGTTGAGGTTGCTTACGGCTTTGGGAGTTTTGGCTAGGAATGTTGAGAATTCGAGCTCCAAAAGGCCCTCAGCTTCGCCGCATAGGCTTATGAGACTCTCGCGCTTGACTTGGAGCTCTTCGGGCAAGTCCCTAACGTCTATTGAACAAGGAAGAATGCACAAGTTGACGAGCTGAGTGAAGAGCGTGTTCACTTGCTTCGTAGGTTGAAGGGACTCGAGTTTCGATATGCTCGCGTATAATTGCATGACGCGAGTTGGTAGAATGTCGGAGGGAATCTCGGTTTCGATGTTGGAGATTTGGAGAGAAGCCATTGGTGGAGGTTGTGTTAGCTATTTAGGTAGAAGGGGTTTTTGTGCTTGTTTTCGATGTGTGTTGAAATGCATAGCTTTTTCAGGTATTTATAGATTGAAGAGATTTGAATTTAGAACCGTGGAGTATATTTTAGTACGCAATAATGATACTACTTGAGGTTGATGTGATCCAAAGAAATCTTCTTGGTCAGCTTAGCGTGCTGCTTCATGCTGCCATATATAGGGTTCTTAAAAACATTGCGTCATGGGATTTTATCTTTGAACGTATGGTTAAATGGCCTGCAAACTCCAAATGTTTGTAAAGAAAAGAAATATATGTGAGGAATTATTTTAATATAACATGGGATAGGTTAATGATATGGGTTCTAAAAGAATAGAGGTCTAATCCGTATATTTTATCGATTTCTGTTATAAATATTATTTAAATATCTATTAACAGATAAGAAAGGAAAAACCCTTTTTTTTTTTAATCCTTTGATCTTTTTTTTTTTTTTTTTTCAGTCTAAGTTTTTTTTTTCTTTCTTTTTTTTAATTTTTAGTCAAAAAAAAATTTCCCATTTTGATCTATATTTTCATTTTTATTGGTTTAAATATTTTGTCTCACAAATTATTTTTATCCCCAAACAACCTCGAATAGTCATTTTATCTTTTTGATCTTTTATGCGAATGACATTTTTACAGTGCCTTCGTACATACTTATCAAGTTGTCATGTGGTGCTTTTAGCACTTGTCACATGCCATTTTTTTTTTTTTTTTTTTGCTTTGATATGCTTTGTTTATCTATTCCGCACACGCTTTGGCACGCTCTCCAATTTATATATATGTGTGTGTGTGTGTTTATACATGTGACGAATTAGTAGTGGCCAAAATGGTTCAAATATTGTTGAACGGACATAATCTTCTAGCTAGCTTTTTTTTTTTTTTAATTGAAAAAGAGAATGATTGTAATTGAGTAGCAATAAGATAAATCGTACTGCAATAAAGGGTCAGAATAAAAGTCGAGCTCTCCCTAAAGTTTAGTAAATGCGTATTAAAATGAGGATTTTTTGTAATGAAAGAAAAAAGAATTAGTAAGAACATTTTTAAAAATATCAAAAAATAAATGGAAAAGAACTATAACGAAAGGCAAAAATAAATGTATATATACACACACAAATATATTGTTCAATTAAAGTCTCTTTCCATTTCAAACACAAAATGTGTAAAACGTTTTCAATATCATCTAGTTCCATCGATTTATCTCAAGAATTTGAGGCCAAAATCTTTGACTTCTTTACGAAAAATTCTATGAAAGTTGATTGTTGATCCTTATATGATCCGCTTCAAGGCTTCGAAAACTACCCATACAGAAACTAATGTTAGTTCTCTCAGAGATATTTGAATCACCCTGATTCCTCCACATAATCGGAGTAGGCATAAATCAGAATAGGTAGGATTTGGAGTAAGCTGGATTCGGAGTCAAAATATGCTATTTACTTGGGTTTCAATAATCGAAATCAGAATTACTGTCAATCTCATTCATCCGTTTACTTAGAACAGGAATCAGAGTCAGTTATTGTAAATTTACTTATATATCTTTTGAATTAATTTTGTGTTTTCAATTTAAACAAGTAGATTATATACTAATTATTTTAATACTAAAATGATTATTTATTGTGCTAAAAAAAGTAAAAATAATTGAGATAAATTATTTTGTTCTACTAATTATATAACTATTTTCTTGAAATATATGTATATTTCTTAAAACATAATGTTGAGATAAGATATTTATGTACTAATAGTTATTATATTATGAATATTATTTTTTAAATAAAAAAAGTCAAGATTTGAGATAAATAGTTTGTTCTAGTAAATATTTAACTTTTTTTAAATATAAATTTGCTTAAAAAAAACATAATGTTGAAATAAATTTCTAAAATCCAAATTTTGTTTATAGTTGATTTACTATGACTTACTTTTTTTAATTTTGCTAGAGCATTAAAAATTTAAAAAGTAGCTTAAAAAAATATAAAAATACTGTAAAAGGAAAAGTGAATAAGCATGAAAAAATTAGGGTTCTTTCAATATTTTACTTTTCCTTTTTAATCCTTATATAAGAAACTAAAGTTTGGGGCAAAAAAGTAATTTAATTTTAATATCAAGAGTGGGAGTGCTAATCCGATGGGGGTGCTTGGGATTGTTAATCCCCTTGCTCAATCCCAAATTAGTGTAGACCCTACATAATTTCACTCCCATTCCAGAATAAAAGTAGGTGAGTAAACATGAAGTTGATGCTCATTATCCATTCTGATTCCCTATTCTTGAAAAGTAAACAAGCCATTAGCAGTCATATAATTTAGACTTTAAATAAGCTGTACAATTGCCTTATTCTGAAAATTAAAACTAATAAATTAGGTACTAAAAAAATAAAAACAAAATAAAAAAGGGAAAACTCATACCCATTTTGTGCAAGTAAATGTGTCAAATTAAACTACAGCAATTTATTTATTTATTTTTGTTTTCTTATATAAATATAACTAAGTCAGTTCACATATAAAAAGAGCAGAGCTACCTATGATTAAGTGAGGGCTTTTGTTTTTAGCGAATTTTTATTTATTTATTTTTTCAATTTCACCTTAATAGATGTAACGTTTTTCATAATATGCCCTCATTAAAATTGAATATCCCCATATAATTCACTCTTAAACTTTATCATTTTTTATGTACGTCCCTTACGAAACATTTGCTAATAGAAATAAGGTTAACTAAATGCTTTCTGTTAAAGACAAATGGCTTAAGTGACCTTTCGATTTTGTTATCTAGCTTGAGCCACATGCCATCCACGTTCTATCATGTTCAATGACGTCAACATTACAAATATTATATTATTTTAGTTAATACGTCGTGTGGAAGGGACCTTAATTAGTTAATTTATTTGGTTCTTAATTAGATAATATTTTTGTAAAACCAAGAGATTGTATCTGGTGAAATGCACAAAGCAAAAGGACATATAATTATGTTCTTTCCACACAACGTGTGCTCTTGTTCTATAGATTAAAAAAAAAAGGTAGATCCTTTACAAGGTTTATGTTCACACAAGCTAGAAGGCGTGGACCGATTTTGGTCAACGGCACTGAAAATGAAGAGGCATGAGAAATGCCACTTACGACGGATATATTATTGAAGTTTTTTCCTTCGTTTTAAGGGTGCACAATGTTCCTTTGTAATTAAATTATAATCGTGTATTTGTTACGAAGTTGAGTTTTTTCGGATAGAGTTGTTTGACTTTTTAATAAATAAATAAATAAAATTTGTTGACTCTTCAGAATAAAACGAAAATGAATTGAGTTTTTTATTTTTTATTTTTTTTAAATTTGGAGTTGTTGCTCCAAACATCTCTTGATACTTAATCAAGTGCTTAAATTCATTAGTGTCACCCTTATTTTTTAAGTACAAAAAGGGGTAAAGGGATATGTTAGTATCTTTACATAATCCGAGATCATTTTACGTGATTTATTGACATCATAAAAGTAATCGAATCAACGCGCTAAAGAATATTTCAAAACTTTTTGCTGAGCATCAATCTAAATCACGTTGGTCATTTGTGTCACCTTAATTCTCACTTGGATAGAGTTATCTTAACTATGTCTTGCTTTTGTTTTAACAATTTTGACTCTTTGAATTTCAGTATATATATTTATATATATATATATATATTTTAGATTCGAATTGGATCTAGACTCTTTTGCGTGTTAATCGAATTCGAACTTAAGTGATTCATCATGATACTTCCACTAACTCTCCTTTTTCCCCTTAAAAGATAGGACGATATATTTTTTAAAAAAAATTAAAAAAACTTTAAATAAAATTCACAAACACAACTTTGGATGCCTGAGTATGACTAAAAGAAAATTTTGAGTCAATTAACAAAATGGCTCAAAACACTTTCTTCTTCTTCGACTTCTTCCTTTTATTTATTTATTATTATTTTTGGTTAAAAAGTCATCCAAAAATTTTTATTAACAAAATGACTTTGGAACGATCGAGAATGATCGGTTTTTAAAATGGTCTTTCCCATATAATAATGAAAGAAGGTTGTTTTGTTGATTTTAATTTCTAAGATTGTCATTTTGACAAATATTCCAAAATGATCTTTCAAAATAATGTCACACCAACACATTAAAATACTAAAAATGCGTGGTTACGGATATAATCTAGCGGTAATTCCACCCTTAACTCTACCTTGAGGTGTAGAGCTCGAATCCCCCGCTCAAGTTAAAAAAAAAATAGTAATAAAAAGAAAGAATTCTAAAAATGCCCCTAATAGTAGATTACAAGAATACCGACAGTCTTCCACAAGTGACCGATGGTATCCTACTGTGATACTAAAGGTAGTCCATCGTTATCTTTTAAATGGTAGCTAATGGCAGTCCCTACTGAGCTATCTTTGGCTTTCTCACCAGAACAAAAAATAATAATAGTAAAACTAAAAAGACATTGGAGGAAAAACTAATTTAATGATTAACTTATTTGTTAGTACTATTAATGTAGCTTGAACATATGTTTATCGAGTCCCTTTACGAACTCATAAAAATATCAAATAAGCGAATCATAATAATTCTCCAACTACAAGATAAGTTGGAAATCGTAGAATTACTTGAAGGACTTGGTAAAAAGGCGCCAATCTACACTGGATTAAATTGGGCACGCGAAAGCGGGCTTCTCTGACATTACCGATGATATTCTTTGCATAGTTGCTCCTAGTGACAATAAGCTTGTTTTCTATATTTTTAGAGAAAGATAATTAGTATATGATCTATTTGAACATATAATTATTTTAGTCTAAGAAGAATAGCGGCTGATTTATCTCACGACTGTATAGATAAATGTTTAATTTTTTGCAATTGTTTTTTAATAGAGTTACTGAATATCAAAAACTTATTACCCTAAATCCTTTTTTTTTTTTTTTTTTCAGTGAAAGAATCATCACAAATAATTCGGTAAAGCCACGATCTAGACAGTAGTTAAAGTAAGTCTATATATCGCATTTGCATGAATAATTTGCAAAGTGATATAATAATTTTTCATAAACCCCGCGTTATCGGTAAATGCCCTGTGACTTTGGATATCGCAATGGTAAGACCGCTGATCCTCCTCAGGTTTGGAGTAAGTTGAAAACAAATGATGCTGTGTCGGGTGCTCATGGTATTGCAGGTTATGGGGTTGTGTTTAGGACTAGAAGGGTTTTCGTTAATGGTTGTTTTGTTGTTTCTTAAGATATTTCCTTTGCTTTTGGGATGGAAACTTGGTGCTTTTATTTTGGCGGCTAAAAAAGTTTTGGATTTTCAATGGTATAGTTTATGGATCGAATGTGATTCTATTTATGTGGTCAATCTTTTCAAGATTAAATTGGATAATGTTCCTTGGAAGTTTCCTACTACATAGTTTCATGCTTTACGCTATGCGGAGAACTTGGTGATAGGGGTGATACCAGATGTACAAATTACTATTTATGGTTGAAAGGTTTAAGGGAAGGATAAATAAACTGAGGGATACAGATTTAGTCACAATGGGCCTCGTATTGGGCTGCCACCACAAGAGCTTATCACGCGTCTCCGTCAAGGGGTCTCTCACAATTTTCATGAAGCTAATAGTGTTGAAAAGAAAAAAAAAAAGAAAAAAAAAAGAAGAAGAAGATTCAACAGCATCACTTTCAATGGTGGTTGGCTCCTGAATTTATTTTCATTTTGCTTTTACGGGGATATGAACGTTCTTTTCTTTTTTTTTTTTTTTTTTCCATAGATTTCCTCGCGTTTTGAGTTATTTTGTTGTCTTAATTCATGCATTCTTTTTCCATCTATAAGCTTTTTTCCTTTTTTTTTTTTTTTTTTTTTTTTTTCGGGTTTTTGTGGTAAAGGCTTTTAATGAAGTAATGGGCTTGTCGAGGTAGATCATATAAGACAGTAGTGTAGTGGTAGCTTTTGTATTTTCTCTCCTTTTAACAAATTCCATTTGTTTGCTTATATTACTGAAATCATATTGAATGGGTAGATATGTTGGTCCTAAATAAATGTCAATCTAATCGACATGTCTTGATACACTTATTAATTCTTGTAACCACTGTCTACTTCAAAAGAAAGAAAGAAGGGAGGAAAAAAAAAAAAGAACCAAAATGTTTTGCATTCTGAAAATTTTTTTTCCTCTTTTTATAAATAAAGAGTGAAGATGCCTGATATCAGAACCAACAAACACATCACAATTAATCCAATCCTATCCTATGTATGAATCTTGTCAACGCCAAATAACATTAATTGAGGCAGTTGTGCATTTTATGGAGGGATCGATATTCAGCTGAAATTTTCAGCCCTAAGAACTATGATGTACTTTGAAATTAATGGGTATGGTTGTGATATTATTGTGGTTGAATTCTTAACTTTGGTTTTAAATAAATAGTGAAAATGATACATTATATACACACTTATATGAATTGCTACATCAAATAATTTGCGAATATTTTGTTTCTGCTATAGGACTATTCTTACCTTTTAAAAATAAACGAAAACAATCTTAAAATTTAATATATGATTTTTTTTTTTTTTTATTTCATCCAAATCACTTATCTCTCACTTACTGAGTTAGTCAGCGGCCTAATTAGTAAAAATCTTAATCATTCTAAAACAAGTGTTGGGGGATCTTATCCATTATGCTTTTGGAAGGATGTTTTGTTTCTTTTAATTGTTGTTTTAAATCGGATATTCATGATTGTATATGTATATATAGACACACACATTTATATATCTATGTAATGAGACAGTTATTTCTCGGGTCTCACACCACTTATGGTTTTCACGTTGGCAACTATCAATTCATGTACAAAAACAATAAGGGGTGGAATTAAATTTGTTGGTTGCCATTTATTCATTTATTGCTTTATATGGAAAAGAAAGAAAAGTAGATTTCATCTTTCTGGTCTTAGAAAAATAAAGAAAATATGTTTTTCAGTTTTCTTATCTTCGGCTAATGTTTTTCTGTTTGAAGTCTTATGCCTGGTAGTTTTCTCTACTGCAATACTATTTTCGATTCCTTTTTTTTTTTTTTTTTTTTGACAAATATATTTCTGATCTTTTAATTTTTTTTTTTTTTAAATTGAGAATGAGAAGTTCGAACTCTTCACCTTATAATGGAGTTAGATATGAAGTTATCATTAAGCTATGCTCGTCACCATTACTTTCCGATCAATTTTGAACGTTCAAATCTTTGCTTAGATGGATAACGAAATTACACGCATATTCCTGAATTTTTGTTTAAATTGCATCTCATTTTCCTTGAAAAAATGAATAGATTATCACTCTCTTAAAATAGAGATGATTATTCAAATACCCACCTTTTTTTCCGTCTATTGATCAACATAATACAAACTCCTCCATCTTGATCAACATAACATAAACTTTAGTTTATTTTAGTTTAATTTTATATCGTATTGGTCTAATATTACTATTTTGTGTCATGTTAGTGTATTGGTCTTCAAATTTGTATAATTCAGATACTTTCCCTTGAAAGTCGAAGAACACATTCCATAGTAATGATCTATGATCAACAACTAATTTCTTCTAGTTTACAAATGCCCACCGATTATAAATATAGTCTAGTCATAATTCAAAATCTGATTCCATCCAAATGTAGAGTTACAAAAAATTAAACTATTAGTTAGGGGTGCAGTTGTAAAAGTTTTCTTTCTTTTTTTTCCTCTTTTTTTTTTTTTTTTTTTTTTTTTTTTTTTTTTGCAAGGAATTAAGACAAAATTTTTATAAAACTCTCATAAAATCCATAAATATGTGATTGTTCCCCTTTCCTCTCTCTCGTATACGTAACACCTTTCTTCTTTTTATTTTTAATATTGTTTAGGTATTTTGTACTTTGTCTTTTTTTTTTTTTTTTTGGGGGGGTGGGGGTTTACTTTTACTTTTTTTTCCCTAAAAATTTACTCCTACACTTACATGTAACAGTTACAAATTTATTTCCTTCACCTTTTTTGTTTCCAACATTTTTTTTTTTCCAAGAAATTTTCAACTTTTTAAATTCTTTTAGTTATAAATGTCATATTTTATTTCATCTGCAAAAATTATCTTAATTTGGATAACTTCTACAATGAGACACCTCATTATAAAATGCATTCGTGTGTGTATATATACAGATATAAATACATATATAATATGTATATATGCATCCAACCTGTTTTGAGTGGACAATATTTATGAAAAATGTGTAATGATACTATTTAAAAATGATCACAGAATTCAGTCTCATAAAACATGTAATGTTGATTTTTCTCTTACGTACGGTTTAGATAAGTGGTCTTATAAGACCTTTAGAATATGGACATTGCATCACTAGTAAAAATTGTGGATTACACGACGGTTTTTTACCGTCGTGTAAAGTTTACACGACGGTTACCCAACCGTCGTGTAATCCAGTGTCGTGGAAGATAACACGACGGTTATTGAACTGTCATGGTATCTCAATGTTACACGATGGTTAAAAACCGTCGTCGAAATAAGGTACACCGTAGTAGATACAAGTAATATAGAGACATTACACGACGGTACTTGGCCGAACCGTCGTGTAATGCGGACATTACACGACGGTTCTTTCGGGTACTTGGCCGAACCGTCGTGTAATGCGGACATTACACGACGGTACTTGGCCGAACCGTCGTGTAATGCGGACATTACACGACGGTACTTGGCCGAACCGTCGTGTAATGTCTCTTTTATTAAAAAAAAAATTTATGGTTTTTTGGTGATTTCTCATGGCTGGCCTAACCTGTATGTTATCCAATACACGATCCAAGATGGTAACTTCAATGATCAAAGTAAAATTACATATCAATTTTTACATTACAAGTTCACATATCATAATTAATGAATTGCATTACATGGCTAGCCCATTCTCCCCTAATCAAATTCAAATCCTCAGAAGCAAAAAATTCTTTACTTTCAAGTACATCAATTCCATTCAACACTATGTCCCTCATAAAACCTAAAATAAAATAACCACATTCAACACTTCTCTCTTGGAGAGGACAAGGACGGTTCGAGATTTTTGTTTTACAATCTCGTCTCCTTCTTCTAATCCCTTCTCCGGTCATAATCTTCCAATCCGTTAGGACCCTAGTAAATTGATAAAGTTCAAATTAATTAAGATGTATATAATTAAGATTAAATAAAAGAAAAACTCATTCAGCCATTTCATTGAGTATGTTGTGGGCGCAAAAAATTTATGTTGAAAAATGTGTGTAAAGTGCCAAAACCAATCACAAACCATTCATCTACAAAGAGCAACATTAAAAACAAAAACATTCATGTTCAAAAATGGATATTTAATGGAAAACAACAATACAAGAGAGCAAATGTGTTTTAGTTTATATACGAAGTCACCTTGCTTTTCTTTTAAAAAGAATATGCACGGCCACACGAAGAGGGAGGCAACTTCGGCAACGGCGGCTTGACCGGATTTGAAAAGAGTGGTGGCAACGGGTTGGTGAAGGATGTGGGTACTTGAGAAATGTAGAGAGTGTGAAGAGAGAACTTAAGAAATTCGTGCGGAGATGAAGAGAAACGAGGATGAAATTGTATTTAAGTTATGGGTTTTGACGCGCGGATTTCGAAAAATTAAATTTGAAAATTTTTAAAATTTTTAGAAGATTACACGACGGTCTATTTAGAACCGTCGTGTAATACCGGGGATTACACGACGGGCCCAGGGGATCGTCGTGTAATGTCCCCGAGGGACGGATTACACGACGGTCCCGGGGGACCGTCGTGTAATGTCCCCCCCCGAGGGGCGGATTACACGACGGTCCCGGGGGACCGTCGTGTAATGTCCCCCCGAAGGAGGATTACACAACGGTCCCCCGGGACCGTCGTGTAATGTCCCCCCGAGGGAGGGATTACACGACGGTCCCCCGGGACCGTCGTGTAATCCTCCTTCGAGGGGCGGATTACACGACGGTCCCAAGGAACCGTCGTGTAAAGGGCGCCTTTACACGACGGTTCCTTGGGACCGTCGTGTAAAATCCACTTTACACGACGGTTCCGAGGAACCGTCGTGTAATCTCCGTCGTATAATCTATCTTTTGTAGTAGTATACCCTGCAAAATTCGAATCCTGTCACTAATTATATGGAGTCAATCATAAATTAAATGTCATTGAATGATCAATATACCGGCTGCTAGAAGAGTTTGAGAAGAAAGGAATGGAGACAATTATATGATTAGACAGTTTGTTATATGCAGCCATTGAATTCTCTTCTTTTTCTACTTCAATTCTTATCTCTATTTTAAACTCCGGCAATCTAGTCCTCTCCAAAGTATCTCTCTGTGATAAGATTATTGTTTTTCCTTTTTTTTTTTTTTTTCAATTGTTTTGTTTTTATATTGAATAATTATATCCACTTTGATCCAATTCTTTAATAATTCTGATGGGTTTGGTTTACTCGGACCTCTCTGGTTTTAATTTATGTGTTTTTGTACTATAGTCTCTTTTCAAATCTATGAAGTGTTAGATCTCGAAGATTTTAAATGAATGGAAATCAATGTTTACAATCAGTGATTGAATCAAAAAATTTATTAAAAAGAGCTAATAACTACATAAGTAAAGTTTTAGACTATAAATTAGATTTTTAATATTTTTACGAGGGTTTTATGCATTTATATATATATACACACACACACACACACACACAATCTTATATATACATAGGTAAATAAAAGGAAAAAAAAAATTTTTTTTGAGGGGCCCAAACCACCCTTAGGTACAAGTTGTCTAAGTCCCGCCCATAGTATAGAACCAATACCGGAGGCGGATGGTATTTTAAAACGCTAAAAATTTAATTATTATGAATTCGAATTTGTCTCCCTTTTAGAGTTACGTGCATGTACGTACCAATCAAAGTGCATATATATTGGGGGGAAAAAATTCTTCACTCTTCTTTGATAAAAATAAATAAAAAATAAATCAATGATTTTAAGTTTTTTTTTTTTTTTTTTTTTTTTTTTTTTTTGATGCTAAAGCAATGGTGTACATGATTAGTTATTGTAATAAATTGGTAATCATGGTCTTTCTTTAAAATCTATAATTGTAATATTTATTTTGTTTGAATGAAATGTGTTATTTAAAAAAGAAGAAAAAGGATAATTATTACAAGGCAAATGAAGAATGAAGGAGAAAATAAGATAATTATAAAATAATGGTAAGGGTTTTTTTCTTTAATGGCCCTTCCATTATATTGTACACATTGTTGTTGATCCTTGCATTTTGATATTACACATCACACTTCCTGAATTTTTTGATTGTTATGTCAACAGTCCCTTTGTCATATTCTAAAATAAAATCAAAAAAATTAGGCAAAAGTTGAAATCATTCTAAATACGTGAGATATTTTTATAAGTATAGTCTTAATTAAACATTATTTGGAGGAAAATTGTACCTCTATCAGAGATATTTTTAAAGTAAATTATACTTTCATCAAGTATATTTTGTAGGTACAGTTTCCTTACAAAAAAATATTAATTATGATTTTAGCTTGAATTACAACTAACATGATCTGAATGTATTTCATTTTCGTTTAGTTTTTTTACGGAATACAAATATAAGAATCATTTGTGTAATAGTAGAAAAATTCAAGGAAATGTAACTTGCAAAATTAGAAATTAAAAGACCAACATAAGACTGAGTGTATAAATTATGGGCAATTTGCAAAAATAACACTACTAGTACCAAAGCCACGGTGTGAGGGACCACGGGCGTAGTTGGAAACCAACATTAATTTGATTGGTACGTTGACATAACTCAACATTAAGTGGACTTTTCTTAGCCTGTCATATTCACCTCAACTTGCAACTCTTTATTATCCCCAACCAAAAATTGATACTTTTCATGTTTAAAAAGAGTGTCGTTTGAGCCATCTTCTCAAGGAATCTGATTATATTAAGCTTTATCTGGTCGTTTTAGTACTGCAGAAATATGGAGTTTGGGACACATAAACTTCATAATCTGTTAAGGATTTTAGCAGTTTTGCTTCTTGTCCTTGCAGCTTGTTGGCTGGGCTTCAATTCTCAGACCAAGGAATTTATAATTATCCGGAAGAAAGCTACTTTCAGGGACTTAAATTGTCTCCTGTAAGCTCTCTCTCTCTCTCTCTCTCTCATCTCTCTCTCGCCCTCTCTCTCTCTTCAACTTTCGAGGTACTTGTTTCTGGCACAGATGATCAATGAAGTTGCTAAAATGATACTGACATAATCTGGATGTCTTATTACACATTCTGATTTATGTTTTTCTTATTTATTTAAAAAAGATGATGGAAAAAGATTTTTTTGTCGAAATCGAAATTTAAATGATGTTATGAATTTGCTGATTAAAAGTATATGTATATATATGGATCACTATAAAGTTGTTTGTGTCTGTTTTCTTCGTTAATTTTGGTGTAGTGCTTTGGTGTACGTTTTTTCTTTCGCTGCCGGTTACAATTTGCTACGGCTTTGCACTGTTGGGTTTCTCTCAACTTGGTGTGAAGGAAAATTGCAAGGGTTTAACGTTGGTCTAGCTTGGATTGGTTTTTTGTTGGATCAGGTATTTACTATTTACCTTCACAAAGATATATACATACATACAAACATATACACATATATATATATACACACACACACACATACATATATAGATATACATGATACATGCATCCATCATAATCAAAACTAATGTAACAAAAATGTTTTTTTTTTTTTTTTTTTTTTTTTTTTGAAGTGTCTCATGTAACAATTACAAGTCTGATTAGACAAAAAGGAGGATTGTTGAATATTAAAGATAATTAGTATGATTAAGATAATTGATCCGTTTGAATAATAGGTCAAACTTTTATAAGAAAAAACACTATAAAAAAAGTTTTAAAAAATAAAATCAAAATAGAGCTAATTTCAGTATTGATTAGGGTATTATTAAAGACTAAAAGAATTTAAAAGACTAAAAAGTTCGATTTTATGGGTAAGGAGAGGTCTACAATTTGAATAACCCATTGAGAAAAAACGATTTGAGAAAACAAAAAGAGACCATTAAGAAGTGGGTTAATGGGGAAATAAGCTCATATTTTGAAACTTGTTTTCCTAGTATTTCTTTTGTCGGTGCAGACCCACACAAAATATATATATATATATATATATATAATTTATAAAAAAATTTGCCCGATATTTCTAATATTTTCTAGATAACTTTCTTACTCATAAATGCAGAATTTTCCCTTATCTGATACATGATGGACACGCAATGGATTTGGCCCCATATTTTATTGTAAAATTGAAACAAAAAAAAAAAACAATTTTTTTGACAGACTGTCTTATGAAGTCGTTTGAAAAAAATATGCTCAAAATTTTAAACCGTTTTTTAGCAATTCTTATGTTCGTGACTTTCTGGACACAAAAGACTCCTCCATATTAATTAATAGGATTTTTACGAATTTTAGATTATATCATAAAATCTCTCCGAATTTTATTTCATAACATCCGTTCTTCCTAATTTTTAAACTTTTTCAAATTTCTCTCTAACTTCTGATACTACGTTAAATATGATAGTTTTAAGAAATTTTCTATCTATCATAAAAAATCTACCTATTAAAATATCCTAAAATTTGATGTCTGTTATTATCATTATATTTTTATGATGTGCAATTAGAGTCTATTATATTAAATGGACCATAGTGTTCCTTTAAGTTCAAATTTTTGAGATGGATTGATATACTAATATGGTATTAGAGCATTAAAAAAACACACACACACAATTTTTGATTTTGCGTGATTGATAATTAATAAATTAATAAACAAATGTTGATAAATCTTAATTACAAGCATTCTTATCAAGGCTGACTCTTCTTTTTGACATGATTTTTAGTTTACTGTCTCACCGTGATAATCTTTGCTCACTTATTTTCTTTCCCCTAATTAACTAACAGGTGGCAGTTTATGTAACATTTGCATCAAACTCGGCTGCGGTTCAGGGATCGTTAATGGCAATAATAGGGCAAAACGACTTCCAGTGGATGAAGTTATGCAATAAATTTACAAGATTTTGCGTCCATGTGGGTGGGGCTTTGGTATGTGGCTACGTGGCATGCATTGTGATGTTTTTGGTCTCTTGCTTTTCTGCTTTCAATTTGTTTAGGCTTTATTCCCCAAAACGGTTCCTTCTCTTAAAGGGCAAATGAAAAAATTAACGTGATATTTGACTTAATTTGTCAATCTGTTATACATTGTCCTGTAAATTTTTTTTTTTTTTTTGGTGGATATATTATCCTGTGAGTTAATATGTAGGGTAAATTGCTTATTTTGTTGTTAAACTTTAGCATGTGTTCGGATTAAGGTCTAATTCAATCCAAATCTAAAAAATTCAATCAATTTTCTATCTTTTTTCTAAAAAGTCAACATTAGTTTCACTGTTCATAATTTTTGTAACTCAAACTTTAAAAGTCCATAACTTTGCATATACAAATCCAAAGAAGATAAATTTTTTTTTACTCGCATAGAATTTCGAGACGAACGAAACAAACTCCATAGTGATTTTTTTTTCTAACACATTTCAAGTTTGTATGCTTTTTAGTTTCGACAGTTCAAATGCCTTACCAAACGCACATTCAATTCAACTCAATTTCAATCTAAAAAATTCAGTTTCAACCCGTGCACCAAACGCTTGCTAAATTTTGTGCAGCTTTAGTCCATGATCTTTTTTTTTTTTCTTTCTTTCTTTTTGTAGTTGAAATGTCCCTAAACTATTGAAATGTTGCTACAATATCCAATCCGTTAATTTTTAGCCAGTCCATTAGTAATTTAGTTAAAAAGTGATACTAACTAATAGATTCCGTTCAAAAATTAATTGAAAGAACTACTGTAGCAACATTTTTAATAATTTAGTATCATTTTGGTTACGAAAAGAAGTAACATGAACTAAAATTGCTCGAACTTAAAAATTTAGGAACCAAACTAGAATTTACCTTAATAAATGTAAACTCTCGAAATATGCATATGGTAAATAACTTTTTATATAGAAATTGTTCTATGTACTGTCAATCATTTTAAATATATTAAAATATTGATATTAACTTAATTTTTAAAAAATACCGGTTACTGTTGTTTCCGTGTTTTGAATCGTGGAGTAAATAAAAGTACTTTATACAATTTTAGCAATCAATTTTTTCTTGTCAATAGAAACGTTAAAGGAATGATTTATAAAGAAAAATGATAATAAAATAAAATTTATAAGGCGCCTTAAAAAAAGAAACCAGTGAATAAAGAATACTAGAATAAAAGTAAAAACTGTAGTTTTTAAGTGTAATTTGGAATGATGTTTTTAAATAAGCTTAATTGGTTGAAATGATTCAAAAGTTTTTAACAACTAATGAAAATATTAAAATGAAGTTAAGTAATGTCTTATTGAAACTCTTATATAAGCCTTAAAGTTTGTCTATATAAGCTATTTTTAGATGGCACATTTTGTAGATTTGATTGAAAACTCGTTTGATAAATCATCCAAATATTTTTAGAAGCAACTTTTAAATTTAGAAAGTCAAAAATAGTTTTTTTTTTTTTTTTTTTTTTTGGTACTGAAAAATAGTTTTCAGTAAGCTTATTCTATCATATACAGGCCCCTTTTTTTTTTTTATAATGACCATTTGTACAATTTTAGCTATCATTTTTTTCATACAATTTTAGCTATCATTGTGTTTTCTAATTGACAATAGAAACACACCTAAAGAAAAAAGATTTACTTCAAAAGAATAATAGAGTAAACATGAAATATAAAAAGCCTTAAAAGAATGAGTGAATGAAATCTTTGGTAAGGCATTCTCAAACCGTCCCTATATTTGTAAAATGTACTGGCGAAGTAGAAGAATAGAGGCCACCAAAACCTAGCCTTAAGCCCTTCCACACACACACACACACACACACACAAAACAAAAACAATAAGTTTTCAGGGAAAAGAAAGTCCTTCAAAAAAATACTAGGAAAATGTTTTTTTTTTTTTTTTCCCCTCTTTTTTTGGCTAAAGAAACTAGGAAAAGGAAGTTTATCTGCCCAATTAATTACTCCCCATATTTCTCCTCAGTCCTCACACGGGACGTTCGTTTATCACGTTATGTCTCCATCCTCTTTTAATTTTCTTTACCATAAATTCAATATCCAAAAAGAAAAAAACATAAACATAAACAAAAACAAAACAAAACAAAAAAGAAAAAAAAGGGGAAAAAGGAACATCAGACCTAATGTTCCTAAATAGCCCTATTTATTGCTGATCTGCCTAATGTTCCCACTTTGAGAGAAACGCGCAGTTGTAGTAAATAATTAACCCTAAAGAACTATAGCTGGCCTACACGGTATATATATATTTACATACATAATATATATATATATATATATGTTACACCTACTTTAATTTGATCATAACGTGAACCTAATGCACTACAATAAAACCAAGCTAACAAAAGTAGTAGTGATTTGATCGGATGGTTAGGTTGCTCATTCTCTTTGATAAGTTTTTGGGTTACAATCAGCCTCACTGCAGTAGACAAAATTTTTTAATAAGCCACTTCGTGAAACATCTATATGCCTGAATTGTATACGTTGATGACTTGTCTGCAATAGAAATTCCTCCTCATTGACTGCCACATTCTAATCAGTTTAGGCAAGTTCCCCCACTCATGTTTTTAAAATTGATTCTTAGCCTTAGTTTTTTATAAAATTTCTATTGTATCCTCATTTAATTAAAAAAAATTATAACTTTGCCCCACTTAAATTTACATAGAATTATATATTTATGCACATATTTACCCACTTTCAAATTTTTAAATATATAATTATGTCATCTTCTAGAAAAAAAAAATATATTATCTACAATTTTTTTAAAAGCGTCCTTACTAATATTATTTTCTGGCTCAGCCAGTACTGTTGGTAGACATAAGACACTGTGTAGCTTATGTTCAAAAGTTAATCAATGACATTTGACCAACAAGCTTAAAAATTTTCCAAAGATTATGCAACAAGCAACAGTATATATATATATATATATTTAAATATATAGAGGTTGACCACGTAAGTGGAACCACATTTAAACAAGAAAAAGGTTTGAAGCATTATCAATATTTAATTTTATCCCATGTAAATTTGGGAATCCAATTGACTTGTAGGGCTATAAATTGGGATTGGGCGGTTTTATGTAATTTCTCTTTTTCAATATTATGACATTGTTCAAAAATAAAGTATACAACTGCATTTGCTTATATAAACATGTAGTTTGATATATCGGTTGATATATAGTTGCAGGTATTATATCCTATGGTTCCGATAATATATATTAAAAAAAACATTATTGCATTAATCAAATATGATGAAGTATTTGTGCATATAGAAGAAATGGTAAAGGACTTAGTATAAATCGAGAATAATTAACTATCAATCAATAAAGCTGGACGCTTTATAAATTTGAGAATACTGCGTTGTAGTCTATTTTCTAACTAGCTAGTATGATGACCTCGTCTTGCGTTATGATAACGATGATTACAATGGCGACACCAATATCAAGGTCTCAATTGAAATTTATATTTCTTATTGCGTTTTGCGTTTTGTATTTTTCTAATTGCCAACCAACACTATGGTAGGTCTTACTTCTACAGAAACTTAGGAAGCAATTATACGGCTTATGGATTTCGACTATGCATTAGGAATCTTTCTGTCTCCAAGAATATGAGGACTAGTGTTCAAATTGCTATCTCTTGGATCCGTTTTGGTGTCCAAAAGGCCTTTTTTTCTTTTTCTTTTTTTTTTTTATTTTAAATAATGGTTGTATGTTTGCTAAATTATTTATCCTCAACAAATTCAAGCCGAAGGGACTTATATCTCTAGCACCTAAAATTATTTTGAAACCGACCCTAGTATTGATCTAGAGTGAGACTATTCTAATAAATGGTAGAAATAAGTAATTATGACAAAATTTATAGAAGTTCGCTCTTAACAAAATAGATACGTCATCTTATAGTTATAGGAGTGCTATGACTTTCTCATTATGAATAGAAGAACAAAGTACAGATGGAGTCGCTGTTCGGATCTCGACCTTGCGATTTTGATGGAGTGATTTTGGCGTTATGGCCTTGACAATCGACCTGATGTGTCCTCTGTGCTATCGTGATCTCAGCCCGTGCCATCGGCCGACGGAAGTTGTGGGATGTTGCGGCATGGGTTGGTGAGGGAGGGGAAGATGATATCAAAATTAGCGTTTTTATTTTTTAAGATAAACTGGGGACTTTTTAATTTCTAGGCTTAGTTTTTAAAAATTTAAAGAGGATTTTTTAATTTCTGGGTTTAGTTTTTAAAAATGTAAAGTATTTCTTGTAATCTTATTTTTAATTAAATATGATTTCTTACATTTTTTTTTATAAATAATGTGATGAAATAATAAATTAATCCAATAAATTAACAATATAAATAATATTCTGGAAGAAGACCAAAAAGTATTCTACCAATACTCTCCGGTTATCCGAGACCGACATCAACGATCAGAAACCATGTTGATAATTACCAAACGTATTCTGATAAAATACCAAAAAAGTATTATGGCAGAGTAACAAAAAAATATTCTACTAGAATACTCCCCAACAACTAGAGACTTACACTGGCGGTTGAAGACACTGTTTAAGATAATTATTCTGGTAATCTAACAAAAAAGATTGTGACAGATTACTATATATGTAGTATTTTATTATAATACCTAATGTGGTCTTAAAATGTTCTGATATCATCTAAAAATATTGCAACAATAGAATATTAAAATGTTCTGATAGTTTTGTATTATTTCACACTCACACTTCACGTCTTCATTTTGGTGAACGCCAATTTTATCCTTATCTCTTATTTATTTAATATGTTAGCTAACGACAATTTTCATCGTAGCTCATGATGTTGCAGGAGATAAAAAGTTGGCAATGGAGTTGGGACCAGGTTAAGCTTCTTTAAATATCAAACATTTAATTGTATTTTTGAAAAAATTACATTAGGTTGTCGCTTTATTTATCTTGTAAAAAGGGAAAAAATTCTGAAATTATTATAGATAAGGTAATATTTAAAGATAAATAGTCCACAAATTTAAGGCATTCTTCAAAATCATCCACAAATTTATCTTCCATCGTCAACTTGCAGTTTTAAGCAATCCCATTTATGTTTCAGTTGTATGACAGCCAAGTCTACAACTGGGCTAGAATTGTTTCTGGCATCAGAACAGACTAGTAGACTGCTAGCTTTTAAAGAGAAATTATGTACATAATATATTTTACAAATATTAAAGGTCAATATCATATGGTAAATTAGTTATTTACAAGATTTTTTTAACGATAGTTTTATCATAAATATGGTTCATTAATAAATTATTTATTATATATTATGATATTTACTATAAATATTTTATTGACAAGAATATTTTTAAGATAAATTTGTCGCGAATGATGTTTCGTAAATACATTATTCATCTTAAATGTATTATTTACCATTACTCATAAAGTTTTATGCTATTTATTTTTAGTGCTAATGGTTTTTGACCTATTTCCCTACTTCTCCCCAAAAAAACTAAAGAAACACCATTGGAATAGAGACATTCGTATTTTTAACTCTCTTATTTGGATTTTGGCCTTATATTATCTAATTGGTAGTAAAAAAGCTGAATCATTATAACTCAGATAATAATCTAGAGATGTCTTTTTTAAGGGATACTATTTTCATTTTCGTTTGAACTTGGAGGTGGGAGATTCGAACTCTATATCTTATTATTTTGGTCTTCATATTTTTAACTCTCTTATTTGGATTTTGGCCTTCCTATTATCTAATTGGTAGTAAAAAAGCTGAATTATTATAACTTAGATAATAATCTAGATATGTCTTTTTTGAGGGATACTATTTTCTTTTTCGTTTGAACTTGGAGGTGGGAGATTCGAACTCTATATCTTATAATGAAGTCAAGTGTGAAATTATACCGTTAGTATATACGGACAACCACAATCCATTTCGAATAAAATAGTAATTTATTTATTTATTTATTTATTTGAAAAAGGAAAGAGTAGCTTTATGGAAATTAACGAGTTTAAGTATAATTCTAGTTTTTGAGCCAATTTATATGATATTGAATTGTTGTCTTTCTACCGATACAAACAATATCTTAATTTTAATTAATGAAATAATCTTCTAAACACTTGTTAATAAAAAAATATAATTCATATACTAAATGAGTTGATACTGAAAAGTTTGTATTTAAAAAAATATATATTAATAATTTACCTTAGCTCAACTACAAGAATCACTTGTTTTTAAAAGGCATTTTTCAATTTTTTTTGTTTTAATAAAATTAGTGACGTGGACTTAAAGTAGACTTTAAAAAATGATCATCCACCGCAATCTGCTCTTCAAATTTTACGCAAAAGCAATTAATGAATCTAAGAAGGATCGGTGACCTTAAAGAAAAGCGATACAACCTTTCAACACTTACAAAAACCAGAGCTCAGAGAGGATAGTTTTTTTTTTTTTTTTTTTTTTTTTTTTTTTTTTTTTTCAAAGTCATTATTCATAGGCCTTTTGCAATTATCAAGAGGAAAAATTTGAAACATCAATGAATTGGAACACTAAAATTGATAACATATGATGAGTTTTATCTATGAATAATATGTTATGGGACAATTTTTTTTTAATATATAATGTCGAACATTACTTATATTCTTAGGATTGTTTTTCATGACAATTCGATTAGAGGCAACCACTATATATCATCGTTTGGTTTTTTAAGCAATTACATATGGTTATTTTAGACACCTCTTTTTCCTCTAGATCGGCCACAAATTTTTGGCAATCTCCTTTAATTCATCTGTGATAATATCTGAATTATTTATCTTACTTTTCTTCGAGACACTATTTTAATTTTCTTTTTTCAATTAATAATATTGAGTTTGGGGATTAATAAAAATAAAAAGTTTGAGTACCAACTAAATTGAAATAAGTTAATTTGATATTAACTATTCTCTCTTATATTTAAAAACAAAAAGTGATAATATCTAAATAAATCTCGTAACAACGCTCAGAAAGTTATAGAATCTTGTATTAGATTGTACATGTATTTTCCGAATTTTTATCTGTTTACGGTCTTAAATTTGCTTTTTCATTTTTCTTTTTCATTTTCATTTTCCAACTCTTTGCATTCTTTTTCATTCTTTTTTTTAATAATATGAAGGTGAGAGTTTGGCATGAAATAGTGTTTTTAGGGGATACCAACTAAGTTGAAATATTCAAATTTCCCCTGACGTTAATTATCTACTCACACCATTTATATAAATAAATATAATAAGAAGTATACATCATAAATTTCTACGGACATCATAACTAAGATTAGCGATAAATATCTAAAATATCAATTCACTACATGTATACTAAATCCTCCACTTATGACGTATATTCGTACTATTGAATTTGGTTTACATGTTCCGTTATTTATATTATTATTTCTGTCATTTTAATAATATTATAGCATGCCTTTAACTAACACAATTTTCTAATTAATATGATATGATATTATAATTAAATATACATTTTTAATTGCCGTATCATGATTTTATTAAGAGGATGTGAAGTGGACACAGTAATTGAATCTTGAACTTTCAGAGTAAAAGAAAACACCATTAATTAGTCTTCCTGTTCCCTACTATTCTGTGGAGAAAACATATATTATATGCATAGCCTTTTTCCAAATATTCTATAACTAAATTTTTTTAGAAAATTAGAATATTAATTTTGTTGGAAAAAAAAATTAGTCAGAAAGTCGGACTATTTAAGTTAGGGACTACTAATAATACCCAAAAAAAACAACAACAACAATACTTCTCATGTTTCATATATCTATGACTATGACAACACTGCGTGCAAAATTAAAAAGCAGATTTGAATATAAAGTTAGAGCAAGTGTTGTTACTTAGAGGGACAAAAGAATCTTTAGTTGATCACATACATGGACAACAATAAAATCATATTTAAAGCTTAAGATCCAAAACACGAAAAAGATGAACTCCTATACTGAATTGCACTAAGAACTGAGTAATGATATGATGAAAAGTGCTCGTGAAAACACATTTGATAAGCTAGTGATTAGACATTGTTTGTCTGGACATTAACTAGTTGAAAGGACAAAAATTGGGCCCCACCAATGCAATTAAGGTTGTACGTAATTACGTGTGAATTTGGGTCACTTAACTAGCTTATAGTTTCACTCTTACTTTAATTTAAAGCTTCAAATATCCTAAGATATTTGCAAAGATTTATTTATGTTCGAAGTAGAGGAAAATTCGAAGAGATGAAACATTATCTCAAGGGGGTAATTGCTATGACTTGTCTAAAAACAGAAAAATTTTGATAAATAATTACACTAAAGTGTTTAAAGGTAAAATTGTACAAACAATACGTGATAATGACAAGTGGTCCAATTAGTTTGCCCTTTTTTTTCCACCCCTACTATTCTCCAAGCTCCAATGCTGCATTGAGCTTGGATTTCTAGAACTTTAACAATTAGAGTCTTTATACATGCTAATATATATATATATATATATATATTAGTTGGAGCACAAGCAGAAACCGCGTGTGAAATAGTTTATTGTCTAAATTATTAGTTAGGGGTTGTAAGAAAAGAATGTTTAAATGTGAATAAATTTGAAACCTTTTTAATTATGGAAAAAAAAAAAAAGCAAGCAAAACAAAAGCCAAAAAATAGCCATGTGACAAGCATTGGAAGTGCCACACGACGAGTACTGAAAGCTTCACGTAACGAGTTTTAAAATAAGGACAAAAGCACACATTCATGCTTTTATATATGGTAAACTGAACTGGTCTATATGAATGATAAAGAGAGTAATTAATATTTTAAAAAAAAACTAAAACTAAAGCTAAAACATCTCAACGCAATTGCATTCATCTTAGATTTCTAGAGCATTAAAAGAACAAGGTTTTTTTAAATATATATGACAAGAGAGAGCAAACTCGAATATTCCAACTAAGTTAATACTCTCCAGCAACTCCCTCCTATGCTAAGCTTCCACCTTTAACGAGGTTTCATTTAATCCTTTGGATCAATAAAATGCTAGCTAGGTTTTGAATCTTGAATCTATTGGTTATATGATATTGAAGCCTAAAGCTGACCACATGGTTTACAATCTACATGCCTCCTACCATGTCCACTATGGTCCATTGTGCAATTATGCCATGTAATGCTATTTAAAAATAAATAATAAATAAATAAATTAAAAAAAGCTTTCTCAGCTATATATTAAGTCTCATTTATAATTTAATCTTAGAAACTTAAGAAAAACATGGAAAAGTGAACAATATTGTAAGTCTTTATAAAGACCAAATAAAGAAAGAAGGGGGAAAAAAAAAAGGAAGGCTTAAACCTGTTTACGAAATTATAATTATAATCTTCAGTTCACCGAAAAATCTATAATCATTTTTTTTTCTCTCTCTCAGAGACCCTCTCCACTGTATATGTTCCTGTTAATGCTAAATTTGTTACAAAAAATGTATAATATATATATATATATATATTTGAGATTTGTGCTCTAATGCATAATACGGTTTATAATGTTATATCTACATTTTTGTTATCATTAAGTTTTAAATTCCACAAAAGTAAAGTTAATTTAGTACTTAAATAATTTAAAAAGGATAAAGCTCTAATTACTATATGAAAAAGTTGAGACACCAATCATAGAATCAAACGTCAAAACTTAACATTGGCTATATATATTTGGTGAAAAACTTGTCATCAAGTTTAGTATATGATAAATTTGACATCAAAGATTTTACTTCATTGGAGAGCATTTTTTCATCCAAATGTTAAAAAATTATCATTGACACGTGAATTTAGCACTCTATTAAAGATGTTCTATGTAACGACCCGCCTAGCACAGGCCATTACCATACATACTTACGTATATTTCATACATACTTAATTGACATAAACAGCGGAAATATTTTTTTTTTTTTTAACAGTGTGACTCGTGCACGAGAGCGTACATAAAATATAACAAATAATAGGCAATAGCTGTTTAGCATAACTCCACTTAATAAACGTAATTAAAATAAATTCAAAACGCTTAGCGGTTCTACATTTCCCACGGTTCACAGTCCGCCAAGCCTCGCCTCTCCACCTTGCATCAGCAATTGCTGGCAGGTTGCTTACCTACAGCATAAACGTAAGACAGTGAGCTTTCGCTCAGCAAGTACAACTATCCTATACCGCGACACAACACAAAATAATATATCTAACTAACATAAACTAAGCATAGCATAGCATTACTTAACTTAACTTAGCGTAACTTATCCTACATATGCATGAGCCAATTATGCTTTCTTATTCTTTCTTATTGTACATAACTTGCTTACTTAACTTATCTTAACATATGGGCCCTATAAGTGTTCGTACCGGGCGCGCGACTATGAATTGGTTGGGGTGGCCAATCTTTTTCCAACTCAATCCATAGTCCAACCCGACCTTACGCGGGTCGGTACGACACAGGTAACTTACTTATTTTCATATCATTCTTTATCTTATACTTAATTTCATTCTTATTATTGGTGAACATACTTTGTGATGTTTCACACAACTAAATCATAGCATGTTTTGATCTTAACATGTTTTTTTAACACTTCATGACATATACTTAAACATAGCATTTTACACATAAAACATAGCATTTTACACATAAAACATAGCATAAAACATAGCATAAACTTTTCTTAACACCTAATATAAAACATGTAATTAACATGGCATATAAATAACACAGCAAAGCAACATTACAGAACATACAATAAAGCATACATTTAAAGCATACTTAGGCAAGTATCAAATCAAAGCCTATGCTGTAGGCGGTGGTTGTACTTACCTTGTTTAAAACTGCTGTGTCCTAGTTATAAGCTCAAGCTTGCTGGGACACCGTTGCGTATCGTATTCTGTTATCAACAAAAAGAGTAAGGATTAGAACTGTTGGTAAACCAACATTCTTATATAACCGTAGTTATATTTCCTTACTTTGCGTTACGTGAACCTATTTGGTTACTTTAAGTAACCCTAAGGTTTAAATCTATCCTACTCGGATTATTATTTCTGACTTTAAATCCCAAAAATTCATTTGTGTTTTCTTTTTAGAAAACCTTATGTTTTTGGCACAAAATCCCTTATTTAATTTAATTAAAAATTTAGAAAATCATAAGGTAAAATTGTAAAAATCATCGACTATTAAAAACTGCCTTTGGAACAGTTTTATAATGCCAATTAATCATTAAAAACACAAAAACACCATTTTCTGAACCATTTCTAAAAATTTTGTACAGAAATCTCCCCATTTCCGTACCATCTTTGAAAATCAATTTCATTTAAAAATCTAAGCCGATTTTGGAAAAATTATCTTCACGAAAGTTTTAGCTATCGCAAAACCCTACAACTTCCGTGTTTTATGTAAAACCCAGTTTGGACCTTAACCTGTCCAAAATCTTTGTTGATCTAATTCTGGTCGTGTATGGCTCCTGGGCAGGTCAGACTCGGTTTTTTGCAGAAAACCAAGGCCATGGGAGCCTTATTTTGAAAACATTTTCATGCATCCCCCTAGTAAAAACCCTAATCTACAACTTTCGTGTTTTGAGTTTCTCCTAATTCGGCCTCTAAAGGCCTTAAAATTTGCTTTTCCCGAAACTGGGCAATCTCACCCGAGAAAGCAGTTTTTCGGTTTCGATTTCGCTTACGTCCAATTACGTTCACCCTACCTCAACCGAACACGTCGGGAGCCTAATTCAAACATGCAGGGGCATTTCTAACGTTCAACATTCAACAAACACATCAACATAAACATTTTACACAAATAAACAAAACCCTAAACAAAACATATACACCTAACATGCATATTAACAACCACCAACAAAAACCCTAAATTTTCAAGCACAAACCCTAATTTCTAAGCTAGGACAGCAAGAGAAACCTATGAGCTTATGCTCTTACAAAACTTGCATCAAATACATTCAAATTTCTCCAAATGAAATTTAAATGAAAAGCTTGGAATTCAAGGGTTTTACCTTTCTAACAACCAAGAGTTTGGCTGCCCTTTCTTCTCCTTTTTCTTCTTTCACCACAGCCGGTTGAAATGGTGGATTGAAGTCCAATTCCTGCTGCTTTCCTAGCCCAAGTTCGGCCACCAAGCTGCTGCAAATCCGCCCCACAGCTGCTGCAATTTCCAGCCACCAAAACTCTTGTTTCCTCCTTGATTTCTCTCCCTTATAGCTGCCCTTTTTGGCCTAATTTGAGCACCAAAATTTTTGTGCCCAAGGGTGATGTTCTAACCCAAAATTCAGCACTTAAAACCCTAATTCCCCCTTAGTTTTTGAATTTTTTTCCCTGCCTATTCCTTGCTGCCCACAGCCGGTTCTAAGGTTAGGAAAAGACTCCCAAAATTTTTCTCAATCTTCCTTGCTTGCTTTCCTCACAAAAGCCGATCCTCTCACTCTATTTCCTCCTCAATCTTGGCTGCAAATCCTTCCTCTCCTTCACACTCAAAACCGGTTTTGTTCAAGCAAGAAATTTGCAAGAGTTTAGTTGCTTTTCTCTATTTTTTTTCTTGATTTATGGACACCCCTATTTATAGAGGTTGAGAAGTCCTTAAATTTGCAACATTTGGTCCTCCAAATCTTTGGAAATCAGCTCATTCTCCCCCATTAGCTGTCCGGACAGCTCACCCCCAAAAACAACCAAGAATACTTTCTAATTTTTTTTTTTATTAATTAGAGAAATGATGTCATAATTAGAAAGTTAATGAGGTAAGCCCACTTTAAGGCTTGTTTGTCACTTTTTACCATTAAACAGTCCATTCTTAAATTATCACAGGTAATTCCAACACTGAATTCACTTATACTCAGTATTAGTTAATTGAACCGCAGTCCAAAATTCACCTGTGTTTAAATGAACTGTATAAAAACTTTCTCTTAACTTGGAACCACTTGGCCCAAAATATTCTAATTATTGTGCTTGATTTTCTATGGTGGTCTCGAATTCTAAACATGTC
This sequence comes from Ficus carica, assembly GCA_009761775.1. Lineage (NCBI taxonomy): Eukaryota > Viridiplantae > Streptophyta > Magnoliopsida > Rosales > Moraceae > Ficus > Ficus carica. The sequence continues at coordinate 1,118,316 of CM019740.1, read as the reverse complement.
ATTTTAATCATAAAAATAGCTTTATGCAGTACAATATTATACTGCGAACTATTAAGTCGTACAGCCTTTTTCTTAACTTTTTCGGGTCAATCTTTGGCTTTCTCGTCCGTCATTGACTTTCTTGTCAACCACTGACTTTCCCGCCAGATTTTGACTCCCGTGGTCAACAGTTGACTTTTTGGTCAACCGTCGGCGTTTTCGGTCAAACTTTGACCAACATGCAAATTTTGGCGATTTTGCTCCTTTTCGCCTAAAAGGTCATTTGCTTGACTAAGCAATCATTTTCGAGTCTTAGAATATCATAAAACTCACAAAAACGAAATAAAAACCCTTAACCGGGCTTTTTCATGTGTATCTTAAAAATTTGTACAAATTTCTTAAAATAAAGGAAATCGTGTAAATACAGAAATACTTGGTATTACAATCTTCCCCCCTTAAAAATTTTCGTCCTCGAAAATTAGAAGAAACTGGGGTAATTTTTTCTCATTTCCTCTTCTAATTCCCAAGTGGCTTCTTCAACCTTGTGGTTTCGCCATAATACCATAACCATGGGAATTGTCCTATTTCGTAAGACCTTCTCTTCCCTATCCAAGATTCGAACGGGTTTTTCTTCATATGTCAAATCCGTTTGAACCTCCACTGGTTCCTGGCTGAGTACATGGGAAGGGTCTGGTACATATTTCTTGAGCATCGAGACATGGAATACATTGTGCATCGATGCTAACTCTGGCGGTAGGGCAAGTTTGTAGGCTACTTTCCCGATCCTCTCGAGGATTTCAAATGGTCCTGTGTACCTTGGGCTAAGCTTCCCTTTCTTGCCAAATCGCATTACTCCCTTCATAGGAGCAATCTTGATGAATACTGCATCACCGACTTGGAATTCCAAAGGCCTTCTACGCCTGTCAGCATAACTCTTCTGGCGACTGAAAGCCACATCAAGCCTTTGTTTGATCTTCATAATATCCTCTGAAGTCTTTCTGATGAAATCCGTGGTTTGAAGCTGCTTTTGTCCCACTTCCTGCCAATGAATAGGGGATCGACATTTTCTTCCATATAGTGCTTCGAACGGAGCCATACCGATCGATGCGTGATAACTGTTGTTGTAGGAAAATTCGATCAATGGCAGCTTCTGATCCCAGTTTCCCTGAAAATCCAGAACGCATGATCTCAACATATCTTCCAGTGTTTGGATGGTTCGCTCTGACTGGCCATCGGTTTGGGGGTGAAATGCCGTACTGAACTTCAATCTCGACCCCATAGCGTTATGCACACTTGTCCAAAATCGAGAAGTGAATCGTCCATCACGATCCGAGATGATCGATTTCGGTACTCCGTGCAGTCTAACAACCTGGGAAACATAGACTTCAGCCAATTTCTCCACTGAAAAGGTAGCTTTGATAGCGATAAAATGGGCTGATTTGGTTAATCTATCAACAATAACCCAAATCGTGTCGTTTCCACTTGCAGTCCTGGGTAGTCCCACAATAAAATCCATGGTAATTTGCTCCCATTTCCATTCAGGAAGCTCTATTTTCTGCAATTCTCCTCCGGGACATCGATGTTCCGCTTTAACTTTCTGAAAAGTTAGGCATTTTGACACGAACTCCGCGATCTCGTTCTTCATGTTCGGCCACCAGAAATTTTCTCGAAGGTCTTTGTACATCTTGGAAGCTCCCGGATGTACGGAATATGGTGTCTTATGTGCCTCTGTCAGTATCTGGTCCTTCAGAAATTCGAAGTTAGGAACACAAACCCTCTCCTTGAAGTACGTAACACCATCGGCAGAGGTCTTGAATTCCTTATTTTTCCCGTCAAAAAGCTGGGCTTTTACCAATAAGGGATCCTTTCCTTGATGACTCTTGATGGTTCCCAACAAATCGGACTGAAGAGTCAAAGAAGATAATTTTCCCGTCAACAATTCTAGGTTGAACTCAGAAATTTCTCTTTGTAGAGGCTTAGGAAAAACTTCAATGGACATTAGCATCCCGGATGACTTCCTGCTTAGCGCATCTGCTACCTTGTTCGCAATCATAATCCTTTACAAGCTCTAGCCATCTACGCTGCCTCATGTTGAGCTCCTTCTGAGTAAAAATGTACTTGAGGCTTTGGTGATTTGTATAAATTTCGCATTTATTTCCATATAAATAATGCCTCCAGATCTTGAGCGCGAAGACTACTGCTGCAAGCTCCAAATCATGTGTAGGGTAGTTTCTTTCATGATCTTTCAACTGTCGGGAAGCATAGGCGACCACCTTTCCATGTTGCATTAGAACCGCTCCGAGTCCCGTTTTGGAAGCGTCGCTGTAGATTACGAAGTTTCCCGCATCTACGTCCGGAATTATCAACACTGGAGCTTTCGTCAGCTGCTTCTTGAGCTCTTGGAAATTTTCTTCGCATTTCGAAGTCCAGTCGAAACTCTTCCCTTTTCGCGTCAGGGCAGTGAGAGGTGCTGCAATCTTTGAAAATCCTTCAACAAATCGTCGATAATAACCAGCCAGTCCAAGGAAACTCCTGATTTCCGTGACATTTCTAGGTCTGGGCCAATTACTAACCGCTTCTACTTTAGCAGGATCTACGAAAATCCCTTCTTTTGACACAACATGTCCCAAGAAATGCACATTTCCCAGCCAAAATTCACATTTAGTGAACTTGGCGTACAACTGATGTCGTCTTAACGTCTCCATCACTATTCTCAGATGCTGTTCGTGTTCCTCCTGGGACCTCGAATAAATCAGTATATCGTCAATAAAGACGATGACGAACTTATCCAAATACTCCTTGAACACTCGGTTCATGAGATCCATGAAAGCTGCTGGGGCGTTGGTCAGTCCAAACGGCATAACCAAGAATTCATAGTGTCCATAACGCGTACGGAAAGCCGTCTTGGATATATCTGATTCCTTGATCTTGAGCTGATGATAACCTGATCGCAGATCAATTTTTGAGAATACCATTGCTCCTCTGAGCTGGTCAAAGAGATCGTCTATCCTTGGAAGAGGATATTTATTCTTGATTGTGATCTTGTTCAGCTCGCAGTAGTCGATGCACATGCGTAGCGATCCATCCTTCTTTTTTACAAATAAGACGGGCGCTCCCCACGGAGAGTGACTCTGTCGGATGAATCCTTTGTCGAGCAGCTCCTGCAATTGTACTTGAAGTTCTCTAAGTTCCGCAGGTGCCATACGATAAGGTGCCTTTGATATCGGAGCAGCTCCAGGTAGTAACTCGATCTCGAACGATATTTCGCGTTCTGGCGGAAGTCCTGGCAAGTCTTTTGGAAAGACATCCACATAGTCCCTTATAATAGGGACATCTTCTGGCTCTAGCTCCATTTCTCGATCCTTATCCACCATGTTAGCTAAGTACCCTTGACAGCCGTTAGCTAACATTTTCCACGCTTTCATTGCTGTAACCAGTCTGGTTGCAGATCTCCGAGATTGTCCGTAGAAACTAAACTCCTCCTCACCGTAAGGATTGAAAGGTACACATCGCCTCCGACAGTCGATCTTAGCGTTGTATTTGCTCAAGAAATCCATTCCTAAGATCACATCGAAATCCTGAAGTTTGATCGCGATGAGATCTACATGCAATTCTCTGCCACAGCTAACTACGGGAATATTTTGTATCCAGAAATTGGACCACAAAATTTCTCCGGAGGGCAAAGAAGTTTTAAAAGGTTGTTCTAATTTATCCACACTTCTTCCTAACTTCTGGCCGAACTCCAGGGATACAAACGAATGAGTGGCACCAGAATCAAACAAGGCAATAGCATCGTACGCAGCAATAGTATCGGGAGTGGTGATAGAGATCTGACCTGTCACCACCTGAGAAGTTCCTGCTTCAGCATCTCCTCTTGTATAGGCAAAAATTCTGGCCTGGGGTTCAGGAGCCTCCAACCTGCCTTGCGAAATTGAGGGTCCTTCAATTTTAGCTTGGACCGCATGCAGTTGGCTGGGTGCATTCCGGTTGGGATATGGAGGGTTCTGGTTCTGAAAGTTCTGGTTACAGTTCCTGGCGTAATGTCCCTCCTTGCCACACAGATAACAAGCGTTCGTCCCCATCCTGCACACACCCTGGTGCTTCTTGCCACATTTGGCACATGATGGGTAGTCGACACTGTTACCCTCCCTTCCACGGTTGTTTCTTTTCTGTGGGAAATTTCTCTATTGGCCCTGTCCCGTGAAATTCCCTTTTCTCTTATTTCTCCCGAACTGCTTGGCATTCTGATTGGGGTTGCTGGTCTGGCCTTTCTGGTTGGACTCAGTGTTCTGACGAGGCTGTGTCTGTTTAACCACTGCCTTCTCTTCTTTCCGTGCCTTGAAAATCTGAGCTCTGGCTTCCTTGTCCCGGTTAATCCAATATTCGGCTCTTATCGCCCTACTGACACAATCAGATACCAGGGTAGGCAGATTATCACCAGCGCTCACTTGTTTGGCAATATCTGTCCGGAACATTTTCATCATTCTTCTGACCTTTTCTTTTTCGGTCTGAACCAGTTCCGGACACATACGGGCTAACTGCTCAAACTTCTGTACGGCCTCCATAACCGTCATCGACCGTTGCTGCAAGCTAGTGAACTCATCTTGCTGGACTGCCAGTATTTCTGCATTATAATACATGGCACGAAACTCGGTTATGAAATCCTGCCAACTCATGGCCATGACGTCCCGGCGCATCTGTACCGTCGTCCACCAGTGTCTTGCATCTTTCTTAAGGGCAAATGAAGCGCAAAGAACCTTCTCCTGTTCTGTAAGCCGCATGAAATCCAAAATAACTTGGATATCAATCAACCAGTTATCGGCGGCTACGGGATCGGTAAGTCATTCAAATTCAGGTGCCTTCATCCGCCTGAATCGCTCGTAAAGCAGATCTTCCCGCACTGGCTGCACATTAACTTGCTCTCCCACTTGTGCCATTGGAACCTCAGCATTCCGGGGAATCTCCTGTCGGACCTCTGGGACTGGAGGTACCACTGGCGGTACTTGATAGACTGGAGGTGCTTGGTGAACTGGAGGTGGAATCTCGTCCACTTGGGGTCTCTGGTTTAACTGGGCTATCTGATCCCGTAGTCTATTTGTTTCTTGCTGCTGTTCAAGCAGCTGCCTTTGTAGGTTTGCTACCACTGTTGCCAAATCTGGCACAGGTGGGTTTACCGGTATAGTTCGCCGTGGGCGTACCATTTTCTACATTTCACAAGAAAGATATTATTATACTGTTAATATCTCTTCTTTCATACATAACTCATCGTATCGTAAGGCAATATTTAACATTACATACTTATCATAACAATTAATATACATATGCTTAACTCAGCACTTGGTAATCCATAACATAACTTTTCATATCATATACATCCCGTGGTCGCACGGTCCTTTGTACATTTTCAAAAATACATCCTATTTACCGTACTGTAAATACATGCCTACGTCATCGTACCGTATATATACATAGGGTCAAAATGTGATGGTAGTGTCTACCACTTAACCATCCTACATAAGTACAAGCCTATATCCAAAAAATAATAGGCCAATACATACAGTCTCAAAATACAAAATATATACATACTCAATTAATCTAATCCTAGTCTAAGTCTATTATGGTAACTGCTGAGACGTCGGAGTCAGCCTCTCCGTCCTCAAGCGGCAACTCCTCAGGATCCTCCTCAAAATCGTCCCCCTCATCGGGCCACCCATAGAATACTGGCTCGTGCTCAGGATCCTCGTCGTCGCTCGATATCACGATGAGTGGGGGGTCCTCTGGCAGGTCATCGAGAGCGTTCATGTCATCGTCCGTAGCCTCGTCGTCGGCCTCGGCCTCCTGAGCTGGTAACTCATGCTCCGGATCAGTGGCCATCGGGTCCTCTGGATCAACAGGACCCGGCTCGTATACCGGCTCTGGCTCATACACCGGCTCTGGCTCGCCGATGTCGTCAGCCGGTGCCCTTGGCTCTACCGGGCCAGCCTGCATGGCATGAACGATGGCCTCCGCACCCAAGATATACTCAATCATGTGTCCCACCGTCATGTCGGGTGTGGGTGCTGGGACGTACTGTCGGATCAGGGGAGGTAATCCGTGGCGAAGGACCAATAGGGCCTGCATACCTGGGCTGGGTAAATCCTGGGGAACGTGAGGAAGCATCGCCTCCTGGAATCTCCGGCAATAATGCCCCATAGTCTCAGCTGGATATGCACGCCAATCCTCGATAAAATGATAGTAGTGCTCGAAGTGCATATCCTGATAAATCTCAGGATCCCGGTAAGGTGCGTCCGCCCCCGCGTCCGGTATCGGGCCGTAGCGAGCGATCACTAAGGTGCGAAAATGTCCCCACGTGCGCTCTGGCAAAGCTGGCTCTCCCAGCGTCATCCACCAAGTACGGGCGTCACCCCGCAGACAACGGCTAGCTAAAGAGACCTGAAGACGAGCCTGGATATGACTCGTACTGAAAATCGACTCCATGTCGTACAGCCATGCTGCCAATGCCACGGTCCGTCTAGTGCCATCGAACAGTAGAGGGAATGTCTCGTAAAACGAGGTAACTGCCTCTCGATCCTCCTCCACTCGGACGGGGTCCATGATGTCGTATCTATAGGCACATAATAAAGATTAATACATTAAAATAAAATTTTTAACTTACAATGATGGCGACGATGGCAGGCTGACTGTGAAACCAAGTCGCAGGAAACCGCTCTGATACCAACTCTGTAACGACCCGCCTAGCACAGGCCGTTACCATACATACTTACGTATATTTCATACATACTTAATTGACATAAACAGCGGAAATATTTTTTTTTTTTTTAACAGTGTGACTCGTGCACGAGAGTGTACATAAAATATAACAAATAATAGGCAATAGCTGTTTAGCATAACTCCACTTAATAAACGTAATTAAAATAAATTCAAAACGCTTAGCGGTTCTACATTTCCCACAGTTCACAGTCCGCCAAGCCTCGCCTCTCCACCTTGCATCAGCAATTGCTGGCAGGTTGCTTACCTACAGCATAAACGTAAGACAGTGAGCTTTCGCTCAGCAAGTACAACTATCCTATACCGCGACACAACACAAAATAATATATCTAACTAACATAAACTAAGCATAGCATAGCATTACTTAACTTAACTTAGCGTAACTTATCCTACATATGCATGAGCCAATTATGCTTTCTTATTCTTTCTTATTGTACATAACTTGCTTACTTAACTTATCTTAACATATGGGCCCTATAAGTGTTCGTACCGGGCGCGCGACTATGAATTGGTTGGGGTGGCCAATCTTTTTCCAATTCAATCCATAGTCCAACCCGACCTTACGCGGGTCGGTACGACACAGGTAACTTACTTATTTTCATATCATTCTTTATCTTATACTTAATTTCATTCTTATTATTGGTGAACATACTTTGTGATGTTTCACACAACTAAATCATAGCATGTTTTGATCTTAATATGTTTTTTTAACACTTCATGACATATACTTAAACATAGCATTTTACACATAAAACATAGCATTTTACACATAAAACATAGCATAAAACATAGCATAAACTTTTCTTAACACCTAATATAAAACATGTAATTAACATGGCATATAAATAACACAGCAAAGCAACATTACAGAACATACAATAAAGCATACATTTAAAGCATACTTAGGCAAGTATCAAATCAAAGCCTATGCTGTAGGCGGTGGTTGTACTTACCTTGTTTAAAACTGCTGTGTCCAGTTATAAGCTCAAGCTTGCTGGGACACCGTTGCGTAACGTATTCTGTTATCAACAAAAAGAGTAAGGATTAGAACTGTTGGTAAACCAACATTCTTATATAACCGTAGTTATATTTCCTTACTTTGCGTTACGTGAACCTATTTGGTTACTTTAAGTAACCCTAAGGTTTAAATCTATCCTACTCGGATTATTATTTCTGACTTTGAATCCCAAAAATTCATTTGTGTTTTCTTTTTAGAAAACCTTATGTTTTTGGCACAAAATCCCTTATTTAATTTAATTAAAAATTTAGAAAATCATAAGGTAAAATTGTAAAAATCATCGACTATTAAAAACTGCCTTTGGAACAGTTTTATAATGCCAATTAATCATTAAAAACACAAAAACACCATTTTCTGAACCATTTCTAAAAATTTTGTACAGAAATCTCCCCATTTCCGTACCATCTTTGAAAATCAATTTCATTTAAAAATCTAAGCCGATTTTGGAAAAATTGTCTTCACGAAAGTTTTAGCTATCGCAAAACCCTACAACTTCCGTGTTTTACGTAAAACCCAGTTTGGACCTTAACCTGTCCAAAATCTTTGTTGATCTAATTCTGGTCGTGTATGGCTCCTGGGCAGGTCAGACTCGGTTTTTTGCAGAAAACCAAGGCCATGGGAGCCTTATTTTGAAAAAATGTTCACGCATCCCCCTAGTAAAAACCCTAATCTACAACTTTCGTGTTTTGAGTTTCTCCTAATTCGGCCTCTAAAGGCCTTAAAATTTGCTTTTCCCGAAACTGGGCAATCTCACCCGAGAAAGCAGTTTTTCGGTTTCGATTTCGCTTACGTCCAATTACGTTCACCCTACCTCAACCGAACACGTCGGGAGCCTAATTCAAACATGCAGGGGCATTTCTAACGTTCAACATTCAACAAACACATCAACATAAACATTTTACACAAATAAACAAAACCCTAAACAAAACATATACACCTAACATGCATATTAACAACCACCAACAAAAACCCTAAATTTTCAAGCACAAACCCTAATTTCTAAGCTAGGACAGCAAGAGAAACCTATGAGCTTATGCTCTTACAAAACTTGCATCAAATACATTTAAATTTCTCCAAATGAAATTTAAATGAAAAGCTTGGAATTCAAGGGTTTTACCTTTCTAACAACCAAGAGTTTGGCTGCCCTTTCTTCTCCTTTTTCTTCTTTCACCACAGCCGGTTGAAATGGTGGATTGAAGTCCAATTCCTGCTGCTTTCCTAGCCCCAAGTTCGGCCACCAAGCTGCTGCAAATCCGCCCCACAGCTGCTGCAATTTCCAGCCACCAAAACTCTTGTTTCCTCCTTGATTTCTCTCCCTTATAGCTGCCCTTTTTGGCCTAATTTGAGCACCAAAATTTTTGTGCCCAAGGGTGATGTTCTAACCCAAAATTCAGCACTTAAAACCCTAATTCCCCCTTAGTTTTTGAATTTTTTTCCCTGCCTATTCCTTGCTGCCCACAGCCGGTTCTAAGGCTAGGAAAAGACTCCCAAAATTTTTCTCAATCTTCCTTGCTTGCTTTCCTCACAAAAGCCGATCCTCTCACTCTATTTCCTCCTCAATCTTGGCTGCAAATCCTTCCTCTCCTTCACACTCAAAACCGGTTTTGTTCAAGCAAGAAATTTGCAAGAGTTTAGTTGCTTTTCTCTATTTTTTTTCTTGATTTATGGACACCCCTATTTATAGAGGTTGAGAAGTCCTTGAATTTGCAACATTTGGTCCTCCAAATCTTTGGAAATCAGCTCATTCTCCCCCATTAGCTGTCCGGACAGCTCACCCCCAAAAACAACCAAGAATACTTTCTAATTTTTTTTTTATTAATTAGAGAAATGATGTCATAATTAGAAAGTTAATGAGGTAAGCCCACTTTAAGGCTTGTTTGTCACTTTTTACCATTAAACAGTCCATTCTTAAATTATCACAGGTAATTCCAATACTGAATTCACTTATACTCAGTATTAGTTAATTGAACCGCAGTCCAAAATTCACCTGTGTTTAAATGAACTGTATAAAAACTTTCTCTTAACTTGGAACCACTTGGCCCAAAATATTCTAATTATTGTGCTTGATTTTCTATGGTAGGTTTCGAATTCTAAACATGTCATTTTAATCATAAAAATAGCTTTATGCAGTACAATATTATACTGCGAACTATTAAGTCGTATAGCCTTTTTCTTAACTTTTTCGGGTCAATCTTTGGCTTTCTCGTCCGCCATTGACTTTCTTGTCAACCACTGACTTTCCCGCCAGATTTTGACTCCCGTGGTCAACAGTTGACTTTTTGGTCAACCGTCGGCGTTTTCGGTCAAACTTTGACCAACATGCAAATTTTGGCGATTTTGCTCCTTTTCGCCTAAAAGGTCATTTGCTTGACTAAGCAATCATTTTCGAGTCTTAGAATATCATAAAACTCACAAAAACGAAATAAAAACCCTTAACCGGGCTTTTTCATGTGTATCTTAAAAATTTGTACAAATTTCTTAAAATAAAGGAAATCGTGTAAATACAGAAATACTTGGTATTACATTCTAAAGGGTGAATAATCTATTCGAAATATGGAATTTCAACTGTGGAGGATAATGTTACACTAAGTTTATTAATTGTGATGACATTCTATAAATTTTGATGTAAAAGGACGGCTCAAATAAGGTAGTAAATATGCCTGGCAGAGTTTTTGTTTTTACTTTTAGTCAATAAAAGAAGAAAAGCAAAAACTATGTTTTTTTAGTAAGTATTTGGAAACAACACTTTTGAAAGAGTTTTTAAAGTCAAAATGATTGTAAAGTTTTATAATAAATAATTAAATATTTAAAATAAAATTATATTGTCTAACTTAAACTATGATACAAGTTGTAAAGTCTATTCGGAAGAGTCTTTTTTTCAGAAGTTAAATTTTTTGGGATTGGCAAAAAGCTCTCTTGATCTGACAAATCATCTAAACACTATCAGAAGTAGCTTTTGAACTTAAAAGATCAAAATAGATTCTGAAACGCTCTGTCAAACATACCCAAAGTCTATTCATATTATATGAAAAGTTTAATGGGTAATAAGTCTCTATAGCAATAGCACAGTTTGCCTCCAATATAAATATAGTACTTGATGTGAAAATAAATTTTTGAATATATGAATATGAGTATAAATTATTTCTGTAGTCCACTAAGTTTGAATATATGAAGTATAATCCCTGTAAGATGTTGTATTACAATTACTAGAGTGAAAAGATAATTAGTTTGATACTAAGCCAACTGATAGGGGGAGAGGGTAGGTGAACTAAAATGGGTAGTGAAAGTGATGGAAAATATACCCATTATATTTCAGTCTCGCTTAGCCTTATGTTAATTTTGTGTAGATGCCAAGAATTAATGCAAGGATAAGCATTAAGGTGTTCTTTTGTTTATAGAAATTTAAAAGCCAAATTTCCCACGTGTGTAAATAATTATATTTTTTAATGAAGAGAAACAGCAACCGGTATCGAAAAAGGTTTAAATAATCGATTTAGATTGGTACTCAATAACAAACCCTCATGCCGAACTCCCAACCCAACATAATTTGAGATAAAATGAAAAAAGAACAAACCTATGAGATAATACCAAAAAAAACCTAGGAGAATGACCAGGAAATACCAAACTTTCCAAAAGTTAGGACAAATCCGACTATAAGTCAGATATTTTGCCATTGTTTAACGGATTAATTCCTTTCATAGTCACCCAAATGAATGCTTTTGCAGAATACCATGAAATAAATCTTGTCTTCAAAGACTGCCTCCGATGTGAAATAGTATTAGAGTTTAGTTTATTTTAATATAATAAATTTAAAGTTATAAATATTTTTTTATCTATAAGAATTATTTAAGATTATGTTTGTGACTCGGGAGTATTTCAGATATTATAAGATTTACTTTAGGAGAATTTCAAATATTCAGGTTCCAAACTAGTTGAGATACTTAATCTTACCTAAATATGAGTTGTCTTTTATTTTCATTCAACACATATATAACCATATGTGGAGCTCTTTATGATAAGGTTTCTTTGTTAGTTGCGCACTTTTTAATGTTAAACCTGATTAAAATTACATCAAATAAAAAATTAACGTTTAAAAAATCCAACGATTAATTTATGAGTCAATGTCTGTTATTTCAAGTTTCATGTCTCATTAGTTGTCCCACCAACAATATTATGTCAAATCATCTTGATTAAAAAATTTTGTCATATAAAAAGTATTAAATATTAAAAATTCTTAAATAAATTGATGGGTGTCACAGTACTATTAAGGGAACAATTATTGAGACATGAAAATGAGATATTAGATCTAAACTCCTAAATTATACCTTACGGTGGTGGGGAGGTAATTAACAATTTTTTCTAACGGGGTGCTGGCTAGTTGTGTGAGCATAAAAATATGCTAGCTATTAGTTAACCGTTGTGGACAAAAGATGAATTATGGTAAGAAACAATCACTGTCTACTTATAACTCGTGATGGGAGGTTTTAAAATGAAAAAAAAAAAAAAAATACATTAATAAAAAAATCCTTTGATTTTGCTTGTAGGTTGCTTCTTTGTTGTTTAATTGAATTTTTTCTTTTTTTCCTTTTTTTTAATTGCTTTTTATATAAATTTTTAATTTTGTAAGAGTTTTTTTCTTTTGAATATTTTTGCATACTAATAAAAGCTGTAGTTTTTGTAATTTTTTTAGGATTTTAATTTTAATAATGGCTTTTTTATCCTCGCCTTTTAGGTTTAATGTTTTGGTGTTTTCTTTTATGCTATAGTTTGTAATAATGGTGGTGGTTTCCCCACCTTCCAAATTAGTTTGTTACACGCCAGATCTAAGTCTGTGTGGTATTTTAGTTCTGTTAGATATGAATCTAGACGGATTTAGTGGTGACATTTATGCTACAGTTGGTAGCCTTTCAATCGATCCGAAGTTTCCATCAATTGTAGAGGAACAAAAGCCTTATGCGTGCTCGATGGTGGTATGTCAATGTACTATCCTATTTTCAGGCCTCAGACATCCGTTTTTTCCTTTTGTACGTCATTTGAATATACCAATAGTATCGGTTTTCATTGAGGGTTTTATCTCTATAATGCAAGGTCAGTCATATGTGTTTGTAATTTCTATTATGAATTGAATGAAATTTCCCCTAAAAAAACAAAAAAAAACAAAAAAACTGTAGTAATTCTTTGGATTATTCCGAAGAATCATTGTATCCAAATCTAGTGCTTTTTATTTTAGGTATGAGATTCAAGCAAAACGATACAATTTTTGAGGGGGGAAAGAAAAAGGGAAAAAAAAATGGATACATTTTATGATGCTTATATAAGACAAAATACAAAATACAAAATAATAAACTGAAAAAGAGAATAATTGATATCAAAATTTAAATCAATTACGAAACAATTTCTTTGAATCACATATGTATACGCACACACAAATCATTGAAAATATGTGGTCAATTGCAAGTATAGTTTGAAGGTAAAATTTCACACTTAATCTCATCACAAGGTGAAAAATTCAAATTCATTTATTTCCAAGTTCAAAAAAAGAAAAAAAAAATCGAAGTTTAGAATATGAATTCTAATGTCTCATATTCAGGAAAAAACCAAAAAACAAAAACAAAAAATAAAATAGACAAAAACAAAAAGTTACAAAAGATTTATTGTGCTCTTAACCTTTGGTTTGGATGGTGGGAAATTATGCCTGGAAGGAGGGTGAAAAAAAAAATAAGGGTCGTTTTCTTTTTCACTCAGGAAAGAAAAATGTCAATCAAGGGTACAACAGTACCAAGTCACGCTGAAACGATAGATTATGGGAGCAAATTTTCAAAGTAGGCAGGCAATGAATGCTGAGTGTATGGTCACCATTTGTTTTTGGATTCGTGGAAAATTATATTTAAAAAAAAAAACAAAATAAAAATTTTGGGTAATTTTTAATTTAAAATGAAGTGTAATTTTCCATGCAAATTTCTGATATACACATGTACTGTATCAAAGGTCCCAAATTTAACTTCAGAAATCAAACAATAATTCGTCGAGACTGTGCAGGGTTGCCCATGCATAGTCATTCCACGAGAATGACTTTGTCGTGAAAAGATAATGTATACATGTTTCTGAATTTTTAACTCATAGTAAAATTAAGAGTTTAATACATTTAAACTTGAATTGATAAATTCTTGGTGGTGAAATACTTATTATCACTTTATTTTATCAATTGTTAGATTAATACGGCGGCGATTTGAATACCCCTATGATGAGAGCTTTTTTTTTTTGCCCTTTAATTTTACGATAAGAATACTCTTATACACATATATATGGATTCAGATCTCTTGTTCAATTGTTAATATTCTAAATAGTGTTTACAATTCATGATTTTAATCAAGTCAACTAAAGCCATTAAAAATATTTTAAAAATTATTGATTATACATTATTTAAGACACCAAGAATAGATGGAGATTTGAGTATGCTTTCTGGTAATATGAATTAGAAAACATTACTCAACTTCCTTACATAACAGAAAACTGATGAGGAATATCTACTCCAGAGAAAAATTAAAAATCATGATATGCATTTTCATATCAAATTACATAAACACACACATATATATATATATTTATGAATAAAGAAAAGGAGAAAATAAAAATAAAAATAAAAAGGTGAACCAGAAATTGAGATGCTGAAAATGGCATCCATTAAAATCATGGGAGAACATATGTCAAAGGGCTAATATTATTGGATGTAAAAATCGGTATTATTTTCATGATATCAAAGCCTCAAAGACAAGTCAATCTGGGAATTATTAATATTATTATTATTTTTGTTCTCCTCATCCTGATGAAGAACATTCTGGTCATGAAGAAGATGAACTGATGTGAATCCATTATCCACACTCGGCCAAGAACCAAACCTACGGTCGACAAAGAACCCGTTAGAAACCGGGCCGACGGGGCGATGGCTCGGGTTCGAGGGTGCGGTCGGGGCTCGGGAGACGGCGACGTGGGAGGAGGAGAGTTCCCGGCTCTTCTTGGCCAAGGTCCGCTCGAGCTTGTGGGCGTTTTGGTGGCCGCCGAGGGCTTGGGAGCTGTAGAACTTGCGCTGGCAGTAGTTGCAGGAGAAGACTTTGGTGGGTTCCGAAGGGCTTTGGGAAGGAGAGGAAGGTGAAGACGAAGAGGAAGAGGAGTGGTCGAGGACGAGATCTAGGTTGAGAAATTGGTTAGTGGTGGGTAGGTTCAGGTAGAGAGAAGTGTTGGGGGGTTGGAAATCCATGGTTTTTTTTTTCTTTTTTTTGAGGAGAGAGAAAGTACTAACTAGGAGAGAGAGAGAGAGAGAAGAATGATAGATATATTGGGAGTTATGACGATGAATATGTGTTTAAAGTGGGGGGGTGGGAGAGCATTATATGGAGTTGTGAAAGTGAAGCACTGTTTTCTTGAGACTAGAAATACTAATATGGAGAGAGAGAGAGAGAGAGTTAGAGAGAGAGAGAGAGAAAGGGGGGGAGAGAAACAGTTTGCTGCAAAAGATCAACAGGGAATCCATATGTTGTCGCCCCCATTAATGGCAGCATTAGAATCCCCTGTCGGTCCATTGATAAACAAATATATATATATGTATATGTATGTATGTATGTATGTATGTATGAAAGAAAATAATAATTTGAACAAACATCTAGAGACTCTCTTTGAAAAAATAAATGTGGTGCATGGAAGTTAAAAAACTAGGGCAGATTTTTTAGCTACTTGATGATTAATAAGAGTATATATTTCCTATTTCAAAATTGATTAATAGATTTTTTTTTTCAAGCACATTATTATGTAATGAAACTTTATATATGTATATGCCTTATATATACAACATTAATGCAAGTGTGTAATTGATAATTAAATTGGTAAAGAACACCCTAAAATTAGGCTGTAGTGAGCGTAATCAATATAATTGTACCAAATTAAATATTAGAAACATGTGTCAATTTTTATTTTTTATTTTTGATTATAAGCCCTTGATTTAGTTTACTTTTTTCTGGAAATGCATGTTAGGCATTAGTTAGTAATTTTATATTTATTTATATTTGATTCTCCATCTTTAACTAAAAAAAAAATTTTTGAAAAGTAAACAAAAATATATAATTAGATTTTAAAAAATCAATCAATTCCAATATAAAAATTTTAACTGACGAACTAAACAGAACCTTAACTTTATCATAACAAATAGAGCTCAAATTCTCCTTTCCTCTAAAAATTTAAAGTTTTCTTTATTCTTTCTTTTGAAAATTTAAAATTCAAAAATATTTAGAACCGACAAGGCATTTTTCAGTAAAATAGATCACTGTTAACATTCACTAAACATATGGCTTCTATGATATGACCATAATTTTATAAAAAAAATTTGAAATAGGTAAAACTCTATACTCTATGTCACTAGCTAGCTAGTGAAAACAAAAATATATGTGAACCAATTTTCAAATTGCATAGAGAAAGTAGGAAGAATACAAAATATGTGTAGGCCATTTTAAATATAATATAATATAATTAATTAATTAGTTTAAATATTATTGTATCTTTTTTTTTTTTTTTTTGGTGTAAGTACTAATCTAATGATGGGTCCAAATCATATTCTGTCCTTACGCAGGTGTTGACATCACATCACCAATGTAAAATAATTATCCACTTCCCATTACTAGTATTAAATGCCAAACAACATAAACTAATCTTAACTAGTCTAAACAGGCAAAATGATAGAGGGGTGACTTAATTATTAATTAATTATTAAAATAATTGGTGAAGATTTTTTATTTTTTTATTTCTTTTTTTATCGTGTGTGGTGCAGTGAACCACCATGGCAAATCAGGACTACTGTCTCTCAGTAGTCTTGTAACAGTGAACCCATACAGCACAGCTCAATGTCAGCCTGACCAAAGACACAAGCTTCTTTGTTTTTGGAGCCTTCTGAGTTCTTTATTTCCCATTGTTCAAGGTTTCAATTCCATTATGAGAACAGGGTCACATATATGTATGTATGTGTATATATGAATATATATACATAGGAAAGGGTTACGGTACAACACCCCTCATATACATAGCTTATAGCAAGATTTAAGTTATAATATACTAATAAAATTAATTCAAATACAATATCTTTGAATGGTATTATTATATATAAATAGTAAATGTGATAAAATCTTAACAAAAAATTGCTATGTACAATTAATTAATTGTTACAAATTCATAAATATAAAGGTACAAGTGCTGCATGGTATGCAGTATTGTATATGAGATATTTTCTCTATATATAATAGGAACTATTCTTTTGCCATACCGGCAAGTACTAGTGCTTTTAGCTACTTATCAATGTTTTAATGATTTGATCTAATATGATTATAGAAGTAAGTTTTTGTGTCAGCATTGTAAATTTTTAGTGTGAACATTCATATATCAGATCGTTAAAAAATTAATAATTTAAATAATAATGTACCTATATGGATACATACATTATTTATATAAAGGGGAAGCAAATTAAGAATCATTTTCACGGTTTTGTCTCGACAAGTTCTGGCTTAAATGTATTTATTTTTACAAAAACAATTAAGTTTCATCATTAGGGGTGAAGAACTTAATCCATAGTTTTAATTAATTAATTAAATTATATAACTGATCAGTGTACTGATGACTGCCGTATAGCACGTCTAGTACTTCTAATCTTTTACAAATAATTCAGGGATTTGTTTTATTTCCCCTTGTCCCTTGTCTTTCAAGGGGAATAAGTTGACTAATAAATAATGGAATGTCTATCTAGCCCTTTCTTTTTTTCCAATGATGTGGAAGATGAAAAGATGAGATAATATAAATTATTTTTTTCAGGGGAATTTTCTTGTAGAGCATTAAAATAAACTCTACCGATACATTAACGTCAGATTTTTATTAAACTCAATCATTAAATTGTCAATTTTTATTTTTAATCTGCCATAATTTAGGTGATCTGATGATATTTAAAATTGTGGCTTATCGTCAAAATCTCAATGTTTTCATCTTCGATTTCATAAAGCTTCTAATAAATTATGACAAGTTAATTAGTGCCATATGAGGCCGAGTTTGGTATTTCTTTCTTTCTTTTTTTAATTTATTTTTATTTTTGAAAACTCCTGATACTAGGGTAAAAACTATTGGATTAATTGTAATGTGATCAATTGCTTCAAGGAAAGCAATAAATTTTTTAAGTAAATGTGAATCTAATAGATTTGTACTTGATCAATTAAGTCTAGTTATTATAGGCATAGTTTACCGAAAAATCTACATATGACTTTAACTCTCTCCAAGTTAAAAAAATAAAAAATTAAGTCATGTCTCATATATTCCTAAACTTTGTTTAATTAAATTAATAATCTTGTTACTCGAAAAATGTAGGTAAGTAGTGTAAAAGAATACTCATAATCCAAACACAAGGAAATCTATATTTCTTCATGACTCCTAGTACCTAAAATTAGTAACTTTTTTTTTTTTTCCTTTCAAATGATGAGAGAGAAGCCATAAAAAATATATTATAATTTGAAAATATGTTTCTCAAACTAATTGTTCATATATAAGAACAGAGTGGCTTTGATTTTTTAATTTTACTTTTAAAAAAGTCTTATATTTTTCTCATTTTACCACAATTAAAAATTGATTAACCTTGCCTTCTCCTAAAAGCTTTATCATTTAATGTATGTGTCCTACTAAAACAATAAGTGGGCTCCGCATATGTTATGTCTTACAGTAGCGGAGGCAGGAGGTGCGAGTGGAGGCTGTAGCCCCTACTAAAATTTACCAAAATTTTTTTGATAATTTTTACAATTTACCTCCATTAAAAATAAAAAATTTTCATATAGTTCATACTTTACCCCCATTAAAAATAAAAAATTATCACGTAATTCCCTACTAAAATTTATTTTATGTTATAATTTTACTGATTTGTCCCTCACTAAAATTAAAAATTATAATATAAATCTACTAAAATTAAAAATTCTCATATAGTACTCGTTAAAATTTATTTTATCTTGAAAAAAAGAATTGATGTACATTCTACTAGAAAATAAATATTTATGACTCCGCCCTTAATGTCTTATCTGTTACTACAATTGGCGTATAATATTGTGACATAGTAAAAGCGTATATAAATATACACATATAGATATATGCGCACTAGCTAGTAACTATTTGTCGGATCTGGTGCTAAGCAGTGCCGTAGAATGGCCTCTCTCGTACAAAAACTAAACTAAAGGACTAAACTGAACTAGTAAAGGATGGAAGTGCCATAACTATTTGCAGAGAGCAGTGTTGCTAGACCACAGTGCACTCCACATGGAACATTTGAGTAAGATGTACCCAAATTTAAAACACAAATTTATAAAAATAAAATAAAAAATAAAAAATAAAAAAATAAAAAGAAAGAAAGAAGAAGAAGCTAAGCCAAATACTATGATGGCGACCGTGTCATTCATCACCCCCGGGTATTGTCAGAGCTAGAATGGCAAGTCCCATGATAACATGGTTTTGGGAATCTTTGAGTGCATCAGTGATCCACGAGTACTTCTTATCGCCCATGATGTCTTGTGATAGGTCCTACAACATTTTTCTTCTTATTCTTTTTCTTTTCTTTTTTTTTCCTTCGGTATTGATCCGAGCTCGCCCACTTTATTAATTAAAAAAAAAAAGAAACTTTATTAATTTGAAAAAAAGAACAAGAAAAAAAACTTTTTAAGTTTCGAATTTGGAAGGTAAGAGATCGTTTAGTCGGTCTATTTGAGTTGAAGTTTTGGAGTTATTTAGATCGGAATTGAGTTGAATGTTAAAATGATGTGTTTGGCTGAAAATGAATTGTTTTGAATAAAAATGTGCTCCGAAAAAAAAAATCAATATGGATTTCATTTTGTTCCTTCCGAATTTATATAGAATTTAACCAACAAATAAATAACTTCTCATTTTGACCTCAAATAACAAAGTTATAGGTTTTTAAAATTTGAGTTTTTAAGTCAGAGTTTAAGATGTGAATAGGAAACTGAGTTTAGAATTGTTTGATTAGAGTAAACTAACTAAACATGTGCTAAGACTTTGAATCTTTTCTTTTAACCCACTGAGCTAGAACCAACGGGGTTTCTTCATGTTTTACTCTCTCTTTCTCTCACACATTTTTTGTATGAAATTTGCCATGAAAATTATCTTTTTTCATTGCTATAGTGAGAAGCACAATATTAGTTGTTGAATCGATCTAATTTATAATAAGAACAGTTTTGTGTCGCGTGATAACATAGACACTCATGATATATAAGATCGTGGAAAAATTTATCCATCTTAGACTCCGTGTTATAAAATTTAAAAGAAACATATTATATTTATAAGATTCCGTACTTAATCGTTAAACTTGTATCACATTCTGTCAATATTACATTTATTTTTTTTATTTTTCACAATTCTATTATGATTTTAATAAGATCCAACTTTAAGAACACATATAATACTCTTAGACATATTCCATATGTGTGTGTGTATATATACATGCATATACGATAAAAATAAAAATAAAAAACCATTGGCATTTGTTAATCCATGAACTTCAAAGATGACTGAAGGGATCACATGGGATAAGGGACAGAAAAACCCCTCCCAGAGGAACAGACAAATAATAATTAGGACCTTATATTATATCCCCCATATGATCAAGGCATATATAATCTTCATTTACTGACTTAGCTATATATAAATAATTGTTTTGTGTATATCAGCATGATTGCGGGATCATAATCTTGCAGGTCGGCTATGATTGCGGTGAACTTTCTCTGAAATCACAGACAAACCACAAACCAAAAGAAACTACGTACTGGCCGTTTCAGCTTTTTTATTTGGGTAAATATATCTGCATGCATGTATATATATATATATGTTTGTGTGTATACATATGCATAAATATATAATATGGTCAGTCAATTAGTCATGAGACTCCGAGCGAAGGAACATTAATTCCTTCCTAGAGGCTAGAACTTCACGTTAACAAAATTAGTCAAATGTGATGTGTCTCTTAATTTGTGCTTAGGAGCACTAAACTCTAAAAGCGTCATTATTAAACTAATCTAGATTCGGTGTATGTTTAATTTGTTTAATTAATTACATATTCATGTTTAATTCATTTTCAAAGTTTTTCCCTCCTGATCCATTAAGAATCTTTAAAACAATGTGAGAAGTTTTGACAATGAATCCAGATCTTTTGTCTTATTTTCTATTTATTTATTTACTTGTTTAATCCACTTTTTTTGTTTGTGTCATCTAAATTGAACAAGCTGACTGATCATAATTTTCTTTTAAAAAGGATCTAACAAGATAGTAAGAAAAATATACGTTTCCCCTTTCTATGTAAGTCGCAAATATTTATTAAAAACGTACTTTTGTACAAATGCCCCTAAATTTTTTGGATTTGTCAATTTGGTTTCTAAACCCTTTTTTTTTTTTTTTTTTTTTGTTTTTTTTTTTGCCACCAACCACCCCTGAACTTGTAATTTTTTTTTAGCACTATCAATTCTATTTGCTCAAATATTTCATTAAAATACGGTTTTTTTGCATATGACTTGCACATTATAATCTAAGAAAATCATTGGTGATTATTTCTACTCAATTTTAGTATAAATTCCTTTGATAACTTGAAACTAATTCAATTACAATCAAACAGCTCAAACTTAATCTCTATAGCCAATCTAAATTAAAAAATAAAATAAAAGAAAACTAAAAAACAATCAAAAGCAAACAAAACAAAAAAGAAACATCAAAAAGAGAATCGTTGAGAATGCTCAATTAAAACCATCCCCTTACAAGCACTAAGCTTGGAAGAGGTTGTTTTCTCTCCCAGCTCATTGTTCAATTTTCTTCTCAAAGCATTCAACTAGAAATAGCAATTTCCATATCTTTTCAAGCAAGCATTTGATTGTTGAGTTCACATTCCACTTCATAGTTTTGTTCCTTCAAAAAGTCTTCATCTACTAAATTATGGCCCTACAATTGCAGGGCTCCATCTTGTTATCATTTTTGGAAATATGTTTTCCCCGTTTTTTGATAGTCACATAGTAAACCCCTCATTATCCATTACTTTATCATTTGTAGCAACTATGTTCATCTCATTGCAGGCAGGAATGGCAGTTTTCCCCGAGGGGCTTCAATCTGAATTGAAAGGGGATGGGGGACAATATTTGGGGACGGGAACGGAGTCTTTTCCCGAATAGAAAGCAAGGCGGGATGGGAAAGGATCCGTAACCCCGCCTCTATCCCGATATACATAAATCATATTTATTTATATTACATATATATATATATATATGTATGTTAATAACTTTTTAAACTTAATTAGAATGTTTTAGTTTTGTTTAAGATACTTATCCTTTTCACCAAAAAAAAGAAGGAAATAAAAAGTTTATTTTAGTTAGTAACCTTACTTGGCTAATACGAAATAAAAAATATATGATATTTCTTCCTTGTTTTAAGTTATGTAATTTTTTTTAAATAATGTAATTTTCAAATGCATAGTTATATAAATGGAGAATGTAATGGGTATGAGAAACGCTCCTCTGACAGGAATCCCCGCTCCCAACCCATCCCTACTTTTTAAGTAGGGATGGTGACGGAGATGGGAAGGGGGATGACTTTAAAGGGTAGTGATGGGAAGGGAAGCAATCTCCACCCCGCCCCTGTCCCGCCTTGCCATCCCTACTTGCAGACAATATTAGTAAGAGAAATTTGAGGATCACAGGAAAGTGCATTGGAAATTATGCCCATAAAATGAGTGACTGGAATTGGAACACTTTCATTATTATTAGGGGGAAGATCAATATCATAAGAGGGTTCATGTTCTGAGTCTAATGCATTTCATTTAAACATTTCACGTAATTTATTTTGGATGTCAAAATTTACACGTAATTTAATTTAGATGTCAAAATTTTAATTGAAGGAACACCTAATGAAACGTACAACGACTATGAACTCTTTAGTTGAATTATGTTTTTGAAAAGTTTAGGTCGTCCATCCTCTTTAAAAACGACATCCACATCTTTCTAATTTATTGCTTTTAAATTTGAAATTTCACCACTTATGAGCAGATGGACTCAATTTTAGTTTTTATTTTTTCGCACGAATCTCTCACAAAATTTTATCCTATGATGAACTACCAACCTTTTTAAAATATATATTCTAAAAAGGTGGGAAAACAAAAAGGTATGCCCAAAGGCACAAGAAAACGAAATGAAACTAAAAACAATTCGTAAAATAAGGAAATAATATACCAAGAGGGAGACGGTAGAAAAAATGAATTTTCCAAGACCTTCGTCTAATCTTTTCCAATTTCCCAAAACCGTAAACAATATGAAGAAAAATATTGCTTAGAAGTGTGATTGGTCAGCCTTCACACACACACAGACATATATATATATATATATATATATGTGTGTGTGTGTGTGTGTATTCATATATTATGTTGCATTCTCCCGATGGCCCTTTAAAAAAAATAAAGATCTTGTAACTTTCAATCAATTTCAGTGGATAAAATCAGTGCATTCCAGTTTCAATGTCATATTTAAAGAGCAATTAAATACGTATCTTTCAAGTCCAACTTTATATCAATTTAATTCTTTTGCTTTATGATAAAGCTACAAAGGTTTCTATTTTAAGTGTCACGAATATATTTCAATTTCATCCCTCGTGTATTTCAATTAAAAAAAAAAAGTACAAAATTACAAAAACACACTTCAAATAATTTCTGAATAAGATTTTAAGAAAGAGTACATTTAAAAAAAATCTTCTTCGCATAATGTTTATAAAGGAAAACATTTAAATTTTTTTAAAAATGTTTCCAAACTGTATTAATGTTATTTTTGTCCTTTCAATTTATTTTTGTGTTCAAAAAGTGTAGGTTGAAATTAAAACATATTTTTCAATTTTAAAATATAACTTTGTAGCTTCTGAAAAGAGAGGGATAAGTGAGAAGCGTTAAAGTTTATGTGATTATGCTTTTTTTTTTTTTTTTCCCCTCTCTTAATCATAAACACTAAAGAAAATCATTTTCCACAACTTAATGTGGGGGGGGCGGGCGGGCAGATTGATGTGTCCGAGTGTACGTGCGTGGCTTTTATCCAGGTTGATGTGTACAAGCAAAAAATATATCTCCATTATCCTGATGTCCTTATTTGCTCCCACTAAACCGACTCAAACGTTCCAATAATCTTTTTTCCGGTTTAAATGTTTGCGTCATGGTTTGATGCATATAATCTAACATCTTTTCATTACAACAAAATGCAACCTTATGTACGAATCCATTTGTCATATAATATTCAGAAATAAAGATAGAGAGTCACAACTCAATCATGTACCAATTCAATCACATCATCGTTGGTTAAAAATGTTTTCAAAATCTGAGAGTGTTTTCATTTCCCTTTAATAAGTGGAGTTACAAACCCACACTATAATAATAATGATGATGATGAAAAAATTGTCAAACAATAAATTAAGTTATGGTAAGAAGTCATATGGTCGCAAGACTTTCTGAGGTGGATTAGGTTGAGTGAGCATAAGGAATATTAATACCAGTTAAATTAAGAAAATAACTCTGCAATATTAGGCGGATCACGTTGAGTAAGTAGAAGAAGCATTCATACTCATCAAATCAAGAAAAATAACGCAACAATATTATGACAGAGAAGTTGATCAATAGGTTCTAAATCCCAAGAGGAGAAAAAATCGATAAGTATGTGCAACCATTTAGAAAGATTATGGAAATTCTAATATTAATTGAGATATATTACGGGACTCAATAATCTTCGAAGTTACATAATCACTTATTTTGAAAAGAAAAACTGCCTATACTTATAGTGTTCATAAGGGGAAGCTTCAAGACACATGATAAACAAATTGGTGTCTCTGACTAATCTTACTCTGCCTTTTCCTGGGCCTCGAATTCGCACCATTTACTTCTACCAATTATCAGGGATTGATTGAGGAGAAAATACAGAAAATAGATCTTTTTTTAAAAAAAACGTTTAAAGTAATTAATAGCATATTTTAAAATGTTTGACGTAAATAGCATATATATTTATGATAAAATGTTTATTTACAATTAAGGATAAATTTATCGTAATATTTACCATAACTATGATATATACTGTCAATATGTTATTTGCAACAATACTTTTAAGATAATTTTTGTCGTAAGTATGCTTCACAAATACACTATTTACTATGCATATGCTAGTTATTATCACCCAAAAAGTTTTTTACTTTTTATTTTTATTCCTAGAGGTTTTTGGCCTATTTCCCTCCTCCCTTGATTGAGTTGTTTAAATATAAGTGTCAATCTAATTAAAATGTGTTAAGTTTCAAGTTTTAGTGATTCCTTTCTTTCTCTTTGCTTTTTTTTTTTTTTTTTTTTTTTTTTTTTTAATTTTAAGGCGAGAAAGAGTTGCATGTGATGGGAAAATGAAAATTATAAGGATTAGATAAGAGAATATATGATGAGATAATTGAGTCTTCAATAGTAGTTTTTCTCCGGGACAAGGGGAGATTATCCTAAGAAGAGAAGGACTGATTTGAGAATAGTACTGGACATTTTGTGTTTTGTCGGGTCTTACAAAAGAGGCCGGTGAGTTAAATAGATATGTACATATATATATATATATATATTGTGATCTTATGGCCGATCTCTCAATGAGTACTCTGACGACTAGCTAGCTTTACTTCTTTCTTTTGTCCCAACTCATATATATACATATATACACGTTGATTATGACTTTCACTACAGTGCATGCATTTACTCATCAACAATAAAACAGTCTCCTATCTGGCCATCTCTCTCTATAAACATATATATATATATATATATATATATGTCTGTCTTGCTCATGTCGTAAATCTATTGGAGGATTTTCAGTCTTTGAGTCGATGATATTGTTGGTTGAAAGATATATATATATATATATATATATATATTTATCTTATCCGCAGGCTCCAAAGAATAATGCTGCATATACGAAACCATGTTCACTAGTCTATATATATTTTGTGTTCTCTGTTGCTGCTTCTTTGTTCTACTTTTTACCTGCCAGTGCCAACCCAATGGGATTTATTTATTTTACTTATTTGGAGTTATGATCACGAGGTGTATGGTGAGTCTATTCAGCTGTTTGGGCCCACATTATTACCAAAAATCATGAAGTTGAAGACATGCGTTAATGAGATCGTATATCACTTCTCAAACCGACTATTATTTGTCACTTTAATATGGCAAATCAGGTTTAAAATTTTCGTATTTCAAATTTTTAATGATGCATTTTATAAATCACCCAGGAAAACTGCATAATAAAATTGAATTGTGTATGTGCGAGTAACCAAGGAGCAAATTCTTTTTTGCGAAACGAGAACACCCTAACTAGATTGCCTAATCAGAAGAACAAGAAATTTTTGCTGTTGTCTTCTTTGCAGTCATTGATGGAAACAACTTAAGGCCTAAGCGGGCTTGAGTTCCCCTTCAAATTTGTTTTCCCTTCATATTTAGTTATGTATATATATGAGTCTATGTACAAAGAAATTGCACAAAACCCCCTTAAAAAATGAAAAATCTTATTTATCCCTCAAAATTTTTTCATGTAGTTATTAGTCCCTTTAATAAAATTTTCTGGCTTCGTAATTGTAAAGTAGATGAATAACATTTCTAAAAAAAATAATTAAAAACATATGTAGATGAAAGGAAATTCAATCCATGTGCAGAAAACAGGAACATATGTGATATATGTGTATGTGTGTGTGTGTGTATATATGTATGTATATACATGTGTATATATTAAAACAAAGAAAACAAAAGACAAGTAAGGAAGAAGACGGCATCAACGTTAGGTTAGGTCCACCATCCATGCATGCTTGATATTGGATCCATTCAATTCAAAATAAAGTCATTGATGCGATTTTGAGGTTTAAAAGCTAGCTAAATCGCACTATCAAGGATGGAGATAGACTTTATTACGTTCTTCTAACTACTTTTCTATATATATATATTTGTACGTATCTATATTTATGTAAAACATGCTTTTACATTCCACGAGCAAAAAGAAACTGATTTATATCTCTCCAATCTAATGTAATGTTTTACCTAAATCTTACTTGTTTTCTCTCGTCGTCAATCTTTATATAAAATATCTATTTGGCTTTGGTAGTCTCAAAGTTGTTCTAAACATCATTTTGGTTCGTTAGTTCACTATCACAGGTCAGAAATCCATCTATATCTAACAAAAACATGTCTTTTTTATTGGCTCATTATCTTCTTGAAAGGTCCTAGCTAGCTTCTAAATGTTTACGTCTCTCTCTCTCTCTCTCTCTCTATATATATATATATATATATATAGAGAGAGAGAGAGTACGGTTTGGCTGTTTCTGAAAAGTCCTTTATTAATGATTAGTACTTGTTAATTCTTCTAGCATTACAATTAGGTGCAAGTAATCAAGTCTTGTAATAATAAAACTTCTATTATCGTAGCTAGTCTCAATCTAATTAAGTTCAAAAGTCTTCTAAGCTATATTTTGACAACAAAACCTAACTAGCATTTGGCAACTAGTGTTGGTTAAACTGATTCTCTCTAATTATATATCTCTCATGGGTAGATATCAAAACTTGTCTTCAAACAAAGGTCACCGTAATTGTGATTTCTATCAGCAATATTAGTTTCGGGGGAAAAAAGAAAAGAAATTAGGAAATTGGTAATTAAGTATTCAGATTATGTATTTTTCTTGACATAATTAAGATCATCATGCTACATTATCCTAGAGCTAGCTCAGTAAATAAGAAGAAGATTCAGGATTTTATGTCTCACTGTAGTAGTTTTCTTCCGAAACTTTTATCTTTAAAAAAATAAACACACACACACGTACATATGCTAAGTACTTTAATAAAATTTCTACTTTTATAAGGTGATATGAGTTTCTTTTTCAAAAGTAAATGGCTATATGAGATTAAATATTGTTTAAAATGTTAAGATTCTTATGTGATTTTTTTATAGAGTAAATTGCTCGTTTGTTCTTAAACTTTTTACGAAGTTGCTATTTGGATCCTGACTTTTCTTTTTTTATTTTTTTTTAATTTTTTTTTTGGGCTAAAAAGTCACTAAATTCTTTAAAAGTGTGTGAAATGGTCATTTTTACTTTAAAAAAAGGTTAAAAATTAAACGGAATAGATCACATGTATAACATACATGAAAGCTAAATTATGTGAATTTTTTTCTTAATTACCCTTAAACATGCTCTAATTACTTTTTTTCTACCGAATGCAGCAGCCCCATGTGCTGGATAATATACAAGTCACTTTTAATCTGCTATAAGACAAGTGCAAACGAAGAAGGCCAACACAAAAGGTCCTTTTGTGGTAGGTGGCAGACAAAAGAGCAAGAAAAAGTTGACCCTCAGATTTTGACACGTTGGCTATATTGGATGCTGACGTGTCCGTGCCACCACTCAGGGTCTAAGTGGGGGATGCATTAAAATAAATAAATAAATAACTCCCTTAATTTTTAATTTTTTTTTCCTAAATAAAGGATCTGGTGATGGTTTCATCATTTTCCATTTTTAGACTCCACACAGGCAGAGATAACTCTTTTGGGTTGACAAAGGATTCAACCTTAAAGATTTCAAGATCTTTAATATTGAATCTCACGCCAACCTATCCACCCTATGTGGGCTACCTAATTAGTGATCACTTTTGTATTCCTCAATTTATGATCTCTCGCTTTCTCTCTTTGTTGTGTGATTGGGAGAGATTAGAGGGAAAAAAAGAAACACTTAAACCAAATTTGGAAGATCGGCCAACTAATTATAAGGGCAAAGAAATTCAGATTCTTAATGATATATGATTATCGTTATTAATGATATTTGAACATGATATTTGTTTTCTTATTTTAACCTATAATAATCACTTTAGAAATCTACATCTCTCGATATTAATTTTTAAAATTCTTTGAATAACCTTTATGTTTTCATGTGGGATCTAACAGTGGTTAAAGTGAATGGAACTATTTCGAAACCCTAGATAAAGGTAGAGTCAAAATGGATGGCGACAAAGTCCTACGGTTGTTCATCAATTAAAAGCCGGCGGTTTCCGTCGGTTTGGTCACTAACTGAATA
This sequence comes from Ficus carica, assembly GCA_009761775.1. Lineage (NCBI taxonomy): Eukaryota > Viridiplantae > Streptophyta > Magnoliopsida > Rosales > Moraceae > Ficus > Ficus carica. The sequence goes on along the minus strand of CM019740.1, from coordinate 1,089,395 downwards.
TCGTCGGTTTATGGAAAATGTCACCAACCACCGTGCCGAAGAAAAAAGCAACGGTCAATTTACAAACAAATGACCGCGGCGGTTTCTAGTGGTCAGAGTTTACGGTTTCTGACGAGGTCCTTTATATGGAGAAGGAGAAGAAGGATAGGGGTAACTAGCTAGCACACGTATTCTTCTATTGCCAGGGTTCTATCATCTATGAGACTAATTTAAAATATGGGCTTTAAGTTGTTTATTCCAAAAGTCATGCAAGAATGTCAGAAATTTGAAACCTCCTTATACCAATCATAACATTAAAGTTGATAATTTTGTCGTTTTATAACATTAAAAATTTTCTCTATTAAAAAATAAATGGGCTTTAAGTTATGGGCTTATGAGGCTACAAGTCATGGGCTTATAACAAGGTTGAGGTTTATGAGTCAAAAGTTAGAGGAAATTGTAGAAATAGCCTGTCAAATAAACCTCCTAAGGAATTTTTCCCCATCTTAAACATGATCAGGAATTTTGATCTTTAAGTATATTTGTTTCTTTATTTATTTTATAAAAAGACATTTTTACCCTTGATTAACTGATGGCATAATTTATTCCCCTTTTCTCCAGTGACGAGGCATAATTTTTTCAAGATGAGGTTAACATATATGTAATGGATAATTTCATGATTAATTATGAGCAAGTTTTCATATTTATAGGGTGGCACATGAAATTTTATTCAAAATTATAATACCAAATACTCTCCACAGAGTATGTGGTAGACTACCGGTGGTATTCTACTATAATACCTTTTTGATTTGTCGGGAATAATTTTGAAAAAACACATTATATTGACATTTGACTTATCTTATAACATGGTAAAAATCCTGAAGTCCACTATAGATGAGGTAATAGTCCAGAGGTGAAGGAAAGAAAGGAAAAAATGCTTAAATGCTTTAGGACAACCCTCAAAATCATCATATAACTTAAATGCTTGGGCTTAGACAGTATTCTTTAGGCTACAACAGGGAAATGAAAAAATGGAAGTGAAAGAAAATAAAAGGGAAAGGAAAGATTATGTTTTTCTTTTATGGTGTTTGGTATAATGGAATGAAAGAAAATAAAAAGATTATGTAATTACTATTTTGTTATCTATTTATATTATTTTCCTTTAAAAGCAGAGACAAAAAAGTAATTTTAGTAATTATTATGGACCTCACTACATTTTTTTTCCATCCTTATTTTCCTTTCCCTTCTCTTTTCCTTCTTACCAAACAATCAACTCCATCAACTTCCGTCACTTTTCCCTTATCCTTCTTCCTCACTTCCTCTTTTCCACCCTACCAAACATAGCTTTAGGGTTATATGCAAAAATTTCATAAATTTTACACCTCCTTATATTTATACCCATCATATAAAACATTAAAGTTGATAATTTTAATATTACGAAATGATAAAATTATCAACTTTAATATTAGAGTATGCAAAATTATAAAGAGATACTCAAAATATGGCTCTCCACCTAATTTTCTCTATCCGCTAGGGTTTGAAGTGGGGAAAAAATACCATTGAGAAAGAAATAAATAGCATTTTTACATGTAAACAATAAATTTTAAAATATTTGAAGTAAATAACAAATTTACAAGATACATGAGTTGTCTACTTCTTATAAATTTGTACTTATTAAATTTTATATTTACCTAATATATATTTTTTAATTTATCTAGTAAATTTACTTGAAATAGTTTAAAATATTGTTATTTATTTCAATTAGTTTTCTAAAAATACTATTTACTACAATTTCCCTAATTACTAGCAGAAATCGACGAAATTGACAAGTGACCACAAATCATCTGCTAGATTTAGTTACAAAATCGACGAGTGACCACTAGTCATCAGACGTTGCAGTCATCCACTAGATGACCACAGGTCATCTGTTAGTATTAGTCCTTTAAATATACATATGACCATTGTCGCAACTGCCGATCACTAGTGTCATTTACTAGATACCGAGTCAATCACTTGATTACCCAAAACAAAAAACAAAAAAAAAAAAAGCAAAAAAAAAAAAAAAAAAAAAAAACCTCTTAAATTAGTATCATGGCATGTAAATTTAAACAAGAAATAAAAAATATCCATATATAAGAAATTAAGGTTAAACTTTGTAAACTACAAAGTCGTCCAAAATAACACCATATATAAACTAATTTTCACAAAAGTTCATCACTTCTATATATATCTCTTTCGTTGGATATCCTAAATCAGGCTCCCCACGAAAGAGAAACAAATTCAGTACAAAAGGCTAGAAAATTCGTTCATGGCTTTTTAATTTCCCGGTTCACTTGCTTTTTTTTTTTTTTTTTTTTTAAGGAATAGTGAAAAGAGGTGGACAATAAAATAAAAACCCATAATTTTCCTAGTGATATTTTTCATCACACTGGTTTGGGGATTTTTGTCTAACTATATATGTCACAGAGGTAGACCACTTTTCAAGCCTAATTGAAAACGGTAATCCTCTGAATCACCCGTCACTCAATCCTTACACCAAACGCATGCTAAGAAAGATTAATGGGCTACTACTTCAGCAGCAAGCCTTGCTCTCAAGTCCTTCCTCAAGATTTTGCCTGATGGGGATTTAGGGATTTTGTCTATGAAGATTACCCTACCAATTCTTTTGTAAAACACGACCTGCATGATTATAAAAAAATAAAAAAAAATCAGCATATATATTAATAAGGATCAAATATATATTTAATATTTTTTGACAAATTGTTAGGTTGGTCTTAAATTTTTAATTTTGTGCAACTTTAATCCATATTCTTTTTTTCTTACCTGAGTGACTCTAAACTATGAAAAACGTGGTTTCAGTAGTTCATTTGGTCAATTTCTGGATGGAATCCATTAGTTAGATTACATTTTAATCAAATTACTAATGGATCTACTGCAAAATTTAAGTAAAGCGATTATTGTAACAATATTTTAATAGTTTAAAGATCATCAAAGTTATGAAAACAAAACAACAACAAAAAACAAAAAAAGGAAAAAATAAGGACCAAAGTCAAACTAACTTAAAAGTTTAGAAAATAAACAAGCAATTTACCCATATATATATATATATATATATATATTGCGTAGACAACAATTTTCGATCAGCATATGAAAATAAATTTGTGTACCAAATTTATATAGCCTCCAAATTAAATATTTTTACCTGGTCTGAAATGTATTTCTTGATATCATCTTCTGTGATTTTGGAACCATTTGATCTTACGACATACGCAACGGGAACCTCTCCAGCAGCTTCGTCCTTCATACTGCCCCCAATAAACAAACATATATAATTAATGTTATAATTATTAAGCTTACGAAAAACACAGAATTATAATGTTAGCCTTATTAACATAGGTGTCAAATAATTTTAATATGAGACCCTACCTAGTAAGAGAAAATTTATTTAACTTTCGAAATAGTAGGGAAAAAAAAAAAAGGAAAATTCGACAGTATAGATTGGGGGACCTCATGAATGTTAAAAGTAATCTATGACCATTACAAAAAATCTTATAATGAGATTTGAACTTTATATCTTATATTAAAATCATATATAAAATTATCCTTGTGTTATGCTTCCGATTAAAATACATCAGTAATCATTATATGTGTATAATATATATATATATATATGGATTTCTTTTTTTTTTTGGAAGTGTGAAGGAATATACGTATATATATATTCTACTTAAAGTATGTGCTACACATATGATTGGATATATTTAAAAAAATTATCTGATTAGGGGAAAATTAAAATAATACGTAAAAAAAATAGTGAAAAAACAACAAAAAAAAAATAACTAAGGACCTGAATTTTTTTTTTATAAAAAAAATGTGGCATGAAAAAAGACCAAAAATGAAAAAAAAAAAAATTTAACCAATATAAAAAAAAAAGGACTAAAATGAAAAAAATAAATAAAGGCTTAAAATAAAGATCGGAGGACAAAAACAATTGTATATGTATGTGTGTATGTATAGTCGTTAACTTTTTGGGGTTCACTTACGGGACAACAGCAGCATCGGAGATGTTTGGGTGGGCAATGAGCATGGCTTCAAGCTCAGCTGGGGCCACTTGGAAGCCTTTGTATTTGATGAGTTCCTTTAATCTATCAACTATGAAGAGCTCGTCGTCATCATCAATGTACCCTATATCTCCCGTGTGTAGCCATCCTCCTTCGTCTATGGTCGCCTTTGTAGCCTCTGGATCGTTTACGTAACCTGAAAAATACGCGTCGAACTCCCAATAAGCGTTACTACATACATACATACACGATCGTACATATTCGGGGAAATTTATAGTTTTATTTTCTTTATAACTGACGGAGCCAGACAGAAATCTCAGTGGGGGAACATACATACAAATTAAATAAATATAATAAATATATAAGAACAACAGGGTAAAGTTGTAGAGGTTATATAGAAATTTTTATTTTCAGTGGTGTAAAGCAGAAAAATCATTAAAAAAAAAAGTTTTTGAGTAAAATTAAAATAAAAAAAATTTCAGATGACCCCGACTAACCCTCATCTAAGTCCGCTCGTTTGGGACACTATGATATCATCTATCATCATACATTAATAAAATTCAGAGCTTATAATACTCATAGATGAGACTCGTTATTTATCAATTATTTTAATGTTCTAAGAGAGCATTTGCACATGGCAAAATCATCATTAAGAGCCTCAAAATTGTATGTGTGGAAATTGAATGAAGAAATTCTTCGGATCAAATACAAATAATTAGTTACACTATTAATACTTCGCATGAATATGCCTTTTTTTAATAATTAATAAATGTGACCTTTTGATGAGGCAACTTGTAACTTTCTTCAAACAAATTTGGTAATATTTAGCTACTAAAGAGGTCATAACTAATTTGTTGTATTAGTAGGTATTTATAAAAAAATAAAAAATAATAAAAATAAAAAAGAAAAGAAAAGAAAAGAGATAGGTAAGATATGATAAATATGAATAGTTGTTATGGTGTAGAGTATTTAATGATTTGTTGAGATTATAACCACTTCTACCTTGATCCTCTATCAACTCTCTAATCTATGATTCGTACTTTTCTTCTTCATCCACCATTTTTTTTTTTTTTTTGAAAAAAAAATAATTAAAGCCAAAGGACTTTTCCTCCAGATAATATTTGGTTGTTGGAAAGTAAAATCAAATTTCAAAAATTTGTATCAGCAAGAGGTGGGGTTAAAAAGAAGACGAAAGTCTAAAATGGTGAATATGTATGATGAAATAAAAACAAATAAAAAAGAAGTGTGTTTCTCTCAGGAAAACTTTTACTAAAAATAAAAAATAAAAAGCAAAAAGTCAATTTAGAGGAATACCCCTTACTTACAAGCACATAAAGATTTATGATCTTTCTTAAATAATATAAGATTTGGGTCCTCATTGTTTCCATCAATATCAATTTAAGAGAGGAACAATATTAAAAGAATAGACAAAAAAAAAAAGAAAAAAAAAACACACTAATAGACACATTTCCTAATTTACTCTAGAGAAACTATAATCTTTATTTTTATTTAAAAAAATACTAATCAAAATGTTAACTAGCCTTTTCTTTTTAAGCGGAAAAGTGCTTAGCAGCTAATCCTAAAGAATAATGAGTTTCAAAAATTAAGGTTATCTTAAATTATAATTAAGCTCATGAACTAATCTCTTTTTTTTTTCTTTTTCTTTTTGGAATAAAATTGCTGAAAAGTATATGGCAACGAATTCAATTAATCACGTTCTTTGCTTTCTTTTTTCTTATTTTATTTTATAGAAAAGTTAAATCCACGTAAGAATGTTAACTACCTTACCACCACCAAACTTGCTTATCAGAAAATAGTTTCGATCTTAGAAAACAAGTGGGATTTCAACAGAAATTTTTTTAAAAAAAAGAAGAAAATTAGAAAAATTAGTCTACTCCGTTAATTTCATCCTTCTTTAAGTTGATATATGTAATGGAAAAGGTAGGGCCAGAAATTTATCTCCCTATAATGATGTTAAAGAATTTATCTCCCTGTAATGACGGCGCCATTCCTTTATATTAAAAAAAATGTGTGATTTAGGATGATTATAGGTATAATTTAATGATAATTTCACATATAATTTTATCAAAATATATAGAGTTCGAATCTCTCGATCTTAATTTTATTTTTTTTTAAATCATGCTACGGAAATTGAAAAAGGCATATCGTGATTCATGCAAATAATAAAAATAGCATATAATACCTTTTCAAAAAATAGAGGGACTTTAATGCCCCCACACCAACTATGTGGTCTGAATCTGATGGAAGAGAATATTATTTTCTTTTTTTTCTTTTTTTTTTTGAGAATTACTATTTTATAGTTGGAAACATCTTTTCAACCAAAAAACAAAAAATAAAACAAAAAAAAAGGTAGTTATGGGAAAAGGATTGGTACTTAAAATATTGGCACATACCTTTCATGATTTGGCTACCTCTGATGCAAATCTCGCCGGCCTGGTTCCGTGGAAGCGATGCACCGGTGTCGGGATCAACTATCTTCATCTCGGCATTCCTAACAACCGTTCCACAAGCGCCGGACTTGATCGGGAAGGGTTCCTTGGCGAAGGCCAAGCACATCGACAGCACCGGTCCGGCCTCTGTCATACCATAACCCTGTACACATTTTGTTTGTTTTTGGAAATTATATTCACGTCAATTATTTCTCACTGTCACGCTTGATCATGTTGCTGTTTCTCTAGTAAGGTACCGGCCGGTTGGTAAAGCTTATTAAAAAACAGCCCATAAAAGATTATGTATGTAATAATTTAAAAAATGAATAAGTCGCATAGTATAAGATTCATATGTGGACTCACTTTCTTTATAAAAAAAAATTGCAATTTTATTAACTGGCTAAATCAGCCTTACTTTTTCAACCCAAAAAAAAAAATATAAATATAAAAAGCCTTAATTAAAAAATAATAACAATAACAATAATAATGGTGTCAGTTGAACATCAAACTAACCGGTAAATAACTTAATTGAGACTCACTTTCTATTAATTTTATTATTTTTAATATTATTGATATCTTAAAGTTATTTTTTTTTTAATTATGTATGTCTCTTCGTGAACTTGGAATTTAGCCCTGTGGGTCCCATTATTAACTATTGGGAAACTAAGGGGATGTTTTGGATACGCCATCCAAATCTTAAAATTATAATTTAATTTTTTATCTTTTTCCCTCAATTTAATATTCACACAGTTTTGTAATTCAAACTTTAAAAGTTCATAACTTTATATAAACAAGTCCAAATGAGATTTTTTTTTTAATTGCATAGAATTTTGAGAAGAACGAAACAAGCTTCATATTGAAATTTTCTTTCCGAACACATTTCAAGTTTTTACACTTTTAACTCTAGTAATTCAAACACCTCGATAAACGAATAATCAATTCAAATACAAATTCTACAATTCAAACTTTAGCACCAAACACATACTAAACACTAAATGATCATAGTACAAATGTCTCCAATCCGTAGGAAGGCTTTAGTAGATCCAATGGAAGGCATTGACTTGACTCTAGACTTTTTAAGCTTGCGTTCGCTATACCGATTTTAGATAGATTTTTTAGATTGGAATTAAGTTGATTTTTCAAAACTTAATAATAATTTTTGTTTTCTTAGGGGAATAAAAACAAAAATTGAAATGGACTTTTTGGATCTAAATTTGAGAGACAAACCTAAGAGTGCAATACGTGTTAGATACATATAACTACACGTACAAGTTGGTACATATATATATATAAACACACGTACAAGTTTGAGCAGAAACAAAGTCCTTTTACTAGATTCAATTGAAGAGAAGATATTAGTAATGATTCAACTAATCATTATGGGAAAGTTGGCGTCGCCCACCACACCTTAATATGAAGTAAATCCGACAATATTAAATCTATAAATAAAAGCCTACTTTCTATCTATGGATTATGGGACTTCGAAATCTTTTTTTAATTATTATGACCAATTACGTGTAAGATATCAGTTTTAAATGGAATGTTTTTCTTATTTTTTATAAAAATTTGTCCTCTATTATTGTTTTTTTAATAAGAAAAACAGTCCAAATTATTTGTTATAGTTTTACGATTGAAAAGTCAGACCACTACTCATGTATTTCCGATGCGAACATCATCTCGTGTCCATTTAAGTTGGACGGCAGCGATGACACTTCTATATAACTATCGACTTGTCATTTTAGCTTACTAATCATGATAGCTCCTTTTCCTTGGCCCCACAAAAATTAGTGGCTAATATCATAGTACTTAACGAAAACGCATATTTCTTAATCTTAATTATGTAAAAACAGCTAATATCATAGTACTTAAAGAAAACGCATGTCTTAATCTTAATTATGTAAAAACATACTTCATTTGTTAGCAGTATCTATCATAATCATTCCAATTTTTTTTAAAAAGAATAATATAGATTAAATAAAATTAGTAAAAAAATTTATCATTAATAACACCCTAATGATCAGTGTCGAAGTTAGATATTATTATAAGGGGATATATAGATGGAGATATGTACGAAAATATGTAGACTAAAAAGAAAGAAAAAAAAATTGAGAGGACTTGGAAGGGGCTTTATGCAAATTTATACAACAATATATTTCTATTTAAAAAAATAAAAAATGAGAAAGTTAAAAGAGGCTTAAGCAACCAGGCTTTCTTTAACTATATGGTTTTTAATGATTATAAATCTAACGATAAATTCATATTTAGCTTTATCATAAGATACAAAATTTGAATCTCTCATCCAAAAGTTTGAAAAGGAATAGCTCATTATTAACAATTTTTTTTTTGTTAATATTTAAAAAATGATTACGTCAATTAAACTTGGAAACATTAATATATTTACTTAAAAAGATGATATTACTTAAAAAAAATGATATTTTAATTAGAAATAGTAAAAAGGAAAAAGATGAATAATTTATTACCTGTCCAAGTTTGACATGAGGAAGCTTATCCTTGACGGCCTCCTCAAGCTCCTTCCCCATCGGAGCACCGCCGGACATGACGGTCCGAATCGACGACAAGTCGTACCGATGAAGGTCGGGGCTCTTCGCGATGGCCAAGACGATCGGCGGCACGAACGGCGCGATCGTCACCTTGTACCTCTCCATCAACTCCAACAACTTTTTGATATCAAATTTTTGCATGATCAAAATCGCCGCCCCAACCCTAAGCCCGCAGAGCAAAATCGAGTTGAGGGAATAGATATGGAAGAGAGGAAGCACACAGAGGATCACATCCTCGCTATGGAAGTATAAATTAGGGTTCTCTCCGTCAACCTGCTGAGCCACGCTCGTCACGAGTCCCCGGTGAGTCAACATCACCCCCTTCGGTAACCCGGTCGTCCCCGACGAATACGGCAGCGCCACGACGTCGTCCGGGCTGATCTTCACCGCGGGAATCTCCTCCTCGTCGGCTTTCGACATCTCCGAGAAATGAAGACATCCGTCGTACGGCGGCGCGTCGACGCACACGACCTTCACTCCGTTGCTGTCCGCGAAGTCCTTGACCTTGTCGACGTAGCTCGCCAGCGTCACGATGAGCTTGGCATTCGACGCCTTCGCCTGCTTGGCGATCTCCGCCGGGGTGTAGAACGGGTTGGCGGTGGTGCTGATTGCACCGACGTAAGAGGCGGCGAGAAAGGCGAAGACGAATTCGGAGCAATTCTGGAGAAGAAGCATGATGACATCTCCTTGTTTGATTCCTAACTTGTCGAGCCCTACTGCGACTCTGCGCGCAGTGAGCTCGACTTCTGCGTAAGAGTGAGTCTCATCTGTGGACCCGTTGATTAGACAAGGACGGTCCTTGAAGTGGGAAATGTTTTCGAAACAATAGGAGTGGAGAGGGAGGTGGTTTGGGATGTAGATGTCCGGGAGTTTGGACCGGAAAATGTATTCCTCTTGTTGGGTGTGGTGGGCGTCCATTGGTGCTGTTTGGTTGGAGGGAAAGTGAGGGAAAATGGGAAGGAGTTAGGAGGAAAGATTGATAAGGAGAAGGTGGGAATTTGGTTTGGTTTTTTTCTTTTTCCGATTACCTTCCCTGCTTTAGTTTACGATTTTGGTTCAAGTAATATACTCGTTGGTTGGTGATGACAGAAGGGAAGGATGTTCATTGTAATTATCAATTCTGTTAAGGGTAGAAATGACAAAATATGTCTAAACACATACATTTGTGGATGTTTGGGTCACATGACTGTCATAAATAATGGAATCCTTAGCCAATTACTAGACGCCACGTGGCAATCAAATTATATGCAGTTCTCTTACCTGGGAAGCTCCAAAATGTTTGAATTTATAACTCCTATTTATTATTTGAATATATCCCAAAAAAATGTACCATCAAAATAAGATAAGAACAAAGTATTTATTCATGAATATGGCAGGCTCTTCTATTCCTATTTATTATTCGGATATTTCCTGAAACATGTACTATCTAATAAGATGATTACAAACTATTTATTCATAAATATTGCAAGCTCTTTTACTCTCATTCACGCTAATTTCTCTTGGCTATATATATGGTTGTTTCGATAATTCAATTCCTACATTAAGACATATAATCCAATGGAATTAAAGAACAACATTAAATGTCATTTATGGTGTTAAGTATTATTCACTAATACGAAGTTCGTCATACACATTTATCTTAACATTTAATAATGGTGATATTTAATATCAGTGATATCCCTAAATATTTTTCGTATTTAAACTTGATTTGACGATCATCTAATTTACTCATCAACATCATCACTCACACATGGTGTTGGTAAAATTTTTTAAATAATGTGTAATCTTATTGTGTATCCTTATGTGCATGTTAATGTAGAATTTTTAAAACACTAAACATAAAGCTACTGAATTTGTCAAATAAAAACTAAATAAGAAAGAAATATTGTAGACTTGAAAAAAAATATTGTACTATCTATAGTTTTTGCGCAATAGTAATGTATTTTACATGTGTAAAATGTCGTTAAAACTTTATGTTAAAGAGTAGGATAACTAATTATTGTAATTTCAATCCACAACCATGACGGCAAATAAATAAGAAAGAAATTATTAAGTTGTATTATAAAAAATAAATAAAAAAAAAAAAAGAAGGACACTTTAAAATTTTGAAATGTGCCATAATTTTCACTTCAATTCCATAAGCTTTTAAGGTGGTTTTATGGTGGTCGTAAATGATTGGCCCATTCAAAAGGTCTTAGTATGGTTTCGGTTACAGGTGATCAGAACCCCACAGCTACAATGGGGTTGGTGAGGGCTAATTGGGTGGTGACAGGTATTTGGATTGGTTAAGTGAGGCTCACGTTTGACTTAGAGCCACCAATTTTCTGCCACGTGGAGGGTTCACCTAACCCGGACGCAATCTTCGTCCCTCTGAGGGTGAGTGTAGTAGAAGACATCACTCACCTACTCCAAAACTCGTCGTGATCGTGTTCAACTGAGTGCGTGTTGGTGACGTTATCGTTGCGTCACTGACTCATTCAACGTTGTTTTTCCTCGGCTCCGCTCGGTGTGAAATCGTTCATGCCCCGTCTTAAATACTCTAGGCTCCGTTTGATAAAACGATTTGAGTTAAAAATTTTAAGTTTGAGTTAGTTGATTTTTTAAAAATTAGTTATAATTTTTGTTGACTTTAAAAAAAAAAAAAAAAACTAAGATGAAAAAGTACAGTTTAGTTTGAGTTGAACTAACTCACCAAACAATGTCTTAAGGGTCCATTTGGGAGATGCGTGGAGATTGTGTTTTAAAGGTTATATTAAAAAGATGTGTTTAAAGAGAAAATTTTTAGAAAATTTATGTAATATAGAAAATCATAAAAATGTGAATTTGAAATAAAAGCATTATGGACTTTTATAGTTTTCATTTTTTGAAAATGGAAGAGAAGAAAAATTTGATACAAAATTAGAATTTTGAAATTCAAATGGTGTTTTGTCATCTGAAATTAGTGTCCCAAATGGACCCTAAGGGTGTGTTTACATTTGCTCGATGGGAGGGAGCATGAATAATAATGAATACAATTCGGAGTTAATATGATTCAGAGTGAGAATTTAGAATCTGAATAAGTTGATTACTTTGTTCTAAAGTTCAAAATCGGAGTCACTATAAATTATATTCATGTATTTACTTGAACTCAAAATTAAAATAAATTGTTATAAATTTAATTATTGACGATCCGTTTCTTTCCCCTTTGTTGGATTTTTTCCTTTAGGTTTGTTCTGACAAAGGATTTTAATGAGGCGCTAGAATTGTCCAAGTGAGTCCTCTAGGATGATAGTTTAGTAGTAGTTGTTGTGTTTTATCTCCTTTAAGAGTGGATTGTTTATTTAGTCAAACTTCTTTGTATTTTCATTTTTTATTATTAAATTCATTATAAGATGGATAAATGATAATAGTTTATGTTTACGCCTTTATTTGAAAAGGTATACAATTCATTCATTTAAGATATAATTTGTTTGTGATGTTCTATTTTTCTATTTGGCCAATTTGTTTTTTTTTTTTAACTTCTTTCTGGTAGAATCTATCTCGGCAATGTTAGGTGTGTGTTTAAGTTGGTCAACGGTGAGACTTGGTCTTGCTCATATCTCTTGCTCGAACTCGTTTTTCGCGTTGATTTTTTCTTACTAAAACTTAACTTCCGTTCGATTAGTCAGTTAGATATGAAATTTTTACATTGAAGTTGATTGATTTTTCAAAAATTAATTATAATTTTTGTTGACTTTTTAAAAAAAGAAAAAAACTGATATGAAAAAGTACAGTTTAATTGGAATTGAGTTGAAATATCAAATAAAGCATTAGTTTTACTTGGTATTTTCAACCTGCTTGCTTGAATTTTTTATTTTTATTTTTATTTTTATTTTTTTATGAATAAGACTGCATGCTTGAAGTTTAATTATCAACTGAAATGTATACCATATTTGAGGAGCACATTTTAGATTGTTAGATTGAGTCATATTTAGATATAAATAAATAAATTAGTATTGGGGTAGGAACAACAATTAAAACATTTTTTAAAGGGGCCAATTACCCAACTACTACAATAAAAATTTGATCACATATACCATAATTGTTCCTACTAAAAATCAAAGTCAACTATTAAAAAATAAAAAATAAAAAATAAAAAGAGTCAATTGCTTGGTTGTGACCGGATTTTGTGACCGTTTAGTCCTCATTCTTTTTTCGCCACAAAGGGGGTTTGGCAACGGAGGGATCTGCGGGTAGAGAAAGGAAGGTAGAAGGAGAGGAAATGAGTTTTTTAAATTCATGATTTCTTTTTAATTTTCTTTTTAAGATTTTTTATTTTGTTCTATTTTAGTAAGCTTAGTTTAATATATAAATCCAATAAAAATGAGGTTTCAGCCAAAAAAAAAAAAATAGGGATCAAAACATCACATAGTTTAAGAATCAACCGAGCAATTAAGTCAATTCATTGATGGTACAGAGTCCATTAAAAATGACCTTTTTGTAATTTTTTAAAGTTAAAATGGAGACTAAAATGTCCCAAACATAATAATTTAAAGACTAACCGAATAATTTACTCTTACTCTTAGAAAAATATATTTACTTATCTGGTCAAGACTTGTTTGGTCCTTGCCAAATTCTAAATACAAGATTACTATTTTGCATTTGCAAAGGACTATTAATTTACATTAAGAATTTCTCAAATGCCTGGTTTCTAGATTCCAAAGAACTAAACTTCTACCGAGTATATATTGATTCTTTTCGATTACTAAAATATAAATTCTGTAAGAAAAAAAATTAAGGGAGAAAAATAAAAATAAAAACATAAGAAACGGAAATCGTATAACGGATTTTTGTGGAGAAGAAAAGTGGAAGAGAAATTTAGCACCTGAGATTATTAGACTAATATGTGAGAGAGGGGTGGGGTCCAGTAGGGAGGCTTTTCTACCTTTGATTTTCTTTCATTTTCATAAACTAGTCGGTGAGACAGCAAGCAAAGCAGCAGGAGAGAAAAACATGGCAGTGACAGTCCGGTTACGTGACAGTCAAGAAAGGGTGGACGAAAATACACTGATAATTTAGTTTGGTTCACCGGTTTGAGTTGAGATTTTTAAGTTTGAAATGAGATGAGTTAAGTTTAGTTTAAATGATGAGTGTTTGGTAAAAAGTTTGAGTTGAGTTTACTGTTTGGTTGAAAAAGTTTAAGTTGAGTTGAATTGGAAAAACAAGGGCCTTGTTTGGATGTCCCTAAAATGAGCTGAATCAAATTTTTTGGGTTTGTTTGGCGTAACAACTCAAACCATTCAACTCAAACTTTTTTTTTTCTTTTTCTCAAAAAGTTTTTGTCTTTTTCCCAAAAATTTTTTTGTCTTTTCTGAAAATTCAAAAAATTTACTACTCAAACTTCAAAATTTCAACTCAACCCGATGAACCAAACGCACTAATTTTTTTTAACATTCTATCTTATATTTTAGGGGGAGTTTGGAATAGCAATCCAACTCTATTGGGGACGAACGATATTTTGAATGTGTCTTTTACAGTAAAAGTGGTTGTCTTTTCCCCAAATATATTTTTGCGTTTGCTGATAATTCAATATGAGACAACAAAAGTTTTTTTAAAATGCCTGTGAAATGAAATATTATACCCCATACTCACAAATATCGTTCGTCTCATTAGATGCAATTCAAATAAAGCATATAATTACATTCAGTCACCAAATTAATTAGATATTTCACGTTTGCGTTCACGTTGCTCTGTACCACGGATATGATTGGTAACGTTCCCACATAGCATCTGCCATCCTTTCTCTTAACTGATTCATCGACCCATGTTGGTCCGTTCCTGTACTAGGCCCAGTGTCATCTATGCCCTCGTCCAACACGTAATCCTCGTTTACGTCGTCGCTCCGGCCTACAGCCACGCCATTACCTATAAAATCTTCTATAAATGGGTCCCCAACCTGTACCATGCGGATGAAATTATGTATAACAGCACACGCCATGGGGATCATCTTTTGTTTGTCCATCGGATAGTTGTTCATGGCTTTTAGTATTTTGAACCTTGCCTTCCAGACGCCGAAGGTTCGTTCAATGCAATTCCGGAGCGAGGAATGTGTGTAATTAAAAACCTCCTTGCGGTTGCCTAACCCACCACGTCGTCTTCGATATTCCGGTAAATGATACGTCTCTCGTCTAAACGGGCTCAGGAAACCATCCTTATTGGCGTAACCGGCATCTGCTAAGTAAAATTTTTCTGCAAAATGGTCAAAAACAATTTTTGTTTAAAACTGACAAAATTTTTTACCAAATTTTTTCGATGTGATTAATGCAATATCATTGATCATATGATTACCTAGTGGGGGTATTGGGAAACCATGGTATGCTATGGCCTCGTCCAGCATTCTCGCATCATGGCATGAGCCCTCATATCCGGTCAACATGTACGTGAATTTCATGTCGAACGAACATGCCGCTAATATATTTTGCGAGTGGAATCCTTTCCGGTTAATCCAACCATCAGCATTCTCGCGTCTTGGGACACACGGGATGTGTGTCCCATCAATAACACCAATGCAACCCTGCATGCCACATACAATATCAATCCATAAATTTTTGGCCTTCCACAGTTAGACCGTATTATTTTTTTCGGCCTAGCAGCTACTTTCAATATATAACAATGGTAACTTACATCAAACCATGGCCGAAATTTTCCTTCATGCTCAATTATAAACGGTTGCACCGTCGTGTAGTCAGCTGGCCGTATGAATTCATCTTTCAACGCACAAATAACCTTTAACACTCTAAAAAACCAACGTGATGTTGTCTCTGGAGAATACTGGAATAAATACGAAACGTGCCGATTTGTAGCGCCTTGTGAACAAATGGCTAGAAAAATGAATAACTGCTCGTTCACGTTCATGTGATTCGTTGGCCTCAACAATCCTCGACCACCTAATAGGTTACTTAGTAATCTGAAGGTTGATGATTTCATACTGATCATCGATTGAATTACGTCTTCATGTCCATTAAGTATTTCTTCCACACGCATACTTCCAGTTAGCATTGAGTCATGCATTGGTTGTGGATTGCGGCGTATATTCCGCCTACTATTTATTATCGCCACCACTGCCCTCGCGTACATATCGTCGTCCTCGCGTTGTGCGTCAGATGTTGATTCGGCGTCCTCGTCACGACGAGTTGCGGATCGAAACCAATTCATTTTTTTATTTTTCTGTCGTAAAAAATTGACCTTCTCACCTGTTCTAGATCTGAATCAAACACAATATTAAAGATAAAACATGACAACATGGTTTGAGCTTCGTAAATAACATAACGAAACCACGAAACGACATTTATTACAATCAGTTGGAAAAACAAATCACAATTATCCTACATTTAATACTTAAAAAAATAATTTAAAAAAACAACAATAGTGTTTTTATGACAAATAATATGTCTCATTGAAATGGATGAGGAAAAAATCAAGTATCAACAACATGAACATCATTGGGGGGGGTGGAATCTGGGAGGTGACAACTGACGCAATAATTCCTTGCCGATCGTCATCGTCAAGCAATGTGAAAGGACGCTGCAGCCGCGGATGCGCATCGAAGTAGTGCCATATTATCGTTCGCTGATATTGTGGAATATCCATCTCTTTCATTATATTGATGCAGTCCACAATACAATATATGTCGCTGTTATGGTCGCTACCGCTGTCGATTACGATCGAGCGCGGAAATGATTAGCGATTTCCTCCATGGCCGTGTACGTCATATCATCCGTCGCCGACCTTTGTGACCGTGAAGGTCCGGCGTCATCGTGCGCACCTCTCGTGTTTGCCTGTCGACGCGTACCGATGCTTGGGCTAATATCGTCCTCCATAACCGGTTGTGTTCCGGAGTTGCCCATGGACAGATCAAACTCAAACGATGGCAAACTTCCGCCTCCCATCGTCACCGATCCAAAAGCCGAGGCACCAGCTGCATGGTTTTTCTCAAAAATGTTGTAATACAATTCTTTGTGCCGAAGGCCCTCATAGCGGAGATGAGTACACTCCTTGTTATCCTATAAAATCAAAGGAAATTGTGGTCAAAGGTTGTGCAGGCGTTCCTGTAGTAGAAATACGAGCTTATATATTGCATAGAAAACGTTGCATTACTTTCACGAAGGTTAGCCATGTTTCGTCGGAGCAAACAACCGTATCTGTCCGCGGATCATATCCAAGCCCTGTGTGTGTTTGCAGACTCTTCCAACCTCTGTAAATTTTTTTCATCCGCTCTTTCTTTTGTGATAAAGTGGATGCAAATGCCGAAACACCGCCAAAACGTGTGTTGAACTCGGTGGCCCATAGCTCAAGAACCGCGTGTGTGGGTTGATTCCCGCCCCTTTCGGCTAAGTAGTCGTCAAGTTTTTCGAGGAATAGTCTTTCCTTTGCGTCAGTCCAAACGTACGACTCACCAGATGCTTTGCGAGGCATGTCCTTAATACATGAGAAATTTAAATATGAATTTAACGCAAAAAGATCACTGATTGTAATTGAGTTTGGCTCAGAAAAAAAGTTTTAACATATTGCAACTGAGGCATGTCAGTGACCCGAAATCATGGCAACAACCATGGCATCAAACACCGGTAACTACCTAAATGATATCGGGTTATTGACCCACCAGTCAGATGCAAATCCAATTTAGGCTTATGGGCCTGTATCATCATAGCCAAATCAGTGGATTTTGGTCGCAGCCTGTAGTTGGGAAAACATGCCAAAACAAGCTGCAACACAAGCTGCAACACACCAACGGCCCAAACCATAAACAACATTTAGAAGCTAGGAAGAGGATCACAAAGACAAGAAACCAGGCCCGAGCATCAATGGGTCAAGAATTGGCCAAAAAATAGACAAAACCCACCCAAAACTGACCAAATTGCAGAAAAGGGGGAAAAAATCAATGTGAGTCCAAGATGCAGTCCATAAACAACATTTAGAAGCTAAGAGAACAATCACAAATGCAAGAAAATGGCCCCGGGCATCAATGGGTCAAGAATTGGCCAAAAACTAGCCAAAACCCACCCAAAACTGACCAAATTGCAGAAAAGGGGAAAAAAATCAATGTGAGTCCAACATGCAGTCCATAAACAACATTTAGAAGGTAGGAGAACAATCACAAGTGCAAGAAAATGGCCCCGAGCATCAATGGGTCAAGAATTGGCCAAAAACTAGCCAAAACCCACCCAAAACTGACCAAATTGCAGAAAACACAAAAAAATCCAATGTGAGTCCAACATGCAGTCCATAAACAACATTTAGAAGCTAGGAGAACAATCACAAGTGCAAGAAAATGGCCCCGAGCATCAATGGGTCAAGAATTGGCCAAAAACTAGCCAAAACCCACCCAAAACTGACCAAATTGCAGAAAAGGGGAAAAAAATCAATGTGAGTCCAACATGCAGTCCATAAACAACATTTAGAAGGTAGGAGAACAATCACAAGTGCAAGAAAATGGCCCCGAGCATCAATGGGTCAAGAATTGGCCAAAAACTAGCCAAAACCCACCCAAAACTGACCAAATTGCAGAAAACACAAAACAATCCAATGTGAGTCCAACATGCAGTCCATAAACAACATTTAGAAGCTAGGAGAACAATCACAAGTGCAAGAAAATGGCCCCGGGCATCAATGGGTCAAGAATTGGCCAAAAACTAGCCAAAACCCACCCAAAACTGACCAAATTGCAGAAAAGGGGAAAAAAATCAATGTGAGTCCAACATGCAGTCCATAAACAACATTTAGAAGGTAGGAGAACAATCACAAGTGCAAGAAAATGGCCCCGAGCATCAATGGGTCAAGAATTGGCCAAAAACTAGCAAAAACCCACCCAAAACTGACCAAATTATAGAAAACACAAAACAATCCAATGTGAGTCCAACATGCAGTCCATAAACAACATTTAGAAGCTAGGAGAACAATCACAAATGCAAGAAAATGGCCCCGGGCATCAATGGGTCAAGAATTGGCCAAAAACTTGCCAAAACCCACCCAAAACTGACCAAATTGCAGAAAACACAAAAAAATCCAATGTTTTAGTCCAACATGCAGTCCATAAACAACATTTACAACTCTAGGAGAACAATCACAAATGAAAGAAACCAGCCGAGAACTATATGGGTCAGGGAATCGAGGAATGAAGCCAACTCGGGACAGAAAAATTTACCAAACTGCATAAATGGGTAAACAAAGCAATGGAAGTATGAAACTAAACAAACACGAGGAGAAAGGTATGAAATGAAACAACATAATCAAACAACTCAATCGGAGAAATATGACCCAATAACAAATACGAGCATTAAAGGAGTAGACAAAATCCAAGTTAAGGGATGGAATACATACTACGGTCACAGAATTCGAACCGGATGAGGAGTATAAAGGGGAACACTCCTGATTAGGGCATGAAAAAATGGGTCTCCGAGAAGATCCCCGAAATCGTAAATATTGCTTACTCAGCCAAAGGGGTCGTCTTCGGGTTTGTGTCCACAACCGGCGCCTCATTACAAGCTAGGTCAAATTCGCAAAGACGGAGGAGAAAGGATTTATCTTACCTGAGGAAGTGAAATAGGGGTTAACTCGACGAATCTCCTGCGAACCAGAAGATGGTCAGAAATGGAATCGCCGGTCAGAGCCCACAGCGAATTTGACACCAGCACATGGGCGCCGGTGGGGAAGGAATTCGAGAGAAACCGATCAGGGGCTGAGGCACGCTCAAGGTCAGAAGTGCAGAGACCGTGGGTGCACAGTGAACCCATTTCAGTTCACTGTGCAACGGTTCAAAGGTTCGTTCAATCTGGAATGGTCCACCAAACAGGCTCAGTTCAAAATGAACTGAGATTTTCCAGCTTCAGCTGGTCAACCAAACGGCCCCTGATAATAATGTATTTCTACTTTCAAGATTTGCTATATAAAGATAGTTTAGTTTGAAAGCACATGCAGATTTTAATTTGTTAAGCTTTACTTTTTTAAGAAGTTAAAGTTCATTCTCTTGATTTATTTTTCTCTTAAAAGGTTTATTTTTATGAAATATATATGGTTAAAGGCATTGTTAAGTAAAAATTTCATATTTAACTCCAGCATAAAATATAATGTTTGAATTCCCTACCCTCAAATTTAAACAAATAAATAAATAAATTTAGTTGCACATTTGAAAAGAAGTCCGCATATGAGGTAGAAAATTTATTGCGAGTTACCAAAAAAAAAAAAAAAAAAAAAAAGGAGAATGTCACGTGTTGGTTGGGAGAATGTCAAGTTTAATTGAAGAAAGAGTTTTGCTCTGTAAAGTTAACTATACATAGGTAAGCACACGCAGACAAGTAAATAAATAAATTGTGTCATTGACATGATCATTATGTGATTATGTGATTGTTGCGTGACGTCCAAAAACCAAATGACAAATGACGAAATTGCATATTCATTTTTTTGTATATAGCTTGTAGATATATGTATATATATTCATTTCAAACTAGACATAAAATTTAATTTGTCAAGCTATCGTGCTTTTAATGTTTGGCTGGAATTTTGTTTAAAAGGATAAAATTTTCAAATAAATTTTTAGGAACAAAACCAGGTTTTTCATTTTAAAGGGCTTATTATGTAATTGACACCTGGATCAATTCGACGGTCCCTGGGCAACACTAGAACTGGGGTTGGGATTGTAGTAGAAGGTCATCACTGAGGTAGGATTACATGAATGCCTCCACTTGTATCTTTGACAAGTGGCCCCATTTCTATTTCACCTACGTTTAATTCGTCGGTTGGAGATGAAATTTTTAAATTAAAGTTTGTTGATTTTTTAAAAACTAGTTATAAATTTTATTGACTTTTTAGAAAAAGATAAAAACTTAAGTGAAAAAATACAATTTCATAAGAGCCACACTTAAATATCAGCGGACATTTTTTTAAGGTCCCACTACTCCCTAGCTGCTTCTCTCCTCCTCTCTATCTTATATGGGACCAAATGAAATTTCTCTCACTCATTCTTTTTCAAAATAACCAACTCATGCTTGCTAGCTTTGTTCTTAAAAGAAATTTATGGTGTGACTATTCCTCAATATCATAATTAATTTTAATAATCCATAATATTTTTTGAATTTGGGTGAGAGGACTCAGTGGGAGAAATCGAACTATTTACCTTATAATGAAATTTGATGTAAAATTACTATTATGCATGCAGCCACGTCAATAATCCATAACTAACATATTAAGAGATAAATTTTGTGTTTATCAATTCAATAATATAAAAAAATTCTATTTTTTTATTTTGTAATAAGAATGTCTATATTGCTTTTCTTGTGTTTTTAAGTGAATATATATATACACACACATTCCTGTTTTAGGTGACTAGATTTATGATATTATACTAGAATTAGTACAATGAATTATTGTAGCCATTAAAATTTTATTTTTAAATTCTATATTGAATAATTATGGAAGATAATATTTTAAAAGAACAATACAAAATCAAGTAAACAGCAAATAAATAAAAAAGTCATGACTAAATATATAAGTAATTTATCTTCTTCTTTTTTTTTCTTACTCTAATATGTCAATTTATTAAAATTTATCTATGCCCTCACAGGAGTTAAATACTGACTCCATCACTGGCGCGAGATTGAGATCCATCAGGAGGTCGGGGTACTGGTCTCAGCCCATCAACCTCCACCCCGTTCCGTTTTTTAGCCTACCTTGGATCGCTGATTCCAACCCGACGTCAGTCCTCCACCAAACCCCAATGTCGACCCCAACCTATCGCCTCAATATAGCGGCAGTAGTCCCAGTCCATTGACCTGACACGGTCGACGTTGGTCCTAGCTAGCCATATCTCGTCACATTTCTCAGCTTGTCGACCCACCTCCCGACCCAGTTGCCATTGCTTGTCAATCTAACCGGTCCCGAGGATTGGTCCCTGCTCCTGAGTCCTGACCCATTGACTATGTATGCTGTGAACTAAATATATATGGGAAATATTCTCAAAAATAATATGCGTATGTGTTGTGTGAACAGACCAAACATACAACATTGATTATTTAATGCTATTTTTTTATGTGGGAGAAGCAGCAATAGAGTCTTATTTATATATCATATCGGTAGAGTTCATTTTTAAACCGTTAAGATGTAATCGAATTGCTGAAATATTATTTCTGTATAATAATTATAATGCACCTTATCTCGTATTAATTATATATATATATATAAAACACTAATATCTTTTACGGTCGACGGCGTTGGGGGGGTTGTGTTGCCGGTTCTTCGGTGGACGGGGGTGTTGGGTGTCTTCGTCGGCATAAGGGGGGAGGCCGCACCGATCTGGTGTTTATGGGGGGTGGGGGGAGGGAACGGGTGGGATTGTCGTCGGCGTCGAGGAGGGGCCTCTTCGTCAGGGGTGGGGGCGTAGATTTGGTTAGGGGAAGGGGATCCATTGCCGACATCGCTGGGCTGGGCTCATCGCCGACATCGAGGGGGGGGGGGGGGGGGGGGGGTAGGTGGCGCCTATCACCGGCCAAAGGTTCCTTTTTTATTATTTTTTAATTTATTAGTCTATACTAATATGAGGTAAGGTGCATTATATTTATACAGAAACAATATTTTAACCATTTGATTACATTTTACTAATTTAAAAATGAGCTCTATCAATAAAATATATAAATAAAACTCTACTGCAGCTTCTTCCATTTTATGTACTACCAATGGATTTGACAATAATTAAGGAAACTATAACAAAGCTAAAATTAAATATTAACGACATTATATTATATTTATATTTATATAACTATATATTATAAAAGTGAAATTCCCTAAAAATACTATTCAAAATTTTGATTGAGTTTTTCTTTTTGTGTTGTTGTCTTTCTTTTTCTTTTTCTTTTTTTTTTCTTTAATAACTTTTTTAAATGTCATTTTTAACTCTCTATTTTTACCATAAAATATCATGGAAAACTTTGACATTTATGTTTATAAAATAGATATTCAACAATTTTAGTATATATGCGCTTCACACGTGCGAAGTACGTGATTTTTAACTAATATTATACAAAATAGATGAATCCTTGATTTTATTATTATTATTATTTTTTTTTTTTTTTTTTTTTTGCTTCCTTCTTCTCCGCAGTACCGAATAATATAATGAACTATACCATACGGAATTAAGATTTTTCTAAATTATGATTATTTTTTTTCTCTAAAGAATGTGTTGTTATGATTCATATATCTTCAAACATGTTGGGTTTGTTCCACTAGGAAAAAAAATATGTTAGGTTTGAATAAACACCCCATGTATATGAAACAGATAATATGCTTCTCCTTTTAAGTACGCATCTTTAAGACATTTCCTATTACTCAAGTCTCAACTAACAATACCAAATTATTTATAAAAAAACTAACAATATTAAATGACTCACTAAAAAGTCTAACAATATTAAATTATTCAACCAAAAAAAAAAAAAAAAACTAACGATAGTAAATTATTGCGTTTACTTCAAATTATGAGTTTGGTTCATCAAGAAAAGAAGATCACCTTTCCCCTGAGAGCAAGTAAACCATATAAACCACCATCAAAATCAGAAGCCAAGCTAATTCAACATTGAGCCAACTCAAGCCACATTTAAAGAAAAAAAAAATGAAAGAAGTAAAAATATATATACGTACATATAAATATAAATGTCATATATTATATATGTGTGTGTATATATCTATCTATATATATATATATATATATATATATATATAGGCGCGCGCACACACACAATCGTTTTCAACTCCCCCCATATTGTATTGAAGTACCAAAGAAAATAAGAGAACTCCCTCCATATTGTGGGACCCAAAGGAACAAAGTAGCAATCCCACCTACTCCCTTACACTTTCGACGAACAATTCTTTTTTTGCTGAAAAACATGTATTTTAACTAATCTCTATGATTTTTTTATTCTTTTTTTTTTTTTTTTTGGATTTTTTGAATGGCTAGAAATCAACTAACTATAAGACATTTTAATATATCCCAATTAGATTGATACACGTTAGAGAAAATCTATTATCTAACTTTAATATTCTAACTCAAGATTTATTAAATAAAGAGACAAATTATATTAAAATCATTATATAATTAGGGTAAAATGAAAAAATGGAACACCGTATGACCCATAATATGAATCAAACTAAACAAAATCCCAAAAGTATCTATGCTCTACCTATACTCGTAAGAAGGGGTCTCGTTAAAACGATATTGAGAGGGGAAAAAAAAAACTCAAACCAAAAAAATGTATGGACCGATCGAGCGAAAGGTGCTATATCTCTTTATAGGATAAGTGATCAAGGCTCAACACACAAAATATATATTTTTATACATTCCTTCTCATCATTTACGATTAAAAACAGGAAAAATAAAAATAAAAAAACTAGTCTAATACTACATTTATATCTTTATCTTTAATGTTTAGATTGAGTTTAAATCTCTCCAAACCGAGCTATAATAATAATAATAATAAAAGTAATCAATGCTTTTCGTTTCACATGTAAATATGATCACTTGAGATTTTTTTTTTTTTTTGAACTATTTATTTCACTCTCACTCTAGCATCCCAACGTGGCAATCGTAGAATGATATGTGTATAAATAGCCAGGAAATTAATATGAAAATTGGTGTTTTGGGACAAGTAAAGAGGGGTTGATAATTACGAATTAGGTGAAGTTGTTCGAAATTGGTTGTTAAAACATATGCATAAAAACATACAACAATAACAATAATAATAATAAAATGCATCGCATGCCAGTTACAATGTGTGGCTTAGGAGGATAAAATCAATTAATTTGCTAAACTTGAGCATTTGAGCTCATAATTGAGGGATAGATTGACTCTGCCATAGAAATGCTTGTCAATACATAGATAAGTATATATATATATATATATATGTTTGTCTATGCACCCACCTCAATGCTAAGTACTTACATTGTGGTTATCTTTCTATATCTATATCAATATCTATATCTATTCTATATCTCTATCTATATATATGTATCCTTATATATATATATATATATATATATGAGGCAATGTTACTCTCTTTTAATTACAATAAGTGTCAACACATGGTTTTTTTTTTCCTTATTTTTTTTCCATTTTTATATTATATTTATTTTATTTTATTTTATTCCACACATATAAAAAGCTCCATGTATGCTTCTTGTATGATTTACACGTGTCTCGAAGTTTTGTCCTAATTATGAATCATTTTTTGAGATGAGTCTATCTGGTTCGATAAACTCCTTTTTTCCCCCTTTTCTTCTTTGGTAATCAATGTCTATTTTTATAATCAATATCTTTTTTTTTTTTCTTTGTTTTCCCTTTTCCTTTTTATCTATTTCTTTAAGAATTGACCTTTGTTATTTTTTCTCTTAAATTGTAGTTCCTTTTTTCCATTTCAAATAAATCTAACAAGTAAATTAAAATTTTTAAATAAAACACTTTATTATAAGTCAAAAA
This sequence comes from Ficus carica, assembly GCA_009761775.1. Classification (NCBI taxonomy): domain Eukaryota; kingdom Viridiplantae; phylum Streptophyta; class Magnoliopsida; order Rosales; family Moraceae; genus Ficus; species Ficus carica. Next base: position 1,063,870 of record CM019740.1, on the reverse strand, counting down.
AGTTTACAGCCATACAATTTGTTTATATAGGAGCTATATATAATTCCCTTTAATAAAATTCAACGTGCGGAGCACGTTTCAATAACTAATATATATATATATATATATATATATATATCCTTACATATATATAAAAGAGACAATGTTGCTCTCTTTTATTTACAATAAGTGTCAACACAGAGTTTTTTTGGGGCTTTTCTTATTTCTTCCCTTTTCTTATTATCTTTATTTTATTTTATTTTATCCCATCCCACATATATAAAAAGTGTATGCTTCTTGTATGACTTACACAAGTCTTAAAATCTTATCCTAATCGAGAATCATTTTTTCAAATGAGACTACATGGTCTGATCAGTTATGAAATTTTTTTTTTTTTTCCTTTTTCTACTTTGGTAATCAATTTCTATTGTCATAATATATCTATATATATATCTATATATATATATATATATTTTTTTTTTTTTTTTGCTTTGTTTTCCCTTTTACTTTTTATCCCTTTCTTCAAGAATTTACCCTTGTTATTTTTTCTCTTAAATTGTAGTTCCTTTTTATCCCTTTCTTCAGAACCATGCAATTTGTTTATGTAGGAGCTATACATAATGCCCTTTAATAAAATTCAACGTGCGGAGCACGTTTCAATAAAAAACTATGTATGTGTGTGTGTGTGTGTGTGTGTGTGTGTGTGTAAGTGTCAAAGTGCAACTCCTTTATGCTTGACACGTGTTTGTCTTCCTTTTTTTTTTTTTCTTTTTCCTCCTTTGCTTTATTTTCCGTTTGCTGTTTCTTCTTTTTCAAATTTTTTTTGGCTTTTTTTTTTTGGGCTTCTTCTTTGCCCCTTCACCTATATTTTCCCCCCCTTACACTCGCTTAAAAAAAAAATAAAAATAAAAAACTTCTTATCCTTTTTTCTTCTTTTTCTATATCTATATTTATATTTATCTATATTATATTAAAAGAGCAAATCTAACTAAATTTTTATCTTCATGGCCACCTGTCACTCTTTCAATCACTTGGTTTCTTTCTTTTTGTTTTAATTAGCTTGGTAACTTCTTCTTTGACACTTTTATGTAGAGAAAGATTATTATTATTATTATTATTATTGTTGTTGTTGTTGGTGGTGGTGGTGATGGTGATGGTGTTGTTGGTATTGTTGTTGTTTTATTTTATTTTTCGTAATAAAAAGAATCAATTCAATTATCTTACTTTTTTTTTCCTCAGGTTGCCATTGTCACCTTTTTTTTTTTTTTTTTTTTTGTGCTAATATACCCTGTTAATAATAAAAGTCTCAAATTTTCTCCAATATAGCTACATTTTTTTTTCTTTTCTTTCTTTTTGTCTCTATAAATTTTTTTTTCCAGATATATCGTCACACGTACGGTGCGGTACACATAATTAAAACTAGTCATAATAAAATTGAAAATTTATCGTGTACCATTAAAATAAGCACAAAGTTTTTAACTATGATATAAGATTAAAAACAATGACTTCATATAGTGAATGTTTAATTTTCTCGATATTATTGATAACAATACGATAATACGATATTATGATAATATAATCATATACATTAAATCTAATGGTTTTATATTTGATTTAACGGTTTTGATTATTTTATTATAGCCACATATGTTTTTTTTTAGTGAATAAAAATGATCTGGGGGTGGTCTCATTATTTCTAGGTTTTCAACCCCATAGACATGAACTCATTTCCCTAGATATGGCAAAGAGACATGTTATTTATACTAGTTTTCTTAGTCGGCCATCCGAGGTATATCATTCCATCACCAAATCATGTTTCAACAGTTGAAGCTGGAGCGAGACATAAGAAAAAGTAATGAGAATCGAACCTTGATGGACAAAACGGAGAAGCCTAACAAAGATAACCAATCCACCCCTGTGGGTGTACTATACCCAAATATGTTGCAAAATGCGAAATCATGTGGACGTGGAATGATTCACATTATTTCTACAGTGAGTTGGTAACATGGAACAACATCTTATGGTCTCAAATCATGATAACATGGCAAGTCTTGGATGGTATATACATTGACGTGAAGTATCTACTGATCTCGAATTAATGTAATTTTAAAAAGAAAAAAAAACTCAGATACGAAGTACTTCCTACTAATTTTCGTTTAAAATCAATGAGGGTCATTTTGAAAATAACTCCCAAACTATATATATCTACTCTTGAATTCGTCCATGATTTTTTGATTCCACAAGGCATTATGACATTTTGACATTTTGAAAATGATTTTTTTTTTCCCCTGTCGTGGTCCCTTTATCGGAAATCCATCCATGGTCACTTCGCAAGGGTCGCCATGTTGAACATCGCATCTCCTCATTTGTGGATTTCCTACGATTTCGCATCTTTCACTACTACAAAATGTGGATTCCATGACGGAACATCCACGACTGTTTTTTAAAAAACCGTCGTGGAAAATGCGGCAAAAACATAGAGCGGAACAGAGTTTCCGAAAACCGTCGTGGAAGTCGAAGCTTCCACGACGGTTATAAAAAACCGTCGTTGAAGAGCATGCAAAAAAAACAAAAAAAAAAAAATTTTTTTTTTTAGCTTCCACGACGGTTTTTAAAACCGTCGTGGAATCCCATTTTTCCACGACGGTTTTAAAAACCGTCGTGGAAGCTAAAAAAAATTTTTTTTTTTTTTTTTTTTTTTGCAAAGTTTTTTTTTTTGCAAGTTTCCACGACGGTTATTAAAAACCGTCGTGGAAGCAAGCTCTTCCACGACGGTTTTCGAAAAACTTTGTTCCGCTCCGTGTTTTTGCCGCATTTTCCACGACGGTTTTTTAAAAAACGGTCGTGGAAGGGTGTTTTTTCAAAAAAAAAAATTTAAATTTTTGGACTCTACCACGACGGTTTTTGGGGAAAACCGTCGTGGTATGTTACATACCACGACGGTTTTCCCAAAAAACCATCGTGGTAGGTACTAAGGCGGGAATTTTGAAATTTTTTAAATTAAATTCAATTTGTTGGAGCATGTATTAAAACCCAAAAAAATGTCCTCTTTCCCACCCCATTGCATTCCGAGCATTTTTCACTTTTTCACTCTCTAACTCCATACCCAAAGCCACCCAATTTCTTCCCTCTATTTCTCTCTCGCCACTCCCTCCCTACTTAAAATCTCCAAAAACTCACTCTATCTCACCGCGCCTCCTCTCTCTATCTCACCTCTCAAATTTTTCTCTTGGCTCCATTATCCGATGGCCTCCTCCACCACTCACGCGGCCTCCTCCATTATCCGACGGGTCCACCAAGGAACTCACGCGGCTTTCCCTCTCTCTCTCGCCACACTCCGCCCATACCGACGCTCGACAAGCCGGAAAGTTGTAATGTATATTGCTTGGGTAATGCATGGATTTGAGAATTTTTCGTCCAAAATGTTGATTTTGTTGATTGTGGTTGTTGATAAAATGTTCCGTCCAAAATGTTGATTTTGTAGATTGTTGAGTTGGGAAGATTCCATCCGAAATGACCAAAATCCGTCCCCTACATTTTCGGTGATTGTTCATTGTGGTTGTGTTTTAAATTGAATTAAATTAGTTGGGTAAGGCACGGATTTGGAAAATTTCTGAAAAAAAGTGTTAATTTTGTGATTTAAATGTGTTCCGGAAAAAAGTGTTGATTTAGTGGGAATTCGTAAATTTTTTTTTTTGTTACCTACCACGACGGTTACTCGACCGTCGTGGTAGCTCCATTCGTAAATTTTTTTTTTTCGTTGTTACCTACCACGACGGTTTTCAAACCGTCGTGGAATCCAAATATATACCACGACTGTGGATTCCACGACGGTTAGAAAACCGTCGTTTAAGTATTACCACGACGGTTTTTAACCGTCGTCGAATCTCTATTTTGCAGTAGTGTTTGTCGCTCAAACCCTCAAAGCTCAAAAATTCACTTCAATCTCAAAACCTCAAACCAATAACATGATGAGATGAGAATCAAGTTTGGATTTTCATTTTTGTTCTGTTGCTTAAAAAAAAAAAAAAAAAAAAAAAAAAAAACCTATAGCTTTCGGCTCCCCCTACTTCATTTTCCCTGTGTTAATGGGTTTGTGGGATGAAAATTTTTAAGCAGTTTATCTTAATGTTGATGGTTTCAAATGATCTTTTATTTATCTTGATAGAAAATTTTTTTATTTCATCTTTTCTTTCTGATATCATCTACAATGTATTTGTTTATATTAATGCTATATTTAATACAAAAAAATTATGAAAAATAATATTATCGTACTTTATTTTCTAATGCATAATATTATTTGTACTTTTTATCATTGTTACAATGCTTTGTAACTTGCAAAAGTAAGTTTTTAGTATTTAGATTAAAAAAAAATAAAATATTGAAATTATTATATGGAAAGGTCAAGACATCAATTAAGAAGAATCAAATGTTGAATTTGACATATGTTATACTTTATGGTAAATTGGTCATTAAATTTAGCGTATGAAAAATTTGACATTATATATAGAGAACATTTTTTTCATTCAAATATCAAAATTTAAAGAGGATGCTATATAAGTAGCTTATCCTGACACAATGTTGGAGCCATATTGGGCTACCCTTGACCCAATGCGCTCCCTTCGACGTAAGATGCTCCATTAAGTTTTTATCATTATATTACAAAGGGGAAATTATCTGAATGACATAAATTTTAAGATTATTATACTAACATAACATAAAAAAGTAACATTGATCAATATAACATAAAACCAAACTAAACTTAACTAAAATTTATGTCATGTTAGTCAATAGGTAGAAATTTGTGTTATGTTGGTTAATAAATTAAAAAAAAAAAAGGTGATTATTTGAATAAATTTCTCTATTTTTTCAAATTATATCCTAGTTCCCCCTCCCTTCTCGTAATGTTGTAGTTCATTTATAATTTTTAAGTTTCAATTATGTCATAAAATTTGACGTCTAAATTTATATCAATTCAAATTTAAAATCTCAAATAAACGAAACGCCAACTGCATCAAGTTTAAATTCATTTTTTTTTTGAATTTTTTTAAACTCGGTTAAATTAAATTACAAAGTTTACAAAAAGAAAATAAAGATATAGGTCCCGTTTTACATTGCTTTTGAAAGTTTCTTTAGATTATGAAACAATCCACAGCAGATTAGGAGTATATGATAAACCATGCTTTCGTTTAGCACATTCTAAAATTGATTTCCCGTAACAAAATTTGAGAAACATGTTAGGGATTACTTTTGCATAGTTGCTTTCTACTATCATTATGCAAGTTCACTAAAGAATTCTTAATAATAATAAATAATATTCTAATCTACCCATTTTATTTATCTTCAAAACAAATAATAAAATTACATTCAACTATTTGTTTAAAATTTTTAAATTCTTTCTTCTTAAAAGTAATTACAAATTGTAAATTGTAATTTTATAACTTATTTGGTAATGTAATATTTTTGTTTTAAAAATTATTATTGTATATACTGAAGATGATAGTAAATAGTACTATTGATAAATTATTTTTACTTTCTTGGAGAAAATATTAACTACTAATTTTCAGATTAGAAATTAATACTATAACAATAGATATATATATATATATATATATTAGAGTATTTTATGGGAAAAAAAATGTCTATTTTAGCCATCAAACACCTGTATAGTATTCTTATTCATAATTTATCAAACACCTAAAATCTATTTTGATATTCAAAGCAAGTTTGAAAAACAAAAATTTGGAAAACGCCTACGTTTCTAGACACAGTAATTTTGGACTCACAGCACAACTACAATAAATTTTTTTTACAATATAGCAATGCCAAATTAGCCCATGAAGTAGAACAATTTTTACTTAAAATTTGGTTTAATTCATCCCCTGAAAAAAATTCTAATTCTGCCACTGCCCTTACGTGACTTGCATATGACATTTTTTCAATGATTTTTGGACGAATGACATAATAATAGAAAAGATCGAAATAGCGTGTCGTATAAAATCAAAAGTTAGAGATCAATTCAAGATTAGTTATATAAACCATTTATGTTCAATTGTGAACCATCATGGAGGACTTGCTTTCATTTAACCTTTTAAAATACTAACTATGTTCCACTAAAGTATTACTCTAGTGTATGCTTTCAAATTTTAAGGTCTTTGCACTTCGATTTTTCAATTGCACCTAGAATGAACATATCATTACAAATTTAGTAATCATTACTCTAAGAGATCAAATTTGAATTTCAATAATATTTTTGAAAATCTAATATCGAATAGTTATAATAGTGGCTATAAACCTAATAAAAAAAATGGATCAACTATTATAGGAGCCTCATTTATATTACGCTCGGACTGAAAATCTAATTACACGTGCTTTTGTATTTTTTTCTAGTTTAAAGGTCCAAATTTTGTTTTTAATCTTTGCTAAACGTGCATCAAAACCAACAATAGATCGAGTGTGAAACTATCCCCATGCATTCGTTTTAGAGATAGAACCTCATTAAAACTAAAATCAAAAGAACAAGATAAAAAAACAAAACAAAAATAAAAAAGTATTACATCTTTACCATTTGAGAAATTTATAACTAGACAAGCCTTTCATGTCACAATCGATAAGAGAATTTCAAAAGTCAATAGTAATACACCACCTAATATCTTTCATCAAATGAATTGTGTTTCTTACTATTTATTTTTTATTTTTTTGTGAAAAAACATCTAAATAACATAACTTTAAAGATTGTTATATCAATATAACGCAAAAAATTCATACTAGAATAACATAACACAAAATTAAAATAAAATTAATTAAAATTTGTATCATATTGATTAAGAATAATGAATTTGTTTTATGTTGGTGAATGAATTAAAAAAAAAAGTGATTATTTAAGTAATTTTTTCTTTTTGTATTTTTTTAATTTTTTTGGGTGAATCGTCTCTCTCATTCGTGGTTGAATTTTCCCACTCTTTCTCCAGCAAACCAATCCGTGATAGAGCCGAGGAAATTTTAGGCCCAAGCCCATAATCACATTAGAGTTTTAGGGTTTCATCAGTTTTATCTCAAACTCCATCACATCTTCTACTCCACCGCCGTTCCTCCATCGCCGGCGACGATCCACACCAACCCAACCGCCGCCCTCTCTCCTCCGTCAAGCCGACACCGGAGCTCATGGATCTCCTCCGTGCGTACAGCGACCAAAACGACGACGATTTGGACGACGTCGCGGAGGTCCAAAACCCGCCGTCGCCGGAATCCTCTTCGCCGCGTCTTCTCGCCGCCAAGTCCGCCGCCCCAAAGGTCGACGACACCATGCTAGCCCTAACCGTCGCCGGCGCCGCCCATCGCCGCGACCTCAGCAAGCCGATCGATCCGACGCAGCACCTCGTCGCCTTCAACCCGACCTACGACCAGCTCTGGGCCCCGATCCAAGGCCCCTCCCACCCCTACGCCAAGGACGGCATCGCCCAGGGCATGCGCAACCACAAGCTCGGCTTCGTCGAGGACGCCGCCATCGAGCCCTTCGTCTTCGACGAGCAGTACAACACCTTCCACAAGTATGGCTACGCCGCCGATCCCTCCGGCTCCAACTTCGTGGGCGATCTGGACACGCTTAAGCAGAAGGACGCGATTTCGGTCTACAACATCCCTCAGCACGAGCAGAAGAAGCGGAAATTGGAGAAGAAGAAGGAATCGGCCGAGAATGACGACGGAGAAATCGAAATTGATCCGGCCGAGGTCGATAATCCGTCGACGGACGCTTGGCTGAGGAAGAACAGGAAGAGCCCCTGGGCAGGGAAGAAGGAGGGAGTGCAGACGGAGCTCACCGAGGAGCAGAAGAAGTACGCCGAGGAGTATGCGAAGAAGAAAGGCGAAGAGCGAGGCAATGCCGGTGAGAAAGGCGAAATCGTCGCCGATAAAACCGCTTTCCATGGCAAAGAGGAGAGGGATTATCAAGGAAGATCTTGGATTGCGCCGCCGAAAGACGCCAAGGCGTCGAATGATCATTGTTACATTCCGAAGAGATTGGTTCACACTTGGAGTGGCCACACAAAAGGTGTTTCGGCAATCAGGTTCTTCCCTAAACATGGACATTTGATTTTGTCTGCTGGAATGGATACAAAGGTCAAGATTTGGGACGTTTTCAATACTGGTAGATGTATGAGAACTTACATGGGTCATTCTAAAGCTGTTCGTGATATTTGTTTTTCCAATGATGGGACTAAGTTTTTGAGTGCTGGTTATGATAAGAACATTAAGTATTGGGATACCGAAACCGGGCAAGTCATATCGACTTTCTCGACGGGGAAGGTTCCTTATGTTGTGAAGCTTAATCCGGATGAGGATAAGCAGAACATTTTATTGGCCGGGATGAGTGATAAGAAGATTGTTCAGTGGGATATGAATACCGGACAGATTACGCAAGAGTATGATCAGCATTTGGGTGCTGTGAATACTATCACTTTTGTTGATAACAACAGGAGGTTTGTTACTTCGAGCGATGACAAGTCGCTTCGCGTTTGGGAGTTTGGGATCCCCGTAGTGATCAAGTACATTAGTGAGCCTCATATGCACTCAATGCCGTCGATTTCGCTTCACCCGAATTCGAATTGGCTTGCCGCTCAGAGTATGGATAATCAGATTCTTATTTATAGTACTAGGGAGAAATTTCAGCTTAATAAGAAGAAGAGGTTTGCGGGGCATGTTGTTGCCGGGTATGCTTGCCAAGTGAATTTCTCGCCGGATGGTCGGTTTGTTATGTCTGGGGATGGCGAGGGTAGATGCTGGTTCTGGGACTGGAAGACTTGCAAAGTTTTCAGAACTCTCAAGTGTCATGAGGGTGTGTGCATTGGGTGTCAATGGCATCCGCTGGAACAAAGTAAAGTGGCGACGTGTGGCTGGGATGGCTTGATCAAGTACTGGTGAGTAAAAATCCTGTCTTGACACTCTAACTAGCTTATTCTTGTGGTATAATATTGGCAAATGCAGTTTATGGTTTGTTGATTAATGTATATACTATCGTAGACTTAGACCATCTCCATTATATATTCATGCCAATGCCATATTTGTTACAGAAAGTGTGAAAATAGCATTTTTGATATGTTATTCTAGTTTGTACCCCAATATATAATGCTATTTCATATGCTAGATCTACCTTTTGTCATTATCATTAAGGCTTTGGATTTTGTAAAGTAAACTTACAGTCTTTAAATAATTAGAAATGACAATATGTAATGATTAAATGAAAAAATCAAGGTACCAATCAATAACAATCAAATGCCAAAATTTGGCATTTTCTTTACTTGGTGGCAACAAGTACAGCCGTTGCCAAATTCAGCGGTGGAAATAGCATTACATTGGAGATTTTTTTCCTATCCAAATGCTAAAATTTGGCTTTGGCACTCCATTGGAGATGCACCAATGGTAAATTTTGGCGTTGGATGAAAAAGTGTTCTCCATTGGAGTTCTATCTTTGATGCCAAACATGCTAAACTTTGTGGCAAATTTGCTACATGGTATAGCCAATGCCAAATTTAACATTTGATTCTTATTGGTTGTTGCCTTGATTTTTTCATGTAGTTTATTACAATATTTTCGTTTTTAATTTATTTAAATACTAAAATTTTGCTTTTACAAGTTCCACAGCATAATAATGATAACAAAAAGTAGAAATATCATTATGCATTGGAGATGCCGAAGAGTAACTTTGATAATGCTATTTTTCACTGTTTTGTCACAAATATAGCATTGGCATGACAAATGCATTGGCATAAGTAAGTAAGAAAGTTTCTTTTGCTAAATGCTAAATCAGAGTCTTTATATTGAGATCTGTTGCATAATGGGACCTAGCGTGTGAAATCTTGTTTTAGTTGGTTCAAATTTGCATACTGGCTTCATATTATAGATAATAAAATTTTAGCTGCGCAGCAGTGATTCCATTGTCTACTAATGCTCGGAATCATTGGTGTTATCCTCAGTAATGGTATAGCTGTAATAGTTTCAACCCATAATGCATCTTATGTTCGAAGCAAGAAATTTTGGTGTGATCATGGAATCAAAATTCCAGTTCAAATTACTTCTCTCTTTATATTAGAAAAGTCTTGCCTCAAAAGCATGCCTCTTTTTAGTAGTGCTCGACCTACATGTGTGCTTCAGTTTCTGATGGTTTTATAAGCATATTGCATGAAATTTAGAGGAGAGCCCGTGTTCTTGTAAACAACAACATCTATGTAATGAGGTGGTTCTGATATTTTCTTTGTGGGGTGCAGGGACTAGCTGTTTCTCATCTTACTAGCACACGGTGGCTCTTATAAGTTGATCAGTCCGTCCGAGACTTTCACGAAGAGGTCCAAATTGGGGTCAGAAAGCAGACATGTAAAACATTGTCAAATATGTTAATATGCCAGTGATTTGAATTTTTTTAGCTTGCAATAGTTAATGCTGAAAATATGCTTACTATAGATTTTGCATATGCTTACAATAGATTGTCACTGTACTCTCCGCCGAGCGAAGATGCCATATGTGCTTCGATCCTTTTGTAGACTTAGCATTTATGAAGTTCGAGTTGTTTCTTTGTGCCTAAAAACTTTTACTTCTCTTCTTGATCCTTAATGTCGTTTCAATTTTTGTTGTTTAACTTTTCTATTGTCGATTCTAGAAATATGCTCATCTTCAAATTATTTTTTATGCTACTGTCTGTTTTCTATTACTGTCTCATTTTTACAATTCCATGGTTCTTATTATTATCATCGTTTATGCTCTTAACACCTAGCCTGTTAAAAGCTGCCAAAAACACTGAACTCTCCCTTGTTTCTGAGATAATACTGACAAGATTGCCATGGAGATTGCCTGTGCGTGGCTGACACATCTGGTTAATTGGGACTTGGGAATTTTATGGTGAAGATACGGTGGTGTTATAGAAATGGTTTTGTCACTTGAATGCTATGGAAACACTTCTGTGGGGATGACATTTGGCCTCATCTCAGTGATGAATTGGAAAGTTCTTCAACTTTTTTGCTTTTATTGAAGTCTACTTGTGTTCATTTGAAAATTCCTTTGCGTGATGTGATGGTTTATGAATGTTTGTTTGAACAATGATTTGAAGAAGTAGCCGAGTTCAAGGCGTTATGTTTGCAGGAAATGAAAACTCTCACAGCACCAGAAGGAAACAAGAAGGTAGGCTTGGTTGTTTTCCTTATTTCTCTTGTACTGCTCTTTTTATGTAACGAGTAGTATTAGGGATCTCAACGTGTATCCCGACTTCTTGATATCATTTCAGTGAGTTATCATATTTTCACTCCGTAGAATCGTTAAAGATTGATTGACGTTACATGCTACTACTTCCATTGGTATTAAAAAGTTAGGATAAATATTGAGATCTGTAATATTATTCTTGTGCAAATTGGTAGAATCTGTTGCTTGTAAGTTGCTGGATGTTTACTTGCATTTCTTGAGATTATGGGCATTGATTGGGAGACTCACCAGAGATTGCAGATTTTGTTCATATCGGACGATGGTGCTGTTACTCGTACATCGTTTCCTTTGAATCCGCTTTTAATGCATCGATGGTATGTCGATGAGACCGCTTGGTTTGATGAATCCATGGTCTGCCCGGAAAAGCTGATATATCGTCGGTGCAAAAACAACCCGGAACTTTATCCAGTTCACCTGTGCTTTGGCTGTTAGTTTGAATGCCACAGCTGATGAGGTATTTCTTTTCGACTTTATCTTCCTGTGCAAGTCATGCATTTACGCAAAACCAGCACTACTGCTCTGCATCAAATTGTAACGGTTTAATCGTGAATATGATTTGATTTTGTTGGTCAGAAATTGGATAATGCCAATCAATAGGAATAGGAATTATAAATTTGACGTGCTTCTTCAGACCTGTAAGTTGCGTTTGGTTGCACCGTTGGAACGGTAATGGTAACGGTAACGGTAACGGTAATAGTAATGGAATAAAATGTAAATGAAAGACGAATCGCAAAATACTCTGCTGCTCACGTGCTAAGCACGCCTAGCCTTCCTAGGTGAAGCGGAAAGGGGGCTTACACAACTCATTGGGCCCGTTTGGTTCTCTATCTCCACTCAAACTAAACTGTACTTTTTTCATCATGTTTTTTGTCTTTTCTGAAAAAGTTTTTTATCTTTTCTGAAAAAGTCAACAAAAATTACTATTCAAACTTAAAAATCTCAACTCAACTCAAACTGAACTTGTGTACAAAAAAGACCCATTATTTATTAAATTTGGATGGAATGAATTACATTTTGACGAAAATGCCCTTTGATTATTGTTTTTCGTCGATAGTCTTTGTTAGTCGAAGCACCACTTTTATTCGTCGAAGTCTTTTTATTTTGGGGCAAATGAAAATATAATAACTTTCCCTAGTAGATATTATACATATCAGTAGATATAGAATTATAATAATGTAAATATATATATATATATATATATAACAATGCAAACTTTATTTTTGAGTAAAACCATAATTTTTTATTTTATCTGTCTTATAAAAATAGTTTATTTTCTTAATAATGTCGTAATTTTTTATTTTGTCCATCTTATAGAAATTAGTTATGGGTTGATCTTTGAAAATGAAGCAAATGGCAATATATAACTCGGAGTTGACAGCACCTCCGTGTCAATCATTCTTTCTTGCAAAGGTTGGCGCCCAAAGACTTAGCAAGGAATTATAATTTACTCTAATTACAATTATCGTACAAATTATTCTTCGTTTTCGTTAATACATAGTTTTAGATTCTCTATTAATTACAAATGGTGCTATTTTAAATGGCGCTAAGATAGCATGAGAAAGCTCTGATTCTTCCATGGAAATCAATCTAATTTTAAATTTGACTTTATCGTAAAGTGTTTTAGTTCGAATTCTCCATTCTCAAATTAATTAATAATAAAAAAATCTAATTACGGGTTATGTTGACCACGAAACCTAATTTGGATGTAACTATTTACTTGTATATCAAGCAAAAGCTTTTAGTTTGCAATTTGCTAGGCAAGTTTATTGATTTAGTCATAGGTTCATTGTCTATAAATATTAGTCGGACGAAAATTAAGGATTTCTGATTTGGGTAAATGGGATAAATATGGAGAATTTTTGTGGTTCAATGATTATCAAATTGAAATGAACAAATAAACAAACTAGAATATAATATATGATATTATTTTCAAATTATATCAATTTCTCAAATTCAAAGCAATTGTCATGAATGCACGAAAAACCATTTGATATAAGGAATATTATTTGAATTCCGGGACGAAAGAACACCCGGTTTATCAAGATGTCCAAAAATTTTGAATATATATTTTTTAAAGTGTTTTTCATTGAATTTACAATGTTACAATACCTTTATCCTGTTTAGTTTTACCAATACTTGTAAATTGATCTCAAATTATCTGCATTTGTACATTATGCCAATTTAGACAGAAAAATCGGCAGGTGAAAAAGTACTAATTTTCATCCCCACAGATTTTTAGAACTAAACCTCTCAAAATCGATTATGATTATGTTGACGGTAAAAATCGTCAATCAAATGAACTCTTATGTTTCGTCATCAAAGTTGATTATTCACTTTGAACAGTAAATTAAATGCGTAATCGTCAATCAAATGAACTCTTATGTTTCGTCATCAAAGTTGATTATTCACTTTGAACAGTAAATTAAATGCGTAATTAAAAAAAATAATAATTTAGAATGATTAACCTTGGAGATAAGGCTATGACTACTATGATATTCACGGATTTCACTATTTTCAGATTGGATTACATAGAAAGTGCATCAAAGTCTCAAAGTGATAAAACAAAAAAAAAAAATTATATTGGATAAGTACTCGGCTATTTTCAAACTTATCCTCATCTTGAGTTTGAATATGAACATGATGAGCTAATGGAGATAAATCTCGTAATTTTAGAGATCTTTCTAGTTTACTGCATGTTTTGTCTCGCCACTTAGTCTCAGGCATGAAGGCATTACAATGCAAATAACGCTTTTACGAAATTACGATTTGATCTCTATTTTTTTTTTTTTTTTTTTGCTAAAAGATTTCCAAAGTCTTTAAAAAGGCGTAGAATTGTCCTTTTTACTAAAAAAATATTAAAATTTAACACCATATATCACGTGAATCACATATGTTAATTATAATTAAGATAAAAAAAATTTACATAATTTAACTTACAAATGTTGATTTATTCCATTTGACTTTTTATCTCTTTTTTATATATATATATATATATATAAAAGGGATCATTTTGTAGCATTTTAAAAAGTTTACAAACCTTTTGGTCACAAAAAAATAAAAAATAAAAATAAATCACAAAGTCATAAAAGGTTAGATCAAAGGAGCAATTTACTTTAATGATGATAGTAAATGAATAACCCCAGATAACACAATTCAAGTCTCAAGGCCATATACTTTGACCGGGTCATAAAACATTGGCCGATTTTACAGCGTGGCATCCAGTTACAACCTAGCATTCCCAGTTAATCTTTTTGAGCCAATAAAAAAGTTGTCAACGGATCTTAACTAATTTATTAATCTTTTTTTTTTAATTTATTTTCCCTTTGTCATTTCTTGCTTTGGAATTAACTTTTTGCCCATTGACCATAAACTCTCCTTTTTTTTTTTTTGGCTCAGACATTGACCATAAAACTTTTTGGCTTTTCCGGATGAGTTTCAACCGTCTAGTAAAAATAATAGTTTATTACATAAGGTTAATTTTCAACTATGCTCTTAAATTTTTGTTTTTTTTTTTTTTTAAGGGATATACTTTTTAAATTTTAAGATTATTTCCCTTTTACATTCTTTTATTTTAAAAACTCCTAATTTGTCCTCTAAACTTTAAATCAACCCCACTTAACCCTTTTATATTAGAATTCAGTTAAAAACAAAAGGAAAAAAAAAAGTAAGTTAAGTGTAATTATGTGGCATTTTCTATTTGTTTTTAGCATAAATCCTAACCGAATGGGTTTAGTAAAATTCAGTATTTAAAGTGGGAAAGATCCTAAAATCCAAGGACATAAATGTGTAATTACTTAATTAATTAACAAACTTAATTTAATTAGGTTCCTAAAACTTTCAGTGCATGTATCTTTCTCCGTTTTTTTTTTTTTTTTTAAGAAAATACATCTATCCATTTTTGACACTTAGGTCTGAACATTTCTACGAAATTATCATGAATCTCGAGAACAAAAATCCATCCATATTACTAAATTAAGAAACTTTCACCAAAAAGTACATATACTTTATCCTTAAGAAACCTAATATCGTTAAAGAACCATTCAACTTTGTCCACATGAGTCAAATTATCAACAATTAAAGCTAAGAACATGAGAATAAAAAAGACCAAATCAATTGAACTTTGTAACTAATCCAATTTGGAGTCTTGTTTAAATTTATTATCTTAATAATTGGCTTGAATAAGATGGGGGTTAAGAATTCTTAAAGATTAAAT
This sequence comes from Ficus carica, assembly GCA_009761775.1. Lineage (NCBI taxonomy): Eukaryota > Viridiplantae > Streptophyta > Magnoliopsida > Rosales > Moraceae > Ficus > Ficus carica. The sequence goes on along the minus strand of CM019740.1, from coordinate 1,048,431 downwards.
ATTCACAACGAGCAGTGATGTGTTATGTAATTTTTTTTTTTTTTTTGCTGGAATTGTGTTACGTAATTATCCATTTACAGATTGTGATCGTTGATTAATGTAAAATCTCATTGCATAAGTATGATTATAACAAATGATACAGTAAATTTCACTTTTTTGAGTAATTTTTACAGCCCAAATCTTGACCATTAAATAAGGTTTAAAAAAGATCTCATTTAGTGAAAAATTTTCTAGCATTTTTTAACCGTTCAGATTTTTTTTTTTTCTCATCATCCAATTTTCAAAAAATTGGAGATCTTACGGTTCTACTGCATGATTATTATCATCAAAAGGAGAAATTTATAGAATGAAAACTTTTATCCTAATAATTTTTTTTTTTTAGTATTCGGATTAAATTTTAAGGATCGATTTATAAATATTTGTACATATACCTGAACTTTTATATGTAATCTGATACATTATTTTTAGGGGGAAAGAAATAAACAATATATTTACATAAATAAATAACTTAAATCATATGTGTTAAAAACACTAGGAGTAAATAACCATAACAAATAAATTTATCAGGTAAATGATTTATTTACTTCTTATAAGTAATTTATTTAATTAATTTACTATATACCTAATAAAATTTCTAACTATTTATTTTAAATATTTTAAAACCTCATAATTTACTTCAATTATTTTCATAAAAATATTATTTCTTGTAATTTCTCTTATTTTTATGTGTACATCGATAGATCCGCACGATCGTTTAGTACTAAATCCAATAAGTTAAAAGGCTTACGATATCAGTTCATCTTTTGTTAATATATATATATATATATATATATATATATACACATTTTTTTTTACAAAATAGAAAAGTTCCACGAAAGAAGCAAACATACTTAAGCAAGCAAGCTAAAAATTTTTTTATAATAAAAAAATCATTCAACCTTTTGACTCCGTTTCCGAACACGTTTTAATTCTCAACTTGTATATTACACACACACACACACATATATATATATATATATATTCCTCTCACACGGTCCCCCATTTTGTCACGCATCTTTCTATATAGAACACCACACACTTTGCATGAAGCTTCCAACCTATAGATACACACACACACACACACACACATATATATATATATATATCTATCTATATTTATAAACCCCACTTCCCAAACATCTAATTATAACGTTGTTAAACTTTCTACAAACACGCAACAGTATTTTTTTTATTTTTCCAACATGGATACAAGCAACTGGTCCTTGTTCAGCCGCCTAAAGAGGGCAGTGAAGAAGGTGAGACTTCTCCTCAATTTCAACATCAACCGATGGCGGATCGCTTCGATGATCGGCGAGAGGTCCTTGGACCGGCATCGCCGGTGTAGCTTCAACGACCGGCCGGGGTTAACGGCGTGTGCTAGCGACTCGGAATCGGAGGATTCGGGCTCCTCAAGAGGACAACTTCAGAGGACGATCAGCTATCCGTCTGATCAAGATGATATTGATCAGAAGGCTGAGATGTTCATTGCCAACTTCAGGAAGCAACTTCAGATGGAGAGGCAAGTTTCTTTGGAGCTTAGATATTATAGGGGAAATAGCTTTGAGTTGAAGTCTCCTTAAGGGGTTTTTTTTTTTCTTTGGTTGAATTTGTTAATTTATTTGTTCTTGATGAGTTTATTTGGTATTGTTGAATTTTATTTTATTTTATTATTATTATTATTTTTGTGATGATGGAGTTTGTTCGATTTTTGAGAGCATATCCTCCTTTGGGATTTTTTTTTTTTTGGATTTTTTAGTTTGTTTATTTCTTTTCCGGAGCCAAGAAGACAATGTGAAATTCCCTATATATAAAAAAAAAATGTAAAATTATTGTTATTATTACTTTTTTTGATTGCTTCGTCTTGAGTAAGGAACTCTGTGGGATTTGCATCCTGAAAGGCCCACTTGGACATGTTGGATTCCTCCTTTTTTTCCATCTCATTTTCCCCTTTTTTCTTGTTGAAGGGGTTATTGATTTGATTTTATGTAATTTTTCACCTTCTATGAATTATAAAAGAAAAAATTTCTATATATGCATATTATTTGTATAATCTATACATTACGTTGGATGGATTTGGTTGATTGAACTTTCTAATTAAAAATTAAGAAATTAACATAATTAAATTGGATTAGGTATTACATTATATCTTATCCAACAATGCTTTTGTCGATGGTTTTCTAACGCCTAATTTGTTTCGTTGCAAAAAAAGTTAATTAAAAACATGATGCTTGTATTAGAACGGCAAGTCGTTTTGACTTGGAAGTTCGTATCCTTGATCCACATGTTGTCATCAGTGCACCAAAACGACGTGTCACTTTCTTTTTACTGATGATGACAAATCGTTTAGGTAATTTTTTTTTTTTCAATTTGGAAGTTGAGGGTTCGAACTCTGCACCTTTACGTGGAATCAAGTGTAATATTATCGTTAGGCTATGCCTGCAACCACTTTAGGTAAAATTACTTAAGATAAATCTTTTGGTACTTTCCTTCTTGAACATTTTTTTTTCTTTTCAACTTAATCCTTGAACTTCCAAAAGATACTAATTAACTCCAATATAGTTAATGGGAGTTGAATTTTAAGAAATGTTCTAATTAAGTTGGGAATTAAACTGCAAATGAAATGTTGTAATCAATTAGTTGGGGATTAAAGCGCAAATATGCTGTCTATTTTTTTGAAGAAGAAAAGTGTCAAATTTATGAGATGGAAGCACAAGTGTTGAAATTAAAGCGTATATTTGAATCCACTTACTCAATATAAGTTTAGCTCTTTAAGAATTAGAGTTATTCATAATTCAAGAACTAAATTAACATTTTAGAAAATATTAAAGATAATGTTATTAAGAAATACGAAAATTCATGAAGCATAACTATCGAAAATTAGGGGAAAAAAACATACAAATAAATAAACAATGGTGTTGCTTGAGATTTTTTTCCCCCCTTTTTCCTTCGGGAATCTAGTAAGGTTTTTAGCAAGAAAATAAAAAAAGATAAAAAATAAAAAATAAAAAATAAAATTATGTTGGCGTACTTCCTTAACCAACGTGAAGGCTTTCATTTAAAAAACTTATGTCGTTTGTGGAAAATGTTTATCTGGGTTAAAACAAGAAACGGCAATTTTATTATTGTCATTTTATGATTTAATTTTCTAATGTCTAAATAATAAAACGATGTGTCGTTGTCGAAGTATTTTTATGTCCAACTTAGCATACGTTTGGCGCAAACATAAGGTTGAAATTAAGTTGAATTGAATGTGCATTCGGTTAGACATTGAATTGTCGAAATTAAAAATTATAAAAACTTGAAATGTGTTTGGGAAAAAAAAATCTCTATGGAGTTTGTTTCATTTATTTCGAAATTCTGTGCAATTTGAAAAAATAAATTCATCCAATTTGGATTTGTATATGTAAAGTTATTAACTTTTAAAGTTTGAGTTACAAAAATTATGAATAGTAAAATTATGGTTGACTTTTCAAAAAAAAAAAAAACAAAAACCAATTAATTTTTTTGTGTTTGAATTGAATCAGACCTTTCGGTCAAAAACATGCTAAGTAGAAAAGATATCCCGTTTTTCTTAGACTTAAATACCGTCTAGCTTAAAAAGACCTTTGTATGTCTAACATAAACATTGTAGTTTGTTGTTAGCCTAAACACTACATGTGATTTAGTTTCACCCAAAAATATTGATCATATGTATACTATTTTTGGAATATTTATTTTGTCAAATACACCTTTTTAAACATTTGGCCTGACTTTCATAATTTGTCTGTAGACTACATTTTCAATTGATTTAAGCATTTGGCCAAACTTTTATAATTTTTTGTAGACAATTAGTGAACTTTTGAATTGTAGAAAAACATTCTTATCACCATCACCGCTTTAAGGGGGAAAAAAAAAAAAAAAAAAAAAAAACAATGGTACGTAGAATTCCAATAGCTGTCAATGATTGATCTAGTAATCGAGAGGGGGATCAGGTGATTAATAGTCCGTGCAGGCACATTCATTTTATAATGTATGTCAATATAATGTATAAAATACTATATGCGTCGTCTGGATGTCACTATATATTATATTCAAATGTAATTTTATTGGATGTCCCCTTTCATACATTATACACAAATGTATGTGTGTTTGAGTTATTTACATTTGAATAGTCATTCTAATAAGAGAGAGAGTATGTGTTGATATTGATAAAAGTAAATAGAAAAAATAAATAGATGAATAGTAAAATAAATGCTTTTTTGCATTAATAAACCCTAAACTTATCGTAGAGTTGTAATTTGCACCCTGAACTTACAAATATGTGGCAATTTGCACTCCAATGACAATAATATTAATCTTTCGAAAAAAATTAATATGTGATTTTTATATAGGTTATTAATTCATGACATAAATAATCATTTTAATCTTTGTTAATTAACAATCTATATGCAAGTAAAATATCAATTTTCATTAAAAAAATCAACATTGTTTATCAATGGGATGCAATTTGCTACAGATTTGTAAGTTTAGACTGTAAATTGCCAAAATTAAAAATTTAGGGTATAAATTGTAACTCTATAATAACTTTATGATACATGAATACAAAAAAGCCTAAAATAAATGGGCTTACTATTCAAATTTATCTATGGTAAAATAAAATATATGAGGTACTTAAATACACATTGAATTTTACGGAGATATAACATACAACGAAGGTGTTTTTCAAACGAATCATAAGTTAGTAGTTGAAACTCGACCGCCAATTAAGCTCTGGTCACGACGCCACTATATCTAGACAAATTTATAGGAAGAAATGTCAAATCTGACAATATATATAGTCCAATTTGGATGGGGCAAGGTTGCGAGTCTTGCAAAGAAACCCTCGTCGTCACGAGGCTCGTTCGAGATTCACAATAGAGGTGTTAGAGAAAACAGGGCCTATTGGAAAAGATGCACTTGGTTACGACAAGATCAAGTTAATTTGGTCCAATTGACCTACTATTTATGTATGTTTTTTAGTGCCAACCAAACAAAAATTAGTGTTATTGCAAAAATTATCTAGAACAACTAAAAACGATCTACAACTCGAACTATACGTTTTCACTATCGGTAGAAATTGAAATTTTAGTCGATGGATTATTTTGTAATGAGACAATCTTTTTATTTAATGTTATGCTTTATGAATATGTACATTAAAAATTTATAGTGTGTGACTTAAAATTGGCATCATTTATAAAGTAAATGTTTTATAAAATTAGTCCAACGGTTGCTTAAAAATAAAAAATTTTCAAAAAAAGTAAAAAATCTATGATTAGGAGCAGCTCCATGCCGGACAGTGAGTTGCAAGTTTTTAGCATCGACATTTATAGATAAGATCATTGAAAAGTTAAATCAACAACTAAAATAGCAACTCGCATGGACACGATATTATATGTATAATTTAGCAATAATATCACGGCTCAGAAATGTATTTGGACAATACTAGGACTGTTTCAAGTCGCCCAAGAATGTTAAGGGGGTCCATAAGATAAATGACCTCGCAAGAGAAATGCAATTAAGGCATGCCGTGGATTAGTGAGAGAAAAAAAAGTTCTTCTAGAAAATTCTATGTCATCATCTCTAAAATACCAAATGTTTTCTTAATTAGTATCATATTAAGATACCGGGTAATAGTCATTGATAATCGTTGTTGTTATCTTACCATGATAAACAGAGGTAATTATTACTTGTGGCGAAGTCAGAATTTTTTATTGGTGGCTATAATTACAGAGTGTATAATTAAAATTTATTATGATTAAGCTTTCATTGTTAAAAGATTATTATGAAATTTTATAGCATAGATGGGTTCACATATTCACTCGCGGACAATCAAATTCGATTCCTTTACAAAAACGTACAAGCATAAAGATCCATATCACCAAGAACGAATATTTGCTTCATCCACACATTAAAAAAAATCAAAATTGAATTATTATTACTTCTTTTTCTATATAGAAATATATATATATATATATGTGTGTGTGTGTGTGTGTGTGTGTGTGAAGAGACTCACGCTGAAAAACATTAACAATGAGTGATAACTATACGTACGAGAAGATAAATAATACCCCAACACCACTAAGTGATTATCAATATTGAAGAGCCTAAAATAGAATATTTAAACATGAAAATTCTCATTATTTATTATTTCTATTATATATTGTCATGAATTGAATTAATCCCGTTTATATATTTTTTCATGAATTATGACTTGAAGACAAGCATATATATATATATATATAAATCTGGGTCTAATATACAAATATTTTTCCCCAACAATTTTTTTTAAAAAATTTATAGGACCCCTAAAAACAAAAATAGAGCTAATAAGTCCCATCCATTCAATTATCGCCATAACACATATGGGACCATCAATTATGATTTGAAGATAGACTGAAAAAATTAATAAAGGCTTAACATTAAAAAAAAATATATATATATATCGTTGGTAACAGAATTGGAGCTTATAACTCCTTTCCTTCAATTGTCATTACAAGAGTGAATAATGGCATCAATTTTGACGTGAAGAAAAGGGGGAAAAAATTATGAGCTTAATATATAAACAATACCTTAACAACATAAAGGTAAGTTCGAGTTCTAAATTTATAATCATCTAAATTAGATAAACTATGACATTCAGAGCAAAAAAGAAAAAGAAAAAGAAAAAAAACTACAACTTGATTTTGGATTTGCATATAGACTTCACTTGTCTATGGAAAATGGAAAAAGAGATGTCACAAGTGCTAAAAGCTATGGCACTCATCTTCAAGAGATTGAACAAGCTCACTTTGCCATGTAGAGCAGCGGTTGCAGTCAAGTTCAAGCTTCCTGCACCTACATCATTGAAGAAAAGCCGATTTCTAATCATCTTACTCACCATAAGATCGGTAGAAGTACTGACATTGAGCTTGCCATGTGCAAGGATAAAATTTTGCCTTATTGGAACTTCAGCTACAACATCCCCACGATATGTAACATAAGCTGTTGAATTCTTAAACTTGAAACTTCCAATGTTCCGATGATTATTAATCGTGATGGTCATGTTCAAGGTCATATTCCTCATGGAAAGCATTGAAAACGGATTAATGTTTTCTAGGCCTTGAGGATAGACTGTGATTTCAGGATCTTTAGGTTTTAGGATAGTGAACCATAAGGTTGGGATGACTATAGCTAGTACTATCAAGAAAATTACTGTTATTCCACCGCAGATCTTGAGACCTTTGCGCGAATTAATTGCAGTACCTGATTTCGTCATTGATAATATTAGCTAGGGTTTTGAAACTATGACGAAAGACTATGAACGGAGATCACTCAAAATCTTTCTAAATATAATAATTGTCATACATGATAGAGCTGTATATATAGGTGGTAAAGTTAACTATTTTTAGGAGTCCTTGTCTCTCTATTGGATACGGTTTTCTTTTTTAGATAATTATTTGAATTTGATAATCACTGTTTCATTTGTATTGTATTAATTCAAGGATATAGCCTAACTTAAAAAATTAAATCATGCGTACCCATAAATTTTATTGTTAAATTTCAAATAACTAAAACTTATATATGATGTGACATAAACTTTAAAACCAAATCAAACTCCCAAAAAAAAAATAAAAAATAAAAAATAAAAATAAAAAAAAGAAGAAACCGGAAAAAAGACAAATAGAATATAAATTAAGAAATTGAAAATAGAGAGAGAGAGAGAGAGAGATAAGAAAGATGATTTTGAAGTGTTCTAATTCACCTGATTCTAGATTTTGAAGTGTTTTGCTAAAATCAAAATTTAGCTATCAACTTGGACCTTTTTTTTTTTTTTTTTTTTTTTTTCAACTTCTATTTTTCTTGTTTTCCTAGGCATATTAAATCCTCTTGGAGTTATTTCCATCCTAAAGAAGAAATTAAGCTAAAAGCCTCTAGTGGTGATTATTATTCTTAAGAGTACAACCATATGTTAAAGATTTCATCTACTACTTCAATTCAATTCAAGAAATCCTCCCTATATGTTGAAACCATGTAAAATACACACACACACACATATGTTACCATGATAGGAAACTTTCAAATCCGGTGTGTTCTCGATTTGTTGATGATGTTATTCACTTAGTAGGAAAAATCCAACTCCAAATCTATTGCATTATTGGCTAGGATCATTGTGTTAAGAAATATTATTATTTAAATTAGCATTAAGAACAAGTAGCATATATCTTATACATATTTAGTGTTTGATTGGGAGTATAGATTTATGTTTATCTTTTAGGATGATAGAATATTTAGAATTAAGTTAAGTTTAATGTTTTTGTATTAGTTTAGATCTTTATAAATAGCTCCATCATTATAATTTAATTAAGAGCATTCATTGATTAGTGGAATTATGTTTTATTTGCAATTACAAACCACTTTTTTTTTTTTTTTCTCTCTTCTTCTTTTCTTTTTTTTTTTTTTTTATCTTGCTTTGGGTATTTCGAAACGCACATTGAACATCGGTTTTGGAGTCGTTCGAACCTCTCTGGAGGTGGATTTGGCGAACATTAGAATCGTTGCAGTCTTTAATTCTGGTCATACCATCAATCTCCAATACCTAATCATGATTTTGAATATAGTTCTTGATCACCTTAGAGGGATTCATTTCACAAACATTATCGACAACATTATCTTTTTTTTTTAAAGAAGTTTTTTAATAAATGATCGAAGTTCAAACCATTATTGATTGTCCACTTTTCAACAAACCATTGTTGAATGTCCACTTTTTACGATGGTGTCTTTTCATGATAGTTTTCGGAGAAAAAATCTCCCTATCTCGTTTTTTTTTTTTTTATCACATTTTACGTCTTTTTTTTTTTAATTTAGAAACCGTTATAATATCCTTCGTTTTCTCATATTTTGTTGTAGTGATTATGAAATTGAGTCTAAATTTAAATTCAACTATTCCATGAGCAGACCAATTTGAAGCCTCTACGATTGTCGCTTTAGTTTCTTTTGTGTGTGTATGTGTGTTCGATATGCAATTATTCAAGGTTTTCTGACTTTTTATTGGCACCCAAACGTTTCTACATTATTCTCTTATTAATTCCCTTTACATTGTCTAATATAATTATTGAAATTAGAACATGTCACAAATTATGACTTTGCAGACAAAATTAAATATTTGAAAATCCGGGTCTAATATATAAACAATTCTCTAACAAAACAATATATATTTTATAGGGCCCTAACAAAAAGAGTGAGAGACAGAGAGTCCCCTCCCATTGAATTATTGCCATAATACATATATGAGTTGAAGATGGAATTAAAAAAAGAAAAAAATAAATAAGGTCTTAATATAAAAATAATTCTTTTTTATTTCGAAAATAAAATAGAAATAATTCCTTGACAAGAGAACTGGAGTTTATTACTCCTCTCCTTCATTCTCCGCCACAAGAGGTAATTAAGAGGTCACCAAATATGAGCTTAATATATAAATAATTCCTCAAAAACATAAAGGGGATAAATCCAAGTCCGAAATTCCTAATCATCTAAATTTAGTAAAACTAAGGGGGTGTTTGGTGTTTGAGTTTGAGTTAAGATTTATAAGTTTAAATAGTGATTTTGGTTGACTTTTTCAGAAAAGACAAAAAACTTTTGGAGAAAAAGACAAAACTTGAACTCATGAATTTGAGTTCAAACTCATGCCCCAAACGGGGCCTAAATTCTTGAGAAAAAAAATTAAAACTTGATTTTGGATTTGCATGTAGACCTCACTTGTCTACGGAAAATAAAAAAAGAGATGTTACAAGTGATAAAGGCTGTGGCACGCATTTTAAAAAAATTGAACAAGTTCACTTTGCTATGGAGATCAGCAGTTGCGGTCAAATTCAAGCTTCCTGTACCTACATCATTGAAGAAAAGCCGAATTCTAATAATCTTACTCACCATAAGATTGCCAGAAGTGGTGATATTGAGCTTGCCATGAGCAGGAACGAGATTTTGCCTTATTGGAACTTCAGCTACAACGTCCCCGCGATAATTAACAGAAGCAATCGTATTCTTGAACTTAAAACTACCAACGTTCCGATGATTGTCGATCATGATGGTCATGTTTAAGGGCATATTCGTGATGGAAAGCATTGAAAACGGATTAATGTTTTCTAGACCTTGGGGGGTAGACTGTGATTTCGGGATCTTTAGGTTTTAGGGTAGTAAACCATAAGATTGGAACGGCTACAGCCACGATGATCAAGAAAATTATTGTTATTCCACCGCATATTTTCAGACCTTTGTGCGAGTTAATTGCACTACCTAATTTCATCATTGATGAGAATATGAAGCTAATGAGAAGTGAGAGACTAACAACTAATGCCTCGCCGTTTCACCAAACGGGCCCTAAGAAAAGAGAGCCTTATCGAACTCTACTTAAACGTGGGATTTGTTATACATTATATAGCCATATATATAGAGGTACTAAGTTTAGTATTTTTATGAGTCCTTATCTCTTTGGGATTGGTTTCCTTTCTTGAGTAGAAGATAATCAACTTTTAAAAAATAAAATATTTTACCTTAAAGATATTGTTATGGTTTTGCTTTTTAATCATATATACAATTATCTTAAATTTTAGATTCCAACTAAACTAACGTTCTTTAGTCTGGATTAACTTAAGAATCCAAATCCATATATATATATATATATAATGTATATAATAAAAGAAAGATAGAAACCAGTAAAAGAAATTAAAAATAATTAGAAAGAGAGAGTGAAGAAAGAGTAATTCGTACTATTAATTTAGCTTAAAAAGTACTGTACTGGATAAAGTTTGTTCTTTTGATTGTTATGTCAATAAATTTTTATTTTTTAGAAGTTTTGATAAGTTAATAAGGAATTTATAACTATAAAAATAGGGCAACATTGCCGACAGTCATAGAACAATTTTTTTCAGACATTATTTTGAAAAAAAAAAAATCTCAAGTGAATATCGATGTACTATTTTCGATGACTTTTATTTTCAAAAGTTTTGATAAGATAATAAAGAAATATAACTATAAAAATAGGGCAACATGCCAACAGTGATAGAATTTTTTTTTTCATACATTAGTTTTTTGAAAAAAGGGTATCTCATCAAGTAAATATATATGTACTATGTTCGATTAAGGATATAAATGTCTCCTCTGTGCATAATACTTATCTTTGTATCTAAGAAAAAAAAAACATAATAACCTCTTTCTGTTTTTGTTAATTAATTAATTAAGTTTCCTTCCATTTTTCCGGTCGTCTAACTACCATTATTTTACTTCTAGTTGTTGTTCTTGGCCATCTTTTACTTTTATTTTGTTTTTTTTTTTTTTTTTAATTTATGTGAAAGTGATTTTATCATTAACAGTCAAATCCGCACTTACAAGATTAACTGTTCATTTGGGGAGTATTGGAAGCAACATTATTTGATGAATAATGCTACAAACGTCTAACTCTAATATCAGGTTATGAATACTAACTCATTTAATCATAAGTTATATATCATCTTTTTGTGAATATATACAGTTAGTTAAGATGACAATTTTCTAAATACCTACATAAAATAATGATATTGCACATGTAACGTAATTTGATAATAAAAAGATTGAGATATTCTAAACAATTTTGAAGTTTGATTGTCATGTCCGTGCACTACAAATGTATAAGAGTTATTAGAGCTCGCTTCTAAAGATTAACCAGTGACAAAAGGTTCAACCCAAAAAAAAAAGAAGAAGTAAGAAATGGTTGTTAATTATACGAGAGAAAACCGTTTGTACTTAATTCAATAATCCATATTTTCAATTTATAATAATAATAAGAATAAATTACTAAGTTGGTCTATAAACTTTTTAGTTCGTGCAAATTTGGTTCATTATGTCCTTTTTTTATAGTTAGAATGATTTAAATTATTAAAAACGCTGCTACAATATTCATTTATGTTTATTTTTTTATGAAATTCGTTAATTAGCATAACGTTTTGACCAAATTATTAATGGATTTTGTCTAGAAATTAATAAGAATGACTATTATAATAATATTTTAATAGTTTAAAAATATTTTAAATATGAAAAAATCAAGAATTAAAGTTATATAAATTATAAAAATTTAGAAACAACATAAGTTTACAGGAAAGATAACTATTCATATTTTAGAGACAAAAATTTATCCTAATAATAACTATTCATATTTTAAAATATTTTAAGTTTACAGGGGGAAAAAAAAAACTAGGAATATGTGGCCACAAAATACCCAAACAAAAATAAAATTAAAAATTAAAAAAATAATAAAAATAATAAAAAACCATTTCCACTTGTCGACCCAAACAGGAAAGGAAATACTTAAAAAAAAAAAATGATTCTCCAGTGTGTGACGCCACTGCGATGCTACCGTGTTCCGCACACAATCACCGTTGACTTCCCGCCATGCAAGCCTCCTCCTTCTTCTTCTTCCTCACCAAAGACCATCCCTGCAACTCCTCCTTCTTCATCCAAAACGAGAACAACGAGAAGAGGAGCTCTGTCTTTCTCCTTCCTCTCCGCACTAATCTCGATTTTCCCTCCTTCCTCTTCCTCTTCTTCCGCCATCTCCGACTTCTCCGAGCTTCCCAATTCCGGCGGCGTTAGGGCTTTGGACCTCCGCCTCGGCTCCGGTGAACTTCCCTCCGATGGCGACCAGGTCATCTCTCCCCCTCTCTCTATATATACATGTATATATATTTATATTGGATATACTATACCTAAATCAACGAATTTTGAGTTAAATTTATCTAAAATTGGCACTCTTTTTTTTTTTTTTTAATTTTTAATTTTCGCATACTTCTGTGATGGTCATGTGATGATTTTGCCCTACTCAACTCGAAATGAAGTTCGGGGATATAAAACGAAAATTGATGACTTAAGTGTAACAATTCTTGTGGTTTGGTAGCTTATGAGAAATTAATAATTGTTTTTGTCTATAGAATTGAGTACATCAGTGAGTGAAGAAAATCTTGCAGATGACTAGCATTTAAAAGCTTTTTTTTTTTTTTTTTTTTTTTTTTTCTCTTTTGGTGTGTGTGATTTTGGATACATAGATGCATAGACATATGTGTGTTTATATATATATATCCTCTTTACTAGGACAAGAGTGCATCTGAAATATATATGTGTGTGTGTGTGTGTGTGTAGTTTTTAAAGCCCCCATCTGATTGTGGGAATGTGGACTATGATTTTAAAGGTTGCCATTCATTACTATGGGAGGTTGGCGGCAAAACAAGGATGGCGATTTGACTCAACATACGATCACAAAGACGGAAATGGCGAACCAATGCCCTTTGTATTTGTCCTTGGCTCCGGGAAAGTGAGTTTTCAAATCAGTTTCTCATGGTATTTAACCGCTTCTCTAAGCAAAGTGGTTGCAAAAGATTGGAAAAAGGGGCCCTTAAGATTGTGCTTTATGGCTGTTCAAACCGTGCGAGAATTTCTTTCCGGCAATTTGCTTTAGATTTGCACGTCATTTTTATGATTATTTATTTATTTTTTGATTGTCAAAGCAGATTGATAATCTCCATAGTAATGTATGCAAAACTATTTGCAGGTTATTTCAGGGATTGAAGCAGCGGTGAGATCAATGAAAGTTGGTGGTATTCGTAGGGTCATCATTCCGCCATCACAAGGATATCAGAACACCTCACAAGAACCTCTACCACCTAATGTATTTACTCTCCATATCCTTAGCTTCTTTCTGCGAACTGTCTGCTATGTTCTTGGTTAAATTTCTCTTTGCATATGAACAGTGCGTGAACAAAATAGAAGTTCTCACCCATTTTCCTCAAGAAGTCGTGTTGAGTCATCTCTTAAAATAGACACAGCTTATGCTTTGGGGCTTTAGATTTCCAGTATGCTGGATAGTTGCTTTGCGGCTATCCTCACTTCTACTACCATGTCAAAGATGGCTTTCATGCTGTCGGTTCATAACCTGTTGCGAATTCTCTCTGCTTTTTGCCTATCCTTTCATGATAATCTTGGAGTACAGAGAAATGTATTAAGCAACAAGTGCAAATTATGAACTGTTTAAGGATTGCAATATAAAGGATTTGATATTATTTTTGTAGAAAAGAACCGTTCCTTAATTCATTGAGTTTGAAGAACGGGGCTGCTGTTTCTGAATTTAGATGGCGGCTACTAGTATATGTATAGTTTTTTTTAAATAGATCTACAGCACAATGTGTTCCGTCCGACTGAGAGTAAGTAGACTGATCAGGTCTTTTGCTCTGTGGTTTGGCCGTAGTTAGACGTTAAATTGATTCCTTTATTCATATTGTTAGCACATTTTAACCTTAATATTTTTCTGCAGTTTTTTGACAGGCAGAGACTGTTCACAACCATCTTTAATCCTACTCGTCTTGCCAACGGAGAAGGCTCTACCCTTGGGACTCTCTTGTTTGATATTGAGCTGGTCAGCCTAAGGCATCAGTGAAGATTTTGAGATTCCAACTTTTACCGCTCATTTCGGATAAAAACGCGTAAGAAATAGCCGGTGTCATCTTGAGGGACCATCCATACTTTCCTTGGCGGCAAACTAGATTCTTATTGTTCAAAGAAAGTACAGAAATTGAGATAATATGGAAATAGTATATTTTTCTGACCGACTGTAGAGATGATATGGGGATATTAGCATTGACAAATCCATAATTCTAGCTAATCCATAGTCTACTTGTTTGACTTTTTACCCACTTTTTTTTTTTTTTTTTGGTGCTGAGTTTATGTTAATTATTCTCTCTGTTTAACTCTATGAATAGCAGTTTGCTTTATTTCTTGTAATGAAACAGGAAAAAAGGGAAATAGTGCTTTTCTGTTTTGCTCTAAAGAAAATCACTTGGAATTTCATTTCTTCTCTTTTTTGTCCACGCTCTAATCATTACCTAATTTGTACCCAAAATTGCAGAGTCAAATTTGGCAGCCATTTGACATGAAACTGCATGTGGGTGGTTTGTTCATAGTAATATGTTAAACCCGATTTTTTTTCTTATGAGAAATATGAGGATCATTGGTGTCATCCCGTTCCGTCGTACCATCCGAATTGCAATATATGTTATACCATATAGATTCGGAAGGTCAGGTTGAGCTGAACTAAGCCAGTGTTTTATGCTGATTAGTTAAGCAAATTTTTTTGTTCTTTATTATTGCTATTTTTTTTTAAAAGAAGATGAATGAGCCATGAGTTTTGCCAGTTTGCATGCACTATATCTCTATCATATGGTTATACGGTCATGAAAAAGCTACAATGGACCAGTCATAATAATATTCAATTGAAAATCCCAACTTTTCCCATTTGATGTTATGCAAAAAGGTAACACTATAAAATTGTTTATTAGCATCATCAGTATATTATAATAGCACAATCACTACGTTATAATATTGCATACTACCATAATCAGTGTCCTCTTAGGATCATCAAAAAATAAATTTAGAAGTACTTTATTTTGTAACAAAAAAAAAAAAAAAAAAAGCATAGATAGTTTCCTCACGTCCCCATCATAGTACATACCTTTTTTTATCAAAGACTAGGCATTACTTGTATCACGGCTCGAACCTAATATGTGAAAGAAGCGAAAGCTCTATGTAATATATCCTTGTCACCATGCCACCATTATCGATGGTGAAATACTATAACATTGTATATTAGCATTATCAGTGTCTTTTTAGAATCATTAAAAAATCATTTTTGAAACAAACTTTTTTCTTTTAGACACATTAAGAGCACCATTAGTCTTGCATATTTTCAGGGTCAATGGAGTTGCTTTATAGTCAAGTATGGTGAGCAGCAAGCAAAGGGAGAGAAGGCCTTTGAAGGCGCACCATGTTCATGCAAAGATACCAAATCACGAAAAGTTGACCAAAAAGAAAAAAGCAAAAAGAAAAAAAAAAAAAATATATATATATATATATATATATATATATATATAACACTTTTGCCAATGTGCAAGCAACGTTTTAATGAAGAAAAATCTAAACTTTTAGGCTAAATTCCATCATCATCCCGCTTCACACACTTTTGTACACGCCTGTGTTCATGGTCTGTTCTCGCTTAATAGTAGCCCTTTATTGAGGAAAATAACACTGTCAAAATGACCAAAAAGTCCTCCCCACCCATAAAGGGAAAAAAAAAAAAAAGTAAAATAATGTTTTGAGATTTGAAACTATAACTCAATACCTTAAAAAAAAAAAAAACACTATCTTAAAAGCAACTCACTTATTCACTTTGAGATTTGAAATCATAACACAATACCTTAATTAACTCAATATATATATATATATATATATAAATATTTTTATTTTTTTGAAATTAAGGATGGAAGGATTCAAATTTTACACTCTTCTGAGTTAGAAATTGTCACTAGATTATAGATATAACCACACAGACACTTGAGAACAAAAACAACATCTTCACTTAATGCTTATTTGAATTTTTGACCTTTTATACTTAACAAATTAGAAATTAAAAAAAATATTGAAACTATTATAACTGGGGTAATATCCAAATGCATGCTTTGAGAGGCAATTCTCTAAATCATCCATGACTCTTTTTTAGTAGAACATATATAGATAAATAACACGGATAATCCATAGAAAGATCGAGGACAAGAATCTTGATGAGGTGAGGTGGTATTACAAATAATTTCATGAAAAATGGGTTTTGAAAATTGAAACAAAACAAACTATTCTACACCCAAAAGAAGGGCAATCTAGAAAATTCACTACCCCTTTTTTCTCCACCACTTTTCTTGTGGAAAGAAAAGTCAAAATCTTGGTCCCAATTGTACGACATTGACAAAAAGCGTCCCATATAAGAAACCAAACTTTAAGAATTCATTTACTCTCAAAAACCTCTCCATTCATTTCTCATCACCTTAAACGACAACACCACTAAAAACAACCCAAATGACCATGATGAAAACATCAAAAACAGCCGACCGCCGGAGCTTCATACTCTCTTCCATCTTCTTCATCTGCTGCCTCTGCACCTTGGCTTCGATCACCGAGGTCCGGTTTGACACTCTCTTGAGACTCGGCCGCTGCGCGGTGGTAGAAAACGACAGCACATCTCTGTCGTTTAACACAAACGACACCAACACTTCTCTCACTCAAAACTCAACCTCCTCGGAAGAAGACATCCGGATACTCATAGGCATCCTGACCCTCCCTGACCAGTACCACAAACGACACTTCCTCCGCCTAATCTACGGCACGCAGAGCCCCGCCGGAGCGAAAGTCGACGTCAAGTTCGTCTTCTGTAACCTCACGAAAGAAGACCAAAAAGTCCTCGTTGCATTAGAAATCATGCGATACGACGACATCATGATCCTCAACTGCAAGGAGAACATGAACAAGGGCAAAACCTACACCTACTTCTCGAGCCTACCGGAGATCTTAAACGACACAAACTCGCCGAACCCGCCATATCATTACGTCGTGAAAGCTGACGACGACACTTATTTCAGACTGGATAACCTCGTACAGTCGCTACGGCCATTACCAAGGGAAGACTTGTACTATGGCTACGTTATTCCTTGTCCTAGCATGGACCCTTTTGTCCGGTACATGTCCGGGATGGGGTACATGGTGTCGTGGGATTTGGTGCAGTGGATTCGGGATTCGGAGATTCCTAGGAACAATCAAGAAGGTCCGGAGGACAAGATTTTTGGAGATTGGCTTAGAGATGGGCACAAGGCCAAGAACAGGTTCAATGCCAAGTGGTCGATGTACAATTTTCCGGAGCCGAAAACCGGGTGTACACACGAGCTTTGGCCGGACACAATTGCGGTTCATTTGTTGAAGAATCAAGAGAAGTGGATTCGGACTTTGAAGTTTTTTAACGTCACTGAGAATCTGAAGCCGTCCAAGTTGTATCATATACCTTAATTAGGTAAATATAATGTTATAGTTTCTGCATTTTGTTCATTATTTTTTGGATGTTAATGATGGAGAAGATGAGGGCAAATATACAATTTATAATTTATACACAATTGAGTTTGGAAGTGAAGTTAAATCTAATTAACCATTTTTTTTTTCCGTGTTTTGAGAGATTTGATGATATTTTGTAATTGGCAAGAGATGCATCGATGTTGGGTTGTTGGTTTTGACATTTTATAGTAAAGAAAAGGAATTCTTTCTACTCTCTATATGTCTACCAATGAACGGAGAAAGTTATTCGATGTGGTTGTAGGTATAGTCTAGTAAAATATATTAAAAAGATGAAATGTTCAAATCTCAGACTCAACTCAAAAAATATATATTTATATATATATATATATATATTCAACTTATTTATTTATTTATTTATTTTAACTTTCAGTCTTGTTAGGGGTAAGTCCACTTATTATAAAGTCAGCATATTTGAATAGGCAATAAGAAAAAGTACGATGTTATATGTTCTTTTAAAAGAAATAAAATTAAACAAAATAAGAATACTTCATGTTATAAACTTAGAATTTCAAAAAACATGTGAATGGGTTTTGGGTTTTGTGTGCTTTTTTCACTACGTTTTGTTCCGCACCGGAAAGAGATGAAAGAGAAAAAAAAAGTGATTTGTGTTAATTTGCACTTTTTTTGTGTGATAACACGAAGGATAAAGGTAAGGTGCTCATGTGCACACGAGGCATTTGGACTTAGATTCAAATTCATTCCCATGGGATGTTTGCCAAGCAATGGTCTTTGTATCCTAGGGTACTTTGCTCTTCTTACTAGAATTTCATAAATTTATGTTTAATTAAAACAGCTTTCTGAATGGAGATTTAGACGAGAAAATCTATATAGGGCCAACCTAAGAGTCGTGTGGTTAATTAGGTAACGAGCATATATATGACTTGAAGCAAGAACCAAATTAATGGTATGGTTAGAAGTTTGACAAAGTATTAGCATGCGTTTGGAATGCGGGTTTGAGATGAAATTTTTAGATTGGAAGTTGGTTGATTTTTCAAAAATCAGTTATAATTTTTGTTAACTTTTCAGAAAAAGATAAAAAATGAATCTAAAATCTTAGGTTTTGGACCTGTCAACCAAACGAGTCCTTAGTTTCTAATGATTATCTAATTAATGATGCAAATAAATGCATTTGCTATAAATCTTGTGATATTATGCCATTATATGTTTATATGTTAACGACATTCTTATTCTTGGGACTAGCACGGATGTTGTTAATGAGACTAAAGCTTTTCTAGCTTCAAATTTTGATACGAAGGATACGGGTGAAGCAGATGTGATTCTTGGCATAATAATTGTTAAATGTAAGGATGATCTCGGAGCCTTGTGTTGAGGAATTTTTGAAGAAGTTAAATCAGTGTCAAAACCTTATGATATATTGAAAGTCCCAATAATGACCATTGGACTGCATTAGAGAGATTTAGACTTTGTTTGACATTTAAGTTTAACTCCAACTAAACTGTATTTTTTATTTAAGTTTTTTGTCTTTTTTTAAAAAAGTCAACAAAAAATTATAACTAGTTTTTAAAAAGTTAACCAACTTCAACTTAAAATTTCATCTCCAACCAGCGAATCAAATGTATGCTTACTGAATAGTACTCGAAGGGAACCATTGATTATGGACTAGTGTGATTGGAGAACTCATGAATCTGTTCAAAGATAAGAAGAAGTCATTTGTTGTCTTTGTAGCATTATTGATCATTTCTTTTTTATATTAATAAATTCTTGAGAAAATACCTATTCCTTCCTACGAAGAGATGTAATAGACAACAATGAGATATATATTGAATCACTCATGCTCTTAATGAACTCCATACCCTTGTATGATTTATTAGTGGTATGTTTAACTGTAATACACACTTGATGAAGCCCTGATTTTTACCCAAAAAAAAAAATTAAAGGGAAGGCTAATAACTGGCACAAAAATTTAAGCTGGACCCAAAAATTACAACTCAGTTTTTGTTTTGTTTTGTTTTTTTTTTAAGTCAATAAATATTTTATATAGTTTTTGATAAATCAACAAACTCCAACCAAAAAATTCAATTTCGAATTACTGTCCGAAACGCATCCTAAGATGTCTTTCTTAATGTATAAAAAAAAAAATATATATATATATATACATGTATTATGCATTAATAATGGACTTCCCATTTGAGTGGATAATCGATTCTTCACAATACTCTTCTTCACTGTTAGTACAGTAACAATCAATAATGAAATGTGTTAATGTTAGAATCAAGAAACTCATGGGCATACGAACTTTTAACAAATGATATTCTTAAGTTTGTAATCTGGATATATGTCTAAATTGTCCCATCAATATAAGGTTTGGTTTTATAGTGTTGAGCGACTCGTATATTATTTTTGGGCTTTAATTCCATTATTTAGTATGTTTTTTTTAAGTTTTGAGGCGTATAAAATTAGATTTTCAAAAGGATTTTTTTTTTTTTTTAATTAACTTTAGAATATGAGACCCTGAATTTTGAACGGCACGAATAATTATGCTATTTCACTTTTTCTCTCGAAATTATTTACTTGTAAAATAAAAAGGTCTAAGTTTATTTACTCAATAATTGTAGCAAAAATTACTTAAGAAAAAAAAATTAATAATTGTAGCAATAATAAGTTGGTTATTTGTTATTAAACAGAGAAATATTTTTTTTTTTTCAGTTTTATTACTCTATTTTCGTTTGATTCTTTCATTTTTTGAGCATTCTCATACACTACATATATATATTCAACACCTATTCAGAACAACCAATAAAATTACATACGGTCTTGCCAAACATGTATTAGGTATCACAGAAGATATAATAGTTTCTGTCTTAATTTCTGATTTTATTATTAGTTAATGATAAATCAAGGAGTCATATTATTCATATTATCAATTGTCTTTTTCAAGTTAGTAAAATAAGTTATTTATTAGTCTCTTTTATGAGAGTTTCAATTATTATTTTTGGTCTATACTATTGAGAGTTTCAAAAGTAATTGATCGGAGATGTAAAAAGAAGAGTGTATTGCTTTTCTATTTCACCATCACTCCAACTATCTAACCATTCCATCAGAGTCAATGTCAACTAAAGAGATACAATTAAGAAGTTTTCACTTCAAGATAAGCTCTAAATTTGGGATCTCTAGAGTTGCATTTTCTAATTGTTTTTCATGTAAATTTGTACTAATAAAAAAAAAATTATTCTCTAGGTACAACGGAGGATGATATATCTTTTTCATATTAAAATTAGATTTTTTTTGTCTTATTTTTTGCTCCAAACTGTTTAATGGATCATGTATTTAATTGTATTTTCACGACTCATAATTTAACTTTAACTTATTATTTGGATACAAATACACATCTTAAAATCGGATTTTTTCGGTCATTAATTGTATTTTTCAAATACTTTCAAATTCCTCTCAAAAAAAAAAAAAAAAAAAAAAAAAACATCAATAATAAAGACGAGATTTTTTAACCCAAATTGTTAAAAATTTTGTTTTGTCCCTCAAAACTACTAAAATTTATAAATGTACCCCTATAAATGAACCTTTTACTTTCCTGCCGCTTCCCCCTCTCTCTCTCCCCCCCACGGAAGCACATTTCTGTCGTCGGCTTGACCACTGAGCCTTCCACTGTGTAGAAGAGAACGCCAATTTCTTCAGAGAAACTTCTTGGAGCAAAAGGGACAAATTTTGAGGTTAGGGTTTTCTCTCTTGATTGGCCTTAATCTTAAATTTCCCTATTTATTTGGTGTTTCATTCTTGATTTAATCTCTTTTATGATTCTGATTTCGCAAACACCAAGAAAAAAAAAAAACCTAAAATCCCGAAATTCTCAGTACTTAGAAATGGGCCTATTGAGTTTTTTCTTTGATGAATATTCTTGGTAGTTCTGAAAATTTATGGAATATATTTTTCTGTTATCTTGGATTTGCATTTTCAGTCCTAAAAATGCGAGTTGGATTTTGGGTTTATCAAAAAAAAAAAAAAAAAAAGGTTCTTCTAATATTATAGAGTCAAACTAAAAAAAAAAACCTAATTAATATGATTAATTTGAATATTTTGAGACTTATAAATAGTTCAAAGTTGTTGCTTTACCCTAGAGCCGGCTCTGGGTATGTATTTTACTAGAATTTGATATTGAATCATAAGAACAATCTTTTTGAAGTGGTCTTCAGAGATTGGCTGCCCAAGAGACAAGAGTGGTTGTTCTTTTTTTTTTTTTTTTTTTTTTTTGGATTTGAACTTTACATGTTGGGGTGGAGTTAGGTGTGGATTTACCACTAGGCCACAGGTCTATGTTTTGTTCTTTTTTAAGGGGAATCTTGGGAATTCGTATTTAAGCATATATTGAGTTTTGGTAGACCAGAGTTTGTGAGCTATTATTTTTCTTTATGTGCACTTTGTTTGGTTTCAGAACATCCAGTTTCCTCTTCATGTATCAAGAAATGCTAATAATTATTTTATATTTATTAAATTTTTTTTTTTTTTTTTTTTTTTTTTTGGTAGGTGCGGTCTGTTTTTCATTCTAAGTTCTAACTAAACATGGGAAGCAGTCCAGCACCATTTTCGGAAATCGGGAAAAAAGCAAAAGGTAAATCCTATCTGTATTATCTGTTATATTTTTATGTACCAACCAGTTTTTCCCTTGCTGGGTTTTATCCTTTTGCACGCATTTCAATTTTTATCGTGCTTTCTTTCAACGTCTTAGACTTTTCATGTAAGAGCGCATGCTCATTCTTGAAATTATGATGTGTATGATGTTTTTATAGCTTGTCCGTGGCCTATGCTATTTTAAATGGTTTGGTGTAGAATGAACCTTTGGCATTGTCCTATAATGGCCATATGTGGCTTTTTTAACTTGTTAAATACAAAAATGAAGAAATCTAAAATGAGTGAGAAACTTAGGGGCACTTATCTGATGTTTTTACAGGCACTCGGATTTCTAAAATATTTACTTGTAGAATCACTTGTTTAGTGTCTGGTGTTTGGTGTTTCAGTTAATCACTTCTGATTATACTTTCCAATTGCTTACTGTTTAACTGTGTGCAGACCTGTTGACAAAAGATTACAACTTTGATCAGAAGTTCTCTCTGTCAGTGGTTGGCGCTACAGGACTGGTATAACATGATTTCACCATCTGCTTTTTGCATTTTTTTTCTAAAATTTATAACCAGCTTACAGAAGATATAACCTTTTCACATTTTGTTTTATTAGGATTTAGGATTGCCTATTTTGGTCTCAGACGATTTGTCGATTAATGATACGGAACAATTTGCTGGGGGTAAAAAAAAAGAAAGATATATTTATATGGAACAATGACTTTGTTGGATGTACAAATGGATCTCAGACAAATGAGAATATAAATTGAGTCGAAATAAGAAAGCAATAATGGTCGTCTTTGTGGACGATTTTGTGGACGTCCATTCTTCATGATTCTGATAGACTGGTTTGCTGCTTTTAGTTGTTGTTTTCTTTTCTTTTCTTTTCCCTTTTTTTTTTTTTTTTTTTCGTTTGTTTTCATCTTAGAGGTCTGTATCTTTTGTTGCTTTCTACCTTTTTCTTGAAATATGTTTGTTTCCTACAACAATGATGGAATATATTATTATGTAACATCAAAATTTTAAATAATGAGGGAAAAAGGGTGCAACTGGGGATGAAGAGTCTTACCTAAAAAAACTAATAGAAACCCAAGAGCTATTTATACAAAAAGCATAGTTATATAATCATTGAAATTCCAATCCCATCCTCTTAACAAGTTAGAGAATGAAAACTCAGCAAAGCCGTTAGCTTGAGAAATCCATTAAGCTACCCCGTACTTCATTCTTTCCCAAACTTCCCTGCTATTTCCCTCTACATCCTCAGAGATTCTATTATTTCTCTGTAGCCACAATGCCCAAGTGGCAGCAAGTATAGATCACCATTGAAAAGATCCAAAATTCTGTTTCAGATAACCCAAACAATCCCATACTTCCCCAGCATTCAATTCCAAATACTTCAGCCGAAGTGACAGTGAAGGAAAATATGGTCCAACGGCTGCTCTCCTACAATGAACACACCATTCGGGGAAAGGTGAAGATAAGGCTGCCTCCTGTGAAACATTTCCCTAGTGTTAAGTTTACTCGACGCAAGCAGCCTAGTAGGAACCAAGCTTTCCATATAAAATGACAAAATTTAAAGGTAGGAAAGAAGTGATTATCAATCAAGTCATTGAAAAACGATTCCATGAGCACATCCCCGAACCCTCGAAGTCCCATATCCATCCATACATATATATCTATATAGCTATAAGATTGATAGACATTTATAATAAAGATATTTATAGCTATAAAATACATTAAACTGCTGGACATTGCCAAAACAAAAAAAAGTACCAAGTGTTGACCTGGTACTTTGCTACATGTTGTAAATCTCTCTCTCTCTCTCTCTCTCTCTCATAAAAGTTGTTGTTGGGTTGAGATGGCTAATCTTGAATCTCTCATTGCAGGGACTAATAGCTACCGGTTTGAAGAGAGATCAAATTTTCATTGGTGATTTAAGTACCATCTACAAGAGTGGAAATACTACCGTGGATGTGAAAGTGGACACCTATTCTAATGTATGAATGAAAAGTCATATTTTTGGATAAACTCTATTGCTTTTTCATGTCTTTTTGCTCTATTATTTAGAAGTCTTGCTTCATGAAATATGAAGACGTTTGGACATTCTCCCTAGTTAGTTACGGCTTTTGTTTCTAATTTAAGGAAGCTGATCTAATGATGGGTATCTTGATATTTATTTTTTATTTTCTCATTGTAAGTCAATTTCTTTTGCAGGTAACCTCAAAAGTGACTGTAAGCAATCTCTTGCCGAGTACCAAAGCGGCGCTTAGCTTCAAAATACCTGATAACAAATCCGGCAAGGTTAGTACCACAATAGTGACTGTAAGCAATTTCTTGCCGAGTACCAAAGCGGTGCTTAGCTTCAAAATACCTGATAACAAATCCGGCAAGGTCAGTGCATTGAGGCTCACAATTTGAACAAATGAACAAATGAAAAAGAAAAGAAAAACTAGAAAAAGAAAAGAAAAACTGACTTATTTGTTATTGTTATAATGGAAATCATGGTCGATGTACTTCCTATGATATTTTCATAATTTTTTTTTTGGGACTTCTCCCAACATTTATTAACTATGCATGCTTCTTCCTAGAGCTGAATAAAGTCTCTAAAATTCTCAAGTGAAGCAATTATTTTTAAATTTATTTAAGTTACTGCAGAATTCGTGGAATTGTCGTACGGATTTATCTTGGTGTTGATTAGAGTAGATTTTTTTTTTTTCTTTTGTTCTTTTTTTTAAAAGAGAACAGTTTCCTGATATGTTATGTTAATATCATTAAATTTTGATTACCATCTAGACGTAGAGTTTAATCTTGTGTTATGATTTATGCATGATATTTTCCAGGTCTTTTTTCTCTTAAATGAAAAATATTGTTATACCAGTTCAGATAGTTTTAATGATGAAAGTTGAAATAGTTGATTCGCGTTTTGATAAGAGAATATATTTTCTTTTTAATGAATTTTCAAACTGATTAGAACCAAACAGGGAATAAGAAACTCTGATTTAAACTTTCATTGAAATTCATGAAATGGGATGGAAATACAAATGGTGAGCATTTTAGAGGCTCCCACTCTCCTATAAATCGACTCTCTTTCCACTAGATTCTTCTTACCTCACTCAACTGCTTCTCTCCTCTTTTCATACGCCGACTCTTAACAGAGAAGTCACACTACCTTACGCCCCAAATACCCAAAATGGCCCTTTAGTCGATAACTAACTCACATGCTTGTCACGCTGAGCCCCCCTAGCATATGTGAAATGGTTAGGGGGCTTATCACAAACTTCCAAATACGGGGGTTACATACCGGTGCCCACTGGTGAATGTCTTCTGGCAGCAGCGAACAATTTTATTGGAAAATTTGGAAACAGATCTTTTCATCTTAAATCAGAAAACTATGTATCCAAGTATAAGTTCAGATTGCAAATTTAAGACGCTTTGAATTAAGTCACCCGTCCTGTATGGTAGATCAAATCAAATAGCGCTGCATTAACACTAATATTACAATCACTACTAGCAGACTTTGTGTAACTCTAGAAAAGAGAAAGAAAGAAAAGCCCTGTATAGCAATACCATTCATTTCAGATAGATTATTGTTGAGGGTATGCCAATAATTGTTGGCATTAATTTTAAGCGTGCTTATGAATTGCTTCATCTTTATTTTTGCTTGAAACTGCAGCTCGACGTGCAGTACCTTCATCCTCATGCAGCCTTTGATTCCAGCATTGGTCTGAACCCGAACCCTCTTTTGGAGTTATCAGCAACCATTGGTTCAAAGGAGCTGAGTTTGGGCGGTGAAGTTGCATTTGATACCGCTTCTGCTTCATTCATCAAGTACAATGCTGGGATCAGCTTGAACAAGCATGATTATTCCGCGGCTCTCTTACTGTAAGTGCTGATCAGTCTTGGACAAATCGTTTGCTTGTTAGTTTTAGGTCTCTTGGTTTATGATGGGCCTGTAATGTTGTGTATTTTGATAGATCAACTTTTTCGGAAATCCCTAATATCTTCGTTACCCGGTTCAACCCATAAACTCCCACGGCCGTGTGAAGTGGCACTAGAAATTGTGCAATGCTACATTCAACTTGTGAAATAAGTTTTTTTGCCAACAAATAGTATATGATTCAATGCATTACGCTTGTACTTTTTGACTAGAATTCTTTCCACTGTTGCAATGACTTTTCATTTTTCATCACTTGTCTTCACATATGCAGGACTGATAAAGGACAGGCACTGAAGGCTTCTTACATTCATTATGTTGATTCAAAGAACGGAACCACGGTTGCTGCTGAACTGATCCATAGGTTTTCTAGCTATCAGAACAACTTCTCAATTGGAAGCTCTCATGCAATTGATCCTTTCACCATCGTGAAAACACGATTGTCGGACAATGGAAAAATTGCCACGCTATTTGCAACGCGAATGGAGGCCGAAATCACTGATTACCTTTTCCGCCGAGTATGACTCAAAGGCTGTTAACGCAACCCCAAGCTAGGTCTTGCACTCACACTGAAGCCTTGATCTGGGTACGCTTTGATATCTCTTCGCGACTTGATAAACATTTTTTCCTTCTTTAATTAAGAAGCAACGCGGTTTAAAACCAATTGATATTGGGAAACTGAGAAGTTAGTTCATCCATTGATAAAATGTTGTAATTGGTGGGGTAGTTGGACCCAGTTTTTGGAAAATTCCATAAGGATGGACAATTTTTTCTCTCGAGACTTTCCGATTGCCAAACAGTCTCAGTGACTTTTGATAACTGAACTTCTCGCAAAGTTTATAAATCATAGTGCAGATCTGCTGTGAAAAATTTATTGAGACTGATTGATAGAGAATACAGTGTCTCTGTTCGTTGGCTTGTGATTCTGCTTTCTTCTATTCTAGCTGATAGGGAAGTGCGCGATTTAAGCGACGGCCTCCTTCAGTGTCACTAGACCAAACGGTTGTAGGTTAGAAAGCCTGTTTCTGAACTATATTGTGGAATTTCACAATTTCTCTTTCCCCCATCCTTGTCGTTGAGATCTTGAGGCCACCAATTGAACGAGAACGCATCTTATCCGATTCTATTCAAAAGATAGGTTTAGTTTTACATAAACCACGACGGGTCCAACGTTGTATGACACATCATCGAGGGGCACAATCTTCTCCATATCGGGGCAGCTGATTATTGAATCCAGGAACTTCTTGGGAGGAAAATAGTGAGACACTCTTACCATCTATCCATTGATGGTCGAATCCACAAGCACTTAAAGCTTTTATTAATGCCAGTGTTGAAAGAAAAAAAAAAAAAAACAGTTGACACTTTTGCCTTCTGATAAATGATATTAGGCTCCTATTTGAACAACTCCGCACAATACAGATACATTAGAGAGCTTCCTAATTGTGCGGAGCTGAATAGCACCACTATATCTATATGATATTTTGGTAACGTTTTTGTGTTCCTGTCATAAGTTCATGCTTCATGCAAGTTATATAAGGAAAAAAAAAAAAAAAAATTCATTCACGATAGGATTTTTATTTAGCATTATCGATAACAAACAATGTTAAATTTTTAAATTAAAATTTTAATAGTTTGACTTACAAATGTTTAAATTAAAATTTACAACACGAATCACTGAACCTCTCTAAGTCATAGATCAAACCCTTGAAACAGTAATCAAATAGTTAAAATTATATTATTTTATCATTAATGTAAAATGAAGGTTTTATTATAGAAATTTTCCCCCAAAAAAAAAAAAAAAAAAAAAAAAACCCCTTCTAATCACCATGCAAGCTTGCACGTTCGTACGGTCGTTTTGTGGACTCGACGACGTCGTTTTAGCAAACAAAGAAGCCATTTTCCGTACCCACAAAACAAACCTCTCCCAATCCCTACGCCGATCCTCATTTCGCCCGTTTCCAACACCCCCCTTTCCTCCTCCAGTTCCCCTCTCTCTCTCTCTCCTCTCTCTCAAGAATCCTCGACTCTTCTTTCGATCCAAAACCCTCCGTCACTTTCGCGGGAAAAAAACACGGAAAGAAAGAAAATATTTTTCGGAAAAAGCACAACAACAAGAACAGCAGGAAAATGTCGCCACGGCGACACGTGCCGCTCCACCCGTCGTCCCAATCGGACATCGATGAGATCGAGACCTCATCAACGGCAGCCCCGCCACGTCCTCCCCGCCCGACCTCGCAGCCCCCCTAGGGCTTCCATCCCCGTCTCCTCCTCCCCTTCATCCCTCCACCTCCAACTCCCTCCTCCTCCTCCTCCTCCTCCACCACCACCTTCAATCAGAAGCCGCCACCTGTCCCCGTCGTCCCCGTCGCACCGCCAATTTCTTCCTCCTCCTCCGCCGGTGACGGCCGCCCGACGAGCATTGCCTCTTGCCGGATTCGGATCGCCGCCGAACACGCTGACGGAGCCCGTCTGGGACAACCGTTAAGCGAGATCTGTCGCGGATCGTCAGTAACTTGAAGCTCGTGGTGTTCCCGAACCCGTACCGTGAGGATCCGGGGAAGGCCTTGCGGGATTGGGATCTTTGGGGGCCGTTCTTCTTCATCGTGTTCCTTGGTCTCACGCTCTCGTGGTCTGCGTCGGTCAAGAAGGTAAAGTTCACGAAATTCGATTCCATTTTAGTTGTTGCTATGCAGAATCTGTAGATTGATTGGGAAATTTGGAAACTGAGAGATCAGCTGATTTGTTTAGGGTTTAGGGATTTGAATCCGAATTGAATTGATTCAGAATCTAAAACTGGAAAGTGAGATCTGAGTTGACTGTATTGGATTTGCTAAGAAGAGTTTGCGAGAATTATTGCTTAGAATTCAGTGCAATATTTCAATGAGCTGAGCTTATACTGGCTTTTCTTTTGAGCAGTGTTGAACTAGCTATTTGTTATTCCTTTTCGTTGCGATCCTGTAGATTGATCGGAAAAATTAAGAATTTGAGAGATCAGTTTGGTCGTTGATCTGAATATAGGAGGATCGGTTTTATGTGCCTAAAAGTCCGACATGGATTGACATGATAATTAGTGTCCCTCCTATTGCGAGTCGGCTTTCAAGGTTGATTTCTACCTAGTGGGTTCGAAACAATTGGTATCGAAGCTAGTACACTCGTCTCTGGTTGAAGTCAGAGCGGTTGTATTATAGGCTAGATTACGATGAGTTATTATGATGTACGCTTGTTGGGCGCCTACTTCATGTTGAACACTTAAAGGGTAAGTTCTACCTAATGGATTTGCAACACAATTTAAGACAACTTAGTTTAGGATTTAGGAGTTTGAGTATATCTTATTAATTTAGGTAGTTCACCTTTCGTATGTAAGTTCCCTCTTATGAAGAATAGCCATCCATATTATATATTAAAACCTTTTGCAAATTGAGAAACTTAAAAGATAGTTTTGAAAGTTGGCTTCACATAGAATTATGGGAACTGCACTTGTCCTTTGATTTGATATTTTGGTTTTAAAGTAGTTGAGTTTATTATTTGGTCAGATGAACTTAATCCCAAAAGGAATGAAGAAAGCTATGAAAATGTTTTTGAAGACGAAATCTCTCTACGGCAGTACAAATATAAAATCTAACTGCCAGAACAAGTGAAACTTTGTTGAAGATCACATCAGGACCTGATTTTTATTGGTTTTGTGTTCATGCGGACCAAAAATCTGCAGTTCCTAATGGAATAGGTAACAAAGCAACTTTGCCGCCCACTGCTAATAAATCACCACCTCCCCAAGTCAAACTGGTGCTTGTGTTGCACCTGGGGCGGTTGCACCAGGTGCTGAAGCATGGGTGTTTTGTATCCATTGAGCAAAGACGGGTTGTAATTGTATGCTTCATAGAGTGAGATGTAGAATATGGTATTTTTGGCTTTCCTCTTTTCTAATGCACCTAATTTATTGGAGGATTAGGTTACAATGAGTTTTGACTTGTAAAGCTAGTTTGTTTTCGAGTTATCAAAATTCTTCCTTGAGTGTCTTTCAAAATGCCTAAGCACCTACAAATTTTGCGGGGTAATTATTGCAAGTGTGCACTGCATCTGTTCCTTATCGAGTCTTTCAGTTCGTTTTGAAGGGCTTTTGTACTTATTTTAACTCCCCTTTAATCTTTTATAAACCACATATGGAATTGAATGGCATAACAAACAATTTAAGTTGCATAAAGTCTATTTTATTGTCAAATTCAGTGACAGGCTTCCTGCAATATATTAATGGTTTGTTTGGTTCTCATGTGTGAACCTAAGGTTTTCATCTTAGTTTTTGTCCTTTTCTGAAAAGTCAACAAAATTATAACTAGTTTTTGAAAACTCAACCAACTTCAACTTAAAAATTACCTCTCAAACCCATGTTCCAACGCATGCTAAGATCATTAATTTGTGATGTATTAAAGTCACTTCCTATTGACTGTTGATCATAATAAGATCATGCCTGATACAATATCTAATTCTAAAATGCTTGATTCCTGAGTTTCAGTTTTGCCTGTTGTGTTTTCCATGAATGCCGATAGGTGGGGGTCGAACTTTACTTCCTTTAATTCCTCTCAACTCATTTTCTTTGTATTTATATCTTGAGACAGAACACTCTTATTTCAATTACTTCTATGATGACTTTGACAAGATAGTTTAAGTTTTGTATCAACTTGCGGAAGCTGTTCATTTGTCAAATTTATATGTATAAATATATATATATATATATAATTGTAGATATGTATTAAGGAAATGCAATGTCTGATGATCCGTAGGTTTTTTTTTTTTTTTTCGAGGAACAGATGATCTGTAGTTCTGTAAATGTTGTTTGTACAACAATTTGCAAGAGCCAAGTGTTTCTTTATGTAGAAATGTCACTCTACCAAAAGACAATCTCTTGTGAAATTAAGATTCAATTATTAGGTTTTTTCTGAAATATTAAGTTGTGAAGGATAGTTTACAATCCTGTTTTGTGAAGATGTCTCAATTGTTTCGATTTCGATTAGTTGTATGTTGCATCAGTTATTATTATTATTTTTAATTTCACTGACCTTTGCTTCTAGTTTAATTTGGTTAGTAAACTACTAAAAATCTTTCTATTTCCTTTTTCAGTCTGAGGTTTTCGCTGTCGCATTTGCTCTACTGGCTGCTGGTGCCATAATTTTGACATTGAATGTGCTGCTCCTGGTAATCGCTCTCTCTCTCTCTCTCTCACACACACACACACACACCTCTCTTCCTCACTCACTCATCCATCCATCCATCCGTAATTCTAGGCGTGCTTTGAAAGCATACACTCTCAGGGAGTTGCGAAAGAAACACAAGTTTTATAATAAATATTCTGTAAAAGTCGACTTTTCAGAGCATTTTGAAAGTTCTAAAATAAATTCGAACATTTGTCTGCTGAGTGGTTGAAATCTGGAGATATTAATGTCTCTCTTTTGGGGTATGGGATATGTACAAAATGTCCGCGGTGATGACCTAAAAACCTGGATCAAGGAAGTAAAACCCTGCAGTCATGGTCGGTATGTCTGACTTAACCTGTGATTATGTTTCAGGGCGGGCACATAATTTTCTTTCAGAGTCTCAGCCTCTTGGGCTACTGCTTATTCCCTCTGGACATTGGCGCCGTTATCTGTATGTTGAAGGACAACGTGATAGTGAAAGTGATTGTGGTATGTGTGACACTGGCTTGGAGTTCATGGGCGGCATAATCCTTTCATGAGTTCAGCCGTCAACCCGAGGAGAAAAGCTCTTGCACTTTACCCTGTTTTCCTCATGTATGTATCCGTCGGTTTCCTCATTATTGCCATTGATTAATGCATTGCTTACGGATTGCTCAAAAGAAACTGAAACTGAACCTCAACATGTTGTTACATAGGAATTTTTTGTTTTCGAGTAATCTTCTTTTCATGTCAACTGTATTTTTTTTTTTTTTTTGACTTCTTGATATGTTTGGGAGCTCGATTTACGAATGGAAAAATATAGGAGTTATATGAAACTTTCTTGATCGGTTTGGCAAATGGGTTTGAACCCACGATTCAAACTCGAAAGTCTTCGGGTTTCACCTTGGACAATTCGAAACAAATGTGTAGCTACAAGCAGTCTTATTCAATCATAGTTCTTATCTGTAGTATTCATTTCAATTTTACAATCCTATAGGCAATGGAGACTCTGATCATGCTTTTAAGTTTGGTACTCTTTTAATTGTTTAATTTTGCGTCATCGACCAAACACATGGATTGGAAATTTGGCCCCTCAACTTTACACGATTTTCAAGTCATCTCGTGGACTTTGACCTTACCAAATCATTTACTGAATTCAACACAAAAGGGTACATAGTAGTGTTAAATTGATGATGATTATTAAATTTGCTCTGGGACACCTTAGTCCAATAATTTCGTACACGTTATTGAGCTTGTTTAATCAAAGCATCGATTTGATTACATTATATCTATTACATTATATCTTGCGTACGATGGCGTTTCTTTTCAAATTATTAATCTTTATTGGGGAGCATCTTGTAATAATTTATCTAATTTAGAAGTTTTTTTTTTTTTTAATCTCTTTACAGGTTAGGGTAAGTTACGAAAAGAATTTAGGAGCAAAGCGTCTAAACCCCCATTTTTATTTTTACCAGTCGGGGTGCCGAATAAACTAAAAAAACAAAGCAGAGTAAAAAAAATTTAAAATTAAAATTAAAATTAAAATAAAAATAAAAGTGATTAGATTGTGGCAGCCCCACCATCACTTTTGAAGAATCACTGGCTTTTTTACAGTAAAGATAGATATAGATATAGACACAGATGTGTATTTTTTTTTTTAATTCAGGACTTCATTCAACTAACCAATCAAATCAGATCTTACTTGTTACAAATGTGCCAACAACTTTAGCACACATCTACTCAAAAATAATCTAAAGACAATGAAATAGCATGACAAGCTAAAATATGAGCTACATTGTCGCCTTTTCTGTGCTAACATTTAAAAGAGTCAATCGCTCTTCATCAGTGATGTTTTCGTCACTGCTCTAGTGCTGCCACATGGCAGCCCCCATCACCTACCACGTGATGGGTCATCAATCGCCACACATGGCGAGTTTTTTTTTTTTTTTTTTTTTTTTTTTTTTTCTGCTTGTTTATCAGAGCACGTGCAACTAGTTAATAACAAATATATTAATGTATAATACTCTTTATATTATTTCAATTGGCGCCAAATTTTTGAAAAATTCGTCTTTGAAGAGGACAAAAGAAAAAAATGAGTGAACAGCAACCTCGTTGTCAATATGGTAAGGAACAGCATCGATGCTTTGCTTCCTGCAACAAGAATGCAAGTACTGAATCAAACCATTCTTGAGTACTAGCAAATATTAAAGGGGTTTTTTATTTATTTATTTTAATTTGAGATTGGAGAATTTGAATTTTTATATTTTATTATAAAATATTATGTAAAATTATAGTTAAATTATACTACAAACACAAAAAGAACAATTTGTGTACTGTTCTCTGATTATGCTAATATTGTGTTTGCAACTTTATTTAAGCTTCAGGTATTCTCGGCATGCAAGGACGACCTGACAAATGGGTTTTTTTTTTTTTTTTTTTTTCACATGAATACAACGGTTGTAACTTGTTTTCAAGTAAATAATAAAGAAATGTTGTAACTTATAATGACTGTTTTATGAGTATTCTTTTGCTAACTAGGCATTTTCTGCCGTACGTCTCAAAATTGAATTTCAACTAAAGTGCCATCCAAATTTAATGATCGTTATCAATTTGTGAAGTTATTTAAAGATGATTTATTTCAAACTAGAATTTTATAAAGTAAAGCTTAAAAATTCACAGGAAAAATGTGTCAAAACATCGTTTAAAAATAAATAAAAAACAAACCTCTCGGCCGCCTACTTTATTGTCTTGTCATTAATTTGTTGAAAATGCTATCATCCAAGTCTTAAGAAGAATTTCCATATTCATACCATTAGAGTTTCTCTTTTTTTTTTTTTTTAAAGGAAAATTATCATTCATAAATTAAATTAAAATAGATACAAACATCAATATCAAAGATAAAAACAACCATGTGATATAAGAGATACAACCCTCGACTAAAACCTAACGAAGCTCAATAAGGAGCAAATAAGTCGAGATCCGGTAATGGGAAAATTCCTTGAATTCCTCGACAATTCTATAATCGGCATGTACAAAACTCTTTTTTTTTTTTTAAATCTACAATCGATGGAATATTTCGATTAATCGAGAAACAGTCACTCGCAGCATAGAGACTGCAACAAACTCTGCCTAGCCATAGTACTAACGGAACTAATAAACATATACCCGCCAGAAATAACTCAAGCATAACATATACACAAAAACAAACATGAGGTGGGGGAACTACCTTCTTTATTAGAAAATTAAAACTAAAATTCAAAAACAAAGCATTAATATAAAATAACATCACCATGAAATTCTTGCCCCACATGGAACAACCACTCCGCCGCGCGCCAGAACTCAAGAGAAATCAATTGGCTCGATTAGAGGTAAGATATCGCTACACACCAACCATCGGATCACCAAGGCCTCGTTAGATCCCAATCTGCCAGAAGCTCGTTGAGTTAGATCTGGTCGAGAAACTCCTAACTAGAACCATTCGACTCCATCCTCGCCAATACCACCGAACCGCTGATCATCCTCACCAACCACAGTGGCGGCAACAGAAGTCTCACTCAAAGGGAACCCCTAATATATGAGAAATATTAAATAAATAAATAAAAAAACAGGAGAGAGAAAAAAGAAACCCTATCACAATGGGCCCGTCCATTAAATCTATTTTTAAAATTCCTGATAAATAAATGTACCTTATACCATTAAAGTTTCAAGAGTAAGATATGTCTTTTTCTATTATTGGCAAAAATTACAGTTTTAAAAGTTGGATTAATTTTTTAACAAGTTAATTTATAAGTAATTATGTTAAAAATTCAAGTGCATCTCTCATTCATATATTAAGCATTAAAAGGTCAATCATGCAGAAATGCAGTTTTAATAATTTGTAACGAAAAAGAATAGTTTGTGTATAGAAATCTCCTATATTAAACTTTTTTTATTTTTTTATTTCCTATCCTTCTCTTTTGGCAGTGCTATGAAAATTAAAGAGAAGCCGCCAAGAGAGAAGCAGAGGATCTTATTCAGAATAAAATTTTGGAAATAATGACTGACTAGTTGGAGCCAACTACAAATTGGCAGGTCGGCGCCTTTTTATTTTATTTTTTTTATTTTTCTTTTTCAAGAGAGAAAAGTAGGTCAGCCAAGTTATTCAAAGCGAAAGGGTTCTGTCTAACCCTCAAAAAAAAAAAATATATATATATATATATATATTCAATAAACAAAAAAACAGCAAATAAATTAACTTGTGGCACTCAAGCTTGGTATCAGTATTATAGCTTGTTAAGTGTATAATTTAATAATAGTTTTTTTATATATTTTATAAGAAAAAATATAGAGTCCGAGTTCCAAGTAAAAAAAATATATCATTGTTGTCACGACTTTCATAAAAAAAGATATCCCCATATATCCTATATAATAAAAAGAAATAAATTAAAGAGTATTTTTTTTTTCCTAATAGGGAAACATCATCACATTACCTTTAGATTAAATCACCACAATCATTTAATTGTTTAAAAAACTACATGAAACTTCAACTTATGATGTGTCAACTCATTTCAAAAGTGTAAAAAAAAATAAAAATAAAAAATAAAAAAAGCAATGCATGCATGTCAGAAATTACGTAACTATAACTCCTTTTTTTTTTTTTAATTATTACTCGGTTTATTTTTCTGTTTTTGGAAACTACAAAGATATTCCTTGAACTTAAAATTTTTAATTAAATTTCATCCCTAGCATATTTTATGGGGGAAAAAAACAAGGAAAGAAGACAAGGACAACATTCTCATATTCAATGTTGTTCTTAACATGATTTTGTAGGCTTCTAGCTTTCTACTTCTCCCACCACTGTTTGTCCAAGACCAGCATTGTATCTTATAGTTTTGAAAAATAAAATAAAATAAAATAAACATATATATATATATATTTTAAAAAAAATGGGAGCTACAAAGAAAAAAAATAAATAAATAAATAAGTCAGACTGGCCAACAAGAAGAACTATTACTTATGCATGCGGATTAACAGATAGTACAGTCAAGTGTCTGCAATATTACATGCTAGCAAGTCAGTCTAGTTTATATTAATAGTAATCTTCTATGCCTAATTTTGCTACCAAATTAATGTCTCCCAAATTAGTGTTTTATTAAGTATTAATTAAGGTTATTTTCACCATTGGCTCCGAAGATATACACTTAATTATCTTGCTTTAGTCCCTAACTCCCAAACCTTTTATTTTTTAAGGCCTAGCTACCATGATTTTACAGTAAAATAAATAAATAAATAACACACAAATTTAAACCCATCTGTTATTTTATTATCTTCATATCAAAATACTCAGAAAGATTGCATGTGAGGTTTTAAACATGTATAATTATAAATTAACTGATTAGGATGAAAACTTAAAAGTTTAGCCTCTTTTAAAAATAATTACGAGCTCCGATTAATTTTCCATGTATGGCAACAAGCACGTTGGCCGAGTTGTATTCTTCCTTAACTACTATCAGCTTCAAAATCATAGTGTTTCGGGACACAAGGTAAGAAACACCTGTAAACTCACGGGCAGATCGATCACAAGGACTTTCAGGAGAAGGAACTAAGTTGACCCATTAATATTAGATCCACCAAATTACAACTTTCAGGCAATTGCTTCAAACCCATAAGTGGACTTCAAAATCATCGTTGGTCTTTTGATTATTCCCTCCCGAGGCAGCCATTAACCGCAAAATAGATCTTCAATCCCCGTTCCATGTAAAGATAAAAATACGTTTTTTTTTTTTTTTGCTTCTAATTATATTGTTTTAGTGTATCATGTACATTTTTTTTAAATGTAACATTTAAATAATTCTCTATGGTGGTACAAAGTATCTCTCATTTCAATTCAAATAAATATCTTTGCAAATAATAATAAGTATTAGCCAGTTTATTTCTAGTATTTAGTATTTATTAAACTTAAAAATAATAATATCATTTATATATGCATAACAATATAATCATTGACACTGTTTTTCTAGTAAAAAGTCCATTTTAATTACTTCTAATATTTTTTGGCTATTTATAATTGTCATATTGGAAAGCGGTAGATTGATGTAAACCATGATGTGTAATCTTTTTTTGGTAAATAAAATGATATCATTGTAGAGAAGACACGTTGGTCGACACTTTGATAATTCTGGAATCCGAAAAATAAAGTACGTTAGATCATGTATTTAATTTATTTTAAGTTTAATAAATTTTTGTTTAAATAATCGAGAACACAGGGAGAATTACCACCATGATTTTGCATTAGAAATGTTGACTACAAATATTTCGGTCAAAAACTCCTCTATAATTTTTGCAAAACATATAGTGTATATGTACACATTACTTTTTATGTTTACACATTACAATTTGAATAAAAAAAGAGAATCAATGACGTCTTTATACTTCCAATCTGTTTAATGAACCGAACGGTCCCATAAACAGCATCGATTAGGATCATCAATAAGAATGGTCAAGGATCTTTGTTTTGAATCTGAATTTTCATCAACTATATCAAGCTCGGTTTCATAAAGACTACAGAGATTAAAGCTCCATTTAATAAAACAGTTTGAGTTGAAATTTTTAAATTTAAGTTTGTTGATTTTTTAAAAATTAGTTATAATTTTTATTGATTTCTCAAAAAAAGATAAACTAAGATAAAAATTTTGAGTTTAAGATATTTCATCAACGGAGACTAAGTCTTTCATGCAATGCGTGTTATTATGACGTGAAAGTTGATACTATCATTCTTCTTTAATGTTATCCCTAATACCAAAACTAATGTCATGTTATATATATCTTCTAACTAGCTAGTGACATCACAAGATTTCTGGATTTATATAAATATATATGTACATATTCTCCTGCTATGGTTTTATCAATAATTACCACAAAATCCTGGCCTCTTTACTTCTGTGTCAGTGTCTCAGTGAGAGGACTAGACGCCTGAAAACACAGTAATTTAAAACAATGATTTTTTTTTTCTCATTGCCCTACTAATATGGGAAGTGATTCAAGGGCCTTTTCTCTTGTCCCTTTTGGTAGGTAATTCAATAGGTAATTCCCATTGGCAGCAATATTATTGCCAGGCCTTAATTAACTCTGTGCCAATACGGATTCCAATGAAATTAAAGAATTTGGCAATAAATAAAGATTTGCCATTGTCCCCATATATTTGAAGGGTAGAAGCTAAAC
This sequence comes from Ficus carica, assembly GCA_009761775.1. NCBI lineage: Eukaryota > Viridiplantae > Streptophyta > Magnoliopsida > Rosales > Moraceae > Ficus > Ficus carica. Next base: position 1,009,537 of record CM019740.1, on the reverse strand, counting down.
TCTTATTATTTCAAGAGAGAGGCATACTAAATGATAAAATTTTAGAGAGTTTATACAGGTATAAGAAACCTTTAATGGAGAAATTAAATGAGAAAAATGTAGAGTTTTTTAAGATAAAATTACAAAAAAAGAAAAAAGAAAAGTTCTGCCCGCACTCGGTTATGGGTAGCTCTGTCTCTATCGAAAAGAATTGTTGGTTTTGTTTTTGGATGATCAATTCAACGGCTTGATCTATAGTTAAAAGAAATTCTACGTCTTGTGTTGATGATTTTTAATCATACATTAAAAGGTCAGTCCAATGTTTATTTTTAATATGATGATTTTTAATCATACATTAAAAGGTCAGTCCAATGTTTATTTTAATAACAGTACCTGACAATAGAGTAAAAGTACAATTTTTATTCTGATGCTCTGATTGGTTAGAGGGTTGGAAAATAGAATGAAATGAGAAGCAAAATATATATGAGAAAATGATAAAAATTTTCTTACATGTTGATTAGTAGAAAATGAAATAAAATAGAAAAGAAAATATATAATCTAATATATTTTATAATTACACCCTCATATAAACAAGAAGATGATTAGATGAACAAAAATTGAGGTCAAAATAATAATTTTACATAGCACTATTTTCGTCAAAATTTCCCATTATATCTTTTCTTTCCAAAGTTAAAATGATTAAGCTTATGTTGAGCATCCAGGTTTTAACTCCAACTAAACTATATTTTTTCATCTTAATTTGTATATTTTTCTAAATAGGCAATAAAATTTATAATTAATTTATAAAAAGTCAATCAACTCAAATTTAAAAATTTAATCTCATCTCAAACTCAATCTAAATACCAAACAAACCCTAAAAAATAATAGGTCCCATAAATTTACAGTTTCTTTTCCTTCTCAATTTTCCCTCCATCAAACAATATGAAGTTTCTTCCTCTCTAAAATCTCCCCACCAACTTTCTGTCGATTTTCCAGACTGCCAACATTGGCTAAAGTTTTGCCTTACTAATTATTGACCATAGTGAGAGAAATAGACAGGGAGACAGAAAGAGTACAGTTCCTTGATTTGTACTTGTTATTTAATACAAGTCAATATGTTTATAGCCCCCCAACAAACTGAGCAAAAACGTCAAAATGAGGACAAAATCCCTAAAAAAATCGCCATTTATAACGCCTTTACAACTTGAAAACATTTATAACCACTTATTTCTTTTTCTTTTTCTTTTTTCCTGGATATTTTAAGCCCTTTTGCCTTTCTTCTCCAACTTTTTACCAAAAAAAAAAAAAAAAAAAAAAGAAGAAGAAGAAGAAGAAGAGAGAGAGAGGACCCGTCTCTCTATTATGAATTGACAGCGGGAGCAAGACATATACATTGTATGTGATGGAAAAATATAAAGCTTCACATGTTTCATGATATTTTTTTGTCTTCAAAAAAATTGACACATTAAAAAAGGCAAACAGCAATAAACAGAACATAGAGTTTGTTGGTATAAGGGTTTGAACAAAATTTTGGTTTAAGTTTTTTTTTTTTTTTTTTAATAAAATTTTGTGAATAATTAAAAAATGACAAAGTTGTAATGATTAAATGAAAAAATTAAGACATCAACTAGTAATATCAAAACATTTGCTATATTTGCTTATTAAAAAAATATTTCATATGTTTAGTGACAAAACTTGCCAAGAGGTAAAACGTTTATTAAATTTAACACGAAAAACAACAATATGTTGATAAGTAATTATATTTAACTTAATTTTAAAATTCCACATTGCATTAAAGATGGTTTTAAGCATGAAATATAAAGAGAGTATCTATCCTAACACAAAACACCTAATAGGTCTCAAGGGAGCTAAGGGGGGACACATTTTTTTGGCTCAATCTAGCATCAGACTATGCAAATGTAATTCAGCTCCACATGAGTCATACGAAGCATCCAGCATGAATGGCTAACCCGTACGCTTGATCGCGAAAAATACGACGACACTGATCCTATAAACTCCATCCATAAAAATTCATGACTTTGCAGTATAAGGATTGAAAAGTTGACATTTCAATCGTAATTTATTCAGACTTAATATTTAAGAAACTGTTCAAACTACTTCTATATATACCTAAATTAATAAAATCAATAGATATTCCAAATAACTTTAAACCTCCTAAAAGCTTCTTTTTATGCTTCAATAGAGATAAACATTTCAAATTTTACTTAATTTGTATATATTTGATTCTTATTCACTCTACTATGGTCACTTTTTATCATGCATATTTGATTGATAATCTCATCTAGTTTCCTTATTATATTTATTTTAGTGATTTTAAAGTTCTATATTCAAATTTCGTGTATTAAGATAAGAAAGACGAATATATATATACACACACACACACACACACATATAATGGTAAATTAAGCAATATGCAAAGCAAGCAATGCCAGTGATATGCCATTTCAATTATATTTGAGATTTTTAAGACTTCCAATTTTCGTATTAAAATTTCTATCCAATATCTCTTTCTTAAATATTATTAAGATATATATATATTATTGCCTCAAGAAAATATAATTAAATGTATGTGGTTAATTATACTTTTATATGATCATTAATTATACTCTGATCATACATATTGGGATTTTCCAACATTTTGACCTAATTTCATAGGGTCTATCTATATATATGTGTGTGTGTGTGTGTGTGTGTGTGTGTGTGTGTGTGTAGAGTGTTCCTTTTCAATCGATTGATTATGCCTACTCATTAGACTATCTAATATATATACATACGTATATCACTCTCGTCGAGAGTTCCATACAATAACACTTAAATTTATTAAAATCTTTGTTATGCATTTCTTAATAAGTTATATACTTATATATATATATATATTGTAGTTTATCATAGTCAATTAGGTACAGTACTAGACCCTAAATGTTCAGCGACTTTTTAATTAAAAAATACAGTGACTTTTGTCACAGGAATACTTGTGAGCAGGACTCTTGTGCATAAAAGAGGTTGTATAATTTTTATAGCGCTATGAAAACCTATTTTATACAGCACTATAAAAGCTTATGTTTGGTTCAGTGAGAAAGGAAGAGAAAAAAGAAAGAAGTTAGACTGAGGAATATAAAAAAATTAATTATTATTATAATCTTAGGTTAGTTAATAGAGATGAAAATTGAAAAGAAATAAAGTTGTAAATATATGCGACTCATATTTTTTTAATTCTTATAATTAAAAAAATGAAAAAAAAATCTTATGTAAAATAAGTATTTTGACTTTAATTCCTATTTATCTCCTATTTATATAAAGGTATAATAATAGAAAATTTTTATTTCACATAGAATTTTATTCCCTTTTTACTTTCATTTCTGCTCAACCATAGGAAAGAAAACATTATTCCTTCTTTCTTTCTTTTCTTTTCCTTTCCTACATATTTTAATTCTCCTTCCTTTTTATTTATTTTTATCTCTCTTACCAAACGTAGTTTAGTTCAGATGACGTATCTTAAAATGGCAATATTTTTTGAATGATTAGATTTTCATCACCAATCAAACGTCATTAATATTTGAGTTAAATAACATCATTAAAGATGATAATCCAAACGGAGTACAATAGATTATATGTATTATGATCACAAAAGGATCCTAAATACGCATAGTATATATATATATATTTACGTAGTTAATAAACCATATATATATCACTACACTCACCTATATATATCACTCGCCTACACACACACACACACACACACACACACACACACACATATTACCACATAACAGAACAGATGCATAATGTCACAACTCCAGTACATATTGCCAGGCAATTAGAAGACCAAATGGGGTTCGCCATGCATACACGGTTCATACACAACATACATTATAAACACTCATCCAATTTATCGTGTAGCTATCTTAATTATTATTATTGTTTTGGTTTTGCATGAGTATGTATGATTCATATATAAATAATATATATATATATGTTTTCAACCAAAATATATATATATTATGGGGATTGTACCGTCATCCAAATTTTTTCAGATTGGCCCCTCGTCAATATAGTCGTACTACTAGCTGTACACATATATAAATTTTGAACTTTTTTTGCAATTATTTTTTTTTTATTTTTTCTTGAGAATTCTAACAACATTGAGCAGAACCAGACCAAAACTAATAAGCAGTTGAGCTAGAGGCTGGTGGATATGTCCCCTCACATTTTTTGAAAAAGCATCTTTTTTTGGTGAATTTTTGAAAAAAGCATCTTATAATATACGGCGTACAATTTTAAACAATTATATCTTCATTAAATTTATTCAAATTATTCCAATTATTTAAAAACATATTATATGATTTTATTGTAATCTAATGTTCAAAGTTGTGTTTATTGACAGATATCATCTCTCTCTCTTTTAAATCAATGTCATTGTATGTAGTCCATTGAACAATGAAGTCATTTTTGTTTAATTCCTGAAATTTTGAATAAATCTCATTTTGCCCCCAAGTTTGGATTAATCTCATGTAATTTCTTTACTAAAGTTTATATTAAAAATAGACCGGATAAGAAGGAATTACGTACAATCACTTCCTCTTTTTCCTTTTAATTTTTTATAAAGTACTTTAAAAAATACATGTAATCCCACTACTCTTATTTTTTCCATCCATTTTTACTCATAAATAACAGCAAAGAAGGTTAAAACAGATAATACTCATTCAAAATTGGAGTGACAACTTAGGCATTTTAAAATTAGAAATTAAGTAAAGTGTGAATAATCTTGATAAATTGCCTTGTTGCAAATTATAATATGTAATTGTATGGAATTTAGTAAAAATCTATCTCTCCTCTCTCTTTTTTTTTTTTTTTTGCTGAATAGTTAAAATATATTCATCTTCTTCTTTTTTTTTCTTAGTGTGAATAAAAGTAAAAAATATAATTTGATTACGTGTGAAATGGGAATTGTACGGCCACACAAACCCTAAAGAACAGAAAAAACAGTGATAGGTGGCAGGGGGTGAGATGGGGAGGGTAATGGCTAATGGGGAAAAACAAAGATGAGGTTGCTTTACGTAGTGGGTGAGCTTTACTTGTAATTCTAAGTATATCTATAGATATGTGTGTGTGTGTGTGGTGTGTGTATATATATATATACATATATATGTGTTTTTTTTGTTTTCTTTCCTAAAGATGTTCTCTGTCCTTAGTTGTTTGTGTATTGTGTTGTGTTTTTTGTTAATATTTTTGCATGCAGTTTTGCAGGTGACGACATGATTTATGCAAGTAGAGTCAGAAGGAACGAACCCCAAAAGGATTCCCTTTGGGACATTAAGGGTGCGTTTGGACCACAGGTCCAAACTCATGGATTTTAACTCAATTTTATCTTTTTCTCTAAAAGTTTTTTGTCTTTTCTGAAAAAGTACACATCAATCACTATTTAAACTTATCAATTTCAACTCAAACTCATACACCAAACAAACCCTAAAAAACTATGCCAAAGTTAACTAAAAAAAAGAAACAAATATAAGTAACTTTTTGGACTCATCCAAGAGAAGTGTAAGTTTAACGAGTCTTTAAAAAATTTGAGGGCCCGTTTCGTGCACAAGTTTAGTTTGAATTGAGTTGAGATTTTTAAATTTGCATAGTAAATTTTGTTGACTTTTTCAGAAAAGACAAAATTTTTTTCAGAAAAGACAAAAAACATGATGAAAAAAATACAGTTTAGTTTAAAAAAATGGAGAACCAAACGGGCCCTGAATCTCACATCTTAAATTCAGAAAGAAAAAAGTAAAAAAAAAAAACAATCCTTTTTTATAACCAATTGTAATTGTAGTTATTATAATTTCATGTTTGACATTTTGTCTTAAACGCATTCTTTAAAACTTTTTTTCTTGTATAATAATTGTGTAAAAATTTAAATTTACTGTTTAAATCGTGAGTTTGAAATTAAAATCCAAACAAATCTAAATTTAATAATCTGATTATCAAAATGCACATTAAAATTATTTCTTCTGATAATTTTAACTATTCTATTAATTTTATAAATATTTAATTTATAATTTAGAGCAGTTACCTGTGAATTTCGTAGTAAACACTTTAAATCAGATAATCAAAAAAAAAAATTTAATGATAGAAAAAAGTTGTTTTCTTACATGTAAGGACTAAAATAAATAATAACTCATTAAAAAAGGACTAAAGTTCCTCACTAAAATGGAGAGTTTGGAATATTTTTTCCCACTCTCCTCTCTCTGTTATTCACTTCTCATCAGAAACAAACAAAACTGACGAGAGAATAGAGATTGATTCTTATTGCTTCTCTATGATCACCAGCTATCTTTTTTTTAACTAGTTTTCTAATATACAAGGAAAAAAAAAAAAAAACTGGTTTTTTTAATCTTCTATCTTCTTTCTGTTCTATTAGTACATTTATTATTATGTGCTTTTATATGTGTGTATGATAATATATGTTTACACACACACACACACACACACATATATATATATATACGTCCACTAATCAACAGAAAGTTGTTGAATATATATTTATATATTTATGTATTTTTTATGACTTTTTGGTAAACTACTTACCAAATTGAGAAGGCAAGTGTTAGTATTGCCAATTTGGAACTATAATGTTTCTTAATTTTCTTCGTAATTTCGTCATGTTAACGGGCTCGTTTGGTTTGCGAGTTCAAACTCAAAATTTTCATCTCAGTTTTTGTCTTTTTCTGAAAAAGTTTTTTGTTTTTTCTGAATTTTTTTTTGTCTTTTTAGGAAAGTCAACAAAAATTATTATTGAAACTTAAAATTTCCAACTCAAACTCATTTACCAAACGGACCCATTCTATTTATTATATCCCATGATTTTATTTCATTGATTCCCTAGTGATTTGCCTTAGCTAGTTCTTAAACATCTAGCTTTTTATAGCAATGAACGTTATAAACATTTATAGACATATTATACAAACACCAAAACGGGAGAATGATTGTAATGAGGAAGAATATACGCATTATATAAATTAATAACACAATGTTTAAGCTTCATTTTTCTTGATATAATACGAAATTTTGGTCATGTAAATAAATAACTAAAAAGCTACTACTTGTAATAGGAGGAATTTTTTTAGTTGGGTATGAAACAAATTTACCAATTGATTTCTAATCGTCAAATATATTTTTTAAGTTCTGTAAATATTTTATTTGTCTCTTATAATTTTGTTATGACCCAAAATTGACAAATACCTACGACTAAGATTTAATTTTTAATGGTCGTCTTTGTATATTTTGTATTATCGTACATTTTAATCTAATAAAATTTCAATATAATGTAACGTTACCAAATTAGGAATTTCAATGGTAAGACATTTTCTTTTGCACTATCAGTAAGATTGCGCTGAAGATTTTTTCACATAGACACCTATAAATTAGATAGTTAATAATTTAATACAATGATTAAACATCTATTTTCTACATGTAATGTAAAATAGGAATTTGAGTAAAATATACCTAACATTATGTTACAATCGAATATGATCATGAATTTGGCTTCATAATCCAAAAGCTATTTATCAAAGTATTTAGATGATCTGTTAAAAGAAATTGTAGTATCTAAAAGAGGTTTATGTCAAAATTAAAAAATATGACTTTCGGGAAAAAAAAAACTTCTCTAATAACAGATTTCAAAACTTGCATCATAATTTAAGTTAGACATTATAAACTTTATTTAGACACTTTTTTTTTCTTTATAGAAATTTTAAATTCATTTTGACTTCAAGCTCTTTTAAAAATGTGGCTTTCAAACATTTACAAAAAAGTCACAGATGTTATTTCTATTCTTTTATTGACTAAAAGCAAAAATGAATATAAAAATTCTACAATAGTCGTAAATGATCTGTCAAAATGTTTCATATCTCTCAAGAACTTCAGGTGATAAGTAATAATACTCTTTTGCATCTTTGTTTAGAACAAATAATCAAACACTAATATCCTTTAGGTAGGTTGGTAGGACATTTGTCCTTCTCGCTAAATGCTTGCATTCTAGTCATTCTCACTGCATTAGTCAAGATAAATAAGTAAATGCATTTTGTGAAGGATCCATATATTACGCGGGAGGCATCCACCCCCAATTTCATATGGGTTTGCCAAATTCTACAACTATAACCCTCTTTTTACTAAGGAAAAAAAAAAAAAACAAAAAAAACAAAAAAAACCAAACAATCCCACTTCAATTGGGCCTCTAGTTTTAGGATTAGTTCAGTGTTATTGTGTTTTTGACATAATTTTTACTTTTACTTTTAGTTTGTTCAAAATTACAAATTCTAGTTTGTTCAAATACCTATTACAATGTATTGATATTTATGTAAATGATTTTTTTAAGTATTTTTACCAAATTCAATATTGTATGGTAATTTGTGTAAAGGATGATTATCCAAAAGCATTTCCAATTTAACAAACTAGTCCTTAGGTCCTGTTTGACGGATTCGTTTCACTCAAGTGAAACTGTACTTTTTTTGTCTTTTTCTGAAAAAGTTTTTTATCTTTTCGGAAATTTTTTTTATCTTTTCTGAAAAATCAACAAAAATTACTATTGAAACTAAAATATTTCAACTCAAACTTACACACCAAACACCCCCCTAGTCCTTTGCACAGAGAGAGAGAAGCAGCTTAAGCTCACGCGAATATAGAGCACGTGTGGGTGACATCTGTTACTGTAGTAGTTGAATCTTTTTATTAATTAAAGATTAATCATGAACGTAAATAACACATCCACAGTCTTCTTAAAGCCATTTAGTGAAGTAATTGACGTTGAAATAGGCGACAAATATTAACGCAATATATAGATATATATATACGTATATGTGTATATAGGGTTCTTAGACGTGTAAGACAGGCTAAGCAAGTTGGACGCTTTTTGCACAGAGCCCATCATAACAAACCTATACACATTGATGGATGTGTTTTGTACATAAAGGTCAGCACTATATACCAATAATTAGTTGACACGTGTACTCTGTTATATTCCCTCAGGAGTAATCACCCAAAAAGGCCACAAATAAATAAAATACAATATAATTAATGATCAACTGGATTTTTTAAAATAAGTATAAATGATAAATTTAAATTTTTATAAGAAAAAACAATATAAAAAACTTGTACTTAAAAAGTATCCCCAACAAAGTGCTAAACAGAGACTAATGCTTAAGAGAATCATTGTCCAGTTTTATATTCTATAACTTTTATTTTTCATCGCTGTGCTAGTCTAAAGTCTAAAGAATGTGCTATGAATATGTTGGATATATTTAAAACATTTAATCTATATAAAAAAATTTAAAAATAAGTTAAAAAAATAGAACCACAAAAAAAAAAAAATCTGAAAATAATAAAAAATAAATAAAAAGAGAGAGAGGCATGAAAAAATACAAAAAGATAAAATGATTAAAATGAAAAAAATTGATCACTAAAAAGTACTAAATTAAAAAAAAGGGCCGAAAACAAAAAAAAAAAATAAAAAAAGAAGATTGAAGGATTAAATACAAAACATTTTTGTCTAAAACGAATCGTTTTGGACAAAATGGTTGAACAAAAAGGGTTGAATAATAAAAATTTGTATGCTTTCTACATATAGTTAAAGATTTAAATTTTAACGATGTGATTTACGAATTCAGATTAACACTTTATAAAGTGTGACATAAATCTACTTATGTTTATTTTAGACAATAAAAGCTAATTTCATAATGTAATTAAAAATTTAGTTCCATTTATAAAAAATCTTATGCTCCATTTGAGAGAACCATATGGATTGTATATTTAGATGTAACATTTGAACAAAATATTTAGATAGTCATCCGACTGACATTTGGATATTAACATTTAGTACAATATATTTAAACAGAAACATTTGCATTTTTATGCATAATATTTAAATGGACATCAAAATGCTACATTTCATATGTGTGAAGTTCAAACACACATTTCAATGAGTCCTTCAATTGAATGATCCAAATTAAAGCAAATGGTTGCACCAAACAAGGACTTTAATTTTAAGAAAAATGCTAGATATATCAACTTTAATTCAAATTTTTAAGTACCAACTTATGTGGTATATGAGTTGTTGCTCTTTTATTGATAAACGTATAAAAAATTATCACATCATTGTTTAAATCTACTAATAAAAATATGATACGTAATTGATAGTAAAAAAATTAGGAAATAAAATTGATGTACATATCACTCCTCCAATCTTCACTATCAATTCTTATTTTATTATCAAAATTTTTAGATTATGGAGCTTGGGGTAGTGACTAATGGCAATTAATAACAATCCGTTGGGAAGAGATCAATGTTTAATTTCTGAAGAAGAAAATCCCCCCAAATAAATACGTTTGACATGTGAGCCGAAAAGGGCCAAGTGGGGACCATAATACGTAGCTTCCATAAATGCTCGGTTAATATTCCTTTCCATTTTGATTTTTCACTTCTGAAATTATCTGATTTTCCCCTTTTGGATTCCTATTTCATGTAACTTGCTAAGTCGATAAAATTGGGCTTTGAATTCTCTGCAAAAAAACTCACATTCACACATCTCTTTCAATTGTGCTCAGATTTTTTTTTTTTTTTTGACAATTTTCCCTCTTTTTGGCCTAATCAAGTTGTGTAACTTGTGTCAATTGTCTTCTGGGTTTTGTAGTACCATATAGCCAACAAGTAAAATAAAAATCCCTACTAATATTAACCTCATTCCTTGTCCTATTCCAAAGCTTATTCTCTCCCTCTTTCTCTCTCTTACTCCCTCTGTCTCAATTTTGTTTCAAATCTTCCATGATAGTGTACAGGGAAAAAGCCCAACAAAAACCCTGTAAATCACTCACATCCTTAACCGCAAACCCCAATAGAGAGGACCCCATCTCTGATCTCTCTCAACTCCCCCCAAAAAAAAAAAAAAAAAAAAAAAAAAAAAAAAAAAACTTTTTTCTTTCTTTCTTTTCTTTTTAGATTTTCAATTTTTTTCCCCACCCCACCTTTCCTGTTTTCCTTGTACTTACATCCCCCTCGTTAGCCAACCAATCCCATCCATCTCAGTCCCCTCCCTCAATTTTCATTTCTCCCTTTCATCTTTTTTTTTTTTTTAATAATAAAAATTATTATTATTATTTTTTTCTCTTTATTCCTCCTCCTCCCTTTCCCTCCATCCACAAAATTCCCCTCCTTTTCCACCAAAAAAAAAAACAAAAAAAAAAAACAATTTCCCCTCTCTATAAATTACCTAAAACCCCTCCCTTACAAAACCCAAAAAACACTCACACAAACACAAACACAAAACAAACCACATCCCATTCTCCTCCATCCTTTGTTTGCTTATTTTTTTTACTCGTTTGAAAAAAAAAAAAAAAAAAAGTAAAAAAAAGCACATATCTCATTTCTTCATCATCTCTATCCATTGTTTGATTCATCTGTATTGTATTAAACCAAACAAAAAAGTGTTTAAAAAAAAAAAAAAAAAAGAGAAGAAGAATGAAAGAGTATTGGACTTCTCTAGCCTCTTTACTAGGAGTCCTGGCCTTCTGCCAGACCCTTCTGCAAACCGTGTTCCCGCCGGAGCTCCGCTTCGCCCTCGCGAAGCTCTTCCACAAGATCTTCCACTGGTTCTCCTCCTACTGTTACTTCGACATAACCGAGATCGACGGTGTCAACACCAACGAGCTCTACAACGCCGTCCAGCTCTACCTCTCCTCCTCAGTCTCCGCCGCCGTCGCAGCCACCTCCTCCGCCGCCGGCGCCGCTGCCACCACCACCTCCCCCTCGCCGTCCCACTCCCACTCTCGCCTCACCCTCACCCGCGCCGTCAACTCCTCCGCCGTCACCTTCGGCCTCTCCAACAACGACTGCATCATCGACCTCTTCCGCGGCGTCACCGTCGTCTGGGAACACGTCGTCACCCAGCGCCAGACCCAGACCTTCTCCTGGCGCCCATTGCCGGAGGAGAAGCGGGGCTTCACTCTTCGTATCAAGAAACGACACAAATCCCTCATCCTCAACTCCTACCTCGACTACATCATGGAACGAGCAAACGACATCAGAAGAAAAAACCAGGACCGTCTTCTCTACACCAACTCTCGCGGCGGCTCTCTCGACTCCCGAGGCCATCCGTGGGAGTCCGTGCCGTTCAAACACCCCAGTACGTTTGAGACTCTGGCCATGGATCCGGTCAAGAAGATCAAGTTGATGGAAGATCTGAGTGATTTCGCCAGTGGCGAGCGGTTTTACCAGAAGACCGGGCGGGCTTGGAAGAGGGGTTATCTTCTCTACGGCCCGCCCGGGACCGGAAAATCGAGTATGATCGCTGCAATGGCGAATTTTCTCGGTTATGACATATATGATCTGGAGCTCACTGAAGTTCATACTAATTCGGAGTTGAGAAAGCTGTTGATGAAAACAAGTTCGAAGTCGATTATCGTGATCGAGGACATTGATTGCTCGATAAATTTGACTAGTCGGAACAAGGCGAAGAGTTCGGTTAATAGCTCTGTTGTTGGGACTCATGGCTGCTACAATGCGGGTGATTTGGGGGATGAGAATGGCGGCAATCGGCGGCGGCGGCGGCAATTCGATTACGCTTTCGGGGTTGCTGAACTTCACGGACGGGTTGTGGTCGTGTTGCGGGAGCGAGAGGATATTTGTGTTCACCACGAACCACATTGAGAAGCTGGACCCGGCATTGCTGAGGAGCGGGAGGATGGACATGCACATTTTCATGAGCTATTGCTCCTTCGAGGCGCTAAAGATTTTGTTGAAGAATTACTTGGGGTGCGAGGAGGAGGAGCTCGACGGCGACGTGTTGAGGGACTTGGAGGGGGTTATCGACGACGCGGAGATCACTCCGGCGGACGTTAGCGAGGTCTTGATCAAGAATAGGCGCAATAAGGATAAGACGCTGCAAGAATTGTTCGATGCTTTGAAGGCGAGGGCGGAGAAGAATCGGCGGAGGAGGAAGAGGAGGAGCAAGAAAAGGAGCAAGAAGCAGAGAATGAGTGAAGAGGAGGAAGAGGAGGAGGAGGAGGATGATGAGCAGGAGGAGGAGGAGCAAGAGAAGAGGGCTTTGGAGAGTCCTGGTAAAGAGAGATCATTTGGTGGTGGGCATTTTGAGAAAGGTTGTGAGAAATTAGGAGAAAATGATCATGAAGAGGAACATGAGGAGGATCAAGAGGATAAGAAAGAGAAGTGAAAAAAAAAAAAGTTTATTTTCTTTTAGTCATTTTGATCTGTTTTTCATCCTTTTTTTTTCCCTTTTTTTTTTTTTTTTTGGAGATTTTTAAGATTAAGATCTTCAAATTTTTGTTTTGGTTGTTATTATTATTATTATTATTATTATTATGGGATTTAGGGGGTGATGGGTGGTGGTAAAATGTGGTAAAATCCAAAATTTTAACAATGTTACATTAAGAAATCTCAACCTTATTATGTCTTGATATTGCTAAGCCTCTTCAATAATGAGAGAGCTAATTTGGTATTATATTATAAGTTGGTACATGGATAAGCTTATTTTTGCTGCATGGGTTTCCATTTTTGGTTTATTTTCTTTTTCTTTTTAATAATAAAATGTTACTTTACAAGGAGATGTTTCTATATGTTATGTTCCTCTATTAGCTTTTTGGTGGGCAGAGTTGGAGAGCAAAGGAAAGGCAGATGAGTGCTTTGTAGGTCATAAATCTTCATATATAAATATATGTTTTTTTTTGGTGTACAAAAAAGACTTGGGCGGTTTGGATACAAGAGCTAAAAAGAAAAGAAAAGGAATTAGGTCAAGTTATTAACTTAATACTAGAGTACATACATCCAAATATTGACTTGTTAGACGAATCTGTCTAGCCAAAGCTTATTATATGGTATAAGTGGATAAGCTTATTTTGTTGTACGTGGTTGGGTTGCCAAATGGGCTTCATATATATATATATATGTATGTATGTATGTATATATGTACATTTATACATATATATATATATATGTGTGTGTGTGTGTAATTTATGCTAAAATTGGTGTGTGATGTTTCAAAAAATGTCCTTTGCGTATGGCTTACTAGTGAGGCTTTTGGTGTTATGTTATGTTGTGTTGTGTGGGGAGGTAGTGAGATCACCTGGCTTTGCACATGGGAAGATTTGTGTGTTTGATGGAAGATGTTGGGAAAATTGGATCAAAAAAAAAAAAAAAAAGAGTATGGGGTCTCCCCTAAATTCATTCAATTTTGAATAGAGAAAATTATGAAGTAGTGTCCCCTTGTGGCTAGAAAGTATGTAATAGGTATGTCTATATTCTTTTGCTATGGAAATAATAGTACACGTGATATATGTAAGTATATATACATGTATATATATATATATATATATGTTTTGAGAAAGAAAAATGGATGGCTTAGGATGTCTTGAGCCAATGGGGCCATTGTCCCCAATTTGTGCCGTTGTCTCTCCACACTCGATGTTTGGTTTAGTGATTGAACATTGAGGACAATTAAAACTACCAATTTAAAGCTTTATAATTAAGAAAAGGTATTGTTCGATTAGCAAAAGAAAAGGGATTAGTGCAACGTAGCCGAGCATAACTAATTAAGAATATGAAAGGACGGGCCGGTTTTTCAAACACCAAATTATTTTTAAATCACTCTCTCTTTTGAAAAGAATAATATACTAATAATACCACCATCCAACTTTCTCCAAATAGCAATTAAACTTTTAAACCTCTTTATATGTAATTTTAAAAAAACATTGCATATAGTTGGCGTTTAGCGCATACATTAATTTCTACCTCGTCCTCGATTTATAATTAGGGTTTCACTCGACGACGAATCCATGTGAGATGCGGAGAAACAAACATCATTCCATGAGAACAAATTGTCATCCCTAATTAAACCAAACACGGTTGAACCAATGGGCGTTTGACAAAAAACAAATCACAATATAATCTAACACTAGTAAAAAAAGACAAAAAAGCAAAATTTGTCACTTGAAAGACAGTAGTAAGTGATGATTTCTTTTCCTCAATTTTCAATACGCACGTAAAAAAGTTGTTCCTTTCCATTAGTGATCTCAAGTTATATGTGAAAACGATTTGGCCAGCCTTGAGTTATTATTTTTTATTTTTTATTTTTTATTTTTTCAGTTAACTTTTGAGTTTGATTTGTCTGTTTGTAGTTTGAACTTCCGGTAATTGATTCCCTCGGAGAGAATTTCCGCTAATGCTAGCCAAGTATTGATAAAAAAAATAAATAAATAATAAAAAATTCCCATAAAGAAAAGAGACTGTGTTAATGGATAGGAATACAAGGGTAAATTAGGAAATAAGGCACGTGAAAAGGGGAAACCATTAAACAAGAAAGAGATTTTGTGTTTGGAAAAAGGAGGATTGAGGAGGGAGAAAAAGGCAAAAGCCAAAGAGAAAGTCTTTTGAGTTATAATGAGCAAAAAAAAAAAAAAAAAAGTATACATGTTTTTTTTGGTGTTGAGTTTGATGTTGAGTTGGAAAGGCATCAGATTGCCAAGGCCAAAATAGATCTTGGCCTACGTGGTGGTGAGTATACTAGTTGACAAACATAATCATGAAATTTTGATTTCGTTTGCTTTATCATCTCAACTTAAACTAAATTGTATTTTTTTCATCATATTTTTTATCTTTTCTGAAAAAGTCAACAAAATTTACTATGCAAACTTAAAAATCTCAACTCAACTCAAACTGAACTGATGCACCAAACGAACCCTCTTTTTCTTTTTCTTTTTCTTTTTTTTTTAAGAAATATTTATATGTTTATTAATTTTGATGAAAATCATGCTTTAGGAAGATAGAAGGGAAAAGTGGGCTTCCCCCCTTCTTTTTTGTGTGCATGAAGCTTAGCTTTATCAGCCTTTTTTTTTTTTTTTTTTTTTTTGCAAGAAAAAAATTAATTATTTTTTATTTTTGGTTGCCAAAAACAGAAAGGAAAGGGGAAAATAATAGGGGAAAACAATTGCTATGTTACACTTGGAGGTCCTTTAGAATCTTCAATAATGTATGGACAATAGCTTGAGAGAAAAACTGTACCTAATTATTTGATTCTTGATCCAATAACGACTGTGAATTATAATTAAAGAAAAAGATTGATAAAGATTTTGTTGAAAATAATGTTTATAGAATTATAATGTTACAAAGAATAAAAAGTTTACATCCTCAAACACTAAACTTGCGTTTGGATCGTCGGTTGGAGATGAAAATTTTAAGTTGAAATTGGTTGACTTTTAAAAAACTAGTTATAAATTTTATTAACTTTTCAGGAAAAAAAAATAAAAACTAAGATGAATAATACAGTTTAGTTGGAGTTAAACTTAAATACCAAATAAATCCTAAATAAATCTCTAAAAGCAAAAAAAGAGCTCTATGTGAGAGAACACTACAAAACTTGAAGGTTCTTTTCATTTTCCCACATAGTTGGGAAATGGGGGAAAAAAAGGTCGAGAGAATATTTGTATAGATAATCATAATTAAATGATGGTATATTCTCATGTTGAATGGGAATTTCGTAAAGCTAAAAAAAATAAAAAGAAAATGTTTAATGGGAATTTTTTAGGTCTATTTGGCATTTTTTATGATATTATCGCGTAGTGATTCACTTTTCTAATTGTTTGATCTGATATAAATCACATTAAAATAAAAAAATAAATAAAAATACAAAAATTTCATTTAAAAAAAAATAAAAGAACATTGTAGTAAATAGTCTTTTTAATAAATCATAGTAAATATCAATTTCAATCTTATTATCAAGTAATTTTATAATTTAACTAATAAATGCGATATCTACTATTTATTTAATATTAAGGCTCCGTTTGGTGAAACAGTTTGAGTTAAAATTTTAACTTTAAGTTGGTTGACTTTTTAAAAATTAGTTATAATTTTTGTTGACTTTTTAGAAAAAGATAAAAACTGAGATGAAAAATTTGAATTTAAGTTGTATTACCAAACAAAGCATAAGATTTTATAAAAACCTACCGTTTATTTCAATTATTTGCTGTAAAAATATAATTTACTTTTTTCTTCTAAAATTAAAAGCCAAATTTAAGGCCCTACTCTAAATATTATCCTAATTTTTAATGTAAATGATATTAGAGTTTCTTGCTAGAACTTTTGAGATGACTTTTTAGCTTTAAAGTTCAAATTCTCTGTGCCGGCTTCCAAGATGCTTCCATTTGCAAATACAAAATAGATAAAGTTTACGTGTTCTAGTAGTGTTTTGTTGCCTTAAAAGTACGTGATTTTTTTATTTTTTTTATTTTTTTTAAGACTAACTACTAACGTGAAAATTGAATTATAAAGGAGGAATTACAAGGATACTTCCCATAATAAAGTTCATATCTGGATCATATTTTCTTGATCCACAAATATGACCAAAGAATATATATATATACACACACACACATAGGGGCGGAATCATGAATTTTTTTGCAGTGATGGTGTACACAAATTTTTTTATTTATTTAAGATAAAATAAATTATAGTGGGGATTAGGTGAGAATTTTTTATTTTAGTGGGTTTATGTGATGATTTTTAATTTTAATAGGGACAAAGTCGTAAACGTATAAACTTTTCTTTTTATCGGGATTAATCTTAATGGGGGTTATGTGAGAATTTTTTTTATTTTTAACAAGGATAAAATAATGATTATATGAGAATATTTTATTTTCAGTAAGGATAAATTATAATTAAAAAAATTTTAGAATAAAATTAAAGAATAAAAAATTTGACCTCTCTCGCCTCTGTATATACATATATATTATTTTAATGTCATTGCCGTATAAACACGAGAAAAGGAAGAATTTGAAAGCCGGCAAAGATGGAAGAATCAATTTGATAAACTCCAAGCATGCATATCAATCACATGTGGCTTCATCGCATTGAAATGTTATAGATATCTTATTGAAAAATTACTTCTATTAAAATTGTTTTTAGTTAAATTTCATGAAATTTTTGTGGTTTATAATTCGGATCTAGTTTTAAGAGAAATTATAATAAACAACATTTTATGAAAATAATTAAAATAAATAACAAAATTTTAAAATAAATAATAAATTTTCTTAAAAAAAAAAAAAGAATTATGCAATGCATCATTTTGATAGGATATTTTCAATATCGGTCCTACATATATATATATATATATATATATCACAATCGAACTTCAAGCTGGTATGACTTGGAAACTCAAACTGACAAATACTTTAAACAGATCACAAGAATTGAACTCCTACCTTATCAATTATAATTATTGCTTCCGTTGAACTATCACATAATAATTTTGTTCCATTAATTATTATCTTTTTAAGATCCTTATGCATACAAGTCATCTTTAGCTTCAATGGATCACAATTTCCTAGAAATATGGTACCTTATAATTAGCTAAAAGAAATCTAAGACTTTTGTCCATAATTTAAGGAGAGAAAGAAAAAAGTGATTAATAAATGCAACTCCTTTGACTTAAATAGATGTATATCAAAATTCGTATCAATCTTGTGGCATGTCATACCTCCCTCAACAAAGTTGGAGGAGGTCATTGGAGTGACACCAAAGATGTTACATTAAATAAATAAATAAATAAACCTCATAATTTTTGGTCTTGTGTCTCCAATCAATTGTGTTGGGATGAGAACAGTCGGACTCGGTATGCCTCTCCCACCCCTAACTCCACTTCACATTCATACTCTATCCCACTTTTGTCCCCTATATTCGTCCTCATACCTACTTGACTTCAAGCACATTCGGAGTAGGGGAATCTTTATAGGATGACTCTCTTTTACCCTACTCATTTATCTATTAAGAGTTTTTTTCTTAAAAAAAAAGAAAAAAAAATTCTCAGAATAATTCATATAATTAAATAAAAGTCTTCAATCAGTTCTGTTGGGATGAGAATGGGCGGAATGGGTATGCCTCCCTCATCCCCACCCTCATACCCTACCCTTTTTGTAAACAGAGTCGGAAAAATGAATCTTCACAAGACGACTCTCTTTTATCCTACTCATGTATCTATTAGTTTTTTTTCCCCTCTAAAAAGCATAGTAAATTTACTAAATTAATATAAGTATCCCATCAATTGTGTTCGGATAGGACGGGCAACCCCCACCCCCACCCTCGTCCCCTACCCTTTTTTTGTCCCCTATATACTCGTCCTTATACTTGCTAAACTTAAGGCATAGTCCGAGTCAGATTACTTTTACAAGATGACTCTCTTTTACCTAACTTAATTACCTAATTAAAGTTTTTTTTTCCCCTTAAAATAAAAAGTCAAAAGTAAATTCAATATAAGAATCAGCAATATAGCCACTAATGTCTCATTTAAAAAAAAAATTTAAATCTCAAAATCAATCCAAATTCCAACAATAGCACACTCAAATCTCAAAAACAAATTCAATCCAACAATAAGAATTTAAATTTCTAGAATTCAACAAAAGACAATCTCAAATCTTCAAACCAAACCATCACACATATAAATGTGAATATATATGTGTGTGTATATATATATATATAATATGAATATATGTAACTACATTGGGACGAGTATAAGGAAAAAGATTGTTGCATTGTAATTTTAATTTAGTTTATGTTCCATCAAAAAAACATTCCTAAATTCGTGATTAAATTAATCTATACATCTTATAATGCAATTACATATACAAATATTGTTAAATTATGTGTGCAACCATCGATGAGCATTTTATTTTTTTCAAGGGTAGCTTAGTCAGCACTTTTGGAGAAAGCTCAATAGAATTACAATTGGATAAGAGGCGACAAAAAGTCCTTCTACATGTGTGACTTGGTCTCCATGGAGGCTGCTCACAAGTTGAAAACAACAGCAGGTTAGAAAAAGGTGTCTAATTAAAAGAAAGGTTAATTAAAGAACTGATCCAAGTTTGTGAGGATACAACATATTTTAACAATTTCAACGATATAAACAATATAATTACGTGAATATTGCAGGTTCATCCGATTCTATTGTAAGACGTAGAATTTGGATTCTCTACCTCAAGTTAGAAAAAGAAAAGCAATAGGCATATAATTATTTCAAACTAATTTTATATTAGATTATAAAAATAATTAGATTATAAAAATAACGATATAGACCTCTTGACTCCTGTTAGGTCACATTAAAATCTTATATATTATCTTCATTAAAAAAGTACATGTAAATATAACCAAACTTGAATATTTAAATGTCCAAAATTGTGCACTAGAGAGTGGTCTCGGGGTCTTGTCACGGTGGTTCTTTGTTGTTGCAAGGCAGATGAGGGCTCTAATGGATCTGTGACTCGGCAACGAGGTGGAGCTTCTTGTACTGTGGTTATGATTCATTGCAACACTACTACTTTTGGCCTCTTTGGTTGCGTTGGCTCGCTTGTCATCGGATGTATTATCAAGGTAGTCGGGGGTGGTTTTGCTCCTTTTTATAAATTTTTGTTATGTTTGGTTATTATGTTTTTATTTTTGTTTTGTTACAACGGAGGTGGTTTCTCTACTCTCTTGGATTGGTTGCGTGTACAATTGAATTCGTTTTATGGTTGATGGGGGTGACTTTTTTGGCTATAGGTCTCTTGGTATCGATCAATCGAAGTTTTCCATCAACAATAGTAGTGTTGCTGAAAGAGTCATAAGTATACTCGATTATTGGTGTATCTTTTCGGTGTCGCGTTGTTGTAACTCGATGTAAATTTTATCTCCTTGCGTGATTTATTAGAATTTACTAGTGAAATTAGTTTTATTTATGAGACCATTTTAGTCAACACTAATGCATATATTTTCTCGATTTGAAATGCAATTATCCTTTTTTTTTTAAAAAAAAGAATAATTAAAAAAAAATAAAAAAGCAAACAAACCAAACAAAAGCGAGTAGCTTGTAAGACTCATCCAAAACGCAGCCTAAACTTGAAACCAAACCACTAAATTATTCCAGAAAAAAACATAAAAACTACTAATTACTAACTGCCAAAAAAAAAACGTTGTAGTCCATCTTTTCCATTATAAATCACGGCAAGGATTTTTATTCTTATGGTTCCCCATTAAAGGATGTTACATGCCCCACAAAAACAAATAATAACATTGAATAATAGTACGTTTTACATGCGGTCCCAACAATTGGTCTCATATTGGTGCCCCATTTGTGTACTTCCACAAGAATCAGAGAATAAATTCAACGGTGCTTGTTTACTAAGAAAGAAAATCAATTGAAGGATCTAGACAAGTTAATGGTAGAAAATTCTACAATATGATATGAGAAAATACATTATCAGTAGCGTGTTGTTTCCAACTATCGGACTATCAATTTAGTACTTATTTATTTATTTTTTATTTTTTTTAATTCTGATAAATACATTATCAGTAACGTGTTGTTTCCAACTGTCGGACTATAAATTTAGTAATTTTTTATTTTTATTTTTTTTATTTTGATGTGAATAGTGGTATCTTATTGAGAAAATACATTGAATAACATTGAATAATGTTCACAAGCGTGTCCTACTAATAGTGGTATCTTATTGTAAAAAGAGTTTTATGAATGAATTTTTTTAAAATAAAGATTGATGATTTTTTTTTAAATGAAGATGAGGACATTTAAACTCTTTATTTTATAGTAAATTAATTGTAAAATTACTGTTAGATTATGCATGTAATCACAAGATCGATGAATTTCAAGTGTCGTAGGATCGCATCAATAATTGATTTTTTTTAATTGTTTATTTTGATTGGAGAAATTACCACCATTCTTTATCACATATTGTCAAATTAGAATGTTATATTCGATTCCATTTTTCAACTATGGAAATAAGTATTTGGGAAATCTATGATATTCGTGATTTTATGGTGAATTAAAAGTATGTTACTAGAGAAAGCATTGGAACATGACGACCATGGAGAGCCTTAGAAAGAACTTTTTCATAGTGAATTTTATTGTGGGAATATACCACATTTACGGTTTACCTGGAATATACCATTGATTTTTGTTCACTTAGGTCCAAGTTTCTTGGTATTTGACTTGGCATAAACTTTGTGTCCCCTAATAGAATCAAATTTATTTTTGTTGAGCCATGGAAATCAATGGTCGAATTTCGAATAAATGCAAAGATTTCTATCTATTGATTTGTCTTGTAAGATGGAAAGAAAAGAAAAATGAAATTTTTTTTAGATGGTGTTTGGTTTTTTTTTTTTTTTTTTTTTTTTTTTTTTTCAAGTATGTTTTAAAAATATTTATGCACGTCTTTTTGAGGTTTGAAACAAAAACATTTTTCTAAAATAGCATTTATTTAACAAATTGTGTAATATCTGATTATATCTGCATTATTTGGTATTTCACAGGAATATATGTACATGCGTGGTATGAATATTAGCAAAAAAGACTTTATAATATATATCTATTTTAATACATTTTTTGAAATAGGAATGGGGATTTGGATTCCATAACTTGTATAAAATTATTGTTCAATTATGCGTGTAATTATAGTAACAAGCTTAGAATAAAAATAATAAATTGAAACTAGTTACTTTATGATGTTCTTATAAAGATGTGTATTTTCATTGTTAAATCAAGTTATAATCATATTATTACAGCTAAAACCTTCTTCAAATAAAATATGTTAGAATCATAATTAATAAATTACATATTGTTCTAAAAAAGTTGAATGATAAAACGAGATAATGATAGAATCATGGTGGATATCGGGTACCTATTTACACTATTTTATATTTATCTTATAATTAAAAGTTCGATAAGAAGACGACCAGCATTATCATGTCTTAACGTTGCTCCTCTAGTTTTGAGACATGCGGCTCAAAAGTGGATTTGACAAGCACAAACGACGTAATTAGGGTAATAAATCGCATGAGTTTGAGTTATGGTGCTTTTAGCAAGTCATGTTTGATAAGTGCCATCTTTTTTTTTTTTTTTCCTTTGCTAAATATTTACCTTATGGTGTTTTTGAAGAGCCCAAAGTTGCCCTACAGTGAGTTCCACGTACGCCTCATTTACGAGTTTTTTAAGGAAGCTATTACTAATTGCACTATTATTATTTATTTTTATGAGTAGGCCATTTGTCCTTACTTTTCTGTCCAATAAATAAACTGATTTTCATTTGTTTATAAGATAATTTCGAAACTCTAAAGTTTTCTTTAAATCTTGTTTTTTTTTTTTTTTTTTTTTTTTTTTTGCAAAGTGTTTTAGCTATGTAAATCATACCTCTTTTATAAAGTTCAATTATTCACTCATGTCACTCTTTGGAAGTGGTTTCAAAATTCTGGAACATTTTTCTTGTTTTATTTTCTTAAAATGACGTTTCTTAAACGAACAATACTAAAGGACATCGATAATGTTAAACATCATCTATTAAGAAAGATAAGCTTACATTCCACATACATACGACACATGAGTAGAGTCTACGTTTTGTTATATGTGATATTTAATACCAGTGATATATATTATACGTCCAAAGCATCTTTCTTTCCAAACTCCAAAAGTCGAACGTCCGAATACCAAACCAATCCTCCACAACAAGCATTGTCTCTAACTCACGCAGTCTCTTACCAATGGCCCAATAGGTCCTGATTTGGGCCTCAATTCAGAGTTCGGTCTAGTGGGTCCTAATAGGTGACCAAAATTATATTTATTCAGAAAAATGATTATTTATCATTTTTTCCATATGCGTAAATCGATTACATACTATAATCGATCAGTAGTTAATTATAAAAATTGATGATTCTGAATTATTTATTTTGATCACCCAATCTAATAGGTAATCGAAATTATCTTTATTTAGCAAAATTAGAGACTGACTATGATCAATTAGTAATTGATTATAAAAATTGATGATTTATGTTATGTCGGTCAATCAGTAATATTCAATAGATTGACCATTTAAGAAAGTTAATCGATCATTTTAGGGGGGCTTTTAACTAATATTTAAAAATTAATTCTTTTGTCGAAAAACTTCTTATAAAAAAAGCTTATTTTTTTGTATAAATAATTAAAGTAAATTGTAAGTTTTAAAAATATTTGGAATAAATAATAACAAATAATAAATTTATCTAAGTAAATGATTTATTTATTTTTTATAAATATGTTTTTTAGTTAGTAAATTAATAAATTATCCAGGTATGTTTTAAATCTGTTATTTATTATAAATATTTTAAAATTTTACTATTTATTTTAATTATTTTCATAAAAATACTATTTATTATAATTTACTTATTCGAGACTTTTTTTGGAGAAAGAAAGAAATAATATATTTTTTCAATTAAATTAAATAATAAATTTTAAAAAATATTGAAAGTAATCAAGTAAATAATAAATTATTAGGTATATTATTTATTAATCAAAAGTAAATAATTTATTTATTATAAGTACTTATCATAAATATGTTATTTATTTAGTAAGTTTTTTATTTACTTAAAATTCTTTGAAATCTTATTATTTATGTTAATTATTTTTTTATAAAATTACTATTTATATAATTTTTACTTTTTTTTGGTAAGAAATAAGCAAATAATATTTCTACGATAGACTATAAAAGTAAATAATAAAGATTTAAAATATTTAAATAAATATTAATAAATAATTAATTTATTAGGTGAATTATTTATCTGATTATTTACTTTATTAAGTTTTGTAAAAAATATTATTTGTTATCATTTGTGTTTTTTTTTTTTTTTTCTATTTTCTATTTCAAAATTTTGAAAAATAGTAATTTAAAAAAAATAGGTTGGATGATTGATTTTAATTATATAATTTAATAGATGACTTGAACTATTTTTTTATATTTAGTAAAATGGTGATTTGCTATTTTTTTTAGATTTGATCAATAGTGATTTATGTTGTGATAAAAAAATATCAATCAATCATCAACTATAATATTGATTAACCAAACGTAATAATTACTGATTGATTATATTAAAAAAAAATTTTAAATAATTTTTTGAAACTTCAATCATTGAATTAAAAAATTCTTAAAAAAAAAAAAACTAATTAGCTCTGAATCTCTGATTTTAAATTGTAGCTGTTCTAAACAACTATTAATCCAAGTTACCATCCTTTTCACAGTTTTAGCCCAAAAAAAAAAAAAAAAAAAAAACTGCTGCTACTATTACAACGAGAAGTCACTTCCTACTTCCCACTCTACTCCCAAACTCTTGCCGCCTAAATTCCTCTCTCTCTCTCTCACTTCCTCTCTCTCTCCGTCGCTTCTCGCTTCAACTCGCAAGCTGATTTCGTTTTCGAGGGATTCAACAATGGATGTTGGCAAGGTAGTCTTCAAAACCAACTCTTTTCTTCTACTCTTCAAATTGTTTTTCTCCGATTGTAATCCAATCGAAGCTTCCGCTACTTTCTTTCAATTTTCTGTCTGGTTGCCGAGAAACCGGTTAGCACACAATTTGAAACCTCGATACTTGAATGTATTGCTTTTCCACTCTATGAATTCCTAGCAAACAAACAGTCAAAAGATAAATGTTCTGCATTTTCTTGATTAGATTGCCTTTTGTTTCAAATTTGGTTTACAATCCAAGCTTTTGAGTTTAGTTTCTCTCTCTAGCCTTTTCTGTTTGGTTGCTGAGAAACCGGTTAGCACGGAATGCGAAACCTTGATTCTTGAATGTATTCCTTTTTCAGTGTCCGAATTCCTCGCAAACAAACAGAAAAAAAAAAAAAAAAGAAAAAGAAAAAGAAAAAGAATAATGTTCTGCATTTTCGTTATCAGATTGTCTTTTGATTCAAATTGGTTTATAGTCCAAGCTCACCAGTTTATTTTCTTTCATTTTCCATTTCGTTAGCCTGTTTGTATTCTTTTGTCACTGTCTTTGTATGAAAATAGTTATCTATGTTTTGGTTTCTTTAGTATCTTTATTTTGTTCTACTCATTTTTTGCAACACACGCACACACACGATAGAAATCAGAGTAGAGGCATTGAATTGTTGTTCTCATATAGACATATATATGTTTATAAAAGTATTTCTATATGGAGGTATGTATATGTTGTATATGTCAGTATGATACCCTAAGCAATGGTAAATCTAGTTAGTTGTTATTGAGATGAGAAAATTGAATGAATAATGTTGCTTCAACCACATTTCTAGGCGTTTGGTGCGATTGAGGGGAGATTGTTATTTTTCTGGCCTTTTCTTGCGCATAGGGAAGTTATTTGTTTTCATTTGTTTGATTTGCAGCCATTGTCAACTGATAGAGCAACGGAGACAGACAATAGCTGCACGTTTGTTCTTGAACTGCCTGAAAGCGACTCTCTTTTCAATGAGAAGAAGGTGAGTATAATATTACACACTAGTAGACACTTTCTTTTCATTCATTCTTATATTGAAATGTTTCATATTGAGGTTTATACTGTTAGTCAATAGCAAGAAATGTGAGGGATGGACAGATGCTAAGTGGCAGGTTTGTGAATTATATGTTTGTCAGTGATGTTCTGACCCCCTAGTATTGGGAACTATCATTGAACTCTTGGCGTAGGTTGTCTAACTTTTACGTAAGCAATAGCCTAATTGTTTTTGATGCATAATCATGTCTGTTTCTTTTTTATTAAGCAGCTCTATTAAAAGTTCGAACCTATTAATGCCAGTGATAATTTTTTTCCATGTTCACTATGGTTGTGATGGCATTATTTCCTATATTTTATGTTTTTCCTTCTGCTTCATCATAATTTGGTTTCTAAGGAATGGCATCCATTTCCATAATAGATGCAAATGTTGCTGCTTTTGTCCTTACTATTGTTTCTCCTTGTTGTGCAGAACTTGCTACAGAAGAAGGGATTTGATACCAAGCAACAAATACGTATCACGAGCTCATCACACAGTGATTCAATTAGAGCATCACTAAATGAAATGCTTCAAATAACGAGAATCATAAACTTAGATGAGGTAATTTGCTACTTTGTTATTGCTGCGTGATTGTTCTTTGTTTGGCATAAATTTGAGGATTTTTAATTTAGAACAAAGATAAAATTTTTGTCCTTGGGCGAGAGAAGACAAAGTTTTTTTGGTCTACATTTCATGTAATATTGTGTGTATAATGTATTCCTTTTTGGTTCCCTGAAACTTGCAGTACTGATATCTTCATAGCCTTTTCAGGCTGAAAAGGGTGGATGGGACTGAAAGTCCTTAAGAGTTTTCTGTTTGACTGAGAGACTAATGATGAAAAAAATGGGAGGTGCAGGTAGAGCTTTACTTTTTGGAGGATGACGCAAGTTCGCCGATGTACTTTTACAGTCCCAGGAATGAGTTGATAGCTCTCATTTCAATCCTTCGGCTTGTTGAAAACTCACTCTGCGATTGTACAGAAATGCGAAAGAATATCATGCAAGAGTTACGTGCTTCTGTTGTTAATATGATTGGTGTATGTTCGGATGAGAATATCACAGAGTCTGTGATCCTAGAAGACCACTGCTGTGACAAAGAAAACCGCTTGTTACAATGGGGTGAAGAGAATGGCATGACATTAAGGTTGCGTATTGCTTGTAAGTAATTACTATTTTGATGTTGTTGTTACTTCCTTGTTAATCTGGATAAAGATTTTCACTTCACTGTCCTTTGTGGTCAAGGGGATAAGAGGCAGGGTGTGCTGGGAGAACCAATGGAAAACTTTTCGATAAATTTAATGGATGGCTATGTTCATACAAAAAGAAGGGAGGGCACTCTGCAAATGAATCATGTTTTTAACGCCTTATTTACAATGCAGATGTGGAAGGAGCTGGTAGAGGAGCCATAGCAAGAGAGGATCTTTATGTTGGGGACACTGCTTTGGAGATCCCTACCTCTTTAATAATTTCTGAGGAGCTTGTGAAAGAATCTGACATGGTATGGTTAAAATGTAAAACTGTAAATTTTCAAGTTTTTTCAAGTTTATGCCTATTACTTGCATTTTTTAAATCATTTGATTGCATAAGGGCATGGAAAGAAATAAAGACGATCAATTGATCCTATTAAGACCATAAACGAGAAAAAAGGATGAGCTGTTCCAAGCTCGAATAGATGCAAATAATGATATCCTCCCCCCTGCCTATCTAGACTAGCCTTAAAAATGATCATCAATGTTTTCTAGGTGGATTCTTGAGCTACCTAGGAGAAGGTAGAGGTTCCTATTATGACTTGTCTTTTTAGTTGAGGAACTGAATTTTGGCAGTTTGTATAAGAGCTTATCCAAGAGGACTTCTTAGGACAACTGCTGTGAAGGATAACATGCAAATGTGCAACCTCCCTTGGTGAAGTTGCTGAAGGACTATCATGGGGGCTTTCCACAGTACCGTGGTGTTTTCTGAGTTTTGCATAGTGCACACTGCACACAGACAACCTATTTTGACTAGTCCATTTGGATTGGAAACCAGCCAATGGCACAATCTCAACCCTTTTTTTATAAGTAGAAACAAACAATAGACTAACTGATTCTTACTTAACTTTAATGATACGGGTTCCCATTGTTGTTGCATAATGAAGATAGAAAGTTTTGATATTCAATAGTATATAAAACTTAAGTTAGTTTTTTTATTGCCTGCCTTTCTTATTGCAGTATCATATATTGGGAGCGAATGAAATGTCCTCTGAGACGATGCTGCTGCTGTGGAGCATGAAGGAGAAGTACAATACAAATTCAAAATTTAAGGTCTACTTTGATACATTGCCCGAAGAATTCCACACAGGTGGGATTAACATTCTTAATTTGAGATAGCTAGTTGTTTCTGGTTTCGTCTCTGTTTTCTTGTCTGTTTTGATTTAGGAGGACTCCTTTTCCACTGCTTGTTGTACTCTTTTTGTTGTCAATGAAATTTGGTGTTTCTTTAAAATAAAAAATAACAGTTTGACAACTTATATTAATTTTCATTTTAACATATAATTTCCTTGCCCCTTTTTTTTTTTTTTTTTTTTTTTAGGTCCCAAGAGAATTTGGTTTTAGGTCATGTGATTTTGGAATTTACATATGATCGATGAATCATCTTCCCGGCTACAATTTGAAATAGTCCATTAACAAGCGTGATATTCACATGCGTGCCCACACACTAATATGTACTTGTCTAATGTGTATGTGGTGCTAGTGATAATGTTGGAGTTACTGCCTTTTGTTTGAACAATCATTGTCTTTATTTAATGCTGTTCCGATCTTGGCAAATATACCTGATAAAGTGCTAAAAAAAAAAACATTTGTGAAAGTTAAATATAGTGGAAAATAAACTTTTACACATACATCTACGGAGAGATGTCTTTTAAAAGCAATGAAAGTGGGTTATGTAGAACATTTTATTATTCCTGTGGTTTTAAGTTAAGTATGTGGTATCATTAAAATCTATTATTTTTTATCTGAAAAGATCTGTTTTAGTTAGCAGCTGTAACATTGCTACATATTGATTGCTCATTTATAAGATTACTTTTTTGAGTAACGCTAGATGGAAGTTTCTTCTACACATGCATATTTGAATATAGAAAATAGAAGCATAAAGAGATGCTAATTTATATAATTGTATTTCTATTTGTTTAAGATGATTTTTTATCCCCTCAAAGCCCTTTCAATTTCATTTTGCAAGTTATAAGCAGTTTAAGAACAGATGAATAATAGGAAACTACTGTGTTTAACATTGTAAGGTTTTTATTGTTTTCTATTGGAGAAAGAATAATGGTTATTTATTGAGGATTTTGTAATAGTGGTTTGCCAGGTCTAATTGGTGTGCTGCTTTCTTTTATCTCCTCTCCCTTCTACCCCCCTTTCCTAAATGCTTCAGGGTTGAGTTTTGGAGTTGATGCATTTGTTGTTTTGGGCGATTCCCCTCTAATGTTCGAGATAATCGAAGCAAAAGAGGTAGTGTGATATTTCTATTTAATGTTTAAGTTTCAAATGTTCGGAATTTTGAATTAGTTATGCCCCTCTTTTGATACATAACACGTGAATTTATGATCAACTATTGACATTGTCTTGCCTAACCCCAACCTGTAGTCTCATTCGGATAGCCCAACAAAAAAAGTCTAGTCCCATTGAACGAATAAAGATTACAGATAGTAAAATCTCAAATTATAAGTGTTGCTGTGTTTTGGAGTAGAAGTTGCAACAGTAGTACCGAATTGTGCAGCTTCTTAGATGTGGGGTGAACTATTGAGATTTATTTTTCTTTATTCAATTTGTCTATGTCAAAGACATAGTATATAGTGGTATAACTTCGGCTATGTCCACTTGCTTGGCCTGAATTCCCGAGGCTCAGGTTGCTCGAGCCATCTTGATGTAGTTTCCAGACCCAGCCACCTAGGTTAGGTATAACCGACTCGTAGTTGAATCAAGAAACATAAGAGGAGAAGAAGTCTTTATCTGAATCGTAATCATAACAAGATTGTGCATGCTCCTAATCTTCCCTTCTCTCATAATGTCGTTTATTTGCAATTTGGCGACGTTAAATTGTGAATTGTCCTTCCATAAATATTGCTTAATTCTTGCTTTTGCAATTGATGAAGTGACAATTTTCATATCCCATACAAAATAGGGGGAGGAATTAATTTATTTGCA
Organism: Ficus carica; assembly: GCA_009761775.1. Classification (NCBI taxonomy): domain Eukaryota; kingdom Viridiplantae; phylum Streptophyta; class Magnoliopsida; order Rosales; family Moraceae; genus Ficus; species Ficus carica. Next base: position 979,016 of record CM019740.1, on the reverse strand, counting down.
CTTGTTTTTGTTATTGAGATGAAAAGTTTATTGACTTGATTAAAAAGTTGATAAGCATATAATTGCTCTTTAATGTACAGCACTTGCAAAACCAATATAATCAGCTAATCCCATCACTATGTGAAGAGCATCCTGATATCTTTCCACCAGAGCGGTTTACATGGGAGCAATTCTTATGGGCTTGTGAACTCTGGTACTCAAATGGCATGAAAATAATGTTTCCCGATGGAGAACTAAGGACTTGTTTAGTTCCTGTTGCTGGCTTTCTTAACCATTCGGTATTTGTCCTCTGTTCTGCCATACTTTATTTTCTGTCTTCGCTTTTTCGCACTCTTGTCATTGATATGAACTGAACTTCCCATATATAATAGCATCCGGGATGAGTTCTGTGAGGGAAAAAAAATCTTAAATGGGAATGTTAAATCACAAGAAACTCATCTTACTATTTGAATATGGAGACATATCCTAAATTAGTATGACATATTGTGGGGTTTTGTTCGACCATTGTTAGCATCAGCTAGTCATGTTTCTGTGAACTGTTTTGCCATATACATTTGCTGGCCACAAACAATAGTTTAATATAAAGCAACTAGTGAGGGTGATATCGAATCCTCGTGATTCAAGTTCTCTTTTTTTTTTTTTTGTATAGTTTATTTTCTTGTTAGAATTAGAAAAAAGTAGTTACAATTATTCTCCTATATGTGACATCTGCTTTTCTTGCTCTTTATTTGTTCTTTGTCACAGCTATACCCACATATAATAAACTACGGTAAAGTAGATTCTACGACAAATACCTTGAAATTTTGTATGTCAAGAGCCCGCAATGAAGGAAAAGAATGTTTCCTTAGCTATGGGAACTTATCTTCTTCTCATCTAATTACCTTCTATGGCTTTATACCAAAAGGAGATAACCCATATGATGTCATCCCACTTGGTGAGTTTTGGTTGTCATATTCAGTAATCTTATTCTTATCGTTTCTTTACGACGATGAATATTCCTTCCCTTTAGTTGGATTATTATTGCATTTTCCCATGCAGAGTTTGACATGGGCGAGGATGATTTTCACATGGCAAGGGGTACTTGGTTCTCGACAAACCATGAAGTTTTCCATTATGGCTTGCCCTCCCCGTTGCTGGACAAGCTAAGGAAAACTCGTAACCCAACACTACACACTAAAGTCCTTGTATGTGTCTGTAGTACTACCACTAGTTTAAATGTTTGGTGCAGGCTTGTGCTTCTGCTTGACTTATACTTCTGCCTTTAGCAATTGCTTTTCATTCCTATGTGCTAGTCTTTCCTGTCCTTTAATTGTCTCTAGGTCTATTTCTTTTTGGATTTGAGTAGCATGTTCGTTGAGAAAGAATTACTCGAAACTGCAACTTTAATATGAATAGGCATAATTTCGTAACTACCTTCTTACTTTTTTCTTCCTAACACTGTCCATTCATATTTTTAAACTTCATCCTTCACCTCTGTAGCTGCAAGAAAGCGTGGAAAGTGAAATTGAAGTTCTCGAAGAACTCTGCAACACCTTTGATAGTATGATGGATAATCTTCTTGTAGATTTTGATGATGGCTTCAGGTCAAGTAGCTTCCCTCGAATCATCTTATCCTAATTTATACACACGGGGAAAATCTTCATTTCTTTTTAATTTTACTATTTCTGATTAAAAAAAAGTCGTCATTTGATGAATATGTGCGTTATATCCTTGTATGCAGGAAACAAGCTAGTTGGGATGTAGAGCTGGCGATCAAGTACAAAGGTATTCTAAGAAAGATAATCTCTTCAATCACAACTTCATGTCAAACAGGCTGCAATGAACTGAGAGCAAGGTTTTTGAAAATCATGGATGAGGACACTCGTGGCTAGGATGGGTGGCGGTTCGGTGCAATGTATTACAGCCCGCCCCGGAACAAACCCTTTCAGAGTAAACCATTGATTAAATGTTTGACACTTGCGGATTGCAATTTTGGTTGAGGATACATGACATGATATAGAAATTCTTGTCCACATCATACGTTAGGCCACAATGTCAAATGATTTGCCAGTTTCTGATAAATTTCATTTTTTTTTAATGTGAAAATCTGTACAAGCATTAGAAAATAGTACTTTTTTTTTGTAAACGCATGTAAATTGCTGTTAAATGCGTAGACAAGGTACTCGCTAATTTCTTTTCAACTTTAATTTTGTGTCCCCCACAAAAAAAAAAAAAATGGCAAGATTTGATGTTTGGTACAAAGATAAGGATGCCAATGTTTGACTTTGAGCCATATCATATACACACACATATATATAATCATACATATGCGCACACGTGCGTCTGTCTTTCAAGTTTAGGATCGCCTCTAGGAAGGCGACTCATGCATGGTACATGGCTTATGAAAAAGAAAAGAAAACAAATTCAAAACGTTTTTAATATGTGGAAATAGGGGAGGATAAGGTACTTATAATAGTGTTTTTTTTTTTTTTTTTTTGGGGGGGGGGGGGGGTGGGGTGGGTGTGTGGTGGGATAAGGGGATTGGATTCCTGTATGGTGGTGGATGTGTACTCCTCCATTAAGCATAATGGTGATATGATGTCATCTTCATGTTATGCTTAAAATGGGGTTGTTTAATTAAGAGAAAATAAACAAACATATCTATTAATTAGTATTGTTAAATGTTATGCTTTATTTATGCTTCATAAAAAAAAAAAAAAAAAAAAAAAAGGGGGGGGGGGGGTCCAATGGGTAAGTGTCAATTTAAGAATAGGTTTTTGAGTAGTAGTGGACTTTTTCAATAGTACAAGGTACTGAAGCTAATTATAAAGTAATTTTACCTCATTAATGGTGTAAAGATTTTTGATCATTAAATTTGATTTGATTTTGATGGTCTAGATGTTATGTGCACAAAAAAATCAATTATGTACTCAACAACATGTGATTAAAAAAAAAAAAAAAAAAAAAAATCCTCATTCGAACCTTCATCTTCCCCAAATCCGACGCCTCTCCCCCCCGCCGCCGCCGCCACCGTCCGGGCCTGCTCGTGGACTGGCCGTGCTCCGAGTTCGACTCGGACTCCAGGGGATGAGATCGATTCGGACAAGATTGCTGTTCGACTTCCCTCCACCGACTTTTGTTGTTTGAGATCTCGATTTTGAACTGTCGCGACGGCGAAGGTTGCCGGAGAAAGCAAGCGCGACGGCATCGTTGTGGGTAGTGGCCTGTTCGAGCATGATCCGGCTGCTCCGTCGAGAGATCCGTCGCCCGTGATCGTGGCTGCATCAAAGTTGTTCGGTGGCGGCTTGAGCTCCTCCGGCGTCCGTTTCAGCGTTGTCGTGGGTTGTTCTTCAGATCCGGTGGCTGCGTCGAGATGTCGCCGCTACCATGGTTGCATCGAAGTTGTTCGACGACGATGGAGGGCCTGCCGGTGGGGGGAGGAGGGTGATTGCCGGAGTCTCCTTTTCTTTTTTTATTTTTTATTTTGATGAAATTTCTATTAAATGTTTTGATAAATAATAATCATGTGTGGTTGGTTTTATGTTTTTTTGTGTGTATCTTTTAATCTCAACCATTTAAAACTAGGCCATTTCTGCAATGGGAACCATGCCTTTCCCCCATCGGTGGGGTAAATCATAGACCACTGATATGCATTTGAACGATGTGGATGATGTGGGCACACAAAATTTATTGTGTACAAAAACACACTTGATCAGACCATTCCTAAAGTTTCACTATAACAAAATTTCACCTCATATTATCTATAATTACAAAATTACCTCTGTAATTTTATCAAAATATGGATTTATCCCTCATATAAGTTGTAATTACAAAAGTTCATAAACCAAATATTTAAAAATAAAACTGTGGAGTTTGGAACAATAATGGAGGGTTGTTGACGGCCGGAAGACGAAATTTTTTTTTTCGACATGGCAGAGGAGAGCATCTCGCCCCAAATCTAGGCGTCTCGAAGTGGGTCGCCACCACTTGCGATGGTCACGGCCCTAAGTAGCCGTGGGTTGTGAACATTGCAATGAAGTGATTGTTACACAGAAGTAGCGGATAGGAAGGCAGTTCGCCAGCGACTCGTTGTGGGTCGCAATCACTTTCGATCATCACACCGGTGAGTTGGATCACAATCGGTGATGTATTGGGTTTTGTGGATTGGATCATCGGACTGTACTATGATCCACTATGGTAGGCTGCACAAATTCGGTAGAGGGGAATGTGTTTTTTCTCATGACTCCTAGTGGGTCGCGACCACTTACGCTCGTCCGTCGGAGGATTGGATCGCAACTGAGAATGTGTTGGGTTGCGCCGGTGGGTAACTAGTGGGGTGCCGGTAGGTTGGATATGGGATGAATATGGTATTTTGGTAGAATATAGGTATTTTGTACTAATTAGATTTAAATGAAAAGGAAACATGATCCAATGCAATTAGGTTTATTTTTGTTTCCATATGATGATGATTTGGGATCATTTGATCTTTCATCCAAGGGTCTGAAATTTTTTACACCATCGGTGGGGAAATGCAAGCTTCCCCAACTATAGAAGTCCCTTAAAACTAATCGACGGTCCAAAATTTTTACCACATTGATGGAGTAAAGTGGGGAGCTCTCATTGTAGAACTCCCATTGATTTTCCTTTTATTTTTCCTCCTTCACAGAAGAGTTGGTGTAACCTATCAATCCATCAATATTTGATTGAAATGCCTTTTTTTTTTTTTTTTTTTGGGTTGAAAATTTGATTAAAAAACTTCGAGATCATATTCTAGAATGCCCCAAGTTATAGTTGTTAGAAAAAAAAAAAAAAAAAAAAAAAAAACTATTAAACCCATTCAAGAAAAAGAAATAAAAGAAAAATTAAGTCAAATCGGAAAAAGCACAAATCCATGCACTTGGCCACTAATTTTCAAATACTTTTTATTTGTACCCAAAATGAAATTAAAAGAATATATATAAAAAAGAATCAAACAAGGATTTGATGCTGCTGCTAAGGTTATCATATGAGAATTCCAAATATTGACTATGAGTTATATATCAAATTCGCATACAATATTGTTCATATTTGTGTGTGCATGAATATAATACCTAGTTGTATTTATTTTCAAGCATACCATGAATTTGACTAATATACGGCACTCTCCGATGGGAATAAGGTCATAGTAAACCTTTTATCATGAGCTAACTACAGAGCAGTAGTTAACTATATACGTATATACTTTGTGTAACACACGTGAAGCGTGTATATGGAATAGAAAAACAAAATAAAACAGAAAAAAAAATCACGTGATATTAATGGAGTCGTCATGTGACTGATGATACAGTTATCACGTGACAATCAATGAGGAGGGGCAAAAAGAGTTATTGGCTCTTTAAAAATATATATGTGTATAGAAGTATAGGTATACATAGATATATCAAAAAAACTAGTAAGCAATCGTTTCAAAGCCAACAAATATATAATAGATAAATAAGATAACAAATTTTCTCTATTCCATTAATGGATTATATGCCCGTTAAATGTGGCTACGAGCTTAATCTTTCTTTCTTTCTTTTTTTGGTAGATTAATCTCTCAGTTGGCTATGAGCTTTAATCTAATAGCAGCAATATTTTTTATCCAAAAAAAATAAGAAAATAATAGTAAATTAGTAGAAATTACATTGTCTTCAAAATGGTAGGTATTCGTTGCAAAAAAACAAATAAAAAATAAAAATAAAAAATAAAAATTGATATAGGTATTGGGTAGTGTGTGTGTGTGTATTTTCTTATTTATTTTCAAATAGAAAATTAAAAGGACAAAGTTCCTCGAATAAGTTGCACAAGAAATGGTAGTTAAGTGGGTGGTTAAGACGTTAGGGTAAGGAATATAAGTATGATGGTTACGTATTTCCTTCCTAATCCTCTGCTATATTTTTCTCTTTTTTTATTGTCATTCTTTAATTATGGTTGAAAACAAATTCCCTCTAGGGAGCAATTATATTTTCTTTTATTTTGGTCTAAACCTTGATAGAAAAGATATTCTTTAAATTATCTATATATATATATATATATAGACACACACACATAAGGGATGTTCCACCTATACAAGATTTCTTTTCAGAATCCAATTATCGATTTTTAATAGGATGGGAAATAAGCATCAAGATCAAAACCTGGAAAGTATAGTTTAATACAAGATTTGCTGCATAAAAGATTTGCTTTTCTCTCTAGAATCTCTAGAATGCAACTTAAGCGTATCCTTTTTTTTTTTTTTTTTTTCCTAAAAGATTATGTAAAGTTATAAAGAGTCATCATAATTAAAAGTTAGATAGGATTCTATAGAACAAAATATTAATTTAAAGGAACGGTCTAAAATTTTCAAAATTTCTTGGTTAGTCTTCATGGTTTCATTTTCATTTTTTTATTATTTTTAAAAGAAAAAAGTAACAATTTTTTTACAGAAAATAATTAAAATAAATAGTAATTAAAATAAATAAATAGCAGTTTTTAGAAATATATAAACTAAATAATAAAATTTTTAAGTAAATAGTTTATTTACTAACTAAATAGTTTTTTTTTTTTATTAAGAGTAAATAAACCATTTACCATAACTATGTTATTTACTTCAAAGATTTTATAATTTCAATTACTTTTACTTTCATTAAAATTTCATTTATTGCAATTTATTTTTAACCCCTAAGTGGACGTTTAATGCATGGAGTAAGGCATACAATTGAGGTCTATACTCTACATCTCTGTCATAGTAAATAGTATTCACGATTTATTAAAATGAAATAGTAAATAATATATTTACTAATAAAATTATTTGTTAAAAGTAAATTTACTAATTATTTTAACAATTTTGTAAATATTTTATTTATTAATTTTAGCTCATGCTCTTTCCTAAGTATTCCACTCTATAGATGGGTTGCATAGTCCTTTAGTTTCAATTTTAAGTATTTTTTTAATTCGTTTTTTTACACACAATAAATGAAAACATTATTTCATATAAGAGATTAGAATTTTAATATTATTTATTTATTTTCCTTAACTTTGCATTTAATTCAATCCAGCTTAGTAAAATCAAATATCGGATATATTACTAGCTATGGTCCAATCTATTCCAAATCCTAAATAATAACCTATGAATTAGATTTGAATTTTGCTTTTGACCATAAGTCAAATGCTTTCCGTATTTAACAACAAGGCGTAAATGAACTATCTTATGTTTTACATTTCCCTTAACTTACATATACACCCCTATGACCTTGACTAACATGAATTCCAAAATATCTTTACAGCCACACTTGTTCACTCCCATAATTACAATTTGACCTTCCCATAAATACTAATACAATTTCAATCACACACATTTTAATTGAGCTCTTATAAGTAATTATTATGACTAACATGGAATCGATCAAATATGAGTCCTATCAGACTTCCCGTCTCCTATACTTGCAATTCATCCAATATAAGAATATCAATGCAATTTCAAGCATTCACATTAATTAGTCTATTATGTTTCTCATTTCCTATAACTTACATATACGACCCTATGAACTTTACTAACATTAAGTCTATACATTTCTCTCCATCCATACTTTCCCATTCAGTAAATTACATTTTTCCTCGCCTATAAATACTAATGTAATTTCAATCACTCACAATTTAATTAAACTTTAATTCACGCTTCATTTCACATAAATTTACAATTCCACCATCTTCATGCTACATTCACGTCCAAAAATATTTAAAAAATACAATCCTCAAATTTTTTATTAACCTCTGTTCCTCTCATCGCCCTTCCCTGTCGGATCGACTAGATGGGTCGACCCCAGAGAAGGGTTGATAGGAGAAGTCCTCCCCTAAGTTTGGTTTGTGGGTGGTAGTCTTACTGGATTGGTACCTCATTGAGCTATAACAAGTTTTCCTCCTCGTTATGAGTAAGCAATGTATAAATCTTCTGATTACACAGCTGAATTTGTCTGAAATCTACTGAGTTTTTCGGTACAACTTTCCCTTCAACTTACATTTGTCAATTGTCCGTAACATGTAGGCCTCCACATCATTGCCGCATCTCAAACGGCGTCGGAAATAAGACCTCTCGTGTGTGTATATATATATGTGTATGTATGTTCTCCTGGAATGACAATTATTATAAATATTAAATCAACTAATTGTTAGAAAAAAGCATAAGAAAATTACAATTGTTGTTTTGTAAGTGTAGAGTTCGTATTCCGATACTCTCAAATTGAAAAAAAAAAATTAATAAAAAGATTCTAGATAACAAATTACCTCAATTAATCATGAAGAGTTTTTTTTTTTTTTTTTGAAATTTATTGTGAAGAAATTTCATATATATGAATTGCGCATATACACACACACACACACACACACACATTATCATTTTGAAAAATTTAAGACTACCGATTACTATGGCTTGTCCATTCATAACACTGCATGATGTATATCTTTACCCAATTAAAAAGTGTAATTAGATTAAAGCCATTAATAACCATAACGATATCAATATATAATACTTTTCCTTCGTGTAAGATTTCACCCATTAACTGGGCCTTTCCTACCAAAAAAAAAAAAAAAAAAAAAAAAAGATTTCACCCATTAACTTCATGGAGTAATTACCAAATCCACAGTAATTAGTTTTTCAAAAAAAAAAAAAAAAAAAAAAAAAACCTCCGTTGAGTTATTACAAAAATCCTTAAAGTAATTATTTTATCCAATAATTTGTTCTTTTTTATGATTACTAGTTCACGTGTTTAATCAATTTGTTAAATAAAAAATTAATCATGAGGTATTATAAGAAAATAGTTGTTTAAAAAACATTGAGGAGAAAATATTTAATTAGTAACAAATTAGAGAAAAGTTAGCGAATCATATAAAAAGTTAATTAGGAGATGTTATGAAAAAATAATAGCTGAGATAGATTACAAAAATGTTTGAGTAAATATATATTAAAAAAACTTATTTCAATATGAGCAAAAATGAAAGAAAAATAAAAAATTTAAAACGATGAAAGAAAGTAGAAAAAAGATAGGACAAAATTGAAGAATAATTTTAAAAAGTACGAAGAATAATATATATATATAAGAATAATATATATATAGATATATGTATATCAAACAATATGAAAAGTTAGTAGTTAGGAATATGAGATGGTTACAAAAAAAGACAAGTATGTTAAGAGAATTTTTTGAATGAAGTAAAGGAGAAATATTTTAGCAATTAAAAAAAAATAGAAGAAAGAAACGAGAAGGAAAATAATGAAAGATAATTAAAAAGAAAAAGGAAAAAAAGGAAGAAAGAATTTTGGCTTTTATATATCTTAAGATTAAGATACACTCTTTATTGAGGTAACCATTTGACCCGATTTTTTTATTCTTTTGAATGACAGTACGCCATTCAATATTGTCTTTGTTAAGATTGATCATCTAAATGGTTTATTTTACCATTTAGATATAAATTTAATTTTGACCACGATATTATATGTATAACGCTTTTTAAAATTTACTCCATTCTCTCTCTCCTCAATCTATATTTAAATATTTTTATTATGGATGTTAACATTCAAACATAATTTTTGGATGATAATTTAAATACTTTTATCTTTTTTGTTTGATGCTTCAGTCTCAATTACAATTCACAATTCCCAATTAAATTTTTTTTTTGAAAAATTAACCTAAGTTTTATTATTCACACAATTTCGTAATTCAAATTTTAAAATTCTATAACTTTATATATATAAGTCTAAATAAAATAATTTAAAAAAAAATTATATAGAATTTCGAGATGGAATAAATAAATTTCATAATGATTTTTTTTTTCTGAATATATTTCAAAATTTTTCCACATTTTAATTCTAACACTTCAAATATCTTTTAAACATATAATTCATTCAAATCTAAATATTACAATCCAAATCTTAACAAGAAACGGACTCTGGTTCCCAAACTGCATAATTTTTTTAGAGAATTATCACTGTTTTGCTTTTTGCAATGCAATTAATTTGTTAATTAAATAATAAATTTTTTCTCATTATTTATTTGGTGGTGTATAAATGGGACCCACAATAGAGAGTGATCCGAGCTGGCATAGGCCAACTATATTGGTTGCGGCAAAATGGGCAGCCCATTTACCAGCGATCCCACAACCACCGCCGACTTCTACTTCTCTCCTTTTTGTCCGAATCCTCTACACACCTAAAATTTTTAAGAGTTTTATCCATCCACTCATTCACTTCCACGTCATCAAAAACTTTTAACTTTTTCCTTTTGTTGTTTTCAACCGAATTAGGTAAATTCAGTTGAAAAAAAAAAAAAAAAAAAAAACTGAATTAGGTAATTACTCCCTATATTTAATAGGATATTATAAAATATATGTAAATTGATTACTAAAATTGAACTTTGAAAGAATTCAACTTCATGCATGTGACATGTCATATTCAGAACATCATTTAAAACTTCAGTAACATATACCAAAAATATTTATGTTTTAATTTTAACAACCGTAATTGAACCGTAATTGATTTAAGATAAATCTACAATATTTTGCTAAGGAAAAATACCTAAAACATCTTCTCATTTATGTAAAGTATTACTTTTAAATCAAAATACACATTTTAAACAAAATATACCTAAAATATTGTATATATTTTAAAATCATCACCAAATATCCTCTGAAGAGATAATAAAAAATTATGCTTTCTAATCTATATTAAACTCTGTTATAAATACTAGATGATAAAAAACTTAATTAAAACGATTTAAAATGATCGAAACTCTCAAATATTGGAAAGCAAGATCAAAACCTAAAATAGGGACAAAAAAATTTCAATCATTTAAAACTTTTTTATGAATTATTTTGATTAAGTAGTTTTTAAAATAGATTGTGAATGGTAATCTCATAATTTTTCAAAAAATTTAGTTGTTTCAAAGGATATTTTAGGACTGATTTTACAAATAAAAGATGATATTTTAACTAAACACATATATTTTAGGTATTTTCTCTTTTGGATAAATTCAAAAAAACAATATACTAATTTTACTATTAGTGGAAAATTGAGGTACAAATGTATTAAATCCATTTGTTAAACAATAATTGGTTGGGCACAATAAGATGTTCTAGAGACAGTCACAGCAGATCCGACTATTATTCTTCTCAGCAGACAAAATAAAAAAGGAAAAAAAAAAAAAAAAAGAAACTTACAACGCACAATGGAGGAGTGAGAAAGAATAGGAAGAGAGAGAAAGGGAAGAGAAGAGAAGAGAACAGAATCGCTTATACGTCTCTCTCTGAGCTTTCTTTCTCTCTCCTCTCTCTCTCCTTTCCTTCCTTTCCTTTCTCTCTCTTCTCTCCTTGACAGAGAAGGGAAAGAGGCCCTTGACAGAGAAGGGAAAGAGGAGAGAAGAAGACCAGAAAGACCCACGACCGAATCCCATCTCCCAGAGCAGAAAATTACAAGTTTAATCTTCAGAAAAACTTTGCAGCTTTTTTGCTTTGTTTTGCGCCAAATTATACATTTTTTTTTTGTGTTGGTTGGTGAGGTTAAAGATGTTGGTGGCGAACAGTTTTGATCTATGGCAAAAAGATGCATTTTTTTCTGCTGCTGAGGAGGTCCAAGAATCTGCTGATATGTATGTTTTCATTTTTCCCTTTATTTTTATTTATCTTTAATTGTTTTTGGCTTTTTCTTAAATGGGTTCTTTGGTTATGTGGGTATGAATGATTTTTAGTTTTTAGTTAGTGGTAATGCATCTAGGGACTAAATTGTAAAGAATTTTCAGATGGGTATGTCATGGTTTCCTTTTTTGGATTTGTAGGTGACTGGTGTGGGTTTTGATTAGTTTGGGTGTTTTTTGGAATCCTTGAATTGGTTTTTATTTCCTTGTAGTTTTCAATATGCATGGTATGCTCTAGTTTCTTGCTTTGTAGTTTTTTTTTATTTTTTATTGTTTTTTATTTTTTCTGTTTTTGTTTGTGTTGGGTTTAGCTATAAATTCATTGGGACAGAATGGTTTCTGTCATATTTGTATTTCGTTTTGAAAAATGGTAATTTTCTCCAGTTCCTTTTATTATTATTATTATTTTGGCCTTATTTCCCTTTTCATACTTGCATAGGTTTTTATTATTACATAAGCTGTTGTCGGTTTCTTCTTAAAATATGGAAACTATTTACTTCTATCTGCAGGCTGTGAAAAAGGAGTGAGATACAATAAAGAAATACATAATTGTGTAACTGTTTTCTAATCTGATCAAAATGGTAAATTTGGTGTGAAGTTCGTATGTCTAATATGGAATTGGAGTCTTTTGCAGATGCTTCACTTTGCATTAGTGTTTATTTAGAACCATTTTTCGAGCTGCTTATCTCAATTTCTTGCTGATTTGTTTAAGATGTAGCAGTGTGAATATTCGTAATTCCTTTTTTTTTTTTTTTTTTTTTTTTTTTTTTTTTTTTTTTTTTTTTCAGAATGGAATCAGCATACAGGACATGGGTCAGAGAGAGAAAAGAGAGACCGCCATTGGAGAACCTTGATGAGCTCTCAAGAGAGCTGCAAACTACCTTAGGAACTGCCAAATGGCAGGTAAGCTAATTCTATTATCTCCTAGTGGTAATTCTATTATGTTCTGTAAGAACACTTGTTTGTCATTTGAGTATTGAGTTCATATCACCCGTTTTCTCGTTAATTTTAAGTATGGAGGTCCGAGGAAATAGTTTTCCTTTACGTTTGTGCAACTTAAGCTGGAAATTTTCTTCTAAATTTTCTAATTCTGTTTGTTTTCGTCTATGAATGTTGAATTAGTTAGAGGAGTTTGAGAGGGCTGTCAGATTGAGCTATGCACATCGCGGTGATGATAGTTCAACAACTAGACATGGTCAGTTTATTGCAGCCATTGAAAGTCAAATTTCCCGTGTTGAAGCAGCGTTGAGAGAATCATTTCTTGAAGAGGGCAAACAACCTCTCAGATGGGTAAACTTGGATAAAGAGGAACGTGATGATTTAGCCGCCTTTCTCTCCGGGACGTCTCAGATCACACAAAGTGCCAAGGATGAGTGTATTGAAGCCGAACCTTCCATGAAAAGCACCAGCGACGAACATTCTAGTGCAGCCAGCAAAAGAAATACTCTCGACGAAATAATTTGTGTTAAGGATGAATTTCATATGAACAAGGATGTTAATTATGCAATGGACCTGGAAGGAAAAGAAATTTTGGGATCGAGGGATGATACGATTGGTCAAGCAGACAGAACAACAAACACAAGAAGAACATGGAGTACAGCGAATTTTGGTGCTTTGAGGATCGTAATTGCTGATGAAGATGGACAGAGAAATAATTCAATGTCGGAATTTGAAGGTACACCTAAAGAAAAGGGCTCAAAACTTGTTTTCTGGAAGAAACGGTGTGGAGAACTTTCCCGAGTAACTGGAAGAGTTAATCTGTTCAACCAGGTACATATAATATCCGTCTTAAAGGGGACAAAAACGAAAGTAAAAAGAGTTAATTTTTTCACCTCTCTTTATTTTCAGCGGCAGGGAAGTGGATTGGAGATGTAAAATGATTTTTACATGTTTCTTCTGTGTGTGTTCTTCAGCTTCTCGGTCGGGTTAGTGGGTCTCAAAGGCACTTGCATAATCCACCACGCATGCAATATGGATGTTCTGTACAAGTTACACTCGCCTTGATGCTAACTATCTTTTTGATTGGTAAGCTCTTGATTTTGTTGAACTAGAAATTGATACCATATTCTAGAAAATGGACTGCTCTATGTTAGTATTTAGATCACTGTTGGTACTTGTTCCAAATTTTAGTTTTCATGGTTTTCCCTCTTGTAATTCAAGTGGAGAGTTTGCAATCATCTTTAGTGTGCTGGTTAACATATTTGCTCGGTTTATGGTTTTGGGTTTCATACAAGTAAGCTGTCGAAATGATAAGACAAATGGTTTATGTTTCATCCTCAAAAGTTATCTTTTATTACAATTTCTGATCAAAACATGTTGGAACTCCTCTCACTTCTATTTTGTCCTTTCTTCTTGGAAGAAGATTCGGTTGCCCATCCTTGTATACCATCTGAGAATTGCTTGCTTGTAGATACTGGAATTTAGTGTTGTGGAGTGATAGCTCTTCTGTTATATATATTAAAATGATCTTTCTGAAGACTATGTGCCATGGAGCGTGTGATAATACGGAGAATATTTAGTCTAAAGAGAAGCTTTGTAGCCTGGATGATGATGTATTTTTGGATCTCCGATTTGAAAATTTGGTTCTTTTTTATAATGCTAGTCTAATTGAAGGTTGTCTCTGTGCAGTTCCATTTCTACTGTACTCGAATTGAGATCAAGCAGTACTTTAATTCGTCGGATAGAGATAAAAGGTAATTTCATTATTTATATCCTATATGGATTTTCATCTTATTTAAATGAAGTGCCTTAATTTAGTTTCTGTTTAATGTTTTCCTCATTTTATACTTAAGTTTCTATTGGTTTTATGTATGACACCATGGGAAAAATTGAAAAACATATGCCATATAAGAATTCCTAAATTCTCCAAATTGACCATAAAAAGTTCTAATTTGCAACAAAGTGTAAGATTCTTTTGGTGCCTCTTTGGAAGAATTTTAGCTTTGGGCGCCTACAAGGTCGGCGCACAAGTTATTGTATGATATGCTGTATTGTTATTTTGCAATCACGTAGTTTTTTTTTTTCCCGTTAATCCAAATACATGATCGGTTTCAATCAATTATGAACTTGGCATTCAATCCTACTGTTATAATCATTCGAAATTTTGTCCACCATATTTATCATTTTTTAATCACTTTCGGGAAGGCATTTATGAGCTCTTTGTTGTGTTAATAGCATTGTTTTGATCTTTGAAAGAGAATATATGCAACAAAACAGATTCTATATTTGAAACAAACTCAGTAGTGCATAACTTTGACCATTGTTGCCAACAAAAACATGGAATTTGAGTTGCATTCAATTTCAGTCGTGTGCAGATTGGCGGAGTGCTCGTGGTTTTGGACACCAATGCGGTTGTTACGGGGCTTTTGAGTAGGCAAAAACCATGGCCTCTCAGAAGCTCTTTGGGTGAGAGAGGTAACAAATATTATAAGGTAGTGTTATTAAGATTTCCTTGTGCCCCAAAAGATGTAAATGCATTCATATATAATCTCAAATAATATTCCATTATGTAGACCATCATATTTGATTTAAGCTCTAAACTTCAAACTTGCAGTATGAATTTTTGTAATTTTACTAGGAGCCAAATCCGGCCCCATATATAGCTGCTTGTCTTCTCTTCTCTCGCGAAAAATGCTTAGTTTTCATTCGCGGAGAATGTTGTACTAGAGTTGGGGGGTGGGGGTGGGGGAACCCTACCGGTACAACACACTTATTAACAATCTAATTTTCATCGAGTTCTGTTGAACTGTCATATTTTTAGAACATCGTTAGGATAAGTGTTCTCCACATGTTTAGGATTGGGAAGAGATCCAGCTAGGAATTTAATAAAGGTTTTTTTTAGCTATCTAATTTTAATGTTAACAGTTTACACGAGTTGATTAGTTTTTAGTTAACTTGAAAAAAAAAAAAAAAAAAAAAAAAAAAAAAGGCAATTCACCAAGGGGCTTCATAATTTCCCATCCCCAGTGAGTTGAGCTTGTAGAAGAGTTGTTGCAGGGCAGGTTACATGCTTGGGGTTGGTGAAACAGGCGTTAAATATACAATAAAGAAAACAAGGAAAACAAATATATGTATACCATTTATACACATTTTTATTACAGCTTTGTTAAAATATTGTGTGTGTATATATATAAATATATATTTAGAAACACTCTTTCGTCCTGGCATCTGATAGAGTCATGCCTTCCCGTAAATATAGCAATTGCAGCCAAAAAGATTGCTTTTCAATGTAATAGATCCACTTGCTCAAATCCAAAGTAAACTCTATTTCATTATCCTTCAAATAACAAGTCACTAAAAGAAAATATTTTATTATCACCTACAAATAACTTTTTTTTTTTTTTTTAGTTTCTGAATCATTATTTACTAAAATATCCAAAATAAATGTAAAGACTAAATAGTATTTTGATATTAAACCAAATCAAAGGGAGAGAAAAAAAAAAAAAAAAGATGAATAATAAATCTTTCACATCAATCAAGTGCTAGTTTCCCTGAGCAAGTACTCAATATCTTGAGTGTTGACAAAGTTGCTTGTAGAAGGAGAAAGCTGTGGATGTGGTTGGGGATGCCTTGTCAAACTATGCAGACGGCTCTCTAATGTCTCCAAGTTCATGTACTCTTCCTACAATGGTAAGTTTCTTAAGCATTAAATTATTGACCCAAAAAAAAAAAAAAAAAAAAAAAAAAAAAAAAAAAAAAGAGGAAACCTCTAAGAAGAGAACAAGAATACTATATGACAATATTTATGGTAGGAATTGTACTCTACTCTATTGTAGTTCTTTAAATTAAAAAAAAAGCTAATTCAATTATTAAAAAATAACAATACCTACAGGTAGAAAAAGAAAAATATCGTTCTTTTTATAAGTTTTTTTTATAAAAGATATTAGTTCCTAAATACTAGAGAGAAAATTACGTCTTGATACCTTGTATTTTATCGAAATGATGGGGGTTTTAAAATTACCAAATAGGTACCTTATACCTTCCGAAAAATTACACAGTTCTATTACCTTTTAACTATATTTTTGGACCTGAAAAGTCCTTTCTAGCCATTAAGCTTAAAAACAAATGAAAGAAAAAAAAAAAACATAAAATTTTTGTAAAAAGGAAAAAAAATTACAGAAATCAAAAACTTTTATTTTGTTTTCTGATTTTTTTAAATTCAAAAGGTGTAAAATGACAATTCATGTCCCAAAAAACATATTCAAGATACCTGGATGACTTTTTTTTTTTTTTTTTTTTTTTTTTTTTTGACAACAGGAGATGCCTATTTGGTATTGTGAAAACACTGAGTCACAAATCTAACATTTCGATAAAATATAAGGTACTCAAATGCAATTCTCATTATATTATATTATTCGAATAATGTCGGAGATACAAATTTCTGCATTAAAATTTCTACGTCAAATAATATAACAGATTTTTTAACCATACTTTAATACCCGTTAAGGTCCATGTTTGAAAAATTGGTGTCCTTAGTACCAATAAGATATCTACAGATTTAAGAGGTTTAATATAATAATTTATTTATAAAAGCAAGAGGAAGAAGGGAAAACCCAAAAATGAAAATAAATAACTTAATTACCTTTGTATGAGAAGTCCTAAATAGACCATCCTCCAGGAGCCTAACAATGTCCCTTATCTTCCTTCTTTGCTCTTCAGAAATTGGCTGCGGAAACCGCTGCCGTAAGAAATGATGGCTGAAAAATGAAAGGAAAATACGTTCATTAGCGATCGTGAATATGTAATCGCACTAATGCTTAATGCAAATCAGTGTGGCAACAGAAAGCGCTCCTCAGCCTCATACAACTCTTCAAAATCAACCATTTGCTTTTGCAGTTTTCACTATCGAATTGGGTCAAAGGGGGTTAACTTCTCATCCAAGATTTCGAAGAACTCGAATTATTTTCTAGAAAGTCAAAAATGGCTCTAATGTACGAAAAGACAGTGTGAAACTTATGTTTCAAGAAAATGTTCAACACGAATTTCAAACTACTCATTCCGATTAGCAAATGTGTCATTGTAGATGACATGTTTTTCATGAACCGACGAAAAAAATTAGCGGGAAATTTGCTGTAACAAGGATTTAACGTGCAAAAAGAAGAACAAGAAAACTGTAATAAGTTTACCATCCGATCGATTGAAGGAGCCGCCGGTTTGCAACATGTTTCTATTGTCGACATTATGAGTAAGTGCACTACTATCGTCCCGAGTAACCCGACATGTCGGAAGCCCCACTTGCCGACCTTCCAGAGGTTGCTATCATCGTGCTACTAGGAGAAGAATTGCTATCAAACTTAAACAGATTAGCGAAGCGGCTCTCGAACGTGTCCATATTCATATATTCCTCGTAGAATAGTAGGAAAAAAAAAAAAATAATAATAAGAAACTTTCAAGAACAGAATCTGAACTTTTTACTTTCAATTTTCTTTTCCAAATCACAAAATAAACAGACAACCATTGAACGAGCATTTTGATATGGTCCTTCCTCGAGGTTCGTAGCAATATCCATGAACTTCCTTCTTAGCAAGTAATGAACGGGCTGCGTTAGCCGCAATAACTCAATAGGAGAAATTAACACATTTTCATGAGTTCATAATAAAGCAAATCCGGATAACAAATGGCAATCAATGGTTATGGGCATAATCTAGCAATGATACCATACCTGACTATGCGAAACTGTATATAAACAAGAATACGGAGAAGAAGGAAATGTAAATCAGCACCAAAATCATGGACTGTACTTACATCTTCAGCTTCATAGATGCACGTGTTCGACAGATCTCAGAATCGATATCTACGGTTGAAGGATTAGAAATGACTGAATATTGCGGAGGCCACGGACGCCTAATCAGATCGTGCAAACGGATCTCCAACGTGTTCAAATTCATGTACTCCTCCTAGAATAAGATTTGGAAGACGAAAAATAAAAAATGCTTTTAGTAGACAAAAGAAAATTTTATGAACTTTCAAGAACACAACATGAAAAAATACACAACCTTTGAATGAGAAGTTATAAATAGTCCTTCCTCTAGGCGGTTAACGATATTAGTAAACCTCCTTCTCTGCATTTCATCAACTGGCTGCGTTTGTTGATGCCGCCGCCTCAGTAATATAGTATCTGGAAAAAAAAAAACTTTAATTTATTACTTATGATAATTTCACACCTGCGTAAAAAAATAATAAATTGTAACAAAATTGAGGTTAAATCCAATCGTAAAATAGTGTAAAATATCATGATGAATATGTTATTTTTAACGGTTGATCAATATTGTCAAATCAGAAGGCATAACAATTTTTTTGAAGGTAAAAAAGATATTACATCTTCTCGCTCATAACCATGCGTGCTTGGATATCCTCAGGATCGGTGCCGAAAGTAGAACAAGAAGAACTGCTGCCAAAGCCTTGCATTTTTTCGCTGTTGTAGACTGATTTGCTCAAGACAAGTGAAAGTTATAATTATGGAGGCGTAAAAAGGAAGAGAAAATAAAAATGAAAAGTAAAACCTAGAGCAAAATCTAACAATCTCACGCCTTTTGAATTCCTATAGTCCGTTGGTGAAACGATTTGAGTAATTTTTAAGTTTGAGTTTGTTGACTTTTTTAAATTAGTTATAATTTTTGTTGACTTTTCAAACTGATATGAAAAAGTACAGTTTAGTTTAAATAAAATGGGTTTACCAAATAAACCCCTAGATAAAATATCTCGTAGGGTTTGTTTGTTTGTTCGTTTGTTTGTTTTTTTTTTTTCGAAGATAAATATCCCGTAAAAAAGAAGAAGAGATAAACGTAAGTCATAATTATCAAAAAAATCTTAACTAATCTTAACAAATAAGTAATATATACATGTTTTAAAATTCGTAATATATACATATACGTATATAAATCTTGACTCTTTAAGCGTGTCATATTATTTCATATTATAAAAAAAAAAAAAAAAAGAAGGAAAAACAAACCGTATACGACGAAAAATTCTTCTGTGTTTTTTTTTTTTTTTTATCATGTCCTAGTAGATTTTTTTTTCTTTTGAGGTAAGTCGAAGTACAATAAAATATAGCTTTTATTTCAATGACTTTGTGTTTTTTTTTTTTGTCACATAAAATTTACTCTTGAAATCAGGATTCATATTTAAATAAATTAAATGACAAATTATATTTTTTCCCTCAAACTTTAGATTTTGTCACACAATATCCTCCAAACTTCAATTTGTAATATTTAATATACATATATAAACTACTTAGGATCATGAGGGAATCCGGCGGTTTCTGTTGAAAAAGAGCCTCAATCACCCGAAATAGTTAGTGTTGAAGCTCACTCTCTTCCAATGCAGTACCAGTTCGTATTTGATTGGATTTTTTCTATGTAATATTCTTTTCCGACGGATCCCTCTTCTTTCTTTTCTTACTCCAGATTAGCCCAAACAGGCCTAGTGCTCAAATCCCTTCGCATTTGCCTCAAACCTCTGGATGGGATTTTTTTTTCAAAAGAAATAAATATATAAAAGTTTATTTTTAGATTATCGTTTTAAATTATGTCTGTTTTTATTTATTATTTATTTTTTTTATCAATAATACGTATAAGTCTAATTTAAAATTATGTCTGTTTTTATTTATTATTTATTTTTTTATCAATAATACGTATAAGTCTATTTTTTTAATAAATAAATATATGTAATACCTATTTTATCTTTTTATTACAATTGACATCATTTCATTTTTATATAAATTCTTTTATTTTCCTTTTTTGATTTTAATGATGAATATTTTTTGTTGATAAATGTAAATTACTTTTAATAAACTCAAATTAGTTATAAACATCAAAATAATTATCATAAATATTAAATATTAATTATAAAGATGATGGTTCAGATCAAATAATAAACATACCACAATGAATTCATTATGAAAAAACCTATTTATTTATGTAATACACTACAAATCAAATGGTTGTCATTTATGCCTCAATCAAACAAATAGAAAAATAATACAATAAACGGTATCAAATTCTTTATGAAAAAATCTATTATTTATTTAAACTAGTACGAATGAAATCAAACCAATCTTCAAGATAAAAATTGATTCATCATATGAAATAATTTTTTTTAGATGTTCCTTTTTCTTTATGTAGCTCATTCTCATTAATTTGATTTTTGACCAAACATTTTTTTTTTTGGTTCATTATGAAGATTTATACCTTCTTTACAATAATTAAAAAAAAATTTCATATTTTCCTTTTATATCATTTCCTTTAGCAATTTCATTAATCAATTTTATCCCTCTTGATAAACATCTTATATTCTATTTTTTTTTGTTTCCTTTTTTTAAAATTTCTTTATTTGTTATTCTCCATTCTTTATAAAGGGTAATGTTGTCTTTACAAATATTCTTTTAGATGTTTATATAAATATAAGGAAAACATACATATTTCAAATCAACATTTTCAATTTAGACATCTATGTAAATAACCATTTTTGAAATCCTTTTTCTTCATTGGACAACTATGCATATGTGTGTGTGGACTTGTGCCAAAAAAAAAAAAAAAAAAGAAGATTTATGGGTGTGCATATATGAAATCTTTATGCTAAAATATGTAAATTTAATCTTTGAATACAGTGGTTTTCGCGACAGTTTTTTAATGATACTTTTCTTTTTAAAATAAATGATTTATATATATATTTTTTGTATATGTATGGATTATTAGGTGCCTGAGTATATTTATATGAGAAAATTACTCTTTTATTTATTTTTATTGAAAATTTTAAAAGCTAAAACTTAAAATGGTAATTTATTGATGTGTACATATATAGTTGAGTTTTCTTTACTGTAACAACAGAAATTATATATGTAAATATGGGATGTTCTACATCAAAACTCGACGATGAATAGCAGCTCAACTTTGTAGAAATAGGAAGAGGTTCATCAAACAAGCTGTTGAGCAAAGAGTAAGATTTACCTCTGGACATTTAGCTTATATCCGGTCTCTAAAAGGACTCTCCGCTGCTATCTGCAAGTATATTGGAAAAATGAAGTACCTACGCTAGAGGGATAAAGAGAAATACTATAACAACCCATGCCTCCTTTTAGTATGATATTGTTGCTTTAGGACTTGTGCCCTCACGGTTTTGCTCTTGGACTCACCCCAAAATACCTCATACCATTAGGACACGGTCTCTTTATTTATGAACCATCACATATGTCAATCTCCAAATAATATGGGACTGCACAAGTTACTTTTTCCTTATACGAACCGATGACTATCACAAATATTCTTGTACTTTACCACTAAACGTTAAAGCAAATTCGATTAAAAAGTACGCTTATCAATATCTCGAAGAAAAACAATATATGCTAATGCTATCCCTCATTTGTTGCCTAGCTCAAAAGAGCATAAACAAATTAATGCCCTATATATTCAGATACAAGGAATTACCAAGAAGGAGGGTCATTAGAATTCAAATGCAATATATATATATACAATATATATATAGAAAGAGGTACTTCTCTGGTTCTCATTCCAATCACGATCCATGGATTGCTTCTTACGTGAACTTACTATATTTGCTCGTCGACAATGAACAAGACGTTAAGGAACTAAGGGCGGCAAATGTTCTTCGGAACTGTCTCAGTAGTGATGTTGAAGTCACTCGTGTGATAAACAGCATAGGCTTTTCTCTTTGCACCATCCAAAGACACTTATGCCAACGTCAAGAAAAAAAAAAAACAAATTCATTACAGAAGAAGGTTGGCGATCTGGATGGCTCAAGTTTGCCATACCCATTTCAGTAGCCCGTGGAAAATTCTGGCTCTTTCTACCGCTATAGCGATACTTGTATAACTGCGATTCAAAATTGGTATGCCTTCAAGGAACATAATTGTTAAAGCAGGTACAGAATACTTCTACTTCTGTTAATGAACTTACTAATTTTGTTTCAAAAATATGCGAGTTTTATAACATTGCTACTTTATCAATCTAATTCAGGGACGCGAAACATGCTGCCGTTGCATCGGAATTTCCAAGTTCAAGTCGAGATCCTCCTTGGGAAGATTTATCAGCAGCACTTGTTTTTCTATATATGTTTCTGAACTATCCATGTTTGTTAGTAGTTGTGTTGTTTGCTTCCAGTTTGCTGTTAAATAGTTGTACAAGTGTATTGTCTTTTCCTGTAAATAAGGTTCCAGTGCATTTCCTTGTGTGAGTTGTTTGGGTATTTTTGTTAAAATGGTGGGACAAATATCAATGTTGTCGTGGATGTTATGTGGAATTTATTCTCTGTAATGGTTATGAGGAGTGGCACAAGTTTTTTTTTTTTTTTTCTCCTTTGTGATTGCTTTCTTTCTTTCTTGTTCCTTATTATTTTTGGGCGCTACAAATCTTTGTGTTTGCAGCTTCTTGTTATAGCAAGAATTTTTCATTCTAGTTTTTAGAAAAGTTTGATGGGCAAATAAACAAAATGTTCGAACAAGATTTCAAGCTAGAACTGAGTTTTGGAACAACATTCAAAGTTTAAATCCAAAGAGAAAAATGGTATGAAAGAAAAATTTCTTGTACTTCTCGAATCATTTGTTCACATTCAACTGATTAACACAGTCGTCGAGGATATTATGTGGAAAATTGCTTGTAAGAAAACGTTTGAGCTGTAGAAGTTGTGCATTAACGATAGTTAGGAAAGCAACTTCAAATTCAAAATAATGATAGTAATAATAATAAAGAACAGGGAGACACTTGTAATGTGTGTGATTTGTTTTCTTTAGAAAAACATCTGGACCCCAATCCTGTAAATTTTGACAAAAATTACCTTAAACTAGAAATTGTAGAACATGTTATGTGTTTATGTTGTACAAGTTTATTACTGTGTCATTGTTGAAGGAAACTTAGAACCAAAACGTTCAATTTTAATCACAATGTCTAGCCACTAGTGTCTCTATTCAAGTTGATCACTATCTGGCCGCCAATGCGAAGCAATAATTTCTTTGAATATACATTTCATATTTTAAATCTAATCAAAATTAGGAAAACAAAAAAAATAATAATAATTTGAACATGTTAGGGCTACCTCAGCAGTTAGAAGCAAAGGGGTTGTAGGAGTCTTTAAATTTAGAAGTTGAAAATGGTAATATTTGTTTCTTTTTAATAAATAGAATTCATAGTACGTACTACAAAGTTTTATTTATTTATATATTTATTTTGATAGGGGAGTAACTAGAACAAAGATTACAATATCGCAAATTAGAGAGACAAGAGACTAACTAGAACAAAGAATACAATTTCTCAACAAAATTGGTACCCACTGATGACTCACATTCCCACTCAATATATTAAAAATAGAAAATAGAAGGCAAACCAATCAAAAGGTTTAAGAAAATCAAATACAAAAACAAAAACACCGACAGTCTACAATTTGCAAAGTAGTACCAAATGTTTTATATTAAAAATAAAAAAAATGACTTGACTGATCTTCTCAAGCACAATCTTCACTCGGATTAGGCAATCCCATTCGATAGCGATATGTGTAGATGCATGGAATGGTACGCTCAATTCACCAGCATGTTCAAAACTTTTGTGATCTCCTGAATTGAATTGTCAAAATAGCAACCCCTGATTATGAAACTGGTTATCATATTGATATAATATTGAAAACAAAACTAGCTTGTTAATTAGAATTAAGAAGCACAAGTATTCTGTACCTTTTACTTTTTTGGATTGACAGCGTACCAAGTTTGAACAGCGGTTAGTGCAAGTATCATTGTTGCGGCAACAAGAGCCAGAACTGTCAACGGGCTTCTGAAATGAGCATGAACGACTTGAGCAATCCAGATAGCGCACCTTCTTTTGTAATGCTTGTCAATGTTGTACTTGACATGTGCAAAATTATCACTCGGCGGCAAAGAGCAATTAGAGCCTATGCTATTGATCAATTGTGCGACTTCATTATCGCTACTGAGACAGTTCCGAATTATGCCAGCTACCCTCAGGTCCTTAACGTCTCGTTCATTATCAACGAGTAGATCTAGAAAGTTTACATAAGATGTAATGACATAATGATCACTAGACCGACACATCTCATAGGCGACCAGATTCAACAACATACGTTCTGTCGAGCTGTCAACGACTAACGTTGGAAGCGAAAGTTCACCTCTAATCATGAATCTAGAACAGAAAGATATTGTTTTCAAAGAATCAGTTGGCTTGAACTTGATTCCTGCTGCTTTAAGTTCCTGGACGCTGCGAAAAGACTGCATGTTGCTCCATTGTTCAGGGAGATCGTATGATTTATTTAAGTACTTAACTACCCACCATACAATTGCTCCCAAAGCAAATGCAATAATGCCTAAACCAAAACAAGTGCAAAAGCTTAAACGACACAATCTTTCGGCGTTAATACGGAATATCCTCCGACGAACATTATCATCAGAACCACTAAGCACTCTTAGCCGAAGGTCAAGAATGTGATCGGGCATACTTTGAGACCTAAAGAGATTACGACTCGTATGCTTTGAAACAATAATACTACTACTACTAATAGTAAATTTGATCAAATCACCTATCAAAATTCCAGTAATTTTGGATTCATTGACGTGCAACAACACGTTAAGGACAATAAAGGGTATTTGGTTTTCTAGCAAAAACAAATCCTGCTGGATCAAGACGGCTTGACCGTGACTAATACTAAACGTGCTTAAATTGTTATGCACATAGCTGTGTATGAAACCCAGCATTGCACAGCCATCCAAGAAGACCAACCTCAACAATTCCTCATCCGTATAAGACTTGATTACCTCCTCCGCAAAGTACGCCTTTATGTCCTTGATCTCGCTCTTAATTTTTTCTAGTAATAATGCCCCTGTGCTGTTGATTTTTTCAATAAAACATGCTGCCAATTTAAGCTTGAGCTCCTCCTTGTGCAAATCAGAATCCGCAGCATGAACAGGACCGATTGACAACTCCTTCGGCTTTAAATACTCTTTCAGATTTCCGTTTCGTAGCATGATCCTCGGAATCTTTTGAATCTTTATTTTTTGTTTCTCTTCGGCGCGATTCATAATGTCGATCTTTATGGCATCCAGTGCATCTACCAGTTTCTTGTCTTCACTTTCGTTTGTGATGACTTCAGTTTTGAGTTGGCTTGTGCTGGCTTGACTCCCCCTTTTTTCTTTCCTCTCAGCTAGCTGGATCTCCCCTTTCCTTTCTGTGCTATCCTTGATGGGAGCGGCATCATATTCGCCAGACATCTTCTATAATATCTTGTACCTAAAACCAAAAACAAAAAAAACAAAAAAATAAAAACGAAAAAAAAAATTAAAGACAAAACAAAACAAACAGACAAACAACAAACTGAAAGAGAGAGAGAGAAAGAAAAAAAAAAAAAAAAAGACATTGCCAATTATATTCCCTCACAGCTGACTTAATTACAAGGAAATGAGTACTCAGCTCAATATATATATATATATATATATATATATATTTTTGGCTAAAGAAAAGAAAGTTATAACAGGGATAGAGGTTGGCATACCTAAATAATCTCAAGAGGTGGATACTTCTCCGACCTCCGCGTGATATATGAATCCCTCACACACGAAGTGAATTGCCTATATTTCCTGACCATTACGGTGGGGGAGACTCAATCTAAATATTTAATGAGGAGGATGAGCGTCGTACTAACCTACCTAAAGGATGTTGGCTTTCAATGAGCCATTTATATCTACAAACCTACTCCCAATTAAGTTAGCACCTCTTGATCTATTTGATCTCTATTACTAAAACCACCTAATTTATTTAAAATAGAAATAAAAGCTACAATGCCAATATAACTAAAGACAAAGAAAGAGAGAAAGAAAAACCACACACAGAGCACAACACAAACTACAACAAGCCTTAAATTGAAAAGAAAATGCTGACAATCTTTCTTTCCCTGGTTTCTGAATTAATGTGCATAAAAGAAAACTTACGAAGTACCTTTCCAAGGGTGAAATCTTCAAATATTGAGCTTCACTGCAGTTGAGAGAACCAAGTCTTAAACCAGAAACGAATTAGATCTGGTGAGCAGTATAATGAATATATTTTTGTGAGCATCTCTTTTTTATTTACTTTAAAAAAATCTTTCTTATAACTCCAACTATTTGATCTGATAATGAAACTGAATGTGTGTGTGTGTGTGTGTTTTTTTTTTTTTTTTTAAATTAAGCGTCGACCAAGCATATAAAGCGGGAAGGTTTCTTGATTGAAGTGCAATAATGAAGGAAAGAATAATCTCCAAAGAAACCGCAAGGAGTACTGAAAAAAGTAAAAGAAAAATTCCCGCTAAACGAAAGTTGTAACCTCCTTCCTGTCTGTGTCGTTACATTTTCAAAATTTCTCTCTCTGTTGTTTGAAAGCTACATATGTAGTCCTACTGTCTACTTAAACGCTATGTTTAACTAGCTAAAACAACAAGGGGCTAAATGACGACCAAATAGAACAATAAAGGACTAAACGACATCCAACAAAATAGCAACCAGCATATATAAAACAAACATACGATAACTCGAAAGTTTCTCCATTGGCTTCCTACATCAGTTCTCCCTTTCTTTGAAAAAGAACTTGCCCTTTTTTTCACACCATTCATGAATAAATTATACAAGCCAAATAATTAAGGGGTGAACATCGGGTAGGTTGAGTGGGTTTTTAGGATTTTTTCAACCCATCCAAACTTATTTAGATGGGTTGGAAAAAGTTTTAACCCATCCAGTTAACTCAAAGTTCATAATCAACCCACCTAATTAAAAGTCAGGTTGGGTTAGATGGGTTGATCGGGTTGAGTATATAATAAAAAATAATAATAACGCAATTTTAAATAAAAAAATGTGCGGAAAAAATAACAAATTTATAACATATTTTTTATACCAATATCAAATCTAATTCAATTTTTTTAAAAAAATTAAAATAAAACAAATACAAAAATTAGAAGATCAACAATATAAGTTTAAATATAGAAGTCATAAACCATAGTAAAAAGTAATTAATATCTTTTTTTAAATAAAATATATTGTAAAACCGTAAAAGAACTTGATTAGGTGGGTTGTGTTTATATTGAGTTCTTAAATTTGAACCCAAATCCATCCAATAAAAACTCGGGTTGGGTGAGTTGGGTTAAGGTAATCAGGTTACAAGTTTTTTGTTCACCCTGATGCCCTTTTTTTCCACAATTCATGAATATACATGGAAAGAAAACCATACACAAGTACCATTCAAACGTTCAAAAACTTGAGCTTCAGTTGGTGTCCAGGAGCTGAGTCGAAAACTAGAGACGAATGATCTGATAATGATATAGAATTTGTTCTCTCTAAGCGTCGGCCAAGCATATAATTAGAGTGGGAAGCTTTCAAGATTGAAGAGCAATAATGAAGGAAAGTAGTAATCTCCAAAGTAACCGCAAGTTGTAATGAAAAAAGTAAAAGAAAAATTCCCAGTAAATGAAAGTTGTAACCTTTTTCCTGTTCGGGTCGTTATGCAGGAACGGTGGATTTAATTTTTGTCTTTTCGTACAGTTATGCAATTCACTACATTTCCATAAGGTCGTGGTTAGTAGGAGGAGGGAATGGTAAATAGTGTCGATGAAAAAATAAAGAAGGCGAGAGATATCATTTTTCTTATATTATTTATAATATAAAATTTATGGAAATAATTTGTATATTTTAGAAGATTAAAATCCTAATTCATTCTTTTCTCTCTTATCAAATATAATCACAGGTATCCCAATATCCTTTCATTAATTCCTACACCCCTTTCCTGCCCACTTTTCTATCTTATCAAGCAAGCTTTGAGTCACAAAGTTTTATGTTTAAAGTTTGTGGTGTTCTCTCTTATTAAATATAATCGGTGTTTTCTTGGTGGCACCTCATGCGCTTTTTTTATTATTAGGGTGAGTAATAGATTATTCGATAACTCTATGAAATGAATTTTTTCACTAATTTTTGTGAACTTAAGTGAGTTATGTTTTTGAGAATTTTATTTAGTCCTTATTTGAAACAATGACTCTGTTTTCATTACTTTATAACAAAATTCCCAAACTTACATCTTATTTTCGCTCCCTTCATTTTTCAAAAAAACTTAAATTTAAAAGTCCACAATTTTATTATTTTAAGTTGAAACGAGATTTTTTTTTCTTTTTTTACAAATAGCACAAAAACAAAAACTTGATAAACTAAACAAAATCTATATTACACATTTTTTTCTCAACAGACTTTAAATTTTTATGTACACTATCTTTAATATCATAGTTCATTACAAATTCACTCATCCCCCAAACACACAGATACAACCTAACCTCTAAAACTCTATATCCGATTGTCACCCCAAATGACCCCTTAATTTAACCCTCTAAATAATTATTTTTCTAATTTGTGCAGGTCAATTAGATGAAAATGGGCAAAGTGAAATTTATGAGCTCAAATTGAGGGCAAAACAATCAACAAAATGGTTAAAAGAAGGATCAAACATAAAAAAAAAATCTGGACTAGCAAGATTTCCATGCACGAAAGGCCAAACGCGAGCCCACGCTCGAGATATGCAGCCAAATCAGCATAGTGAAAGCCCGATTGTGATCGTGGTTCCACTCGCATCGCCAGGCGCCTCTATAGCTGCATGTCAGCCTCTAGCGGGCTTGTTTGATCACATGTTCCGTGATCCACCTGCTCCTGCATGAGCCCATCGCCTCGCCCAATGCAAGACTACTGCGTGTCTAGCTCTACCCAGAAACCAGTATCATGGCACCACGTGGATGTGCGTCAGAAACATTGTAGTGGTAAACCCTAAAAGGAAAGGAAAAGAAACCATTAAAAAAAAGGGTAAAAAAAAAAAAACAAAGAAAATAAAGAAGAAAAGAGGGAGTGTGGGGGCTGAGTGGTCTAATCAGACCCTCCGGTCTCTATGCCGTTAGCCGAGTGCTGAGAGAAAGAAGGGGTGGGGGTGGTGTGGGTGTGGGAGACAATGAGGAGGAGGAAAAGAATATATATATATATATATATATATTCGTTTTTGGATCTAGGTTTTGATTTTCCACAATAAAAGAGAGAGGGAATCTTCAATAGCAAAAAGGGGAGAGGAGATTGAAAAGGAGAGCTTGACCACTGGTGACAACTCATTAGGTTTTTCTTTCTTATATTAAATTTTTGTTATTTTTGTGATTTGAGAATGTTTGACCTCTTGCTTTGTATATATTTACTTATGTTTATTTTGGTTCAATTTAAGGTTAATTATTAAGCTTTGCTTATTCCAATTTTAATTTAATTTTTGCTTGTTTAATTATATGTTAAGTGATTTCTGTATCGTGCGTACGGCTTTATGCTAAGGAAACCATAATGAACTTGGGAAAGAGATTTATGAGTTAGAACAAACATAAAGTGACACAATTGATAATAGGATCGGAATATACTTACTATAGTTGTCTAGCCACTAGAGGGGGTCAGAAACTTGATGGATTCTCATGAATTGTTACTTATCGGGATATAATTACCTCTTTAGTTGTAGATTTAATATCCATTCGACTATTGGAAGGGACTTGTAGATAGGTAAGAGGAATCACGACTATCATTTGACCATGGAACGAAACAATGTTGAAATTGAGTAGTTTTGTGGATTGGTTAGATGAGATTAGGTCCCCATACCTTGTCTGTCTCTTAGTTTCTTTATTAGTGTTTTAAATTTAATCTAATTTCTCTTTTTAAATTAGTGTTTTATTTCTTTCCTTTAAATGCATTGAGTTAAAAGAGAATTTTATTCTAACTTGAGACCCTCTGTAAGAATTTCCGTTAAAAAAATACGAAAAGAAGGGGAAGAAAACATTTAAACAGAACATTTGTACAGAAGTGTTTCAACAAAGTTTAGGGGGATTTCATTTACAATTTGCCTTAAAAAGTGAAAGGACCCGTTCAAATGCTCCATCTAAATTGTAACTGTCAAATGCAAATTTGAATATGCAATTCAGATGAAATTGCACAAATATTTTCCCCAAATACAATCGAAATGACTCGTTTAAATGCTTTAACTAAATGGTGATTGTCAAATGCATATTGAAATTTGCAATCCAAATGGAAATGTTGGAAAGGAGTCAAATGACTCCCCAAACACATGGAACGTTATTTCTTAAAGTAAGAAATAAAGAAAAGCGAGCCCTTATAGTAGAGTAAACCTAGTCCTGATCAAAGATACCAGATTAATGACTATTAGTATATTCGATTTGTGAAACGAAAATAATGCACATTTCAATTTGAGATAATTTAAACTTTGCTCATTGCAGATAAACACCTCCTATCGAGTTGTATCTTTTTTTTTCTTTTTCTTTTTTTTTTTTCCGGGTGATTTGAATGATGAAGCTGCAAAGAAGTATGATTTGGAAGCATGGTTTTCTACTTCTTAAGCTTAAGAGAGTTGGTGTCATGTACAAACTGTACAGACTCTTAGGCCAGAAGATTGGAGATTCGGTGTGGGCAGAAGGGAGGTCATGTACTCATGTCAACTCATTTTCAGACATTCGATACGAGACTCTTCCGTTTTTCTTTTCGAATGATCAAGAACGCATGCCTAACAATGACAAAACAATTAAAATCAGACTTCTGTGAGCGTACATGTGAGTCCTCTCGTTCATGAATTGTGCTGCATTTATATCTGTCCTTGGGATCTTGCCATTATAGTGTCAAAACAGCGTAACTCGAAACCTCATCCCGAGCACAAACATTTGTTAACGATCAGGGGACAACTTTTGCTAAACTCGACTCCAATGGCAATAGAGAGAACCACGTGCTGCATTCTTGAGAACTACCAAAATGGCAATAGAGAAAACCATGTGCTGCATTCTTGAGAACTACCAAAAGGAAGATGGATTACTCGAGATACTGAAAGCTTTGCGAGAATTTGTGGGTGGCAAGCCCTTTCTACTTTCAACGGTACAGACAACAGCTTTGTAAAACAACTTATTAATAGCTGATTTAATATAC
This sequence comes from Ficus carica, assembly GCA_009761775.1. Taxonomy (NCBI): domain Eukaryota; kingdom Viridiplantae; phylum Streptophyta; class Magnoliopsida; order Rosales; family Moraceae; genus Ficus; species Ficus carica. Next base: position 947,390 of record CM019740.1, on the reverse strand, counting down.
CAAAACGACTTATTAAGATTATGTTCATCTATATTTGCCCTGATTCTTCGTATTTGGATTCTGTTTCTGGTGGGACGTGTTTGCTAATCTCGTCCAGTACCCTTGTTTATCCCCTGCAACAAACAAGCACTAGGGGTATTGCGTAGTACAAATAAACCAGTTTAAAAACGGCGGGGGGTCGAATTCATAACGAAATCCTTAAAAGGCTAATGCTCATCATTTCCTTGATTACTTTTCATAGTCGCATTGATGTGGCAAGTAAAAATAAGAAAAGAGAGTTCGCCAAAACGAAATCGAAGCATACTCGGTAAGAAAAGCTAGACAAATTAATTACATCGACAATACAGGCTATTGTCTTCTAATCTCGTTCAATCTGTAACATTCCCTCCTCAACACTCAGGTCAGCAATGTGTGCAAAGGTTTACAAGCTTGCTGATATTCATCTCATCAAACAGCAAACTCGAACATACTAAAACTCGCCAAATGTTCTTGGTGTTACAAGGCTTGTTAATTGCAAACCCCCTGAACATCAAAAAGCACGTCAGACAACAAGCTGCGACAACAAGCACGTCAAACTCACCAAATGTTCTTAAATAGGTTAATTTGTGTTTCTGTGAACTGCACTTTAAACATTTCTTGAGATACACTACTTTAAAAAACAGGTCTCCAATCAAGTCAAATATTTAAAAGAAAAACGAACCCTTGTGCATAAGAAACCTGCATCACACAAATGCACAAACATACATAGGAGGCAGAGGAACGCGATAGAATCTGAATTGATATCAGACCTCCAAGGAAAAACATCAGAACTTTGCCTATTCAAGCCGACAAAGGCCTTGTAAACTAAATAACTATACCGACTCTCAACGAAAAACTTAAGCACCTATATCACTCAACTTTCTTTGTTTGTTAACCTCTTTCCTTTTTGCACAAATTCCAATAACCATTCTACTCCCATCAAAGTGGGGCCGAAGTAAATATATCAAAGACCGCGACATGGTGTTTTTCAGGAGAGGTAAAAAGCGAATTGGGAGCTTTGACTGAAGCGTGAGGGAAGGATAGACAATTAGGCTGAGGTGGCAAGTCTGTTATGAGAGTTGGTTATGAGTATAAGGAATTTAAGGGAGGGGAAGACGTTGAGGTAGGAAAGTTGTGAGAAGTCTTGGTGACTATAAGAGGAGGTTGAGAGTCCCTCATCTTTCTTTTATTTATTGTTCTGGGAATCGCTCCACTCTTATTTGGTTGGTATGATTTGTTGATATATAAAAAAAACCATACCCACTTCTAATTTGTTTTCTTATTTTGTGCCAAATTCCTTTATTGTGATTTGTTTTGCTTGGTTCTCTATCAGTTTGGTATGCTGATACAAATCACAACAAAAGAACCTGACATACCATAAGAGAAATAAACCAGAAATCGGGTCTGGTTTCCTTCTATTTATCAACTGCTCTTACACAACAAAATAGGGAGTGAAGCAATTCTCAGAATAACAAGAAAAGAAAAGATGAGGGGATTTGAGATCCCTCTGCCTCCTTTCAAAGTCATCAAAACTACTCACTTCCCTGCCTCTCTCAACATCTTCCCCTCCCTTAAATTCTCTCTACTCATAACCGACTCCCATAACAAAATTCTCACCTCAACCTAATTCTCTGTCCTTTCCTTACGCTTCAATCTAAGCTTCCGATTTCCCTTTTTATCCCTCTTAGAAAACACAGATTTGATTGGGGCCTTAGCCTTGGTCCTATCAATTTGCCACATAAGATTTTAAAAGTTTTACATAAACTCTGAACTCTCTAAACCCGAGTCACCCTAGTCAGTATTTTGAATCCAGACCCGACTAACAAATGATTAACACCCACGTTGACGAATCCAAAAGGCATTTATTTGTGAAAGCCCATCAACAGTTAGAAAATGTAATTTAAGGAGAGAGAGAGAGAGACACACACACACAAGGACACTCTTATACCCAAGCAATAAAAATGCATTCGTAAGAAAGATCAATTTATACCTCAGCTGGTGATGAGACAATACCATCCCTGCTCGAATTAAAATGACCATTCAGAGACCTGCATGAATACATAATAAGTATCCATGTTTCAACTTCATTGAAAATCTGAAATACAAAACAGATAAAGGAGAATCACCTGGGCCTCTCAGATTTAGCGAGGTGTTTAGACATGATAGATGCCTGCAACGAAAAGCAGTAATGAAATCATCTGCAAGTATATTTAAAGGCAAAAATACTACTGAAAATGGAAAAAGGAAAAATAATGAGGAAAAACAATACCATTTACAAGATTTGGAGGTCGAGAAAAGCAAAAGAAAATAAAGGGGAAAATAGAATTAAGGAAGTAGAAATTGAAAGGCAGCACAAACACTCAAGTACAACACCAAATCCTTCCTAGTGAAAAATTACAACTGTTTGGAGATAAAAGTAATGCATACAATCTAATTTATTTACTTAAACAACAGTAAAAGAACAAGACCTGCTCCTGAATTATGCTCCTCGCCTCAACAAGCTGAGCTTCAAGCTCAAGCTCCCTCTCGGTTGCTTCAGAAGTAACTTCTGCTCCTTTTTGTGCATCTTGCAATTGAACCATGCGCTCCTTCAAAAGTTTAAGTACAGAGAATATATATATCGGAACAATGTCAATCAGAGAATCAACACGAGAAAATAGTAGTAAATTTACAATTTACTACCTTTATGGAAGCCATCTTAGTTCGAAGACTTTCTTCTATTTGATCTCTAGCCATGTGAAAAGGGAGGTCAAAGACATCCTACAAGTGGAATTATTTATGTGAGAAACAGCGGTCAAACCGCTGGGAAAGAAGACTAATACCTATTTTGATAAGTTATCTTACCGTCCTCCCACCAAATGGAGACCGTGCAGGATCTGTCTCAACTCCTTCATTGACAGCCACGGACTGCTTAGACAACCCATTTGGAGCATTTATGAAATCACGCATATCGACCTGACAAACAATAACTCAGATTTACCAAGCTTTGGTCAAGAGACGCAAGAAAAAATTGACAATTCTCTGTAAAACAACATGAAAGTGAATGGTTGCAGGTATCGCGGAGTGGTTCAAGGTTTAAAAGGGGGTAAAGTTATCCGCTTATAACATTTAAACTTCTGCACACGTAACAGCAGAGGACTTGCAACAGGATAACAAAAAAGCAACTTATTTCATTATTGAAGGTGAAAATCAATGTAAAAGATTCATCTGATACTGATACGATCAGTGCTGCAACACAGCACGATAATACATGACAAAAGCTCAAGAAATTGATGAGCTTCTGAAAACAAACTACTTTCATGATCATCTAATATATCACTAAATTACGGGAGTCCACATTAGGAGATCATTCCAAATGATGAATCAAAATGCCATCAAAAGAATTTTCTGGTAATCGTTTAGGCCATAAAAGTACAAAATAAATGCTTTCTGTAAAGTCAGAAAACCACTGCCGTCCCCCCCCCCAACCCCCAACCACACCCCAAAAAAAAAAAAATGGAAACGAGAGAAAGAGAGGAAATTAACAATTTTGTAATGCCAGATGTATCCATGAAAGACAGTGATAGAAGAAGATACAAATGAACATGAGAGAGATATCAGGAATGGAGAGCATTTAGAGATAGGAACAATGTGTAAAGCCGAGCCAGACACAAACACTATACAAAATGCTGCTCATGCGCATAGTTGCTAACAAAAGGGTAACTATTTTTTTAAAAATTAAGGCACGTGGTGAAGAAATAAGGATTTCCTTTTGCAAAACCAATGTAAAGCAAGGAAACGAGATAAAAAGATATATTTAAGCATCTGTTTCATTACATCTATGGAGAGACAATTTATTCATAAATAGGGTTAAGACACAAGTCAATCCATCCTCAGCCAAACATCAATATTTCATAGAAGGAAAAGAACCATGTCAAGTACTTATACATTATCCCCGAGCCACCCAGTAAAAATCCAATTGCTGCGAGACAAGTTCCCCCCATAATGATGATACTAGCAGGAGATCTTTTCCTAGTCACTACTTCAAAGCCAAGACAACAAACCCAAAGTTTTGAAGCCAAATTATCTAAACATCTTTAGCTTTATTTTTTATTTATTTTTTTAACATAGCTTTGACTAAACAATCTTAGCTATGTCTTGATTCTTATGCATTCACAGAATCATGATTTCCATCCAATATTTTCCAATCTATCTCTTTGGATAAATTAATATTAATAGAAAGCATAATTGAACTTGGGCTGGTCACAAAGCAAGACTTTATCTCTTCTCTAACTAACACAAAAGAGCAAGGGTAATGCAGCAGTCACAAGGTATAGTTTAAAGGTTTGTATGTTCTGCCATAACTTAAAGCCTAAAACCATAGTCATCATGCTTAAAATACTACAGAAAACAATATCATAGAATAGACCCACAAGTGAAGTGAAGGATATTGTGTACAAACTAGTAGCCGAAAAGATAGCAAGAAAATAGGTAACCCATTACCTGCATTGACCGTAACAATGCCTTTAAATCAGCATTCTCTTGCATTAGTTCTTGATTTTTTGCCTCATAAGCATCCACCTAATGATAGCATGCGCAAGCATAAGTTGCAGCTATAAACATTGAATGAGTTGCTCAAACTGCATATAACATCAAAAGATTGTCATGCTGCATACAATTTTTTTGTAGAAATCGTTATCAGCCTTCTTCCCATTCCATGTTCCACGTTGTCGCCCTTCTTTCTGTGAGCAAAAATAACAAAACAAATAGAAAAATGGCAATAAAGATTAATCAAATATTTGCACAACAATAGATGTAGGATTTAAAATTAGTTCAATCATAGAACCTGGGAAATTTAATTTACCTGAAGCAAATTCATTATCTCCATGCCTGATCTAGATTCCTTCTTTTTCTCCATTAATACTTGGTTTAGCCTCTCCTGCAATAAAAGAACAGCATGGTATTAATAATCAGAACAATGGTTATCAAAATGAGAATCTCTGTTTTTTTTTTTTTTTTGGTTGCAGCAGAGGCTAATGGACTTAATATGAGAATAATCATGCACATAGAAGTACAGTACCTGCAACTTTATGTACTCCTTTTCTTTTTTCTTCATCTCGTGTATTTGTTGAGTCCTTACTTGCTTCAGCAACATCAACATAATGGTATTAGTATATTAGCAAGGCTTCATCTCAAATACTGACTACCAGAATGCAGCAAGAAATTCATAAATCCAAATGTTCTAACCTGATTACCGAGGACCATTCTTTGAAACTCATCTCTTTCCTGTTGCAGTTTTTCAATTTGGGCCTTAAAGGCCGCCGTAGCTTTGGCTTCCTAATGCAGAATCCAAAAATCAGCAAAATTACAAATCATATGGATTCCTCAGCAGAAAATGAAAGCTCCTAACCGTTCTGGTAATAGTTGCTATCTCCCTATCTTTAGCTTGAATTTGCCCCTCAAGCCTCTCAACTTTAGCTTCTGATCTTGTAATGTCTGACAACAACCTATAACACGAAAAACAACTATTTTACTATAACGCAAACACAGAAACATTAAAATGGCAACATTTTGCATCATCTCATTTACGTGATAACAGAGAGTGAGTTATCCCAAAATGAAACATAAAGGCAGTAGGTTAATAACATAATCCCCGTTGTGTTTTATCAAAATGTTGACTTCTACCAGATGTTTTCAGGAATGCTACACATATCTCTATGTTAAACACACGTTCAAATTATACCTTCCGTCATACGAATCGTGTTAAAACCTTTCTCTAACACCATTATGCAGAATACAAGTACAACAATACAGAAAACATATCCTCACTTATATGAATCATTGGGCAGGTTATTGTCATTCCGTACAAAACCCTAAAACATACTATAAAACAGAAAAGAAATCCACGAATCACACATACCGCTGTCTCTGCTCATTCGCAGATTCCCGGAACTCGACGTCACGCTGTCTCTGCTGAATTAACGCATACATACAATTGCAAGTACGCGCAATCGAGACCTACAAAAGAAATTTGAATTTCACAAAACAATCTTAATCAGAACAATAATTCCTCCGAGAGCAAACAACATAAAAAAACCCAAAATCAATCAAATTGGGACTCTAGGATCAATCAAAACTCACGGGATCATTCGCGAAGAGATCGAGCGAAGCCGGAAAACCGAACGTAACGAGCGTCTGATTCAAATACTTAACGCAATGGTCCAAGTTTCCGACATCGGCGAATGCGTACTCTCTGAAAACACAGAATCAAAAAATAAAAAATAAAAACACTAGAAATCACACAAAAAATTCAAAACCCTAGCGATCAGAAGTCCAAAAAGGCCCCACATTTCGAAGCACGAGCAAGAGCGAACACAGTTTGGGGCAAAAAAGGAGAGAAACTGACCCCATTCCGAAAGCGGACTGAGAAGAAGGCTGTGGAGAAGCAGAAACAGAGATAATTAGGGCAAAAAATGGAGAAAAAATCAGAGAAAAATGGAAATTCTTGAAAAAAGGCTCACTCTGAGATCGAAGTCCGTCTCGCTAGCCGGCATTGTAGAGAGGGAGAGGAGAGAGAGCTTTATCTTCTTCAAGCTAAGAAGGAGACACAGAGAGAGGAGCTTCAAGCTAAGAAGGAGACAGAAAGAGAGGAGAGAGAAAGTAGAGAGAGAAACAGAGAGTGAAATGGGGCTTTCTCTGTACGTCTCTCTCAGACAGATCTAAGCGGTGCTTGATTTTAAAAATTGAAATTCTCTTTTTAAAATCTTCAAACGGACTTGTTTTGACTGGGGTTTGACGATTGGGTGCGGTCGGGTCTAGATAACTTCACTTCTCTTCGCAATCACACCGTTGGATTGATTGACGTTTTCTGCTGTTGACTTCAGTTAGCTGACTTGTTGGATTCTGATTGGGTAGATGGTGATTTGGAAGATTCTGTTTAGTTTAACGGATTCTGATCCGGTAGTTTGGGAACTGACTGAATGACGCCAGATGCTAGCTTTTTTAAAAGATTATTAAAACAAAAAATTCCTACTGTAGAGAATGGTTTTAAATTAATCAAATCTGAAAATTACACGTAAAATTTAATGATAATTTTATATCTGATTATATTATAAGGTGAAAAATTTAAACCTTCTAATTTAATTTAAAAAATAAAAAAACAACCTTAATACGTAAGTTCTATCTATTTTTTTTATGTTGACATGATTTTTTTTTAAATTCACTATTTTAACATGATTTTAATTAGATTAACATTCATGACTATGAATCATCTTTACTAAAGATCATATTTCGCTTTAGTACCAGGAAAAAAAATGGGGAAAGAAAAGAGAAAGTGAAAGATATTATTTTTTGTGGGGCTAGAAATTAAGAAAGTTATAACTTCATTTTCTTCGCAATTTTAGGTGGCCTAAATAGTGTTTGGGTATTTATTGTACTTTTGGGACATTATCGTTGAGAAGAATTATTAATGGTGACAACAACTTAGGTAGTGGTCATCAAAAAGCAAGAATGGTTGTTGAAGAAAATGAAAATGTATTAAATTAAAACACACAAGGAAGATGACAATTTCTATAGCCATGTGAAGTTTTATGTCTCATCCTTTCAATATTTTGGGTCTATCTCTTATTAATTGTAGTTTTTTTCCTTTTCTTTCTTAAAGTACTTAATGAACGTTTTTTATAATTTTATGATTAGTTTTCTAATTATGGTGGAACTTTCACTGATTGAGCAATATTTCATGTCTTTTGTATTAAACAAATGTCTCCTTTTTGTGGCGTACTTTTTGTTTTTTGTTAATTGTAAGTAAGGCTACATTTTATTTTGTCTTCACCAGTTTGCTCTCTTTTGGGTTTTTTTTCTTTTTTTTTTTTTTTTATAACTTTTTTTCATTTGGGAAGATTAGCAAGAAATTTTGCTTAGCTGCTCATAAAGTGGCAGATTTCCCCACTCTTAAGACAAGACTACGTTCTACCCCAAACAAAAACTAAAAAAACTGATAAAAAAACTAAAAAACAAAAAAAAAGACAAGACCGTGGTCCATGGTGGCACTTGCTCTCACAAAATTTAATAATTAAAATAATTATTATAATTAAAAATGGAGTATCTGTGGTAGAGTCCCTCTAAGGTGTACTACCATAGAGTCTAATTTTAGGGCCATTAAGATCAAAACATGTGGCAATGGTTGTGGAGTTGCACAAAAGACCACATGCACGTGACCGTAGAAGAACACTCCCTTGAAGTCGCCATCTCCGGCGATCCCTCCTGACGTGGCCGCCCCTCCCCCCCCCCCCCCCCCCCAGCGAACCCCCCTCCCCCCAGACAAAGTCACCATCCCCAGCAAGCGATACCCCCCCCCCCCTACCCCCGCCCTCACCCTTCCCCCAGCGAACTCGCCATCTTAAGCAATCCCCCCATATATCGCCTCCCCCCCCCCCCCCCCCCAGCGATGCCCCCCTCCCCTGCGGCCAGATCTCGCCATCCCACAACACCCTCCAGCAACCTACAACGAAGTCGCCATCTTTGGCGACCTGCAACGATCTCCTTTCTCCCCCACCGACAATCTCGACCCCCCTAACGTTCTCGATCTCTTCCCCCCACCCCCCGCCGAAGATGTCAACTCCCCCCCCCCCCCCCCCCCGCCCCCGTGACAATCTCAATCTCCCCCCCACCCCTTCCCGACCTCAACGAACCCCGCCCAACCCCGACAACAGAAACTCCTACCTCCCTTCCCCCCCGCCCCCCCCCCCCCCCCCCCCCCCGGTTGATGTCGAGTCCTCGGCGAAGAGGCCCCCAACCTTCCACTGGTGAAGGTTGGTTTTTTTTCCTTCAAATTTCTTCATATGTAAAACAATGAAGAAATGTGCATTATAATTATCGTGTACAAGCATCATCTCAACCATTCGATTAGATCTGAATGGTTTAAAAATGAACTCGACTGATAAGGTATATAAAAAAAAAGCTCTATCACAGGCTTTCCCAATTTAAAATTAAAATAATAAATAATAAATAATAAAACAGAAAACTAACAGAGAGGTATCCACTCACATATTTATCTTGCATTAGTGAGTGGTTGAGAGTTCAAAACCTACCATTTCTAGCCTTTTGTTGAAGAAAAATGGATATTTTGTTATAGAAAATGGGATTCAACACCCCAATTACTTATAAAGGATTCAATCCGATAGAGTTGAATCACATTACTCTTTGATAAAATGCATATATAAGTTGAGTAATTGTCATTCTAGTACTTTATAGTTTGTTTCATTGTTATATTTGTATCTTTGTGCTCTCATTATTCCAAATTGATATTATGTAATTTAAAAAAATATATATATATCATCTAAATACATTGAGGTCATTTTTTTGGAAACATGAAATAGTTCCTTATGTCGTTTTTATCATTTCCAATTATAATTTCAAAATCCACCTCACTTTAAAATAATAATAATAATAATAATAATTGAAAATAACGGAATTTAAGATTTGCAACTTATGATAAAGTCAAATGTGAAATTATTATTAGATTATTTGTGCGGCCATAAAAATCCTCCTCACATAATTGCTAGGTTTTTTTTTTTTTTTTGGGGGGGAGGGGGTTGTGTAAATAAAATTAATGGCTTTTGGTCTTTCTTATATGCTGTTATGCCTTTTAAACCTGACATAATTGCATGTTATGCCCTTCAATCATTAAATGAGAATGGTTTAAGATTCGATTAGTGGCTATAAATTTGTGTATAAATACAGTTCTCCTTATGGTAAAAGGCAAATTGAGAGAGGGGAAAAGCAATTAAACCATCAAGATCAAATAAGAACTTGTACACCTTACAAGGAGAGGGCAATTTTTTGGAAAGATCCAATGAATTTAATTTATGTCCATCACATGATTTAGGTGGGCTCAACTGAAGCATCACTCATGCAGTTCCAAACATTGCTTTCAAAGGACATAGCATTTCCATGTGATGCATTATTGCATTTGCATGTGCCATGCTAAGGTTCCACTTGATTCATTATGAGTGGTTTGAGTAACTTTCCATTGTATCCTTTGAGATATTTTTCCAATATATATATATATATATATATATATGATAGTGATGAGTCCATTTAGTATTGCATTTAAAGGCATAATAGGTGAGGGATGTGGTCCGTAAATCTTGTTTTATCTAGCAGATTTTTAAAAATTATTGACGACGAGTAAAATTTGAGAAACAGATTAGAAATTGCTTTTTTGCATAACTACTTCTCTTGTATAGTTAAAATTTACTATTGAAAAAAAAAAACATTAATTATAAATCTACCAAATTTCTCCGGTACAGATAATGCAAAGGTTGCAGTAAATAATATTGTCTCTGTAACGGGTTGAATACGTGCTTTACTTCTTAATAATGTGAACATTTTTTAATCATCATTAGCAATATATTTGCAATAATTTTAGATGCATAGCGAGCCAGATCTGTATATCTAATTTCAGGGTTCGTTTGGTTCGTTAGTTTGAGTTGTGTTTTTGAAGTTGAAATAGTAAATTTTATTGACTTTTCAGAAAAGACAAAAAACTTTTTGAGAAAAAGACAAAGACTTTTGAGGAAAAAGACAAAATTTGAGTTGAAAAGTTGAGTTTGAACTGGTGTTTCAAACAATGTGAACAATTTTTGAGTGTCAACTTATGTGATGATAGTTATCATCTTTTTAATGGTAGAGGCTTTAATTTGATGTGACAATTATATAAATAAAAAAAATAACAACTCACATATCATATGGGATAATACTCAAAAGTTAAAATTAGAATTAACATCCCTAACATTTTTCATACAATTTTCTCATTTATATGATATTGAAATGAGAGGAAAATCTCACATTTGATCGAAAAATGTGTTGATATCCATGGAACCCTCTTGATTTCGTTGACTTCGCCGTCAACGACGGCATTTGAACGGGTCTGCTTCTTACAAGGAGCCCTTAATTGTTTGTATGCTATGAAGCATTTTTTTTCCTTCAGAGTTCGAACTTCTCCGATTCTCATTTTTATTCCATTAATTTTTAATCCGTAGTTACCAAGTTCACAAATTTAAATAATGATAATTAATGTCTCAAATCTAAATAATGATATGGTTTAATCTAGTGAAATGTGATGCTTCTTTGTTTAACTGTTTCTCCTGCTCTCTGATTGGTGCTTGTTGATCTCAAGAAATAAATATGAGAACTTTATAGTAGGCATGTGTAATTGAGCTACTCAAAACATATTCTTGAGGTTAAAATACCAAATTTATTTTGGTAGAAGACATATCAAATTTATCGCACTTTGTTTAATGAGCACGTTTTGTAGGATTATTTGTAGGAATTTTGTCAAAAAAATTCTTAAAAATTAGGTGAAGAGTCATGCTTTGAGTACATTCTTATAATTTTATCCATTCTAACATTAAAGTTGATAATATTAGTATTATAAAATGATAAAATTGTCAATTTTAACATTATGGTGGGCATTGATATAAAGAGTTGTCAGATTTATGGCATTCTTGCATATAACTCAATTTTATAAAAATTGAATGTTTTGAGACTTACTTACTGCTTTGTTATCAGATCTGAATGGATTCAGTAAATACCATTTTTTAGCTACAAAATTAGAGTAATCACTACATATTTTTAGTTATCAGATCTGAATAGTGGCCAAAAGAAGATTTCTATACTTGCATAGTGGGCAAAAGAAGTTGACAGACATATATATGGGAAAGGAGAGGTGTAATGACCTTGGAAATTTTCGGTGTGGGACTTGTGCAATTAGTTTTGATTGTATTAGTTATCACACGATTTAGTCACATCAAATAGGGAAACACTTCAAACTAATTTCTTTAAAATCAAAAACAAAAGACTCCCAAAAACAATTACATTTTTCAAAAAGGTTAATTGCTCGTTTTGTTTTTAACATTTTTATCAAATTGTGATTTAGTCTTTTTTTTTTTTAATGGTTAAAAGGTCCCTTAACTCTTTAAAAAGGTGTAATTTAATTATTTCACTTAAAAAATAATAATAAAAATTGTATGGAAGAATAGATCATATGTGATACTTGTAAGTTGTTAAAAAACAGATAGAATAGATCACATATGACACTTGTAAGTTAAATTATGTAATTTCTTTTCTTAATTATCCTTTATTAATAAATCATGTGTGATTAACATGATACTTTTTTTTGTTCAAATCGTAGTTTTGTAAAAAAAGTTAGGACCAAACGAGCAATATAACATTTTTAAAATACAAAAAATTACTTTTCTCCATTCTATATTAAACACTCCTTTAGATACTTTCTTAATTAAAGAAAAAGAAAACTAAATAGTTCAATTTTAAAACGAGCAAAAATTTTGAAATCTTTAGAAGGTAATCAGTGTTATTTAAGCAAACCTAGTTTTATTCAAAACTTTAGTTAGTTAAAATGTTTTTTAAGTAGTATGTAATTTGAGAGATGGGAAAAACAATTAAACTATCAAGATCAAGTAAGGACTTGTATACCTTAGTAGGAGTGGGCAACTTTTGGGAAAGCACCGGAACGAGGTTTCCAACATGACGTTTATCCACCAGCTTCTTCTGGAGTTGGAGCCTTCAAACTCTAAAAATTATCTTGTAGATTCCACAAAGATGAGAGTGTGTGGTAGTTGGATTGAGTTTGAGAATCGACTGCATGAGTTTCATGCCGGCGATCTTGTGCACGATAGCTCAACAGAGATTTACTAAGTGCTTAGATTGCTAAATGATGATATGAAGATGGAAGGTTACGTTTCGAACCTTAGGCTCCGTTTGGTGAAACGGTTTGAGTTGAAATTTTTAAGTTTGAGTTGACTGAATTTTTAAAAATTAGTTATAATTTTTGTTGACTTTTCAGAAAAAGACAAAACTGAGATGAAAAATTTGAGTTTAAACTCATTCACCAAACGAGACATTAGTCTTGTATGGGGATATATCAAGAAATCTGGCTTGCATCTCAATCTTGTCAGCCGAACCACAAAGTTGTTTTAGAGTTAGTTAGTCTTTGCTGTACAGCTAATGCTGAGCTGTAAAGTTAATTATTTCTTTTTTGTCTTGCAAGCTATATATATATAGCAGGAGGTTGTAATACAGAGCATGAATGAGAATTTCAGCTTTTTCTTCTTTCACAAACCTTTTCCTTTCCAGCGTAATATGGTATCAGAGCTTCATCTTCATCTTCATTCTGCTGCCTGATTTCTCGTCTACTCTCTTCATCTTCTTCGATTCGTTCTTCCTTGTTTCGATCAGTTCAGTCATCGATTCTGTCGATTCCAGTTTCGATTTGATCTTCCTTGATTCTTCTGATTCAAGCTTCGATTTGATCTTCGTCTCCAACCTCCATGGAAACTCGAAGTTCTGGTGATTCCATTTCATCAAATGGCAGATCCGCCATTGACGATCCTCTGAGTCCGTATTTCCCTCATCACTCCGATAGTCCTGGTCTTGTTCTGGTTTCACAGCCATTATCTGGAGAAAACTACGCCTCCTGGAGTCGAGCAATGACGATCGCACTTTCTGTGAAGAACAAGCTAGGGTTCATCGACGGTTCCATTATGAAACCAGAAGGTATTGATTTGAATCTCCTTAATTCGTGGATCAGAAACAACAACATCGTGATTTCATGGATTTTGAACTCTGTTTCTAAGGAGATTTCTGCTAGTATCATATTTGCTGAATCTGCTGTTGAGATCTGGCTTGATCTTAAGGATCGTTTTCAACAAAGCAACGGACCTAGAATATTTCAGTTGCGTCGTGACTTGATGAATCTGAGCCAGGATCAAAACTCAGTTAGTGTGTATTTCACCAAACTGAAAAGCCTTATGGGAAGAATTGAGCAATTATAGGCCTGGTTGTACCTGTGGAAAGTGTACTTGTGGGGGAGCCAAAGATCTCAACTCTCATTATCAAATGGAGTACATTATGTCATTTCTCATGGGTTTAAATGAGTCATTTGCTCAAGTTAGAGGTTGTTGCTAATGGATCCTCTTCCACCCATAAATAAGGTCTTTTCCTTGATTTCTCAAGAAGAACGTCAGCGAAAAGTTGGTTCTCTACCAGCTTCAGGCACTGATTTCACTAACAGCATGGCTTTTGCTGTAAAGAATGATCCAACCAAGAAGTTTGGTAACACTCATGCAGATGGAAGCAATAGAGGTCAAAGGAAAGATAGACCTTTCTGCACTCACTGCAATTACCATGGACATACCATAGAGAAGTGTTACAAGATTCATGGTTATCCTCCTGGATTCAGACAACGACAGAAAAATCAATCCAACAACAATCAAAATACTACTGTCAATCAAATCTCTAACTACTCTGGTCTTGATGATAAGATTGACAGGGATCATGGAAGCGTTGGAAGTTTCTTTCAGAACCTTAATAACACTCAGTGTCAACAGCTGATGGCATTGTTGTCCACTCAGTTGTCTTCTTCCATCAGAGCAAATGAACAGCCAGATGTTCCTTCCACTTCTTACACCACAGGTACATGCTTTTCTGTTGCAATGAATCCGGTTCTTTCTTCTCCACAATTTTGGATAGTTGACTCAGGTGCTTCTCAACACGTTTGTTCAAATGCTCTTGCCTTTGAATTTTTGAGGCCAATACAACACTCTACAGTCACTTTGCCAAATCAGACATGTATACCTGTCAGTTTCAGTGGTGATGTCAGGCTTGGTTCAAGCTTAGTTCTCAAGGATGTTCTATTTGTTCCACAATTCAAGTTTAACTTGATCTCTGTCAGTTCTCTTACAACTTCATCACGGCTTACAGTTAATTTCTTACCTGATCACTTCACAATTCAGGAACTCAACAGCAAGAAGATGATTGGCAGGGGTAAAATGCTTGAAGGTCTCTATGTCCTTGATGCAAGCAATACAAATGAAGAATTGTTGAATAAAGCCTACGTTAATAAGGTCTCTGTTCATGTTTGGCACAATAGACTTGGTCATCTATCTGATAAGAGATTAGATGTTTTAAAGAATCAGTTGAATTGTGACATTTCAAAATCTTCTGAGGTCACTCCTTGTTATATCTGCCCTTTGGCTAAACAGAGAAAGTTTTCTTTTGTTTCTCACAATAACATGTCTCAGTTTCCATTTGATTTGATTCACTGTGACATTTGGGGGCCATACAATGTGACTACTCATTTTGGTCATCGGTATTTCCTCACCTTAGTTGATGATTGTACTCGGTTTACTTGGGTTTTCTTACTTAAGCAAAAATCTGAGGTGACCACTGTAATTCCCAAATTTTTCAACATGATTGCTACTCAGTTTGATAAGAAAATCAAGGAGTTTAGGTCAGATAATGCGAAAGAGTTGGCTTTCACTGATTTTTTTAATGACAACGGAGTCCTGCATCAGTTTTCTTGTATAGACAGGCCACAACAGAACTCTGTGGTTGAAAGAAAGCATCAACATCTTTTGAATGTTGCTCGTGCTCTATATTTTCAATCACGGATTCCTATTCAGTTTTGGACTGAATGTGTTCTTACTGCAGCTTTTTTGGTCAATAGAACTCCTTCTCCTCTACTGCATAACAAGACTCTTTATGAACTTCTATACAAGAACAATGTTGACTATTCTTCATTCTGAGTGTTTGGCTGTCTTGCTTTTGCTTCCACTCTTTCTGCTCATCGCACAAAGTTTCATCCTCGAGCTCGGGTTTGCGTTTTTCTTGGATATCCCAATGGTATGAAGGCCTACAGGTTGTTTGACATTCAAACCAAGCAGATCTTTGTTTCTAGAGATGTTGTGTTCCATGAGGAAGTTTTTCCTTTTCATTCGATCACTGCTGCAGATACCTTGGTTGATCCATTCCCTAATCTAGTCTTGCCAGCTCCCTTTCTTGAGGTTCCTGTTACTAGTAAACTTCCACAAGCTTATTCTTTTCCAAGCTCCCAGACCACTCCTTCAACCACGTCTCCATCTCCACCAGTCACTGTTCCTCTTCGACGGTCTTCAAGGACTGTTAAACCACCTTCGTACCTCAGGGAGTTTCATTGCAATTTGTTCTCTCATGAGGATAATATTGCTGTTTCTGTATGCAAGACTTCGTATCCTCTATCCAAGTTTCTCTCTTATGATTCTCTTTCTCCTTCCTACAAGCATTTTGTCTTGAATGTCTCTTCTCAATTTGAGCCACAATTCTATCATCAAGCTGTTAAATTTCCACAATGGCGTACAGCAATGAAGACTGAGTTGGATGCTATGGAATTCAACAATACTTGGTCTATTGTTCCTTTGCCGCCAGGGAAACATTCCATTGGTTGTAAATGGATATACAAGATCAAGTACAACTCCAATGGCTTTATTGAACGTCATAAAGCTCGGTTAGTTGCTAAGGGCTACACACAGCAAGAAGGGGTGGATTTTGTTGAGACTTTTTCTCCTGTTGCAAAGCTGGTTACTGTGAAAGTTTTGTTAGCCCTTGCAGCAAGTCAAAACTGGCATTTGGTTCAACTCGATGTGAACAATGCTTTTCTTAATGGGGATTTATTTGAGGAAGTTTATATGGATCTTCCTCTTGGATATGACAGTAAGGGGGAGAGTCATGAACATGGAGAGAAGTTAGTATGCAAATTGCATAAGTCCATTTATGGACTAAAGCAGGCCTCAAGACAATGGTATTCCAAATTTTCTTATTCTCTCCTTCAATTTGGTTTTCGCCAATCTAAATCAGATTATTCTCTGTTTACAAAGGGCTCGGGTTCTTCATTTGTTGCATTACTCGTCTATGTGGATGATATTATCATCACAAGTCCTTCTCATCAAGCCATAGATTCTATGAAGTCATTTCTTCACAGCCAATTTAAACTCAAAGATTTGGGCACTTTGAAGTATTTCCTTGGTTTGGAAATTGCTAGATCTACCAAAGGTATTGTTCTTTCTCAACGCCATTATACCTTGCAGTTGCTAGAGGACACCGGTTTTCTTGCTTGTAAGCCTGCACGTGTTCCCATGGACCCCAAGATGCTCCTTACTGCAACTGATGGTGATGTTCTCACAGATATATCTCAGTATAGACGTCTCATTGGTCGTCTTTTGTATCTCACTCTTTCTAGACCCGATATTACGTTTGCTGTCCACAAATTAAGTCAGTTTCTTGCTCAACCTCGGGTACCTCATCTCCAAGCAGTCCATCATCTCCTTCGATATCTCAAGAGCAGTCCTGGTCAAGGTCTTTTCTTTTCCTCCTCGTCTTCCCTACAACTCAAGGCTTTCTCTGATGCTGATTGGGGTTCCTGTATGGATTCCAGGAAGTCTGTAACCGGTTTTTGTGTGTTCTTAGGCGATTCCTTGGTGTCTTGGAAAGCCAAGAAACAAACTACCATTTCCCGTTCATCTGCTGAGGCAGAATATCGGGCTATGGCAGCCACTACTTGTGAATTGGTTTGGCTTAAACAATTACTGACAGATTTTGGTGTTCAGAATTCATCTCCAGCTCTTCTCTTTTGTGACAATCAAGCTGCCGTTCACATTGCCTCTAATCCAACCTTTCATGAGCGAACTAAGCACATTGAGATTGATTGCCACTTTGTTCGTGATAAGGTTACCGATGGGTCCGTCAAACTCCTACCCATTCGTTCTCAACATCAACTTGCCGATGTTTTCACTAAGCCTTTGCCTTCTACTTCTTTGTTTCCTCTCTTATCCAAGATGGCAGTGAAAGACATTCACAGTCCATCTTGAGGGGGAGTTTTAGAGTTACTTAGTTAGTCTTTGCTGTACAGCTAATGCTGAGCTGTAAAGTTAATTATTTCTTTTTTGTCTTGCAAGCTATATATATATAGCAGGAGGTTGTAATACAGAGCAAGAATGAGAATTTCAGCTTTTTCTTCTTTCACAAACCTTTTCCTTTCCAGCGTAATAAGTTGGTATCACCCGTATTCTCTGGTAGACTAATCAAGCAAAAACTTGACTATTCTACTATATATTTTGCTCGCAAACTTAGTTTTCAGTTACAATTCAGAAATAAATGTCGTGATGTGATCGATGATCATGAAGAATGCTTTCGACCGTAGTCGAAGAAAACCATTGCAACTTTAGTTCAAGCGTTTCCATCTTTAAAATGTACCCTTCCTTGCTATATCGGCTTTCTTAACGTCGGCTCATCATATTTTTTCATTTACTGTCTGGAAAAATGCTGAACATATTCTGTTCGAAAAGAATATGTTCATGGAAAGAACCCATTTTTCGGAGGTAAGAAAAGATTCAGTCACTGAATTGCAAAGTTCCATGTTCTTGATCAACTGGTCTTGGCATGGCCAAAGCCCGCTTGACATTGCTGAGCTTTGTTTTTAGGAAAACTTTGGTTCAGTTGCCGTAACGGTTGCTGTGGTTATTGGACATGAGATCGCTTCGGGACATGGCGGGTGCAAGGAACAAACTGGTTCCAGAACCTCGTAGTGTTTCGCTTCTGTCATTGATTGGGACCTTGTATCTTCGGAAGTTGAAGATAATTTTCACGACATGACGCGATGGTATCAGCTAAAGACTTTATCTTTAGCGAAGCATTTGATAAAGACATTATCTTTTAAATCGAGTTTCTTCACTTCATTTTTTTTTTTTAAAGAAAATGTACAAGTTTATAACAGCCTCAACTCAAAAAAATTACATTACTATTAATTGAAACAAACTGAACAAACAAAAATAAAAAGAATTTTTTGTTGCTGTGAATAAGTTATTTTTACTTTGTATTTCAGTAGAAAGTGAAAACGATAACGATATCGACGGTTAGAAAGGGAAAATAAATTTCTCTCGTGTCTGCCATTTTATTGAATCAAAATGCTATTCTTGTGTTACCACCAACACCAGAGTGGGGGGGTGACAGAGAGGTGGAGAATCCGGAATGAGACCGAGAAAGAGAGGGAACGAGGAAAAAAGAGGCTACCATCAAGACCAGAGTAGCCTGGCAGGTTAAAGGAGAACTTATATCATGTTGATCAAATGGATAAAAAAAAGTGACTATTTAAGTAATTTTCTCAAAAAAAAAAAAAAAAAAAAAAGTTACCTGATAAGAACAAACGTTTTTCTACGTTGCAAATAATGCAGTATCTGTGATTGAAAAATTGAGGCAAAAATAAAACTAATAAAATCAAATTTGGGAAGGAAAAAAAAAAAAAAGTCCATAAGCACAATTCTTTCTAAGATAATTAGAAGAAATTCTACCAAAAAAAAAACAGGAGGCCATAAGAACAAGTCTTTCAAAGATAATTAGAAGAAATGCTACAAAATTAATCTTGGATTGATGTTTGTTTTCCCTTGAAAGTTCTTTCACTCTACGACCGCCCCACCTTGTCTCATCGGCATCCCAAAATAGTCCTGTATCTTTTGATCGTCTCTGTCAATTCTCCCCGTCTGGATGACAATGTTCTAAACGGACCAAATATTAGATAAATTATTCAACCAAACATGGCATCTGTCTTCTAGTGCATTTTGTTTGGTAACTTGTTGCTAATAGAATTGTTGACTAATACTTTCGGCATCACAACAAAATACCGTAAGTGTCACGACAGGAAACCGTCAATGACACGGTAGTCTACTACGAATTATCTTGAGTCTCATTTGGACTTAGATGTTATTTATCATTATTTTTACAAACTAGTATACAAAATTGAAATTTCTTTGAAGCTATAACATAGCCACGGTTTTTCTAAACTTCGGACCTATTAAACTCAAAATTTTAATTTTACATTATAAAGATACATACTAGATTCTTTAAGCTTTCCAACAAGATATTATACACCTCGAACGGATAAATATGCAACTTTTAGTGAATTTTACAAGTTAAGACTATTAACCGAAAGGTTTTGCTAAAACCCTATACTAGCCACGGGTTTTGTAAATTTTGAGTTAGTAAACCATAATTTTTTTGTAAAACTGTTCTTAGTGTATGAACTAGACACCATAAGCTTTCTAATGATTTATTTTTTTTTTTCCTTATTTGGACTTGTAAGTGAATTGTTATGATTTTGCTAACCCATAAATCTAGACACATGGTACATACTGGGACCAACAATAACAAAACCTAAGTATACGATATGAAACGCTCAAAGACTAAAGGAAATAACTATATGGATATAAAGTAAACATCTCCAGCTTTGAAATGAGTTATTAAACGTTTAAAACATATATGTACATAAAGTTTAATAAATCACACAATATTAGATTATAATCTGGTAAACTGAAATTTTATCATAGACACTCAGGAAAACGTCCATATTAATATTTAAAAACCTTGAAATCTTCAAAAACAAATAATTATAAGGACAGAAACTAAATATTTCAAGCTTTCTAACGAGTCATCAATGTCCAAAATGGGATTATACTCAAACTTAAATAAATCTTACAAGTTACGATTTCACATCGATTAAATGATTAAACATTTAAATGTGACATGAAGGTAAGTCATAACATATGGACATATTTATTGATGAAATGAGTTAGTATTAAGTGTATGATCAACTAAATATGAAAAACCTTAACCTTATAAAGTTCAATCACAAGTTTTTAAATCGGTCAAGATTGAGTAAACTAGAGGATTACTATATACATATCAAGAGACTACCTTAGCTCAATTTAATGTGAACAATTAGTAGAAATGGACCTTAGAAATCCAATAATCCATAAAAGAAAACCCACTTAAGAGTATACACTTAGGTGACTCTTAGTCACCAAAGTGATGTAGGTTGATTAATTATGAAGAAATGAATTAACAAACTAATAAATTAAAAAAATAGAAAAAAAATATAATTATGTCAATAAAGTTAATTAGTAATTAATTAAAATTATTAATTATTTATTAATTAATTAATTATAAAGGTTAATAAGTGATAATTAGCAAGATTATTATGTTGAGTAATTACATAATAAAAATACATGATTAATTAAGATATTAATTAATCATTAATCATTGATATAATTATTAATATAAATTCTATTTAATTTTCAATTATTTTAATAGTTTATTTGATTCTATGTTAAGGTTAATTTTTTTTTTAAATAATATTCTTTTAATAATCAAGATTTATATTTCAAGATATAATTGACTACTCTTTAATGATATGCTACATGAGCGATTATGTTAAATTGATAAACGAAAGTGAAAGAAGAAGGCACATTTAATGGTTTTTGCACAAACTGAACGTTTTAATTGAGAGGACACAGTAAAATAGAATGTCTGGTTCATGGGTATTCTTGAAATTAATCCTACTTTTTTTTAGTTTATAAAAAAAAATGAGTGTTTTTTAGTCAGTAATCATTTTTAATAAATATCTTAAGTTTCTTTTCAACTAGTTTATTATTGGGTGGTCAGCCAATTAACCAATATATAACGACAATATTTTATTTTATAAATAATGTACAATAATTAATAGACCAGTTTATCATTAATTTGCCATTATAAAAGTCATTAAAAATGGTTTAACTTATTTTAAGGAGTGGTCAAAAACGGCCATCCACCTAATTTTTTTTCTTTGTTTCTTACTTCAAAAATTTACACCTCAAAAGACCCAAAAACTAGTCCTTTTTTTTTTTTTTTTTTTGAAATGACGAAAACTAGATTTTAAATAAACTAATTGTTCTTTATAAATTTTGATTTTAAAAATAATGAAGAAGACCTCTTTAGAATTTTCGTCAAAGACTTACAAATTTGTTTGGGGCCCGCACTGATTATTTGAAGGAATGCATTGGCCAGTGGAATACGTTTTTCAATACTTGACAAAATTTAGTTGACTTTTGACCAACTAAATTTCCAAAGTCAATTCTACTTTGTTCTTAATTTCAAAAGCTAAAACACAAATGAAACCTTTATGATACCCATTAAGTCTCTATTTAGTAAGTTAATTGGAGATAAAATTTTTAAGTTGAAGTTAATTAACTGTTCAAAAACTAATTATAAATTTTATTAATTTTTCAGAAAAAGATAAAAATTAAGATGAAAAAATACAGTTTAATTTAAGATAAATTCAAACCCAAACGAAACATAAATATTAAGGTCACTTTTATTGTTAAATCACTTTTTTGACCTGCTTTAAAGAATCTTTGGATTGTCAAAAAAAGTCTAACAGGGCAAATAATCAAATTGATACGCAAAGGTGATTATCAGTAAAATTTTCTCTATTTTTTTTCCCCAATGCAGCCTATTTAGAGCCCCTTTTCCTACTTCTACCTCTTCTTTGCCTTTATATGGTGATACTTTTGAGACGTGATTTGTTCAATTTATACTCATTAAAGAAAAATGAAAAAAAAATCAAATTTTAAATTTATAAACTTATATTAAAATCCCTTTTATCTCACCCGTTGAGCTAATCCTAACAAATTCATGTCCAACTGATTTTATGAATTTGTTAATAAGTGAAATAAAATAGAACAAAACAACTCGAATATCATACTAGCAACACTTTAGCCAGTAGATTTAATGGCGGAATATTTTACCGGAAGTTAGTTTATTTTGACATCTTACACTAAACAACATAACCAACAACAAAGATATGATATGCTAATTAAAAGGCCACTCCAAATAGATAAGTTTTAATTTGATTTTTTTTAATATTGAGTGATAATTACCCTTGAAAACAAATGTTTGTGGTGCATATTCAAATATTATTTCTCTATTATGGTTGCACGTATAGTTTAATATTAATTTTATAGATTTCGGCACAAAATATAGAGAATATGCCTAACATGTAAATATATACATATTTATTGTTTCCATATTTGTTTGAGGCTCAAACGCTTATTTCATTTGAGTGTTGAAATGTTGGAAAAATTCTGAAAACGGAGTCTTGAAACACATAATGAATACTCTTTATTTAGTGCTGAAAACTCTCCACTATTCAATGATTTGTTTGTACCCTTTGAACCAAAACTATTTTAATTAATTTCCTTTCGTACTCATGTCTTAGACTAATATGTCTAGACTTTCTATTATGGACTTTGCTATAAGCTCATGCTAAAGTAGCTTGACTATCACAATGTATGAATATAGCCGATACATTCTTTGAAGTCAGTGGGATTTCTAAAAGAAGATCCCTACGCCACTCTGCCTCATTCCATGTTGCTGCTAAAGCAACAAACTCAGATTTCATTGTTGACTGTGTTATGCACGTTTGTTTCTTGGATTTTCAAAAAAATGCTCCTCCTCCGAGTGTAAACACCCATCCCGAGGAAGATTTATTATCACCTATACTTGATATCCAGCTAGCATCTGTATATCCGTCCATAACACCAGGAAATTTAGAATATTGGAGGCTAAGATCTTTGGTTTTCTTAAGATAACCAAGAACTCTACCAAGTTCAACACTTTTAGAATATTGCAGGCTAAGATCTTTGGTTTTCTTAAGATAACCAAGAAATCTACCAATAACCTTCCCACATTCAACACTTGGATTGTTAGTAAATTTAGTAGGTTTGCTAACTGCAAACGCTATATCGGGTCTAGTACATTGAACCGCATACAATAGACTACCGATGACACTTGCATATTCAATTTGGGCAACTGCCCTTCCATCATTCTTAACGAGTTTTAAACTTGGATCAAATGGGGTATTGGCATCTTTAATTTTCAAGTGACTAACTTGCTCAGTGACTAAACTTCCCTTCCAAACAAACTAATATCAGACGAGCCCCTTGTTGCCTTACATTACAAAATCCACAAGATTGTCTCAATTTATTTCTCACAAGCATCCAACACAATTTTATTTTGTGGATCACAAGTAATTACCTCATTTAATTGGGCACTTGATCAACCACCAATTTTAAACATCTCATGTTCAATTATTGATATTACAAATAATGTCTAATCAGTCACTTCATATGACCTTATTTTATAATAAATTTAAT
The DNA here is from genome assembly GCA_009761775.1 of Ficus carica. Lineage (NCBI taxonomy): Eukaryota > Viridiplantae > Streptophyta > Magnoliopsida > Rosales > Moraceae > Ficus > Ficus carica. The sequence goes on along the minus strand of CM019740.1, from coordinate 923,538 downwards.
TGTTAAAACATGAAAAAAAAAAAACAAAAAAAAACAAAAAAAAAAAGAAAAAAAGAAAGGGTTAGAAAAGCATTTCAATATTTTAAATGATATGGTATATTACTGGTAAAACATAATTTTAGATACCAAATCGAACAAGAGATGAATCCTTTATAAACTCACACCAATACCCTTTCTATCATGGACGTTCGAAGGCCTAAAAAATTGTCAATTCCATTAAATTCCAAACATGTCAGTTTGCGACGATATTGGATGATAAAACTCAAATTTCTAACAGTTCAAATTGTAGATAAAAAAATGTATGTGTTGTTTGGGAAACGTGCTAAGATTAGAAAGTTTGATTTTTTGTTAAAAAATTTGAATTGCGAATTCAAATAAATGGTCAAAAAAAAAAAGAGTGATTTAGATTTTTATAAGAATAATCTTATTTAATAAACCAGTTCAAAGTTCTTTTTATATAAGCTCGGATTATATACTCAAACGGCCCCTTCTTTATAACCCGGTACAACTTTTCTTTTGCAGCACAACCTGCATTACATGTGTTGTATCAAATTATAGTACTAGTTACCAAATTATATATACATACATATATATAGATATATATATATATATACACACACACATGTATATGTATATTGGTGTCTATATCTGTGGGTATAACATAACTAGCTTGAAGAAAAAGTGTACATAAGACACTTATTTGGAGTAACCCTGTGCAATAATTTCTATGGCCAAAAACCCTCTAACTTAAGATTAGTACGTTGAAAAGGTAATCAAAACATTACTACTGCTTCTTCCTTTCTTTTTTCTTTTTTTGGCTAAAGTGTGACTACCATTGCCACTGAAAGTTTATGTAATGTTTCAGATCGTAGGGTTGTGAAAGAAAATATTGTAAAAATCGTTTTGAATAGTGCCCAAAATTTTTTTTCTAAACGACGATCCAAACGGCTAGTTAATTTAAGAAATTGTTGTAACTATATAAATTTTGTAATATAAACCTAAACATTGCTTTTGCAAGTTTCCCAATTAAAACAATATTGTATATTGGAGTATCAGATAAAAATGCAAAATAAACATATTTTTGACATTTGCATCGGAGATGGTCTTAAGTCTATCCGCCGCCAAAAGACAGCAAGAAATTCAAGGCGTAAACTATTGGGTTACCTATAGGAATCCGACCTTCCAGCATATCAACCACATTTTGCATACTCGGCCTCAGCGCTGGAACAATGTGTAGACAACACAGCGCTATCCGAACAATCTTCTCAATCTCCTCTCCGCTTACTCGTCCCTCGAGCCTCGGATCCGCGAGCTCGGAGTACCTCCTTTCCTTATGCATTTCGAATGCTAATGCGGGGAAAAATGTCGGTCCTTCCAAACTAGAAGAAGACGATGATGTGCCGATGCTAGTGTTTTGTGCAAGTAGCGGGCAATTTCTTTTGCCGCTCACAATTTCGAGTAGTACCATTCCGAAACTGTACACGTCTGTTTTATCGGTGATACCGGAGCTAGTAATCCACTCCGGCGCAAGATAGCCTCGAGTGCCTCTCAAAGTTGTTAGTAGTTTCGAGGTTTCGTGGTCCAGCAACTTTGAGAGCCCGAAATCGGAGACTTTCACTTGCAAACTTTCGCTCAAGAGGATGTTCTCCGGCTTGATGTCGCAGTGAATGATCTTCTGTTGGCATCCGCTGTGCAAGTAAGTCAGTGCTCTTGCGGTTCCGAGGACTATCTTGCATCTGTCTCGCCACTCTAAAACAGGACCGTCACCAAAAAGAATTCGCTCCAACGAACCCCGATTCATGAATTCGTAAACTAGAAAGCGGCTGCTTCGATGGACGCAAAAACCTTTCAATCTAACCAGATTGACATGGTGGATACTTCCAATAATCCGGAGCTCGGTGAAAAACTCCTCGTTCCCTCGGACACCCAAATTCTTGATCTTCTTAATTGCCACTTTGGTTTCATCTGCCATTGTACCTTTGTAAACTGTACCAAAGCCGCCGCTACCAATTTGAGTACTAAAATCATCAGTCGCCTTTTCAATCTCTTCATACTTAAAACTCGAGGGTAATCCCGGTATAGACGTTATCCCAAACGCTGTCGATGAAGACGAATCCCAACGGCCTAAGCTCGAAGCAACTTTCTCGGAAGTCCTCTTTCTGTGCAGCCACAAAATTGCTAATGCCGTGATGATAACAATTAGGCCAAAACCCGACAAGGATATGAACACAATGCCAATTACCGGGAAACCGTGTTTCTTATTGGTAATCGCAGTTGCGGTTCCAGGACTAGGCGAAGATTTTTCGAGAACCTTTATGTAGGCCGATGGAGGTTCCGGTTCGGTCGTGCCAATTTCGTACACGGAACCGAAATGATTCTCAACGGGGTAACATGATCCAGAGGAATAACGGTAAAAAAATCCCAAGCAAGAACATTTTTGCGAGCAAAGATCCTGGCAAACAGATAAGTCGACACCGCGCTTTGCGGGCATAGCAAAATCATTAGCGATATACTGAAAACTGGTTCCCAGATTCATATAACTTGCAACCGATGATGCTGATTCTAATTCCCTGTCACTACTACTTCCGTTACATCCAGTAGGCAGCGAAATTGACTTCTCTATCGGCGAACACCCCGTCGAATCCTTTTGGAATCCTTCTAGGCATGTACAGTAGTTAATTTTGTTAATTTGCTTCAAAGTGCAGAATCCTAGTTCCCCACAAATGTTTGAGACCAGACAAAACTTACTAGGCCTCAACAATTCTTGCGTTAGATTGACGTTTTCGGTGGAATTGGAGCCACTGATCGTAAATCTCCCTCCATATCCGATCCGGGCAATCGTAAAATTCGAAGAACTCAATCGAAGTTTCGAAATGACAAAAGAATCATTACCTGATCCTCCATAAAGATACAAACCATCACTAGTAATCTCCATGTATGACACTGGCTTGTTGGAGAATTTGAAAGAATGTGTATCCATTGAGAGCCTCCAATAAGTTTGTCCAAACCACTGCAGCGCCAAATCTTCGCCGTTAAGCGTTAGACTGTAGTTAGCAGGAGAAAAATCATCGGCGCTTGCAGCGCTAACCAAGGATTTCCCCGCGGGAAAACGTTGTCCCGTGACGATGGTGTCCGTCGGATAATCGAAACTCTGCCACAAAGACACGTTGTTCTCGTCGACTAGCACGAGGTTTCCGGTCTCCAAGAGTAAGAGGGCCGAGACCGGAGAGCTCAACGGAGGAGTAGACCAAATGAGCTTTTTGGACTCGTCGGTGATGGCGAGGCCGTCGATTGTGAGCGTCACGTTGGCTGAGCTCGACACGGGTGTGTTGCGGTTAGCGGTCCAGATAACGGATTGAGTGGATACATGGATGACGGAGAAGTAGATACGCGGTGGTTGGACAGATTGAGTGACGAATGAGGCTCGGAAAATGTGGTTAATGGAGGACAAGAAAGCGCCATTGTTGTCGAGCAATTGGAGGTTGTTTGTTGTGAAGAATGGGGTGATGGAGTGGACGTGAAGAGGGTCTGAGAAGGCAGAGAATGGGAAAATTAGTAACAAACACAAGGCCAAAAAGAAATATGGACACAAAGACTTCATTGGAAATGGCCTTCAGAAAAACAAAAACAAAAAAAAAAAAAAACAAAAAAAAGTTTATAATCTCGTTTGCTCTACTTGTCTCAACTTTCCAACTCGTTAACACTACTTCATGGGTTATATCTTTCTTTTGGGGTTATAGGAAAATGGGCTATTTTCAAAGTCTTCTTTTTATAATAAATATCATATTTTTGTAATTACAAATTAAATCTTTTTTTTTTTTTTTTTCCGAGTGGTTCATCAGTCAATTGTTAACTACTATGATACAATAATATTTCGGTTTAGCATTTATATATTATTACTACTGGATCGATCTATCATTGCTAGATCATTATGAAATTTAAGGGGGAAAAAAAAGATCATTTACTTTTAAAAAAAATGGCTATTTATTTACACCTAATTTCTCTCTCTCTCTCTCTCTCTTTTAAACTTCTTTATTGTCAATTTACTGATTATTATCGCTTGAGTTTCATTATAGCTATTTTTTTTTTATTTTCATTTTTTTGTTTTTTGGGCAATTATGTGGTTTTTAAAACTAAATTATTAAGATATACTTAAATATAAAGATTTAACTATAATTCTGATCTCCAATATCAATATGTAAGCTAAATAATTTAATTAATAAATTATAATTTTTTGTTAGACCGGCACTGATTGTTTGATGGAATGCCTTGGCTTGAATTTTTCGTCTTAAGTTTCAAATTTGCCTGGACCCACACTGACAGATAGAAGGAATGCATTGGCAGGTGGAAAAAGTAGTCAAATTCTCGATAAAATTGGTTCACTTTTCACCAATTGATTTTCAAAGTCAACTCTTAATTGGGCATCACACGCTTTAAAGACGATAATTTTCTCTAATGTTAATGTAGTCTAGTGGTCCTTTTCCTTCGTCGTCCTTTGAAAGGTCTCTACTTTGATGTTTTTAGTTAGGCGATGAGTTTGAATTGCGTTGCATTGCCTTTTTGACTGAGCAACATTGGTCTTCTCTCTCTCAAATTGCATGTGCCTTGTTTACGTGAATACAAAATACCTGATAGTCACTGTAACGAGTCTCACATTAAAGAGAGTAAGAACTTTTATTTATACATAAGTGTTATCAGTTCTCTTTCAATCAACAATTGTTTGAAAGTTATAACTTAGTAAAGTTTATTTATGATTCCACTTGTTTATAAGACCCTTGTGATCGATCTATCCAGTGACATTGTGTATCTTGCTTATAAATGAAAAAAGAGTTTTTACGGTAGAAATTCTTATTTTACAATTGATATAAACTATTTTTCCATCGTTGGATTTTTTTTAACGGTTTTATTTATGAAATATACTTTAACAATTTAAGCGCATGGCATAGAACTACTTTAGCTTAAATGTGACTATTAAAAATTTAATCTAATAACTAAAACAACATTTCCTAGAGATCCTACAATAAAAATTCCCAAATTGTAAAGTGAAAGTTGCATGGTAAGTGCTAGTCTTTTGCCCATACCTTAACAAATATTAATTAAGAAAAGAAAAAGGAAAATAAAGCATGAATATTTAACATTATGTAGAGAAAATTTACTAACAACAAACAGTACTATGAATGAGATTCATATAATACAAATTGCAATTACATAATCGAGTAGGTTATTTAATAATATCGAATCTCCAAAAATCAAGATATTTTCTAAAGAAGGAGCACTATGTAATCAAAGGTAATTATATACAGTATTCGATCGATCTAATATGTTTATGTGAGATAAAGTTTCTACAGAAGATTCTAATTTTGTATTGTATCAGAAGAAATCTTTATGGGTGATGAGAATATATATGTGCATTTTCTTCTGCACCTTAGAATAAAAGAATAATGATTTGGATTCTGAATTAGGACATTGTTAGGAGATAATTTAGGTTTGAAATTAGGTGTGAAGTTTACATCAAGTTGGATCTTGAATTAGGTTTAAACTTGGCCGTATTTTTACATCTACATTTTGTCTGAAAATTTGTTAAAATATGTGTTGATCAACTTGGAAACGGTCTAAAATGTAGATATGATATTTTGTTGGAATTTGACTGAAAATTTTAGTTGAAATATTGTCTAATATTGTGATTATATATAAAGATTGTTTAAATATTTAATAATGTAGCCGATGTTCTTTTCTTGTGAGTAGTACGTTTTTCATTAAGGGAAAGTTCAATAATAATATATACATTTTTCTATCACGTTTGACTAATATAGTGTCTACATATATATATATATATATATATAATTTTAATTTTCAAGCGGTATTGGCATCAAATACTTTGGTAAGAGGGTGTCTTTTTAATTTTTTTTTTTTTTAAAACATCAGGTGTATCATCAGTATAGTTATTCCTTTATGTTATTTTATTTTCTGTAATCACTGTAGCACTCTTACATGGAAAAACATATGAATGATACAAATTTAAAGATTATTATTATACCAACACGATACAAAAAATTAATACTAAATCAATATGACATAGAATTAAACTAAAGTTTGTGTCATGTTGATCTATATATGAGAATATATGTCACGTTGATCAACTGATAAAAAAATGTGACTATTTGGATAATTTTCTCATTATTATTCAAGTAGCCACAGTAGCTGGAGTCACTGGCTGGAGTGACTTACTAGGCGACCACTGGTCATCCATTGGTATCCAATAGTCATCGCCAGTCATCTACTAGCGTCATACCGAGTAACCTAGTGGATGAATACATTATTGTCTATCACATGCCATTGGTAAATGGTAATTACCAAGGGCTCATTTGAGATCACGTTTGAAGATGGTTTGAGTTTTGGAAATATACATTTGATGAAAATAAATTGTTTTGAGTGAAAAAGTATAAAAACTTAAAACATGTTCGGAAAAAAATTAACAATATGAATCTTGTTTCATTCCTCTCGAAATTTTATGTAATTTGAAAAAAAAAAAAAAAAAAACTTATATTATTTTGACTTATAATGATGAAGTTATAGACTCTTAAAGTTTGAGTTTTTTGAAAATGTTTTGAAAAGTGAATAATAAAATTAGAGGAAAATGATAAAAAAAAAAAAAAAAAAAAAAAGTTTGGAAACACCTTTCCAAACATTGACCCCAAACGGGATCCAAATTTAGGAGATCAAAATGTTACAAATCATCTAGTAAATTCAACGGGTGACCTTTCTAGGGCCTCACGGCCAGATCTCTAGCTATGAGACCTCACAATGTTTGTGAGAATTTTCCGTCAAAGCTTTATGAATTTGACATTTAAAACAAAGAAAGAGGGAGAAAATTTCCAGAAATATTCTTCGAATATGCAAAATATATGGGTAAATTTGTGTCGTACGTGTAAAATTTTAAAACTAAATGGACAAATAAATTTGTTTAAAGACAATAAGATGTATATTTCGAAGGATATATATAACATTCGAGGCATGGAATGACTTTTAAAAGGTTCTAGAACGAATTCCAACTTATACAAATTGTCTTAACTTCCTCTTTTGTCTATTCGATTGGGGGTAATTTCCTTCACTTAATATAAATAAACTATATAATTAACTCTCACAAAATTATGTTCATCACACATTTATTTTGTCGAGATTTTAGCAGTCAGATGAATAAGATGATTAATTTAGAATAATTTAATAGATTTAGGCTTGTTATGAGGTGGAGGTGGTTTAAAAGTTAAAGATGAAAACAAGATTTTACATATAATTTGAGGAACAAAAATTAGATTAAACCCTATTACTTACATGGCATGGCCTTTATTATATCACGTTTTGTCCTAGAACAAAATAAAAGATTAATATTAGTTCAAAAATAAAAAGAATTTCCTACAAGAATACTTATATATGAAAATAAAAAGATTAGTCAAAGTTATAGATTATGCCCAAAAATTTTTTTTTTTTTTTTTTGAAAAATGAAAGAACTACCCTTAATCATAAAGCTAAATTCCAGAGCAAGTTTAGGCCGAAGCAAAATGGGTCGCGAGTGAGGTTCAAAATGCATGGCCTGTGTTATATGTTCTTAATGCCTTTGGTTGGGCCTCTTTGTGATGGATAATGTTTAGCCCCTATTGAACCTTGGCAAAGTTCTCTCTTAAAATAAAAAATTAAAAAATAAAAAACTTTATTTCAAACTACAAACATTTTTTTTTATTAGGTTCAACCAAAAAAAAAAAAACCTTTTTTTTCAAGGTAAAACTTGTGATAAATCATTTAACTAGAAATAACAGACAACTCGATGAGAATTTCAAACCTGACTTCATCATAAGGTATAAAATAACAATTATTCTAGATAACAATAGTTTTTTCATGGTGAAACTTGTGATAATTCATCCAACCAAAAATAGCCGACAACTTGTGGTTGCAGACGTATGGGGTCGTTTGACATAACATTTGTTTTTGCTAGCAAAAGCTATGGTTTTTTTTACTAAAGTGTTTTATGTTTGGAAACCAATTGCTTTTGAAGTTAAAATGACTTTAAATTTTTTTAATAAGTAATAAACGTGTTTAAATAAAGTTGATAATGTTAGTCTCTTTGAGGAGGCAACAACAATCATCAAAAGATTTATTTACTTATTTATTTATTAATAAGAAAAGCATTCGACAATCATCAAGAGAATTGAAAACAAACGAGCAAGCATTTTTCCCCTTTTCGCCCAAAAAAAAAAAGGTAGCATTTTTCACAAGAAAGGACAACATTAAATATATATACATACATATATTTCCCTTGTCATGAAAGGACAACAATATGTCGTTTATTCTTAAGGCCCTAGAGGATTGTTGTTGGTTTCCTTTCACAGCCAGCCACGTGGAATGTTTAAAAATGTTGTATATTTGTTTATTTATTTTGCTTGAATTCAGTGTAAGGATTTCAATAGTCTAATATAACTAGAAATCTTGCCAATTGCCGGCAACATTAGGTGTGAAGTAGGGGTGGCAATACGGGTCGCGACACGACGACACGACTCGAAAACGACACGAATTTCACGGGTTTGGGTTAGGAAAAATAGGGGGCGGGTCGTGTTCGTGTCACGGTTTCGTGTCGTGTTCGTGTCGCGGGTCGTGTTCGGGTTGGACACGTTTTTTTCGTGTCAATTTCGTGTCACTTTTCGTGTCAATTTCGTGTCAATTTCGTGTCACTTTTCGTGTCAATTCCGTGTCACTTTCGGGTCGCGTGTCAATTTCGTGTCAATTTCGGGTCAATTTCGTGTCAATTTCGGGTCAATTTCGGGTCGCGGGTCAGTTTCGTGTCGCGGGTCAATTTCGTGTCGCGGGTCAGTTTCGTGTCGCGGGTCAATTTCGGTTCGTGTCGTGTCAACCCATGACGGGTTCGTGTCGTGTTCGTGTCACGGTTTCGTGTCGTGTTCGTGTCGCTGGTCGTGTCGCGGGTCGGAGAAGAAAAAAAATCGACACGGCTCTAACACGACACGAACACGACACGTGACACGAATTGCCACCCCTAGTGTGAAGCATATCTGAAAATACGAAGGAGATAAGGTGAGCTTTGCTCCAACCTAATTCCTCATTTTGAAGGTATTTTGTGATCAAACTGTCAGTGAATTTACATGTTGTTCTTTCTTTGTGTATAAAAAAAATAGTAGTTACTTGACAAGTCTCATATTGACGACAAGTGAGGAGATAGAGTGGCATATAAGTTGCTCATGGGTTCTTTTCCGGTCAGTAATTGTACGAATGTTGTAACTTAATAAGATTCACTTATAAGTCCACCTAATTTCTCTTCCTGGGGCTTTTTGTGGTCGAACTGCCAATGAATTTACATGTTATACTTTCTTTGTGTACCAAATAAATAAATAAATAAATAAATAAGGTGAGCTTTGTCCAGTCCATTATAGTGATAATTGTCTTAGTTTTATTCTATATTCCTATTTGCATTGATAAGGACAGATTTATTGCCTATTTCTTAATCAAAATTATTCTTTTTCCTGAAAATTAAAAGAGAGAGAGAATAGATTAACGGTCCGTTTTAGATTCAAATTCATAATTCAAAATTATTTACCAAAAAAATTCATAATTCAAAATTCAAAATGTAAATGTAAATTTAAATTTATGAGAGAAAACATGATAGAAAAAAATTTTAAAAATTAATTTAAACCAGGTTATCGAATGGTTGCTCTCTTTTAAAAAAAAAATAAATAAAAAATACTAAACCTAATAGTGATCCAACATATTCAAGCTCAAAACTAATAAAATTTTGTCCAACATCGATAAGTTTGGCGCCACATCAACATTGGTGGTGGTAAGTGCTGGAAATGACCGAATTGCCTCCCACGGTATGCTCAACAGTTTTTATAATGCTTATTTTACATATACACATAAGTATCGTCGAATTGAGCATATATCCTAATATTACTTCACATTCTCGCTCCTTCTTATTATTTTTATTGTACACTTTTTCAACGTCATTATCATAACGATGATAGCCTTTTCTTATGTATGTATATGTGCGTGTATATACACTTTACCGAATAATTCTTGTGATCTCTTGGGTGAAATAGATCTCTAAAAGCTATTTAAAGTGGAGGGGTTGTACATGGTCATTTGGTGTCAAATGGGTTTCTTTTTTTAGTCCTATTCTAGTGGGAAGTGGACAATGAAATTGGAACCATGAAAATTGGGTCCCCAGAGTTATACAGCTACTTGAGATGTTGGTGGCTAGGAATTAAAAAGAGTGTCATTTTTCCTCAAATCATTAATGACACTATTATGGAGTATTCTAGAACACACCAACTTTGTAGTTGTCCAGAAAAAGGTGGTTGGTTGTTGCGAAGAGTAAATTAGAAAAAGAAAAAAAAAAAAAAGATAAATAATAATAATAACAATAATAAAAGCATCCATGTTCTTGTATCCCCAAAAAGGAATTGTGTGTGTCCATGACGAAATGACATTTTTGCATGTTTCTCCTCTTGTCATCAATATTATATAGAAGAATTTTGTTTTATATATATATATATATATGAGATAAGTGTTAGACTTTGAAAATTTGTCTAATATAGGGTACGGAGTAGAAATTCTAAAAAAAAAAAAAAAACAATAATAATCACAAATGCAAAAATCATAAAGATAATCGAAATCAAGTGCAGCAAAATAAGGAATACTGAGATATATAGAGACTTACCTCCTTAAATGATTACGTAATATGTGATGTTTCGGGATTTCTTTTTAAGAGATAACCATGTATAATATTTGAATTCATTATAACATTATTTAAATGTATTGTGTAGATATAGTGCTTTTAAATGTAGATCCCAGGGACCGAGACCTTATCTTCGACCTTCTTTGTCTTCGAACTTCTTAAGCACAACGCGAGCTGTAGCATCTTGAATATTTGAACTTGTAATAATCCATCAACTGAGCTTCCTGGGCGTCATGTAAGTTCAAGCTAAAAACACTTCTATCTCCATACCGAAGCCTCGACCCCGTCTCGACTACCTATCAACAATAGTGTTAAGACACTAACTCCAATATTATTTCTTTTATTAATACGAACACATATGGTAGTGGGTTATTGTTATTGTTATTTTTATCGGTCGATATTGATGTGACTAATTTTCTTAAAAAAATAATGTGACTAATTTTAAATTACTTTTAATGCATTGAAATTGGAGGTGTCCCTAATATTATCTTTAGAATGATGTTAAGGGAATCTATGGTGTTCAAAATTATACACCCTATTTTAGTTGTGGTGCTTAACACGAGTGGTACACCGGCCAAGAATTTTTCATTTTTTTAATTAAATATATAAATTAAAAAATAGAATAGTGTAAGAATACCAACTCTAATCCCATGTTTTTATACTAATTCCATGATATTAGTTATTAGATTTTTACTGACAAATTCAATCTTTTAATCTTATTTGACGTAATAATTTTTAAACAACTATCAATAAAATAATCACAATTCACATATCATACAAGGTGGCTTAGAGTAGTATCCCTATAATATAATTGATTAAAAAATATGTAACTTGTAAGGTATTGTTTTAGATTGTTAGATTATCAACTTCCTTTAAATTTTTCAACCAAAAAAAAAAAAAAAAGAAACTTCCTTTAAATTCTTATGTTAATTAATTAATTATTATTATTCTTTAATTCGACTGTATCATCGGATTTTTATTCGTACTACGTTAAAGATTTTCTTTCTTTTTACGTTTTTTCCCCCCAAAGCACGGACGAATAAAACACTCTCTTTTTTTCCTTCTTGTTGAGCTCTAACTAATTGTACGAAAGAATCCCATTCACGTGAGAATACTTTTTGTTCATGTTAGTGCTTTTATAAGTTAAATTATATCCAAAATAATAGTAGATATTTAATCTTAAAAATTATATTTACAGGAATATTCTCTCATATGACACCTGACCATCCGATGGGGAGAGAGAGAGAGAGGGAGGGAGGGAGGGAGGGAGGACAACCCAAGAAATTAATTAGTACAACCTAATAGACTATCTGATATAACCCAATAGATTAATCAATATAAGTGTTATTCATGTCCGACAAAAATATGATGTCGGACAAGAGAATAAGCCTATATTTATATATGTGTAATATACATACACACAAGATAGAATCTAATAAAAGAATGGCATTTTGTTTGTAACCAATAGATTAGCTGGCCAGACATGTGCTTTTATTATTTAAAAAAAAAATGATTCAGTTGAGCTTGACCCTGAAATGTCAAGGTCACCCCTCAAGGTTTTCCCCGCTCCCCTGGACGGTGTTTGGTAGATCTGATCTCAAAAGATTTTTTTTTTTTTTTTTACCGAAAAAATTGATTAATTTTATACATGCGTTAAGCTTCTACTTGAGCTTTTGAATTAAATATTTTGATAACTAACTCCGACTTTATCTAATAAAGAGAGTATCCATTTGACTTCATGCGAGACCAACTTTGTAAAAGAGAAAATGTGTGATTCTAAAAGTGTGAACCAACTCGCCTTTTGTTCTCATATAGAGTGAGCTACAAACCGAATTAGAGAGTATTTATGTAAATTTATTAATCTTGTGACTTTGTTAATTGGCAATTTAAGAAGTAGCTTAAAATACAAATTAAAAGGTCATGGATTCATTTACAATCTTCCTAGAAATTATGTATGTCTCAATATACCCCACAAAATTTTACACAAAATTTAAAATTTTGTATTATCGCGCCATTATTATTAATATTATTATTATTATTTTTCACTATTATCATAGTAACGGTTAGACATATCTTTAGAATTTTACAGAGATTGTCGAGTTTTATTGAAACAACGGTCACTCTCTATATTTAGAGCCTTTTTACCAAATTGTTTTAGAATGTTATAAAAGTATTGTTTTAGAATGTTATAAAAGTGATGTTTTGGGTATAAAAAAAAAAAAGGAAGAAGAAGAAGAATAAAGACTATTGAGTTCTTTTTTATCATTTATTTATAGTTTAGGCTATAGGATTAGATAAGAGAATCTATATTCTATTTTCTAGTACATTTAAAACTTAATATATATGAATCTTTTCAATTTAATTATGAGAATGTTTTGTGCATAATTAAATATTATGATACCAGATAAGATGCGTAAATAAATTTAGCATTCATCCATGTTAATGAGAGTATTTGGAAAACAATACCAAGAAAAGTAAGATTATTATTCACTTTTCTCGTTCTCTATTTTATGTGTCCTCCACCAAATGACTGTTCTTGATTTTGTAATTAAAGACAATATTGGAGCATCAATTTGAAAGAGATAATGAAAGCATAGTTCATTTTGACCATGGTACTAGGAAATATATATATATATATATATATATATAAGAGAGAAAGGATAAACTTGTCATTTTCTATTTTCCATTCATATAAAGTAAGCATGGGTTTATGGTGCAAAATTGAAAATTTTCTCACAAAAGTCTTCAATTTTTCCAATTGAAAATTGCTTGAATCTAGAGTTAAAGAAAATATAAACCAAGACTTTGGTTTAGTTTATGGATATCACCTTTTAATTGGTATCCTCAAACACCACTAGTAATAATGTTGTTGGTGTGTAATTTATCCCAAAAAAAATGTTGTTGGTGTTTGCGAACATGTGAGCAACCATGAATTTCACGTGGACGCACTGATTGTGATATGTATAGATATGTATATATAAATATATAATTTTGTTGTATGTATTGCACTCCTACAGTATTACAAGTTTACAACTAAAATGCATAGTACCCTGGATATTTCACTATTTGTTTGGTAGACTTGAAATTCCTTGGTAGTACAGTTCAACCAATAACGAACAGTCAGATGATCAGGAGCAGATGTTGAATATCACAGTAATCAGTGATGTTAAATATCACAGTAATAAAAAAAATGAGCTCCACTAATAAACTTTATATTTAAGACTCACATTTTATTAGTAATGATGTTTAATATCGCCAATATTTCCTAGTATTATTTAAATTAAAAAGTCCTTGATTCAACTTATCGATCAATAAAAAGATTTCAAAAGTAATCTTGTAAAAATCTTGTGGCATTTCCGTTTATAGTTGTCATCCATTGACAAACTAATTACAATAAATTTTTTATTTTTTATTATTTTACTTATTTGTTAAAAGTTCAAAGTTCAAGTCTGTCACACACTATAAATTTATGGTACATAAGTTCAAAAATTTTCTATAAGAATCATATTAATAGCAAAGTGATTGCGGATGTTTTTTCAGGACTATCCCAATCATAGCAACAGAGTTAGAATTCTCACGTTCTAATTTTAAGGTACAACGTTAAAAGCGATATATAAAAACTATAAGCTTGTGATGATTTGGTTAACTTTGGACCGAGCATGATAGGAAAATGGATAAAGTAATTCCTTATAAAAAGGGCTTGTGGTGGATTGATAACTCTAATAATTGTACGTGACAGGAGAATGAATCAGGTCATAATATTTCACATGTGATTACATTAGATTCTCACATAAACGATAGATAGGGGTGTGAGGGTACCATCAATCGTCTTTCTGATAGCAACAAAATAAATTAACAACAAAAAGCAATTTTTTTTAAAAAAGAAAAACGTGTACTGGTTGTATTGTATGGTCCTTTGTTTCTTATTGACAAAAATAAAAACTATATAATAAATAAAGAAGGTGGTTCCTATGGCTGACATTTACTTGGATTCTTCTCAAAAGTTGTATGAAGGCCTCATAAAGTTGAAGAAGGAAGGACGAGTTGGAGATTTTAAAGGTGGTCAATTCAAGTAGATGGTCAACACGGAAATTAGCCTTGGCGTTGGGAAAATGGCACATTAGGAGTTGCTTCTCATGTCTTTTTTTTTTGCAGATTAGTCGTATATTGACGTATTAATACTTTTCAGGGCTTTTGACAATATAAATTTTCAAACCTGGCCGACAGAATTATTGAATGAAAAAAAAAAAAAAAAAAAACTTTAGCACTAGGATATTGTTTTTCGATTAATCTTTTCATCAAACAATATTAAATTATTTTTTAAAAAAACTATATACTAAATTATTTTTTTAAAACTATATATGAAAACATTTTTAAAAAAACCTCACCGATAATAATTGATTGTGTTCTTTTAAATAATATTAGTGACGAGCACCCACTCGCACGTGTCATGTATATTTGAAAAATATTGGTAAATCAAATAATAAGAAAATAGTAAATGAGAGAGTTGTATGAAAAAAAAAAATTTAGATTAAAAAACATTTGAGAAAAATAATTTCATTAGTCGAAAAAACAATAGAAAAAAAAGATAAATGAAAGTAAAATAAAACAATAATAATAATCAAGAAAAGAAAAAACTGCCACATGAAAAAAATGGAGGAGTCTGATGAAAAAAAAAAAAAAAAAAAACTGATCAAAAATTATAAAAAAGGGACCAAATTAGAGAAAAAAAAATTAAAATTTTAGACTGAGAAGCTAAAAAATAAATAAAGAAATGAAGGATCGAAAAGAAAAAATGAAAAAGGCACAAAAGAAAATAGAAAAGGATGTCATGTGCCAGATAAGGAAGGTGTATCAAACAAGAGCTCTTAGTTCTTTAAAAAAGTAATAATTAAAAAAAAATAGAGAAATAACACTGGTCTTTGTTAACATTAAGCATTTTCACTCTCTTGAGTTTGTCTGGTAAAAGATAAATTTGAAAAATTGAAAATAAAGGTGAAAGGATCAAGAGCAAAATAATTTAGAGACTAATGATGGATAAGAGAGGGGGGAAAATGGGCAAAAAAGGACAAAAAAAATTAAGGTTTTTTTTTGTCTGTTTCTAACTAAAATGTTGACAAAAATTAAGGTGTATCCAATTTAAATTTCAAATGATAAACCGGGAATTTTTAGGGCTCAAATGATAAAGAAAGAATTACTTTAAAATTAAAACACAAATAAAAAATATAATTATATAACCTCTGTTTGATAAGTTAATTGAAGATGAAATTTTTTAAATTTGAATTGGTTGATTTTTTAAAAATTAATTATAAATTTTGTTGACTTTAAAAAAAATTAATAAAATAAAAAATACAGTTAAATTGAAGTTAAATTTTAATGTCAAACATAATCATATTAAATAAAACTCGATTTATCTCACATCTCAACTCAATCACGTGGACTTAGAACATCTTACTTAAGTTTTCACATTTGAATTTTGGAGTATCTGTCCAAATCAGCGTCTTAAAGAAGTCTGCATTCCCAGTTTGACAGTTATTCGATTTGTCACATTTTCTATTTTTCTTTGCATATGAAGTCACAATATAGCACACCTTTTTTTAATTAAGCGCACGAGCTATAAAAGTCAGGCCACATTTACCCACGCCATACTTTTCTTCTCCTTTTTTTTTTTTTTTTTTTTTTTTTTTTTGTGGTAATTTTGAAAATTATTTTTCTGGACAACAAGCTTTGCCTTCTTTTTTTAAAACTAAAATAAAAATTAATTATAAACAAAATTGTAAAACTACTAATCCCTAGTTATACAAGTCAATGAAATTATATAACATAAGTTGTAGAAATGTGATTATCAAATTAGTTTAAAAAAAACAATAATCTAATCCCATCACTGTCGAGAGGCTCGTGATTTTCCCATATGGCTAAATCGGCCGACAGAGAGAGCCTTGTCTGGCTCTCTTATCAGACTTCAAATCAGGTCGAATGTTATTTTTAACCAGTATGAAAAATTGGAAAAAATAATTATTATTATATTTTTGTGTTTTTTGTTTGTCAACGTTATGAAAAAGGTTAGATACCAAAAAAAAAAAAAAATCTAAATATCTTGATTATCTGAGTGGAGATGTTTAGGGTTACTCAAATTATAATTTAAACACTAGACTTTTTAAAATTGTTCAATGGTGCAAATTTCTGTAGTTACATAACCTTTTTATCACTACCTTCTGCTTTGTTTTTTTTTTTTTTTTTTTTTTTTTTAATAAAAAACTTCTATTAAATTTGGAGTTGAATCATTATTTTGACCATGAATCCGTACATGTAGTCAGATAATGGCTCCTCACAAAAGTCAGAAGCATATGTAGTCTATGATTTTTTTTTTTTTTTTTTTTTTTTTGGTAGAGTAGTCAATGATCAGGATGAGGATAACTTCTCCCATATAACGAACATTAGAATTAAAAAAAAAAAAAAAGATTTTTCAATGTAAAACTATACGTATACTAAAATCCAACCATAACTTAATAATAATTTCATACCGCACTCCATTTAAGATAAAAAATTTGAATTCCTCTACTCTCAACTAAAAAAAAAAAAAAAGAAGGAAAAAAATGATGTGAAAATTGGCGGAAAATATAGTTTGTGCCAAATTCTAATATTTTGTAACATATTGACAGATATGTTAACGTTTTCACTTAATAGTAATTGTAATTTGTTAATTATGTTACAGATAAAGCTTTCATTTAGAAGTTATAAAACTTAAAATTTATGACAAAATTAGTAGTACAAATGAAAATAATTTTATGAGTTGGAACATATCAAATAAGCATGTAAAATATGGTTATTTTATTAAAACTTTTTACTGCCAAATACGTCAGTTATTTAAAAAATAAAAATAAAAAACATCTCACCTCTGAAGTCAAAATTTCACCTCTGTCCTTTTTTAATATTATTACTAGTTGAAGACAAACAAAGCAAAAAAAAATTTAAAAATGTGATTTTTTGTAAAGTTATCACATGATGGGTATTGAATCGGCCGTATGGTACCCATTAAAATATAATAAGAAATAAGAGTATAGTATATATATATATACACATATATATAAAGAAAATAAATCTCACAGAAAGAAAAAGCAAAGAAAAAAAACAAAAAAAGGGAGAAAAATAAAAAGGCATTAGAAGGAAAAAAAAAAAAAGGAATCAAAGTAGAGAACACATGGCCGAAGTTGGATGATTTGGTTTTTGAGACTCTTTTATATATATATATATATATATATATATATAAATAAAAGAAAATATAGATAGATATATATAGAAATATTATTATTCAAATACCTAAAATATCCTTGTGTTCCTTCAATATATTTATCACATTTATGTACTCCATATTGTTGAAAATGGTCTAAACTAACCCCTTACCCATGTTTGACTGGTCAAGTTTTTTAAAAGACTCCTAATCGAATATCTTAGTTATTAAAAATATTTTTTAAATTTAATCCTCAAGTTTTTTTTTAATTGAAAAAAATTAGGCAAGATGACATAAATTCTCTTAAATGGTTTATGAAAATTATTCTTTAAATTTAAAAATTAATTTTTTTGTAATATTTAAAATTTAGAAACAAATGTGATCTGATGAAGGATACTTTTGTATTTTCCCTTTGTTTTGTCCAAAAGTGTGTGAATGATGAAATTGAAAATAAAAATTTACAATTAAAAAAATGTCTTCGTAGTTTCTGAAAAGAGAAATAAATTGATAACTAATTAAAGTTAGAATGTATTACTATATAATCAACTGTTTTTTTAATAAACTAGTTTCATGTCTTTTCCAATGCTTCATGTCCCTTGTTAGCATGCGTTCGCCTTTCAGGTTCAAATCTAAGGGGCCGTTTGGTTGACCAGCTGAAGCTGGAAAATCTCAGTTCATTTTGAACTGAGCCTGTTTGGTGGACCATTCCAGATTGAACGAACCTTTGAACCGTTGCACAGTGAACTGAAATGGGTTCACTGTGCACCCACGGTCTCTGCACTTCTGACCTTGAGCGTGCCTCAGCCCCTAATCGGTTTCTCTCGAATTCCTTCCCCACCGGCGCCCATGTGCTGGTGTCAGATTCGCTGTGGGCTCTGACCGGCGATTCCATTTCTGACCATCTTCTGGTTCGCAGGAGATTCGTCGAGTTAACCCCTCTTTCGCTTCCTCAGGTAAGATAAATCCTTTCTCCTCCGTCTTCGCGAATTTGACCTAGCTTGTAATGAGGCGCCGGTTGTGGACACAAACCCGAAGACGACCCCTTTGGCTGAGTAAGCAATATTTACGATTTCGGGGATCTTCTCGGAGACCCATTTTTTCATGCCCTAATCAGGGGTGTTCCCCTTTATACTCCTCATCCGGTTCGAATTCTGTGACCGTAGTATGTATTCCATCCCTTAACTTGGATTTTGTCTACTCCTTTAATGCTCGTATTTGTTATTGGGTCATATCTCTCCGATTGAGTTGTTTGATTATGTTGTTTCATTTCATACCTTTCTCCTCGTGTTTGTTTAGTTTCATACGGCCATTGCTTTGTTTACCCATTTATGCAGTTTGGTAAATTTTTCTGTCCCGAGTTGGCTTCATTCCTCGATTCCCTGACCCATATAGTTCTCGGCTGGTTTCTTTCATTTGTGATTGTTCTCCTAGCTTCTAAATGTTGTTTATGGACTGCATGTTGGACTAAAACATTGGATTTTTTTGTGTTTTCTGCAATTTGGTCAGTTTTGGGTGGGTTTTGGCTAGTTTTTGGCCAATTCTTGACCCATTGATGCTCGGGACCATTTTCTTTCACTTGTGATTGTTCTCCTAGCTTCTAAATGTTGTTTATGGACTGCATGTTGGACTCACATTGGATTTTTTTGTGTTTTCTGCAATATTGGTCAGTTTTGGGTGGGTTTTGGCTAGTTTTTGGCCAATTCTTGACCCATTGATGCTCGGGCCATTTTCTTTCACTTGTGATTGTTCTCCTAGCTTCTAAATGTTGTTTATGGACTGCATGTTGGACTCACATTGGATTTTTTTGTGTTTTCTGCAATTTGGTCAGTTTTGGGTGGGTTTTGGCTAGTTTTTGGCCAATTCTTGACCCATTGATGCTCGGGGCCATTTTCTTGCACTTGTGATTGTTCTCCTAGCTTCTAAATGTTGTTTATGGACTGCATGTTGGACTCACATTGGATTTTTTTGTGTTTTCTGCAATTTGGTCAGTTTTGGGTGGGTTTTGGCTAGTTTTTGGCCAATTCTTGACCCATTGATGCTCGGGGCCATTTTCTTGCACTTGTGATTGTTCTCCTAGCTTCTAAATGTTGTTTATGGACTGCATGTTGGACTCACATTGGATTTTTTTGTGTTTTCTGCAATTTGGTCAGTTTTGGGTGGGTTTTGGCTAGTTTTTGGCCAATTCTTGACCCATTGATGCTCGGGGCCATTTTCTTGCACTTGTGATTGTTCTCCTAGCTTCTAAATGTTGTTTATGGACTGCATGTTGGACTCACATTGGATTTTTTTGTGTTTTCTGCAATTTGGTCAGTTTTGGGTGGGTTTTGGCTAGTTTTTAGCCAATTCTTGACCCATTAATGCTCGGGGCCATTTTCTTGCACTTGTGATTGTTCTCCTAGCTTCTAAATGTTGTTTATGGACTGCTTGTTGGACTCACATTGGATTTTTTTGTGTTTTCTGCAATTTGGTCAGTTTTGGGTGGGTTTTGGCTAGTTTTTGGCCAATTCTTGACCCATTGATGCCCGGGGCCATTTTCTTGCATTTGTGATTGTTCTCCTAGCTTCTAAATGTTGTTTATGGACTGCATCTTGGACTCACATTGATTTTTTTCCCCTTTTCTGCAATTTGGTCAGTTTTGGGTGGGTTTTGTCTATTTTTTGGCCAATTCTTGACCCATTGATGCTCGGGCCTGGTTTCTTGTCTTTGTGATCCTCTTCCTAGCTTCTAAATGTTGTTTATGGTTTGGGCCGTTGGTGTGTTGCAGCTTGTGTTGCAGCTTGTTTTGGCATGTTTTCCCAACTACAGGCTGCGACCAAAATCCACTGATTTGGCTATGATGATACAGGCCCATAAGCCTAAATTGGATTTGCATTTGACTGGTGGGTCAATAACCCGATATCATTTAGGTAGTTACCGGTGTTTGATGCCATGGTTGTTGCCATGATTTCGGGTCACTGACATGCCTCAGTTGCAATATGTTAAAACTTTTTTTCTGAGCCAAACTCAATTACAATCAGTGATCTTTTTGCGTTAAATTCATATTTAAATTTCTCATGTATTAAGGACATGCCTCGCAAAGCATCTGGTGAGTCGTACGTTTGGACTGACGCAAAGGAAAGACTATTCCTCGAAAAACTTGACGACTACTTAGCCGAAAGGGGCGGGAAGCAACCCACACACGCGGTACTGGAGCCATGGGCCACCGAGTTCAACACACGTTTTGGCGGTGTTCCGGCATTTGCATCAACTTTATCGCAAAAGAAAGAGCGGATGAAAAAAATTTACAGAGGTTGGAAGAATCTGCAAACACACACAGGGCTTGGATATGATCCGCGGACAGATACGGTTGTTTGCTCTGACGAAACATGGCTAACCTTCGTGAAAGTAATGCAACGTTTTCTATGCAATATATAAGCTCGTATTTCTACTACAGGAACGCCTGCACAACCTTTGACCACAATTTCCTTTGATTTTACAGGATAACAAGGAGTGTACTCATCTCCGCTATGAGGGCCTTCGGCACAAAGAATTGTATTACAACATTTTTGAGAAAAACCATGCAGCTGGTGCCTCGGCTTTTGGATCGGTGACGATGGGAGGCGGAAGTTCGCCATCGTTTGAGTTTGATCTGTCCATGGGCAACTCCGGAACACAACCGGTTATGGAGGACGATATTAGCCCAAGCATCGGCACGCGTCGACAGGCAAACACGAGAGGTGCGCACGATGACGCCGGACCTTCACGGTCACGTGGGAGTTCTGGGAAGCGGAAACAAAGGTCGGCGACGAATGATATGACGTACATGGCCATGGAGGAAATCGCTAATCATTTCCGCGCTCGATCGCAATCGACAGCCGGTAGCGACCATAACAGCGACATATATTGTATTGTGGACTGCATCAATATAATGAAAGAGATGGATATTCCACAATATCAGCGAACGATAATGTGGCACTACTTCGATGCGCATCCGCGGCTGCAGCGTCCTTTCACATTGCTTGACGACGACGATCGGCGAGGAATTATTGCGTCAGTTGTCACCTCCCAGATTCCACCCCCCCAATGATGTTCATGTTGTTGATACTTGATTTTTTCCTCATCCATTTCAATGAGACATATTATTTGTCATAAAAACACTATTGCTGTTTTTTTAAATTATTTTTTTAAGTATTAAATGTAGGATATTTTGTGATTTGTTTTTCCAACTGATTGTAGTAAATGTCGTTTCGTGGTTTCGTTATGTTATTTACGAAGCTCAAACCATGTTGTCATGTTTTATCTTTAATATTGTGTTTGATTCTGATCTAGAACAGGTGAGAAGGTCAATTTTTTACGACATCAAAATAAAAAAATGAATTGTTTTCGATCCGCAACTCGTCGTGACGAGGACGCCGAATCAACATCTGACGCACAACGCGAGGACGACGATATGTGCGCGAGGGCAGTGGTGGCGATAATAAATAGTAGGCGGAATATACGCCGCAATCTACAACCAATGCATGACTCATTGCTAACTGGAAGTATGCGTGTGGAAGAAATACTTAATGGACATGAAGACGTAATTCAATCGATGATCAGTATGAAATCATCAACCTTCAGATTACTAAGTAACCTATTAGGTGGTCGAGGATTGTTGAGGCCAACGAATCACATGAACGTGAACGAGCAGTTATTCATTTTTCTAGCCATTTGTTCACAAGGCGCTACAAATCGGCACGTTTCGTATTTATTCCAGCATTCTCCAGAGACAACATCACGTTGGTTTTTTAGAGTGTTAAAGGTTATTTGTGCGTTGAAAGATGAATTCATACGGCCAGCTGACTACACGACGGTGCAACCGTTTATAATTGAGCATGAAGGAAAATTTCAGCCATGGTTTGATGTAAGTTACCATTGTTATATATTGAAAGTAGCTGCTAGGTCGAAAAAAATAATACGGTCTAACCGTGAAAGGCCAAAAATTTATGGATTGATATTGTATGTGGCATGCAGGGTTGCATTGGTGCTATTAATGGGACACACGTCCCATGTGTCCCAAGACGCGAGAATGCTGATGGTTGGATTAACCGGAAAGGATTCCACTCGCAAAATATATTAGCGGCATGTTCGTTCGACATGAAATTCACGTACATGTTGGCCGGATATGAGGGCTCATTCCATGATGCGAGAATGTTGGACGAGGCCATAGCATACCATGGTTTCCCAATACCCCCACCAGGTAATCATATGATCAATGATATTGCATTAATCACATCGAAAAAATTTGGTAAAAAATATTGTCAGTTTTAAACAAAATTGTTTTTGACTATTTTGCAGAAAAATTTTACTTAGCAGATGCCGGTTACGCCAATAAGGATGGTTTCCTGAGCCCGTTTAGACGAGAGACGTATCATTTACCGGAATATCGAAGACGACGTGGTGGGTTAGGCAACCGCAAGGAGGTTTTTAATTACACACATTCCTCGCTCCGGAATTGCATTGAACGAACCTTCGGCGTCTGGAAGGCTAGGTTCAAAATACTAAAAGCCATGAACAACTATCCGATGGACAAACAAAAGATGATCCCCGTGGCGTGTGCTGTTATACATAATTTCATCCGCATGGTACAGGTTGGGGACCCATTTATAGAAGATTTTGTAGGTAATGGCGTGGCTGTAGGCCGGAGCGACGACGTAAACGAGGATTACGTGTTGGACGAGGGCATAGATGACACTGGGCCTAGTACAGGAACGGACCAACATGGGTCGATGAATCAGTTGAGAGAAAGGATGGCGGATGCTATGTGGGAACGTTACCAATCATATCCGTGGTACAGAGCAACGTGAACGCAAACGTAAAATATCTAATTAATTTGGTGACTGAATGTAATTATATGCTTTATTTGAATTGCATCTAATGAGACGAACGATATTTGTGAGTATGGGGTATAATATTTCATTTCACAGGCATTTTAAAAAAACTTTTGTTGTCTCATATTGAATTATCAGCAAACACAAAAATATATTTGGAGAAAAGACAACCACTTTTACTGTAAAAGACACATTCAAAATATTGTTCGTCCCCAATAGAGTTGGATTGCTATTCCAAACTCCCCCTAAAATATAAGATAGAATGTTAAAAAAAATTAGTGCGTTTGGTTCACCGGGTTGAGTTGAAATTTTGAAGTTTGAGTAGTAAATTTTTTGAATTTTCAGAAAAGACAAAAAAAATTTTGGGAAAAAGACAAAAACTTTTTGAGAAAAAGAAAAAAAAAAAGTTTGAGTTGAATGGTTTGAGTTGTTATGCCAAACAAACCCAAAAAATTTGATTCAGCTCATTTTAGGACATCCAAACAAGGCCATTGTTTTTCCAATTCAACTCAACTTAAACTTTTTTCAACCAAACACTAAACTCAACTCAAACTTTTCAACTCAAACTTTTTACCAAACACTCATCATTTAAACTAAACTTAACTCATCTCATTTCAAACTTAAAAATCTCAACTCAAACCGGTGAACCAAACGAACCCTAAGTTTTTCATCTCAGTTTTTGTCTTTTTTTTTTTAAAACAACAAACTTATAACTAGTTTTTAAAAAATCAATCAACTTCAACCTAAAAATTTCAGCTCAAACCCGTATTCCAAACAGAGCCTTAGACTTAAAAAATTTGATTTGTTTGGATCATTTTTGAGTAATTTGTTTATATGCTCAATTGATTGAGTATTTCTTACACCCTAAAGGTCGTAACAAATATGGGGGTGTTTTGTGTTTGTGTTGAGTTTGAGTTGAGTTAAAATTATAAAGTTTGAATAGTAATTTTTGTTGACTTTTTCAGAAAAGACAAAAAAAATTTTCAGAAAAAGACAAAAACAATAATGAAAAAAGTACAATTTAGTTTAAAATGAGACTAAGAACCAAACAAGTCCTAATTAATTGGTTGACCAATATTTCAATGAATCCAATTGATTAGTTTGGTTGGATCTTGAATATTTCTAATGCTTTTATTATATTATGTGACACTATAGTTCACATTATCTGGATTATTAAATTTTATTACTTAAGCAGTTGTATAATATTTTGTAAAGTCAGCCCCCCTAATTCAATAACATATCTAATCACGTCTTATAGTATAAAAAGATAACAATATAAATCCAAATAATATTAAATATTTTTTTTTTAGAAACAAATAATTGATAAAATCTTGTATGATTTGTAAACTAAACATTAAATAGTCTGCAAAATTAGTTTTCAACTAGATGTGGCACCTAACTTGTTAGAGTCCTACCAAGCCAAAAGGAAATTAAGAAGAAAACACCTAACAGATATTTGGTGTTTCCAATTATACATTAATGCAGTATAATATACTATATTTTCAGAAATAAAAATAAAAAGACAACATTTTATATCTACCAAAAAAGATATATAGCAAACTATATATAATATAATATACGTGCGGGGCACTAAAATCTAACTGAATTTATGAACTTATTTAAAGAAAATTAGGTGATTCCACCTATCACACAAAAAAGAGTTATGAAAATTAGACGTTTCATATGATGTGTTATAAATAATTAACATAAATACTCATAAATTAAACCGTTAAATATTAAACAAATAGTTAAAAAGTAGTTTTTACCCAAAGTTTAATAGAAAATTCTTATCACAATAATTTCTCAAGAAATTTGCTTATGTTTAGTACAATTCCGCTAATACTCCGATTCTTTTAATCTAGTTATTCATTTACCACCAAAAGAAAAAAGCTAGTATTCATTTGTTTGTATATGTTTATATAGTATTTTATTTCCTTAAGTTCAATATGAATTATTTTTTTGTTAATGTTCTTTTTTTTCCCCCTTCGTTTTGAGTCATAGAATTTATTTAGTAATGTGAAAAAAAAACTTCCAAAATTTCTAAACTGAAATTTAAAGATCTTAAATCCCAATTCTCATTTGCTAAGCTAGTTCCGTTCGGATTGACGTTCCTCGCGTAGACCAAATATATATGTGACTAAATCAACAAAAATAAATGTTGATTATTAAGGAAAAAAAATTGTTAAATGTCAAATTAACATGCGATGTCACTTTGACTTGCTTGTAAAGGAACTATAGTCAATGGAAAAACAAGTACTAAAATATTATGACAAATCAATATGATTTTAAATATTGTTAGTACAATTTATTGGACTACTGAAAATATTTTTTCTTCTTAAAAATTAAGTAAAATATATTTAAAAAATACTAGATTATACCTGTAATCGAATTACCTATTTTTTAATCACTAATTTCTTCAAAATCTCTTGTTTTTTTCTCTTTTTTTTTTTTTTTTTTTTATGCAACGAATTAAGAATATGATAGATAATCGGAAAAAAAAAAAATTTTCCAAAAGTACCTAATGAACCATAAATCATGAGATTTCCATCGAAACATAGCAAATCAAAGTTCAATTACGACTCTTTTCTTTAAAGGGACACATAATTAGCTTATCAGTCTTCCTTTTAACTTATAAAAGATATTTGTTTTGGTAAATAACTATTAAAAAACTATTGTACCTTGCTATGCCAATTCTTGAAAGTTCATTTTCTTTTGCTGTCTTCAAAGTTCAAATTGACTGTATGTGCAAATCCATTGACTCCTATAAAAATCTTATTATGTATTCAAAATTTAGATTTTAACAACGTTTTACTAAAACATCATACGGTTAATAAATCCAATATGATTATGATATTATACTTTATTTTAGTTTTTTCACAACAA
This sequence comes from Ficus carica, assembly GCA_009761775.1. NCBI lineage: Eukaryota > Viridiplantae > Streptophyta > Magnoliopsida > Rosales > Moraceae > Ficus > Ficus carica. The sequence goes on along the minus strand of CM019740.1, from coordinate 896,837 downwards.
ACATTTTTACTGCATGTTTTGAGTGTTATATCGAATCAAAATTATATTAAATTAAAACATTATGAAAAACTAATAGTATTTGATGTAGAAATCATGTTTTTGAATGTTAAATTTAATAATGAAAAATTATGCATAACTAATAGAATCTGACATTGATCTTACAGTTTAAAACAAAACTCTAATAGTAACGATTTTTTTTCTTGGGTTTTTATTCTTTTTTTTAATAATATGTATTTTTTATTGATAATGCACGTTTCTTATCATTATATCTGATTAAAATCACATTAAAATAAAAAACCGAACATACAATTTATAATGCAAATCTAACAATTTGCAACAAAATCGTGTGTGTATATATATATATATATATTTTTTTTTTTATTTTTTCAATCACAAATTTCCCTCTCTCTTTTCTGGTCCAAAATTAAAAAAGAAATAAAATTAAAAAAATGAAGTGGCGTTAGTTTTCAGATTTTTGTTTGAAAATGACCCACCCCTTTTGAAGTGTTCCTCAACCCTCGGTAGGTTGGTTTCCCATGGGACAGTCTCTTTAAGGTTTAGAAAAAAAAAAAAAAAAAAAGGAAAAAGAAAAAAAACAGGTAGGAAACCTAGCACAAAGGGTTCTTGTGACTGCATAATGTCCACGTTACAAATGTATTCAAGCAAAATACAAATATGTGGTCCTTCCCACTATATATATATATATATATATATATATATATAACCAGTTTTCTGTTGTAGTCTTTGGATACCACAAGTTCCAACACCAATTTTTCACCCAAAAAAAAAAAACACAAACAAACAAACAAAGAATAGAAAGAAAAAGAAAAAGAGGCCAAAATAGGAAGCATATATTATTGAATAATTGGTCTAAATAGTCCCTGAATTCTTTTGAATGTGATGGTTTGATCTCTGTTTTTTTTTTTCTTTTGCCGAGATAACCATAAACTCTTATTTTTTAACAATTTTAGTCATTTTCGTCAAAAAACTAACGGATTGGTCACGTGAGAAGCATGCTTCATGCTTTTTGAAGTCAAATAGGTAATTTTATATCCAAATTAGATTTGATCCTTGTCCCCTCCTCCCCAGTGCTGGCGAGTTTTGGGTCCCCCCCATCTGGGTTTCCTGCCCCTGCGATCTGGGTGTCGGCCCCCCTACACCTGCGAGCTCTCGGCCCCACCTTTATCTGGGTCTCCGCTCCCCTTCCCCCCGTCAGCGATCTGGTCTCAGATTCGACGAGTCCAATCACGACTTTAGGTGGGGCAAGAACCAGATCGCTACTTTGGGGGGGGGGGGGGGGGGGGGGGGGGGCGCACCCAGATCGAAACTTGGCTGGTTTGGAGGGGGGGGGGGTGACGGTTAGATATGATTTCGTGCGGGGGGGAAGGGGCACCTAGATTGGAACTTGATGGGTGGGGGGGGCGACAAATGGAGATGGAGGAGATGAAGGCTGTGGGGGAGGGAGAGGGAGGGGAGATAGATGGATTTTTTAGAAGATTCAAGGGTATTTTAGTCTTTTTGTTACAAAAAGATCATTTCAGCAATATTCCGTTAAAAATTTAACGGACTTTGACGGAAATGACTGAAATTGTCAAGAAATAAGAGTTTAGAGTATCTCGGCAAAAAAAAAAAAAAAAAGAACAAGGACTAAACCGTCACGTTAAAAGAGTTCATAGACTGTTTAAGCTAATTATTCTATTTAGATGGAACTTTTTGTGCCCCTCCTCTACATCATCACTTTCTTATAAAAAGCTTCTTCTTCTTTTAATATTTAAAAAAAAAAAAAATTCAAACCATCCTTTTTGAGGAAAATAAACAAACTTTTCGGCACTTATTAGACCATGCATAAATAAAAATGATGAGTAATGACCTACCTTATAAAGTTAATGTTTATGTCTTTTTCTATTTGATGAATTCTATGTTAAGTACAACTTATAATTGATTATGTAACTTTTAATGCATTTATCACTTCATAGTTGATGAACACTTAAATTTTGTCCTTTGAAGTTTTGAATCTAATTTTTGTTTTGTTCTTGAATTTTTTTTTTAAAAATAAACTATCAGTTTGTTTTAAATTTTAAATGAGTCTCACTTAATTATCTTTATTATAATTGCAGTTAGAATGTCGGAAAAAAAAAGGATTAAATATGGTAATATGATTTTATTTTGTTTATTTTAACAAAAATTATAACAGAATATACATATATATATTTGAAAAAATAACATAAAATATTTAGAAAGATTAACTTTTTTTTTTTTTTTCTTCTTCTTCTATTTTTAACCAAAATTCTAACGAAGAAGATAAAGTTTAACTAATTTAACTAATTTAAAATTTAATAGGTAAATAAGAAGTTTTTAAAGTTGAAGACAAAGTTGAAATGTCCCTTAGTTTGAGAAACATAAATAAATATAATATTTAAAATTATAATCAACAATTATGATTGGGAATATAGTCTTAACGACAAATCTACTGTTAAATACATAACAAAATGTACAATTTAAATCTCCTTATCTTAACATTTAAATATACATTCCTCGAAAATAGACGATATAAATTATTTTATGAAAACATAATATAAGCATTAATTCACAGCTTAAAACATATTATTATAAAAACATGACACCAGAGACAATAGGTACAAAAATATGTAATTTTACTCGTTGCTTAGCAGTGAAGAAATACTTCACTAAAAAAAATTAAGTAATATAATTCAGTATATTTGCCTTAATTAAAGAATATATGGTCCTATAGCTTGTATTTATTGACTTCAAAAATAAATAAAAAAAATAAAACAAAACTTGTATTTATTGATTAGTTGATTAATAGGTTGAAATAGTTGTCTTTGCTGTGTAGGTAAGATTTTGTGATAGAATTGTGATATCCCCTAATGGTGAAATTTTGGGAGTTTATTTTAGTCAATTCTTTAGCAAGTCTTTGTAACATTAAATACTTTTGTTAAATGTGTACACAATTTGGTATTAATAGGTTAATATATATATATTTTTTTTCAAATGACAATAATTATCTAGAAAACTTCGACAAAAAAGAATATAATATAGTTTTTTTTTTTTGGTATCAGTGCATATTGAACTTATCGTACAGTTGCAATTTGCGTCCCGAACTTTTAATTTTGATAATTTACATCTTGAACTTATAAATTTGTAACAATTTACCCCTCATTAATTACAATTATTTTTTTTATGTGTGATATCCGTTTTTAGCAGATCTATGTACATAAAAATTTATATATATTAGTAAAAATACCGGGATATAATAATACTCTTAAGACAAAGAGGCTCAAATATATAAACCCAGTTAATCATTATGTAAATATCAATATGGGAGTCAAGATTTGTTGTCTCAGATTTTTGTCCTATTAACTATTACCCCAATAGTGTTATATCATATAATTTGAACTTAAGAATCTAGCTCCATAAATAAGGCTAAATATTAAAATTTTTTAAACAAATCGATGAATTGCAAAAAATCTATTGAGATAACAGCTATTGAGTCATGAAAAATGAGACAAAAATCTGAATTCGTCAATACGGTGCTCCAAGATATAAAGCTATTTCAAATGTTAAATACATTTTCTCATAAATTTCATATTTTGAAACTTGTAAAAGTAAATTAATCATGATGATAAATGTACACTAAAGAATGATTTTCTTGTCCAAATGTTATATTTTAAAATAATAGAATTTAGCATTATATTTTAGATTTTAGATGCTCTGATTTGTCGTTTGAGAAATCAGTGAAGATGTGCAAGCAATGAAGATATTGAAGAGAACAATATGTATGTAAGTGTAAAATTAAAAATAAATTCTAAAAAAAAGAAAAAAAAGAAGAAAGAAAACAAGTCACAAGATGGGCTTTTATTGGGAATTATTCTGAAAACGACAGAAAAAGGGCATTAAGACGCCAAAAAAACGAACACCTTAATATTACTAAGAAAATAAAAGCCCCAAAAATCTTTTTTTTTTTTTTTTTCCTTCAAATTGCACCTCATTACTTTAATCGTTAACTAATAGGGTGTTTGGTGTAGCGGTTTGAGTTGAGATTTTTAAATTTAAATAGTAATTTTTGTTGACTTTTCAGAAAAGACAACAAATTTTTTCAGAAAAGACACAAAAAAAAAAAAAAAAAAAAAACAGTTTAACTTGAGTTGAAAGGGAGAGCCAAACTCCCCTTAAGAGACATAAAGAGAATCCAGTGAGGGTGGTGCTGAGTTAAAATACTTTAGACCTATCATAATAGTAAATTTAAAAAGAAAATTTAAATTTTTATAAGAGAAAATATTTTATAAATTTTTTTTAATTTATTGGATTAAATTTTTTAAATAGGGGCTTTTTACGTTTCTTCCCATCCCATGAATAAGTGGTACAACATTGAGTTTGCACTAATAATGATAAAATATAATCCATCTATGGAACAAATTTTTTGTTTCTTTAACAAAATCTTTTAATGGCACTTTCAACAGTCGAACACACAAATTTTTTTTTTGAATAAAAAAAGGATCAGGCAATGGCCCCGCCATCTCCATATTTTCAATCCTACAGACATAAACACTCCTTTAAATATGACAGTAATCAAGTATTTATGTCAGTTCTCTAAGTTACCTATCATGTCATTAACCCATACATCTATAAATAAAGTTGGAATGATGATCTTACAGGAGGTAATATGAATCAAACTTGGATGGACGAAAGAGAAATATCTAGTAAAAGCATCCTAACCCCTCGCAACTCCCACCTTTTTGTCTTATCAATAAAGCTAGTTTTTTTAACTATCACATTAAATTTTGAATGATCACCTCTATAAATAGTTATAATAAATAACAATTTTATAAAAAAAAAAAAAAGATTTTGAAATATTAAAAATTAAAAATATATACTTATGGTAAATGATTATTTACTGCTAATAAATAAGTTATTTAATTTTAATAAAAAATATTCACATAAATATTTTTTGAAACATGCCATTTATTATTTGTAAAAATACTATTTAGCATTCTTATATATAGAGTCGAATTCAATAGTTGAAAGCTAATCAAATCATTGAGAAAACTTTACTAGTAAGATAAAAAAACACGTCTTATAAATAGAGTACCTATCTTTTAAATAAAACAAGATTAAATCCTTTTTGTTTTATCAGTGAATCAATCCCACAAAATTTTATATTGTGTTTATAAAGTAATATGTGTTTGGATATCTCATATACTCCATTTCAATATAAATGCATTTGAATAGCACAATTACTCATTTACTAATCACATCACATACTCTATCTCATTAATACACATTAGAATAATCATACAAATGTAAACAACTTAGGGCCCGTTTGTGGGATTTTTGGAGATGGAGTTTTGCCGTTGAGATTTTAGGAGTTGAGATGAGTTTTAAAAATGTGGGTTTGGGATAAAAACTTTAAGAAAAAAAAAAAAAAAAGAGGTTGTTTTGGAGTTTTGTGTTTAGTGGGGAATAATTGGAAAATAAAATGTTTTGGGATATATGTTTTGTTGATTTTTATATAAAAAAAATTTATGAAATAATAAATTTTTGAAAACCCAAAAATTCCCCAGACACCCGTTTGCAAATCGAATGGTGTTCCACTATTTTCAAAAAATACCCCTAAATGAGATCTTAAACACACATTATTTTTGAAAATGTATAAAAATGATATCTAAATATATATAATATTTTACATATCACATTCGAATATAACGTAAGAAGAATGTATAATCCAAACGAATAATGTAAATAAAATGAGACGGACTAGATTATACCAATAATACATTTTTGTTTTGATAAAAAAGAAAAGAAAAGAAAAAGAAAAGTGAAGCATGTTAACCATGGTTAATTAAGGTGTTAGGTGGGTTTGACTAGTCTGGTTTGGTAGGCGTTGGTTCGGTCACGTACACCCATTTATACACCTTTACTTACACACATATATAAACGTATACACATCTCCTATGTATAAAAACGCCTTCCCTTCCATTTCTCACCCTTCAGATTTCCTCAGCCTCTCTCTCTCCTCAACTACCCCACCCACCACCTACACACACCCTCCTAGAGAGATAAACTCCTAGAGAGAGAGAGAGAGAGAGCTTCACTCAATTCTTCTTCTTCTCCATTGGAACTGTCGAATCATGGAATCGTCGCCGTCGAGCTCGATGAAGCTGTCGCCGTTGGATCTGATGACCGCGATCATCAAGGGCGCGAAGGTGGGGGACCCGTCCAACGCCTCCGCCGACTTCTCCGGCGTCTCCTCCACTGCCGCCGAGGTCGCCTCCCTCATCCTCGAGAATCGCGAGCTCGTCGCCATCCTCACCACCTCCTTCGCCGTCCTGGTCGGTTGCTTCGTCGTCCTCATGTGGCGGCGATCCACCTCGAAGAAGCCGAAGCCGCTGGAGGTTCCCAGGCCGACACTCGTCAAGGAGCCGGAGCTCGACGTCGACGACGGCAAGAAGAAGGTCGCAATCTTCTTCGGTACGCAGACCGGAACCGCCGAGGGCTTCGCTAAGGTTTGGACATGGTTTCTCTTGCTTGTTCTGCCATGGCTGTCTGGAAATTGCTTTTGTTAGATTTTGATTGATTTGGATTATGGAGTTTTATTGCAGGCGTTGGCTGAGGAGGCAAAAGCTCGCTACGAAAAGGCCGTTTTCAAAGTTGTTGATTTGGTAAGCTTTTGACTTTCTCCTTCCATGGCGGTTGACTCTTTTGGCGAACTCAAAAATTTTTTTTTTCAATTTTGAAATTTTTTTATCTTTATTCATACTTTAGGATGACTATGCCGTCGACGACGAAGAATACGAGGAGAAATTGAAGAAAGAGAGTTTGGCGTTCTTCTTCTTGGCGACGTGAGTCTCAATTCTCAATTCAAACTTTGTTTGTTTGTTTGTGTATTTTTTTTTTTTTGACACAATTTATTTTCGTCCAAAATTTTTCAAAATTTTATTGTTCGGTGAATGATTTAATTGGTGATGGATGTAGATACGGTGATGGTGAGCCGACCGATAACGCTGCGAGATTTTACAAATGGTTCACAGAGGTATTATACATATTTATATATATATATATATATATATATAAATGCTTATATGAAGAATTAGCATTTTTCTCTGTTCTCTTTGAAAAATTTGTGCTGCAAGAAAATATATATGTTTGTGTATATTTTGTGTAAATTAGAACGGTATTGTTTATGATAATGGAATTGTGGGTATAGGGTGAGGAGAGAGGGGAATGGCTTCCGAATCTTCAGTACGGAGTGTTCGGTCTCGGTAACAGGCAGTACGAGCATTTCAATAAGGTTGCTAAGGTAGCAGACGATGTCCTCACTAATCAGGGTAAGTTTTGTTGCCATGACAAAGCCAGTGATCATATAGTTTTAGAGATTTAAATTTGGCAATACAGATGTCCAGATTCTTTATCATTTGGAAAATTTTAATCTTCCTTGTTCTCGTTATTGCTGATCGAAAATAGGATTGATGTTTTCCATGCATATTCATTTTTGGACTTGCTTCTCTGAAAACTCACTAGCTTAGAGTTAACACGATTCAATATTTGCACCTGCAGGAGCAAAGCGCCTCGTGCCGGTGGGTCTTGGAGATGATGATCAATGCATTGAAGATGACTTCACAGCATGGTATTGCGAACTTACATATTTATTTTCCTTCTCAAGAAAGCGGAAAAAATTCTGTGCTACTAGATGAATTAACATTTTTTAACTGCTTAATGTGGTTACAGGAAAGAATTGGTATGGCCAGAGTTGGATCAGTTGCTTAGGGATGAAGATGATACAACTGTTACTACCCCTTACACTGCTGCTGTATTAGAGTACCGTGTTGAATTTCATGACCCTGTTGATGCATCAATAGAGAAAAAGAGCTGGGCTAATGCAAATGGTCATGCTGTCGTTGATGCTCAACACCCCTGCAGGTACCATTGAAATAATACCTTTCCGGGTACTCTGGTTGTGATTGGTCCAATATGTTTAGAATGTACAATCTCACATATCTGTTGTTTGCTACACGCAGGGCTGATGTGGCTGTTAGAAGGGAGCTTCATACTCATGAATCTGATCGTTCTTGCACCCATCTGGAGTTTGAAATTGGTGGCACTGAAGTTTCGTAAGTTGCTTTACCTTGTCACTTAAAACATAGTTTATTCTATCCAGTTTTTGTTGTTTACTTACAGTGAGGGTCTATTTTATGTTTTTATAAAATAAATATAAAAAAGGGAAGTAAAGTAGCTGTGCATGCTATTTGAATATTTATTCATGTCCTCTTGCTTGTTTTCCTAACCAGGTACGAAACAGGGGACCACGTCGGTGTTTATTGTGAGAATCTTACTGAAATTGTAGAAGAGGCTCTCAATATATTGGGCTTGTCTCCTGAAACATACTTTTCCATCCACACTGATAAAGAGGATGGCACACCAATTAGTGGAGGTTCTTTGCCACCTACTTTCCCTCCCTGCACTCTAAGAACAGCACTGGCTCAGTATGCAGATGTTTTAAGTTCTCCCAAAAAGGTTAGTTATTGTTTAGTTAGTTTTGGATCCTAGTTTTTCCCATTATTTGTTTGGTTAAACTTTTGTCGTTCCAATTTAATAGTTTTTCTGCTTTTAATTTCCAGTCAGCCTTGCTCGCTTTGGCAGCTCATGCTTCTAATCCCGCTGAAGCTGACAGATTAAGATATCTTGCATCACCTGCCGGAAAGGTTGTGAATCTTATTTACCTTCATACTTATATGGAGTTCCATTAACTTTATTTCAAACGTGTGTAATTGTATTGCCATCTCGTGCAGGATGAATATGCACAATGGGTTGTTGCAAGTCAGAGAAGCCTCCTTGAGGTCATGGCTGAATTCCCTTCAGCCAAGCCCCCGCTTGGTGTATTCTTTGCATCAGTGGCCCCACGCTTGCAGCCTAGATACTACTCGATCTCATCATCTCCAAGGTAGATGCCTCCCTCCCTCATTCTCTCTTTTCCAGGTTTTAGATTAGATTAGAAACTTAATTATTAGAGCCACACTGAACAATATATTTCACAAAAAAGTAGTTTTCCGGGACAATGTAAAAATTCATGGTTCAAGATTTGCTCAAACTTAGTAGTACATGAATGATAAACCATTTGTTAGAAACACAATTTCGGTGATTACGACATAACCAATTTTTCCATTATGAATAACGATACTATGTAATCCAAGACATTAGAGGTTTCTATTTATCCAACTAAACTGCTTTTAGCTATTCACCTTAAGTGGAATTTTTTCTTTCACAACTTTGTCATGTGGACTTTCAAAACTATACTACTAGGACCACGGGGGAGTTTGTTATTGTTTGTATTTTTTTCAATTCTTTTCTAAGTTATGTGTAATCTTATATATGTATATTCTTATATTTGGTACAGGATGGCACCCTCTAGAATTCATGTTACTTGTGCATTAGTTTATGAGAAGACACCGACTGGACGAATTCACAATGGAGTGTGTTCTACTTGGATGAAGGTACCCCTTTTTCTGGTTTCCTTGCTCTGCAGTTTTCATTTGTGAATAAAAAAAGACTTGGAAGAGCCAAAAAAATACTGAGAGGGGTCTTATGGGGAAAGAAACATTTGAGCTAGGTAAAAGTGTATATAGTGTTTCAAATCATTTCTGGGTTAAAATTAACAGAAGTTTATGCAGTGAAAATCCAGGAGCATCAGATTCTTTTTATAATAACACGTTGGGTTGGGCAAATAAGGACATGTTTTTCTGCTCTAGTGTGTCTTCTTGACAGTCTTTTTCCGAGGTCATCTTCCAAATATAAAATATGTTTGCGTTTAAGTTTTTAGTTCTCCGTGTCACTTTTATTAGTCATGGCCGCTAATGTATGAGTTTTGTAACCTTGTGTCTGCATTTGTTTCAAATGGACTTATTTCGTTTTATTTTGGCCTTTTTTTTTCTTCTTCAGAATGCTGTGCCTGCAGAGAAAAGTGATGACTGTAGTTGGGCACCTATTTTCGTTAGACAATCGAACTTTAAACTTCCTGCTGATACTAAAGTACCAATAATCATGATAGGCCCTGGCACTGGATTGGCTCCATTTAGAGGTTTCCTGCAGGTTCGTAGTTGCAGACTTGATTCTTATTTGCTCTTCTACTGTCTTTATATCATTCACGATATCTAAAGTATCTATGAATTTGTTTTTTTCAGGAAAGATTAGCTCTAAAAGAATCTGGAGCAGATCTAGGACCCTCGGTATTGTTCTTTGGTTGCAGAAATCGTAGAATGGTAAGTAATCCCCTAATTGGATTTAAAATAACACTGTGAGGGCGACCGGTAGGTGCTAATTGCTAAGTGCTAATTGTTAAGTTTGGTTACTCCTAACATTTTCAGGATTACATTTATGAAGAAGAGCTGGCCAACTTCGTAGAAACGGGTGCACTTTCTGAATTGGTTGTTGCTTTCTCACGTGAGGGACCTACCAAGGAATATGTGCAGCATAAAATGATGCAGAAGGTAATCCCATGTGGTCCAAGTCTAGCCACCGATTTTTTTTTTTTATGGCTGAGATTTTTTAAAGGCATTTTATTTTAAGTTTTGAATTGCTAGAAGTTAAACAGCAAATCTGCTTATGAATTCAGGCGTCGGACATCTGGAACATGATTTCTCAAGGAGCTTACATTTATGTCTGTGGTGATGCTAAGGGCATGGCTAAGGATGTCCACCGAACTCTTCACACTATCGCGCAAGAGCAGGTTTGTTTTTTGTTTATCTAACATGATTAAGAAAGTAGAATTACTAGTTAGATTTCTCGATGTGTTTGTCACCTACCTCTTATGACCGTGACATGAATTAAAAAAAAAAAAAAAAAAAGCATAATAATATTGTTTTGTACTTACCAAGAAAAGTAGAGTTTGATAGCTACAAGTTGGCTTGTTTTCTGAATCAGTCACCTTTCCAGCTTTCTCATTGCATCTTTGTTTTTTGTCCTTTTTTATTCAACATTTTCTTAATCGATCGGCATATTCTAAAATAGGAGAATCGGCAATACCCTATTGTAATCATACCAAATTAAAAACAAATAGGACATGTCAACCATAGATTACTCCTAGAAAGTATCACATGATGGAACTGTATATGAATCGGGGTCTATTCGAGGCATTGTAAGTTTTACTCTCTCTCAATATCCATCATCTTCGCCGAAGTTCATAAATTATTTTTTTCGGTCGTTTTCAGGGATCTCTAGACAGCTCCAAAGCAGAGAGCTTGGTGAAAAATCTGCAAATGAACGGCAGGTATCTGCGTGATGTGTGGTGATAGTTTTTTACCGAGGAGTAAACAATATATATATATATATATATAAATATATATATATATATATATATGTGCGTAAAGCAATGGCCGCGACACCAATTTTCGCTGTTGGACGGTAAGACGATTGTGAGAAAAGGGGTTGTTTTCTGACGATCATTCCCAAAGAATGGGCAAAATTTGCTCCTGTTGCAAGTATAGTACCAGTTCTGTGATTCTTTTGACTCTTCATTGTGAAATTTTTTTGTTCTTGTAATTTATATACACATAAATAATAATAATAATAAGTATGATTAGGCTTAGTTTATGGACTCTTAATTTTCCCTTGTATGAACCAACAAACATGGTTCAGACAACAGACAAAATGTTATTGTTATTCTATATGTAATTTGTCTATTTTGGTTATCTATTAATATTGAAGTTTGCCATTTAAGAAAATCCTACATTAGATTAAAAAAAAAAAAAAAAAAAACAAATAGCAATTGAAAAAAAAAAGAAGTTATGGAAATTTTCGCTGCTTATGAAAAAAATTGAGTGTACATATGTACTTTATTTTGTCATGAGGCCATGAGTAGGGCTCCGGTCATAAGATAATCGGCAGATCCAAGACCCAAGACACTCTTTTAAATAAAAGGAGTTTGAATAAAGACGGATCGTGTTTGACAAGTCTAATGCTAATATCTTGATTTCGAACGGCAAAACATCGGGATCTTATAAATATTGTTTGCTAATACATGGTTAATCAATGTTTGGATTAAAATTCTTTCCGACATCACGTGTTCAAAAATTACATATTGCGGTAAATATATCATATCATAAAAAACTTTAAAAAGTGATTGTAAATATTGTTTAGTATTAATTTAATATATAATTTCAACATAAAGTGTAATTAGGAATATTTCATTCCTAAAAGTTTAAATAACTAAAAACTAAAATTTAAAGCTTTAAAAGAATTAAAAAAAATATTGGAATTTGGAAGTGGATGTGGTAGGTAGGTCTCATGCCTCATGGTGGGTGTGTTTTTTATTTTTAATTTTGAAAGGGGAGTTTCTTTTTTATTTCAATAAAAAGTAATGTCTCTCTCTTTTTTTAATTGTAATTGACTAAAATATTATTATTTAACTAAGCAATCGGTGTCATGCTTTCTCATTATTCCTTCAATAAGTTGTCGCGTTCTACATGCCATCAAAATCAGAATCGTCACTTAAAATATATATATATATATATATATATAAATTATAAAATACTAAAAAAAAAGTGGCTGACAACAATAATATATATCTGACATTTTCGTGATCCAATAAACAACAATAAAGCACATCTCACTGAATTAAAGAATATGATTTAAATAATATGATTTAATTGAGTTTGTGTGTGTTAATTAATTAAGGAAGATCGCAGATTTTTTTTTGGTAATCACAAGCAAGAAGGACAGGTGTTTGCCAACTTGATAATATTTTTCGGTAATCACAAGCATGAAGGAAGATCGCAGATTTGAACTTGATTAAAAACAACTAAAATATCTTTAGCAAAAAATAATAATAATAATAATAATTTAAACAGAAGGACAGGTATTTGCCAACTTGGAAAAAAAAATTCACTAATTAGTTTGCATCAAATTTTCAGCATCTTACCTTAAAAAAAAATAAAAATAATAAAAAAATAAATATCAGCACCTACAACCAATAAATAATGAGACTTTAGAGGAAATGCCTTTTCTAGTAATGATATTGGAATATTCTAAAGTATTTTTTATTTTTTTATTTTTTTAAAACTATCGTAGAGTTAGATTGATGAGAACACTTCAGGGAGGAAAGAGAGAGAGAGAGAGAGAACCTATAAAAAATAAAAAAATAATAAAAAATTCTACTGTATTTCTTATTATGCATTATCATCATGAACTGCTTTCTAATAATTATAATAACCTATTAATGATCTAATTTACAAGTTTTTAACTTAAAAATAAACTTATAGAATGTGACACAGAATTGGTGTGTATGTCCTGTGAACAATATTAGAGGATACTAATTAGATCTAATCTTCATCTAATAACAGATGGAGATTTTTTGTGCAATTTTTGACATCTGGCTATCACATTATGCTACAACATTTAAAAAGTTTGAAATGTTTTTATAACTAACTTTTTTGTGTTTAACACCTGATTTACATAAATGAAATGACATAATATGATTGGTTAGACATTAATATTCGAGAAATCAAAATTCTTAATGCACCTACTGATTATTGTCACTATCTTTTATTTTAAAATAAAACTTAAGATATAAAATTGGAAGACAAATTTCAATCCAATAATACAAGAGCTAATCCCTTAATTAAAATCGGCATATAAAGCTAAGGAGCCATTTTTGGGGATAATTGGAGAGAAATTTTGAATATATTTTGATTGGAGTTAAGTTGAGTTTTGAAAATGTATTTTTAGTTGAAAAAACTGTTAGGAATGATGGAAAAAAAAAAAAAAGAAATAAAATCTTAAAAGAGATTTGAAGATGAGAATAATGAAAAGTAATTTTGAGTAAAAAAGATAAAAGAAAAATATTCAGAAAGTGTTTTGGAAAAGAGTTTTGAAAATGAACTTTTAGTTGAAAAAAATTGTTTGGAATAAAAAATAAAATGTAAAATCTTAAAAGAGATTTGGAGATGAGAATAATGAAAAAATAGTTTTAAATTAAAAAAATAAAGAAAAAATATTTAAAAAAGTGTTTGCAAAAACTCCCCTAGATGGTATTTTTTAATTAATTGTGACGTTTATTATCGATAGTATTTTTTATTTTTCTTGTCCCATTTTTACAAGAATATACTACATTTGACGGGTCAGGCTAGTGGGTCCAAAATTTGATTTTCTTTTGTAACAAGGCAACAGTGTGATTCTCCACTTGCTAAGAAGACGAGTAAAAAAAAAAAAAAAAAAAAAAAAAAAAAATGGCTTATTGTGTGGAAGGAAATGAAGTAATTTATTTACAAAAAGAAAAAATGGGAAAGGAAGTAGTTATTTCACTTTTACGTGTCAAGCATGTGAAACACACTTGTTACCTAACACCATAATGGAACTAACCACATGTATCTTCTGAAATTCCATTTGTTTGCTACTTTTATAATTTGAACTAAAATAATTTTCGATTTATGTTCTATAATTTCTATTTTTAACTTTTAAATTTTTGATTAATTCCAAAAATTAGCACAAATTGAAATTCATCATAAGTATTGAAATGTAATTCAAACGAGATATAGCGTATTAATGCCAAAAAAAATAAAAAAGTTAATTACGAAGGATTCATTTTTAACATCTTCATTCCCTCCCTCTCTCTTTTAATCTTCATTTTCTTCCTAAAAAATAAAAATAAAAATGATATCACCATACTATTAGATATTGTCGTTTTAATCGTTGCAATTATTTTTTTTTAATCATTGATTTATAAGTGTCAATATTAAAAATTTATCACGCTTAATATAAAACTACTCACAATCATTATTTAGATCTTTAAAAAAGTTAACCTAACAACTAAAACAGTCATACTAAGTGACAAAGATTAAAATACAGTTTTATTATTAGTTTTTGTTGAAAAAAGAAAAAAGAAAAAACTCTCGAGGAATTTATTGAAAGTAATTGGGACAAAGATTTTCTAGCTAACAAACTCACCCACAAATTCTTCAAGTACTTTTGGGCCAAATTTTGAGGAGCCGACGTATAAACGTGTCCACGTTGCAAAGTCTAAGCCACAAAGGGACCAAATCAAAATGAAATCATGCCAACAAAAGCAATGGTTGTAAAATGAAAATGTCTTTTTCGTCGAGCATTCAGGGAAATTCAATCATGTGCACTCAAGACAAGCAACACTAACTTTCAAAAAAAAAAAAAAAAAAAAAAACCCCTAAAAGTACTCATCAAAGAAAATCTATCCCTCAAAAGTTTAATTAAAGTGCTTTTCAAAAGTACTCACAAAAGAAAAACAATCCGTCAAAAGTTTCATTAAAGTGCTTTTGTTTTTGTTCCTTCTTTTTTTTTTTTTTTTTTTTTTTTTTTTTTTTTTGAATAAAGAGTACATTGAGGGGTTGTTGAGCTCATTTATAATAAGGAAAGGAAAAAAAATTACAACTATATTTAGTAAAAAGGGACGGAAAATAAGAGGGATGTAAAATAGAAAGGAAAGAAGTGAAGTATCTAGGTGAGAGAAATAAAAAGGATAAGTTTTTATTCATATTATTTGGTAGAAGAGAAAGAAAAGAGAAAAGAAAATGTCAAATGTAATATATATTACACTTATATCTTTACATAAATTAAAATATGATGAGTGATTAAAATCAAAATAGTTATTTATATATAACTTTTTTGTCAGACTTTTCCTTCTTCTTTTTTTTCCAAAATTGAAAGGAGTAAATATTTGTGGGTAGGTTTCATGGATTATACTTTCCTTACTTCCATTTTCACTGTACCAAACAATCTAATATTCCATTTTCCCCTCTAAATTCCCTCGTCTAACTGACTTCCTCTCCATTTTGCTTTCAACAAACATAGGCTAAAGGATTCAACCTTTGTATCTTTATTCACGTCTTCTCAATAAGATCATGACACCTTAATTAAAGGTTTATTTTAGTGGAATATCATATTGCATTAATTTAGCGGTATGAAATTAAGTATGTGAGGGACACACGAAAGAATTTAAATAAAGAAACATATGAGTTGAATCCAGTTATAAATGATTTAACTTTAATCAAATGTCATCGTCATTCTTGTTTTTCATATTTTGTCATAAATTCTATGAGTTTCTCACTAACATGTATTCTATTTCCCGCTTTATCCCTTCTGTGGGTATATTGATGCACAAGTGAAGGAAACAATAAATGTACAGTTCACTTGATCACCATGATACGTGATAGAATTGAGTGAGACTTGATTTGAGAGGTTCAGATTCAATCTTGTATTATATAAAATAAATGAAAAATGATATATTTTGTCCTCTAAAATAATGGAAATCAACATTTAAATTTATGCTATCCACTCGACAAAGTATAGTAACTCGATGTTCATGTCATTGTTGATTTGAAATTGATTTTGTTGAGCAATAACAGTATCTGGATATCTTTCTTTCTTCTTATTTATTATTATTTTATTTATTATTATAAAGGGGATTTCAGGGTTTAAGTCCATTCTGAAACTCGGTTTCTTTTAAAAGAATTTAATAAATAGATTCTCGTGGTTCTATATTCATAGATCTGGTTACCTTTTTTTTTTTTTTTTTTTCCCTAACTAATCTTCATTATATATGCTTATACTAATTAGCTTTTATTTTTCAGGTATCACTGTGACTGATATTGTTTCTATTATTAAATCTGGGTTGGTTCCCGGAATCCTTGAAACCGACAATTAGAATGGGAAATTAGAATTGCTAACCGTCGATGAATGAATATGGTTTGCTCGGCGGATTTGGTGGTTTTCTACGCGGTAAGACCTGGGTGATCGGACAGTTCACCGTAGTCACCCTCTTGTTTACTTCTCTGTTTTAAGCTTCTTGGGCTTTGGTTACTGGTTAGTACCTCCAGTTTACATGTTGTTTAGGCCTATTGGGCCTAGTAACCAAATGATCCACCCCTAGTAAGCCTTTAACTAACTAGATTTTTTTTTTTGGGTGCACTAGGAAGTTATTGATGTTTGGCAATTTAGAGCCTAAATTTGACAAACAGGACCCTAATTTAAAATTCATTACAATTATGGTCCCAATTGCAAATAAACTTAAATTAACAGACAAATTACCACCAAAATTTGCACAAAACCCCTGAGCTTTAGTTAGTTAGTAAGTTGGATCCTAAACGTTTCAATTTAGTCAGTTAAAAATTGATTTAAATTATTATAAAATGTTCAAAAATTTATACATGAAATTTGTAAATGACTTTGGAAACTACACATTAAATATATAATAAATAAAATATATAAAATCATTAATCAAAAGATAAGTATATTATAAATGTGTGCACGGTGAAAAATGATTATAATTCGATAAGTGATGACAACTATACGCTTAAAAATTAAGTGAAATAATGGAAAAAATATTTGACATTATTGACATTTTATCTCTTATAAGCACCTAAAATCCATAAAAAAAATAAGGAAATATAATTATTATTGGTTATACCTCAATTGTTTATAGTCGAAATCAACTCTCCACGTCATCAATACTTGAGGTGCGGGTTCAAACCGTCCCTTCATCTCGAGTCATTTATCGATAATTCATGTGATCCACAACTATTCAAAACCATTAGCTTAGCGAAAACCTCATGAACTAAAGAAGGAGCTATCCAATTATGTAGTTGTTGAAACAATATTTTCCCTAGGTCAACGAATAATTAGGTCTCGAGCCATGGTTGTGGCCTTGGCCATATGTGACAAAACCCTTCAAGCCCGCGTGAGCAAGGTCACCTGGCCATCCGGGTGCGGCCAGGGCCTAGTCCTTCCAAGTACTACAAGCTGAGCCACTTGGCCGACCACGTTTAGGGCTAGGCCACCCAAGGAGGCCATGACCAAGGACTTGCCTATCCGCACTCGCTCTATGAAAGGCCTTACGTGCTCTTATATTCATGGTTGTGAGTCCTTGGTTGCATATCCCCATCCAAGCAATCCCAATCCCATGGTCTACTCGAGGCATACCTTCTCCGAGTAGGTTGCGAATTCATGACTCTATGTTAAGTTGTTAAGCCCACCTCGGTCGCCTTGCTCATGATCTTTGAATTGTTTGGGATAACCGCTTGATTACCCACCATCATCCACGTCCTTGGAGATCAATCTCGAAACTTGATTTCTCCGAGTTGGTGGATATTTGCCATCAACGATATATTAAAATAAACTTCTAGGAGGTTCAAAGGTATTTCGAAATCCTTAGTGATGTAATCAATATCGGTCTCAAGATATAAACTTAATTTAAGTAGTTTCTTTAATATATAAATGTGTATATATATATACGTGTGTGTGTGAATTTATGTCACTATATCGCTATGAAAAGAAACTAATTAGTTAACCTAGTTGCGTGAGTCATGAGCTTCATCTGAAAAATAAGTGGAGACGGATGATGAAGATAATGTACATAAGTACTGAATTCGACCTCTAGAAAAATCAGGTACTGAAATTTCATCTATTCACCGAAATTGTCCCAAAATAACATTAACTTTTGCAATGATACGTAACACTTTTCACCGAAATTAGTAATTTGTTTAAAATTTGAAAGTTTTTGCAATAATTTCCTTATATTCTGGAAAAAGATACTATAATTCCCTTATAAAATTGATAGTCCCAGGAAACAAAATCTCCGGTAGAAATATTAAATTTTCAATCTTGCGAATTATAATTTCAATGACTTTATCATTCGCGTATGTATAAAGCATAAACTTAGGCTCCGTTTGGTGAAACGGTTTGAGTTGAAATTTTTAAGTTTTAGTTTGTTGACTTTTCAAAAACTAGTTATAATTTTTGTTGACTTTTTAGAAAAGACAAAAACTGAGATGAAAAAGTACAGTTTAGTTTGAGTTGAACTAACTCACCAAACAAGCCTTTAAACAATTGTTTGTGTTTTTTTTCCCCATTCTTCTAATAGAATTGAAAAGGAGATCAGTGGCATATCCTCACGACCTCATCCAATTTTTGTCCAAAATTTATAAGAAACCAGTCAACTAGGGTTAAATGAAAGGGATCAGTTAATGTTGCCATCACCCTCGAGATTTATGCACGTCATATATAAATTTACTATTTCAGAAGATTAATTGCAAACACAAAAAATCAAACCTCTAAAGATGAGAGAGAACCATTAAAAAATTGTCATTTGTGTCATGTCACTACCACCACCAGTGATCTTTAACATATGATTATGGTAGAATCATATTTGTGATTATCTGAAGGTCACCCACAAAAAATATTTATCCAATTAAGTTGTTTAACTCTTTTTTCTATTTAAGTTGAATAATTAACTACAAGAACTCTCTCTTTCTTTCTCTTATTTTCATTTTTAATTTTTAATTTTTTGGCTGGAATTCCCATCTTTCATTCACATTAACACTTAATCGTTTCAGTTTAAGGCAGAGAGAAAAGGGGAAAAAAGAAAAAAAGTTCACACTAGTATGAGCTAATGATTAATTTGTTGCGTTTCACGAAAAATATATATATATATATATATATATAATTTGTTGTTTAATTGTTAAAAAATAATTACAGAATGAATCATTTACAGTTCATGATTATGTTGGTTTCCACTAATTTCCACAGCACAAACATAAAGTAATAAACTATAACAAGTCCGCAAATTCAAAGGCACAAGTTTCTAGACTCTAGACAGTCTAATGATCCCAATAAGAAGGGAACTTTTAAGACAGAATTAATCCCTAGAAAGCACATGAAAAGCGCATTAGTTAAGTCAATGGCTCATCTTTACGCTTTTACATTAAGAATTCGTTTGGATCATAAATTAACTTAAGATTTTTCAAAATGTGTTCAAATTGAATGTATGAATTCAAATACAAAATTTAAATCGTATATTTAAATTAAATGTGTATTTAAATAATTTTGTTATAGGTAGCATTTTAATTTTATAAAGGTTAAAAAAATAAATGTAGCACAAATTTTTTAAAAAGTAAAAATTTACATCTGCATTTTGTTTTGGATTTGGATTTGAGTTAAATTATTATAAATAATGAAACCTTTTGAATGTTTCACCACAATCAAACATATATTGTATTTAAGTATAAAAAAATCTAAATTAATGGGTGATCCTAACAGAGCTAAGCTTATATATGTTTGGCGGTTGGTAGAAGAGAAAATAAGATAGAAAAAAAAAACAAAGAATGAAAATAAGAAGGATGAAAAAGGAAATTATTTTCTTTTTGGCGGTTAGATAGAGAAAATAAGATAGAAAAAAATAAAAGAATGAAAAATAAGAAGGATGAAACAGAAATTATTTTTTCTTTTTTGATGTTAAGAATATGAAAAGAAAGAAAAGAAAAAGCTTTTATCTTCACTTGTTAATTAGAAGTCGAAGGGAGAGGAAAGATAGTTTATATTTATATATATATATATATATTTTTTTTTTGTTTTGTTTTGAAATTACGGTGGAGGGGTTGAATTCTTTACCTTTTAGTAAAATCGGGTGTAAAATTATCACTAGATGCTGTGATCTGCAATGTTTATAAAATTTCTTTCACTCATAATAGTAGGTAAAATTATGAATGTCCTATTGTTACAAATTGAAAAAATATCAATATGTTTATTTACCTAATAATAAAAATAAAACTATATATGCTTCACGTAATTACTCAATGCAAAAGTGGAATAGTATTTTTTAGGAAAATTAAGCTAATTACTTAATATAATCAAAAGAAAATCTACTAATACTAAAGAGGGCAAAAGAAAAATATTGCAAAAATTGTGGTGAGTCCAGGACTTCCAAAACCTAATGTGATTTCGGCGGTGAAGCAACCCCTGACCTTCGTGAAGGAGTGATCAATATTGACGACATTTATACTTTGTTTGATATTTAAATTAACTTCAACTAAACTGTACTTTATTATCTCGGTTTTGTTTTTTTGTTTTTTTCCTAAAAAGTCAATAAATTTATAACTTGTTTTTGAAAAGTCAATAAACTCTAATTTAAAATTTTCATTTTCAACCGGTGAACCAAATGCACACTTAGTTGCTACTAGTTCAGTTGGACATATTCTATTGTTGGATTTGTTAATAGGTCTGTTAATGAAGTGGCGCACATCATTTCTGGCACGGACGTAGTTAGTGAAGGATTAGGGGACCTCAACTTTTTTTTTTTATTTTTTTTTTTTCAAAAAATACCTTATCATTATGAAGAAAATTTCATAATAGTCCCCTAAGAATAAAAAATTGCCTCATAGTCTCCTGTAATTATCCATTACATAATATTAGTCCCCTGTTAAAATGTCTGACTTCGTATTGATTACTTGTTATGCTATTAGTTATGATTGTAATAGATGTTGGTTTGATCTGGTTCCTAATTTTCTCAATTCGATTGTCATATGCGAGTTGCCAAATTAATAAAAGCATACTTACCTTCAAAAATAAAAGTTAAAAAACTCTTCTATATATTTCCTTTCTTCTCTACTAAAGAATCACCAAAGAAGTTCTTTTTCTCATTTTCTCTCCACCCTTTTCTTCAGCAAATAATCCATCATACCAACTGAAAAAAAGGTCGTTGTATTTGTCAGATAACTTTTCAACAATTTATTTACGACTAAAAATAATTATATGTCGCATTATAAAATTTTAATGCTTGCACTCACAAATCATAACTTTAAAAATTCAATTTAACGGTTTAAATATTTTAAAAAAA
This sequence comes from Ficus carica, assembly GCA_009761775.1. Lineage (NCBI taxonomy): Eukaryota > Viridiplantae > Streptophyta > Magnoliopsida > Rosales > Moraceae > Ficus > Ficus carica. The sequence goes on along the minus strand of CM019740.1, from coordinate 875,188 downwards.
AAAAAATCTTGAAGCCAAATAATAACGTTTGCACATATGGTGGTCCGTTGTTGCCGGCCGTACGTGACCCCTTTCACATTTACGAAGCTAATCATTAATGAAAATGAAGATAGCTAGAAAGCCAATAATATTTGTTAAGTTTATTATATTAACAGTTTGTGATATGCTGTTATATATTTAAGAAATGTTTGTGAGGTTCTTGGGAGTCCGAAAGACACCCAACAAATACAGGTGGCCCTAGTTCTTATGAGAGTGAAATGATATTCACTTTGAACAAATGATACAAGCACCATTAGCTACATGTAATACTTCTATAATATACGAGACAAAATCCCCAATTGAAACCGGTTTCATCAGTAAACTTTCATGAAATTTAGGAGAAAGATTTATACCGAGATTTGACAGCAGGTAAATACCTCGACACACAATTAATCGAGCACACATACTCTTTTTGACCAAAACCTCTACACATAATTAAATCAAAAATTTTTGATAAAAAGATAAATTTTAAAAAATTTAAAAAATGAGTGTTTTAAAAACAAAATGCAAAATGGGAGGCCTGCACATAGCTATCCAAAAACAGAAACTCAAGAAATATCTCATATGTAATTGATTGCCCTCAACCCAAATGGGGGGAAAAAAATACAATGGTAGAGGTTGTTAGATGATTGGTTATTTTCAATTTAATTCTGTTTCTCCCCAAAAGCGCATGGTTCTTTCTATCTCTCTCTGTCTTTTTGTTTGGAAGAAGGTAAATAGTATTATTTCGTAAGTAATATCAAGTAAATAATTGATTATAAAATACTTCAAATTAAATAATAATTTACTTAATAAATAAGTTAACGGACGTTAAATTTAAAAGGGTGCAAAATTGTAATTTTAAGTGTAGTAGAAAATATCACGACGCGAATTACACATAATTTATTATTAAGAGTTATCATAATTTATACTTACATATATCTTATGCGTGATATGTTTCATCTAATTTTTAAACAATTGTCAGCTAATAGGATTATTTTCACCCTTTAGAAGAGTTTAGGGAGATTTGATCACAAAAAAAGTTTGGGGAACCAAATCACAATTCATAAAAAGGTTAAGACAAAAACGAGCAATTTACCCTACTAAAACTGAAAATTTATCAGCTAGATTATCAAAAACAATCTACCAGATTATTCTTCAGTGATTAGAACCAAATACGACTAGCCTTCTTTGTTGAAACGAAAATATTCTGATAGATTATCAATAGTAATCCAGTAGAATACTCTATGATGACTGTGTCAGCAACCGATTACCGGTGTCCGTAGATCGTTGGTAGTCAGTATTGATTTCAACTATATGTAGTATATGACCACTAATTTTCTTTTGACTGGGGGCAATTTTAATAAGATAAAATAGTCTTAACTTTTCACTTATCCAATTAGAGAACAAATCCCAATCTATTACAATAAATTCAAAAATATGTCTTTGTGGAGCATTCCTCAAAATCACTCAACATTGACCAGAGATTGATGGAGATCACAAAGAGATTTGTGGGTAACTGATTTTAAAAAAAAAAATCTGAAATTTTGTAAAATTAAAAAAAATGATCAGTATTGATCAAGATCAATATTTCTAAATAAAAATATTTCAACAATTATTATAACAAAAATTTAAAAACAGTATATTCATTTAAGTTTTTCCTATCGTTATGTCACAATCACCTGTAGCACCCAACTATAAACCCTCGATGGCAATTGACAATGTAAAATGAACATTGTAGGGACAGAATTGTCCTTGTAGGAATAATAAAGTTTTGCCCTCATGCATGTGATGGAGTGAGAGTAGTACTTGTTAATATTTTAATGCGAGAAAATGACCTGCCTTCCGACCATCTCATAGTCAAAAGTAGCGAGCCGTTCGGCGACCGCAGCGCGGTCGTCACCATAGCCGATGCATTTCAATTTACAAGGTTTGTTTTATTTTATTTGTTAATTTTTTTTTTCTTCATTTTTTTCCCCTTTTGATTTTTTCAACTACATATTCAACTCAATAAAATTTTTCTTTTATTATTTGTCTTTGCTTTTTCTTCACGCATTTTATCACCATCCCCCGTAATATGTCACCATTTTAGAATTATTTATTTCACGACAATACCTACCTTACGCAATGCAAATACCGAAATTATTGTTGTAAACAATCAATTAAAGTATCCATATAATTATATATAAATATTTAAGTATGTATGTATGAAAAGTTGGACACACATTAAACCCATCTCTTTTGCATTGACAAGCAAACATACCCCACTCTAGATAGCTACTTTCTCTCGCTATACATAGTACCTACTTGCATGTCCTAGCCTTAAACCCTCCCTACTCCATCTCTCACTTTTCCACCTTTTTTTTTTTTTTTTTTTTTCATTCTTGTAATGAACAATACTAAAAATCACCGGTGGTGTTAGGCAATCCATTAATTAAATACGAGTTTTACAATATGAGATTCATATATGATATTTACTTTAATAATAGTGATGTTTAATATCGGTGGTTTCTTCAAACATTTTTCTTTTATATTATTGCTCTTAAATTATTACTCACCTTGATTTTTGGGCTCTTACTCCTCATAATCTTAAGAATTCTAATTTTGATTAGTTTGTATGTTAAAGTAAAGATTTATTTTTAATAGAAGAAGGTATGTACATGTTTGTTTTTCTAATTATTTTTAGAATTTTGTGACTGTCAATATGATGAAAGTGTCTACAATTACTCCCAAAAAAAAAAAAAAAATTCAAATATAAGGGTCTTAAAATCATTTTCTTAAAGGATCACATGTTTGACAAAGGCTACCTTAAAGCATAGTGAATGTCTTATATTTGCTCAAAAAATAGAACAAGATTTGGCATCTAGAAAACATATATGGCTAGTGTCAATTTTTTTATTCCAATATATCTGTTTTTTTTTTTTTTTTTTTTCCTTTTGAGAAACAAAACATCAGTTTTTTTTTAATATTATATGCTTGTAAAGTTAATATTTGATTAAAATCATATCAAAATTAAAAACTATACAAGTTAACAAAATTTAACACAAATTGATGGTTCTAAAATGTTATAGTATTAATACAGTATTCTTCTATTCCTTATTGTAAAAATTGTCATTGAATAAGAGGACGAGTTGAATTAGATAATGAAATTATGTAATAAGGTAGCAGATATAGTCCAACAAGGAATTCACAGTCGATTTCATTATAAAATTTAGAATTTGAATCCTAACTTTAAATAAAAATGAAAATCTCAATTGGGTGAATTGGGGTGAATTCACATGCAGGGAAGGCCATTAATGGCTTTGTAAAGAAAAAGAAAGCACGAATTGAGAGCATTTTCAGACACCTAACTGACCCCGCCCGACATTTGTGCTCTCTCTCTCTTTGCTCCCACTTATGAAGGAAAGATGAAAAATTCTAATTATACCCATTTTTCCAAAAAAAAAAAATTTTGATTTGACACAAATTTTTTTTAAGTTTACTCTTTCCACGCATCATTTATAGCTTAACCACACACTAGCTATATATATATATATATACACACTCACCATATATCTATACACAAACACATGACATATAGTTTCACCTCTCTCTCTCTCTCTCTTCTAAACCCTACCAAATACAAAACTCTTTTCTGTTTAAATCCCACCAAACGGCAACTTTCTTCCAGTTATTTCTTAGCTATTATAAATCTATATACCTCCTATATATTGCACACTCAGATTATAAAGAGAACACACCACACACACACACACACACACACACATATATATATATATTAGAACTAGAGATCGATGCCTGTAAAAGATGAACGGTTTTGATCATCCTCCAGGGGCAAGATTCAATACTCGTGAAAAGGAGGATGGCAAGATCAGATGATCCGGAGGCCACCAACACATAAATATTGTCAATATTAGTGGTGCAACTCCACAGTCTTCGGTGGTCTGTCCTTCACGGGAAATAACCCTAATTACAGCTATCGGGCCGCAGCCGGGCTGCTCGATCACAGCCACGACGATCTGGTCTCGGCGGTGGTGCCGGCGGGTGACGGTGGTTCTAGAAGGCCGTTCCATCTGCCAGCGATTAGCCTCCACAAGCATTCAAGTTACCAAAGCCTTGCCAAGGCCCTCCGGCAGATGTTTGCCGCCGATGTCGATGATGGCGGCAACAGAGGCGATGGCGTCGGTGCCGACTGATAGTGATAATACAATCTTGATCTCTCTATGCTGTGCCTGGTCATCTCAATTGCTTATGAAGACATGGAGAATGATCTTCTTCTTGCTGGTGATCTAATTGGAAGTAAGTATATTATTTAGGCTCCGTTTGGAACTCTGAGATAATTTTTAGGCTAAGTTAGTTGATTTTTCAAAATTAATTATAATTTTTGTTAATTTTTTCAGAAAAGATAAAAACTTAGATGAAAAAACTTATCGAGGCAAAATCATGCTTGGTTGTATTTGTTCTTCCCCCCTTGTATTTTCCTATAATTCTAGTTAAGCCCTTTTAGGTGTGTCATAGTATAATAAAAGGGTTTTTGAAAATTAAGACCATTATTATTTTACATTAACACCGATTATAAATTATCCCCTTATTCTCCTCTTATTTTGAAGCTTAGGAGGATATTATTGAATGTTAATTAACTAGTTAATTAATTCTTATTAAACTAAAAACATTGAGTCAATAAGATAAAGTAATTAAACAAACATGAAAAATTCTTTGCTTATCAAACTTCTTTTTAATCAAATTGAATGCATGACATGATATAAATTGAAGAGGACTTTTATTTCTTTTTGTTGAATATAACTTCATCAAATTTGTGTGGTCAATACATACATATATATATAAATATAGATATATATGTATTCATATTGATATGTATATGTTGTCATCTAAGTGTGTCTTGTACACTTGCGTAAGATTTTAGGTCGTGACATGTGATGAAGTACTAGTGTGTTTGACCTTTCTAGATTTCGCTCTCTCTCTTTCTATCTCATATATACATATATATATATATATGATTTCCCTCTCTCTCTCTCTTCTCTATAATATATATATATATAGAGTATCTCTATTAAATATATGTATACTGTATAATCTGTGCGTGCATGAGTGTGACAGGGATTTTTAACGCGTAGCAAAGAGATCCGGATTCTGCCAGCAAAGTCAAATTCAAGGAAGGAAAGAGAAGAGTGTAGGATATTGCATGCTGTTATATTTGGAATTTTGTGCATAATTTTGGCAAACAAAGTCAAGGGACTCATATATAATATTATATATATTGTATACAAGTTGTGAACAAGATATATCTCATCAGTGTGGTTAGAATTTATGAACATTTTAATGGAATATTGTACTCAAATTAAGCTAGTCTAATTGAAAGCATTGTACTACTTTTCATGCAACTATGAAGTTAACTTTGAAATTCTACTTTTCTTATTAGTTTTGAAATATAAAAAGAAAAAAAAAAAAAGGAAAAATTTCGCTCAAGCTCATCTTTGTGCTCAGTTGTAGAGCTTAATACCCCACACAAACATGCCTTATGCAGAGACAACACATTATAATTAGCTATTATTAATTATTAGAGAGGTTAGAGAAACACATAGAGAACAAGATTGTGCGATTATGTGAACTTGAGATTGTGCGATTTCTTTTGTAACGTCTTAAATCATCATAACAAATTATTATAGCGGTTAAAACATGATTCTTTATTTTCTTCTGAGATTTTAATTGCTCTCAACAATATAGAATCGGGGCACTAGTTCTTAACACATTATTTCCATATATTGTCCTAACCTCAAGATGTGGAGAGAGAGAGAGAGAGAGAGAGCAAGAGAATGATGAGTGAGTTAGAAGTCGGTTTTTACAAGAACCAACTTCTTATTCTTTTTAGGTGTCGTCTTAATATAAATGGTCAATATTAATATTATATTTGACACATAAAATGAAAAATAATAATTTATAATATCTTGTTATATTTTATACTTTAATGTGTAATGTAATTATTTTAAGTATCTAATTTGTGTCATATTTTTTTAACTTTGAAACTTATAGAAGTTAACTTTAATTGTTAAATAATTATTTTGAAAATGGCAATGTGATAATCATTAAAAAAATTAACACACCCAAAAAATTGTAATCAAATATAAAAATTGCTATATACTATATTTAGTGCTAAATTCGACGCAAAGCATAGAATAAGGCAAATTTAACACAACATAACACTGCATTAGAGAATTGTACCGTCTTCCAGTCATGATTTTGTAGTAGTGGAAAGCTAGTCATGCTTTAGTAGTAAAAGCCTCATTTGGCTTATGTTTTATGTCTCGGATTTTAATCTTAAACCTTTTCATTTTTTGGTGTGAAAATGAGAATCTAGAATTTCTACTATGTATCATTTTATAAGCGGCAAAACGGTGAAATTGAATAAATTCTTGTATGTATTTGCATCTATTTTTGTTCACAAGTGATTAGTTTTAAAGCCAATTTACACTCGAGCTAATGATTTAATTTGGAATCGTTCAATTGGTTGATTACTCGGGGAGTTGATTATAATGTCAAAATGGTAAATTACAAGAGAAGACAAAAAAGAAACAAAAATGCACATACTTAATAGAAATCCGCCTTTGATTGTACGGCCACGTTCTCTGTAGAGCTCTTGAGATTTCACTATGATGCTGAAATTAAGATCTGTTGTCTCAGATTTTCTGATTCATTAGTTATCCCCTAATAATGTTATTTCATATCATTTGAATCTAAAAATTTAGTCATATAAAAAAGCTAAATACTAAAAATTCTTAAATAAATTAATGAGTTGTCAAAACACTATTAAGGGGACAACCATTGAGATAGAAAAATTGAATAGCAGATCTGAACTCATGATGATGAAGGAAAATCTAGAGAAGGGGATCAGAGAAGAGGGCAAATCACTATTTATAGAGAAAATTTGTGTAGAATTACGTGTTAACTCTAGTTTCCTGATTTTGCCTTTATGTTGAATATTACTTGCCTTTTCAAATTCATTTGATTTTCCTTCCAAGACTTGCCAATTTTGATTTGGGAAAGTATCTCTTTTTGATGATTTGAGCCTTGGGATGAATAACAGCAATGAATTCTCAGAATGAGGGAGTCTTCAGAATATTCTTCAAGAAACGTGACTATTCTGGTAATTTTACACAATTTGTCTTGGGAGTCAATCTTATCTCTCGAGGAGTCGATGCAATCTTCGAAACCTGCTTTCTCAAGTAGTCGACTTGATTTGTTTTTTAATATTTGATCATGGCGTGTTGACACGTTTACAATAAAAATAAGGAATAAAATCTGGTCTCAACAGTTTTAAGAAGTGTGTATTATGTTAATTATGATCCAATGTAACAAATAAAATATATGAGAAAGTACCATTCTAATTTCTCATGATTATGTCTTTGCGTGTGTGTATTGTGTAATTGGCTAATAGCATAATTAATAAAAGAATAAAGTTATTTTCCTTCCTTTTCTTTTGATAAAGCTTCTTCTATCCCAAACTGTTATATATAAAGGAATATCTCTTTTCTATCAATAAAAACTATTATTTTATTGTTGCATATAATCTATTGCACTAATAATCCTTTCAATGTTTATGCTCCAATAATTGGAAGAAACCTATAAATCAACAGATCATCAGATTTGTGTGCGCGCGCCTAATTAATGTGTGTATGTATAATATATATATATATATATATAGTAGAACGAAAAATATTTCTAATGAGGACATGATAAAAGAAATTTAGAAATAATTTTTACTAAACGGCTCTATAATTATATATTTTAACTATTAAATGAAGAGGCAGTTGTAATTTCTGTTCATTTTTGTGTCATTGAGAGCAAACTCACAAATGTTATACTAACATATATTAAGTTCGTGTAAAGTTCGAATTCCCCACCTACGTTTTCAAAAAATATATATAGTTAGTATAGCTAGAAATAAAATACAGAGTTGGATTCCTCTACTATTAGGATCTTAATAATATATATATATATATATATATACACACATATATTTTTATTGCTAAACCTAGATGGATGACCTAAGAGCTTGTTTGGTAAGAGGGAAAAGGTAAAGGAGAGGAGGTAGATGAGAGGGTACTAGTGGAAAGCCTTTAATATATAGAAGAGAAAAGAGGGAGTGGAATGAACGAGTTAATTCAAATGCTTTAAAGAGCACTATTTAATTGCTAAATATGGAAGTTTAAAGCAGGAAATCCACACCAAACATATATTATGAAAGAAGTGGCAACTCCAACAGTATTATAGTGGTTATTGCTGGATTTTTTTCTTCTTTTTTTCCTATTGAGTGTAACTTACAGTTAATCATCTGTGCAAGATTGATTTAGTTCAAAGTGTCCTCTCTTACACAACACAAGGAGTACACATCGATGAACTTATTGTATTCTTTAGGGTTTAGGGTTTAGGTCTTGGCGTTATAGCATACTTTATTTCCAAGATCTTTCTATTCCCCATCTCCGGTCCCTTCTCTCATCCCTTCCTTTCAATTAACGGAAGGCAATACCTAATGTACCTATGTCAGTACAATATATTAAGAAAATAAATAACTACGTAAAATTAAATAAAAAAAATTACTACTTTTAGCTCTTAGCTTTGCCTACATTTTGAAGGAAGATTTCACTATTTCTTTAAGGACAACTATTGGAAAACAATGTACAAAAAATTATCAAAGAATTACTGTTTAATTGTTTTGGACCCTCTAATTAATGAAATCTAATTATAACTATTTTCACTTAATAAAGTATGGAACTTTTATAGGTGATGTAAGTTAAGGCATAAATCTGTTGTCTCTTTATGATATAGACTATTGCTTTACATGATAAGTCTGTATGACTCTGAAACATATCATCCTACATTTGTTTCTTTAATTTGGTGCTGATCACAATAAATGAAAAATAGGAGGACTAAACTGCAAATTATAAAGAGTTGTGGGGGAGGACCATCATTATAAATTCGGTTGCCCCCCAACAATTTATATCTCAACAAAGTTAAGGTGGTCAATTTAAGTATATATGTGAAACTTTTTTCCACTATGTTTATATGTAGTCCTAAATACAATTATATACTAAGCACTGAAAAAAAGTTGTACCAATCATATTAATTTCGTATTAGAGTTACTAGTTTCAATCCAATTTGAGGAAGCAAAAGGAGGTGGAACACGTTTTTTAGGCAATCACTGTTGAATAGTGGCTATGGTGGGAAACAAGCATTAAACATTAATAGTGGCATAATATTGCTGTGGGGGAGGATAAGGGATTTAGCAATTTAAACATTAATAAATAAATAAAATATTATTGTTAGTTATGCAAGGAGAAAAGGAAAAAATAATGAAAGAAAGAAAGAAAAAATTAATCTTGATAATGTTAATTTCATGATGATCTGGCTTCCACATGAAACCATAAGTGAGACAGCTAGAGAAGTGGACTTGACTAATCAAAATCATTAGAGAACGACCCTAACTATAGTCAAGTTGAAGCTTATTATAAATATACATATTTTCATTTTTGCACAGATAAAAATTGAGTTGATGTTAATCACTTGATTAGTTATAAATATTTACTATAAATCTTATGATGTCAAATGTCATAATGAGATACCTTATCTTCTCGACAAAGGCTCCTCATTTTTGCCCTACTAATAGAGTAAGTTTTTTAGTCATTAGATTAACTTTTAACGATTAGGTTTATGAGCGAGAGTATTCTTGTATCATATGATATAATTTTTATCGTGAATATTTTTAGATTTTACGGATGAAATTTAACCCCAATAGATTAAAAAAATTACCCTATAGAAAGGACAACCAACGTGCACTATCATTTAAGTACCCGTAATATTATTAAGCACTCTTCAACTATCACGAGAGGGAGAGGGGGGGAGAGAGAGAGAGAGAGAGGCCCTCTTGAGTAAGAAATGGTTACTATACACGTTATGGGGTTTATAGATGGTGGAACACATCACAAGTTTAAACCACTTTCATGTGCTGTGATTTAATGGTCAGTACACTATCTTCTGCTCTAATGATTGCCAATTGATTATTTTAATTTCTCCACACCAAAAATTCCTCTGAATACCCCACAATAGTTGGAATCCCATACTGTTGGTCGGCTTATACTTTATATCCAAAAAAGATGACGTTTCACTTCTTTTAAAAAGAAAAGAAAAATAATTGCAACATCACTATATTAAACACCGTAATTAATTTTAAAAAATCCTATTTATAATATAGAAGACAATATTTCAATAAGAGGGATCCCCACAGATAGGGATGGGGGGAAAATTATTAGGGATGGAAATGGGATGGAGATATAATCTTATCTCCGGATTTATAATGGGACGAAGATGAAGGAAGCACCTTCACCCGATATACATATACTATACATTTTCTTTATATATGTAATCCTAGTTTTTATTTTTTTATTTTTTATTAACATTTTAAGTTCTTTGTAGTATTGCTGTTCGAATATTAAGATTTGCTTTGTGCACATATTTGGAGTTTGATTTTTGAAAACTAACTTCTGATTTGGACTAAATTAATAGTAAAATTTTACTTTATTCTTTGTTTTAATTTGTTTTGTTTTAATTTGTTTTGTTTTTTATATGTGTAGTTTATATCTTAAATGACGAAAGTGGTGAGTATGGAGAAAGCTCTCTCAATAGAAAATCGTCAACCTTGAACCTGCCTCTCCTTAGAAAGGGATGGGGGCAGGAATGGGAATGATTTTCAGGGGCATGGAATGGGATGGAAGCAATCCCCGCCCTTTCTCGTTCTATTACCATCTCTAATATATAAATTTCATCTCCTGAGACTTACTTTCTATATTTAGCATCACCAATATATCTTAGTAATGTTAGAAAGACAAGATAATTCAGTTATTAACAACTTGGAAGGTTAAAAGTTTGCTATAATAACTTGCATTTGGATATTCCATTTACGTTGAATTTATGTACCTAGCCATTAATGTTCTTTTTAGTGGCCAAAAAGAGTATACCAATTACCATAATGGCTTTCAATTTGTGCCCACAGGTTTGACAAATATGGCCCTTAGCTTAATGACAAGTTAACCAACACCACAACAAATAAAAACCCATTCTCGTTAAAAAGATGGCCTTCAAGATAGATATATATATATATATGTCTATAAATATAAACATATAATATATATATATATATAGTACTATTACATTCAAGTCCCATTTGCAAAGGCAAAGTACACAACCAAAACCAGTAGATGGGAATCAACCACAACCACCATAGAGACTACAATTTTATTTCAATATGGTGGCGCAAGGTAGATCCTAATAACGGCCAACAATATTCTTGTCATCATGTCTATTTATGGCTATTCTCAACCTCCATTTCTATTCTACATTCATCAATTGGGGTCACAATGTACCTACTAAGATTGTCCAAAAAAATAAAAGAAAATGAGAATTATATGCCCTGCCAATAGGGTTTTGTTTTTATCATCTCATATGTATTGAATTCATTTAGTTTTGTATATATTTCATTTTAATGTGATTTTGACCATATCTAAACATTTCCAAATATGCATTAATAATAGTGGTATCTTATCATAGAAATTCAAAAACTGTGAAAGAAACGAGGAAAAAAAAAAAAAAAAAAAAAAAGAGAGATGGTTTCTTTATAAGAAATTAATTAATCCACTATCATACTTAATTTTTTTTTCAATGTGACTCCGGCAGTTGCCAAAAACTAATTAGCCCCCCTATTTGGATGATAATAGTTTGAAAACTAAATTTAAATAATAAATTCAAATTTTTGTGGGAGAAGAAACTTTAAAAAACTTTAAATAATAAATGGTATTCAAAAACAATCTCAAAATGAAGATCCAAAGGGGTTGTATATCTCATTTCAGCTATGCTGAAAATGTGTTTGATTTACAAGATCATTTTTCTAGAAAGACAAAAGGAGTTCTTGATGATGTTTTATTTTCTGTCTTTTTTTTTTTTAATTTTTTTTCCGAAAGATTTTAGATCACTTGAAAGACTAATCACCAAAATTTCTACCTAAACTTAGGTTGATTAAATTTCAATAATATGTATGATTATGTGGCCAAGTTTCAACTTTGTGACTCATGTGTTATCAAGAGTCAAGACTGTACCTAAAATTTGTGTTAATTTTTGGATTAATTATAACTTGTTTGAATTCAATGTTCTCATCAAAGTACATGCAACTAGCAAAAAGCATTGTTTTTTCTTTTATCATATGATCATGATACACTAAAAAACATGTTTTTTTTTTCCTTCGAAGATCCCACTTTCAACTCCAGCCACTTTGTGATCTTTGTTACTTCATATAATCATTTCATATGCTCATTCATGTTGAATAAGTAGTTTTAAGATTCAACTGTTTAAGCCATTTTGGTTTTAATGGAATGGACCCTTTAAATTAAAAAAAAAAAAAAAAAGAAGGGAAAAAAAAAAAGAATAATGTTGTTTCAGACAGGAAAAAAAATGTGGAATTTTGGCATCATTTTTACACCATTATTTTAAGTGAATAATGAGAGATAAGAACCGAAATCGGAGATGTAATATATTCCGATTATGTTGAAACTCATTACTTTACCCTAGTTTTAATAACTGAATTTAATTACGAATTAACATTATGTTGTGACTAGTTTTTTTTTTTTTGGTTGAATATAATGTAATTAGTTATATTGTTAACGATTTCTTGTTTCATTTTCTTCTATGCAATGCTTTCCCAATCTAGTTTGGTTGGTTATTATAAGAGCTAATCACGAAATTTCAAGTTGCATTTAGAATATAATAAGCCGTCTTGGATTTTTCTTTAGGTCATAGAGCTGGATTTAAATCCAATTTCTAGCAGTTAATAGAAATAAGAAAATACCCATAAAAAAAGTTTGTCAATTTGTTTAAGGCATTTAATTGGCATTGAGTAAAATCCCAAGAGCTTTGCAAGTACTTAAGTAGGCCCCTGCCCTAACTCCATTAATCTTTGTTAAAAGTTCTATTTGAAAAGGCGGTTTTGAGATTATAAAAACGCCTAATACAGTTCATGTGTGTTGTGTCTGTAATTTCTACTTGTACTTTACTAAGGAAAAAAAGATGAGGATATTTGATTTAATAGGCAGCTAAACTGGCACAATTAAAATCGACTATTGCAATAGACATTTAGTTCATTTTTAACAGCATAATCGTTGATTCGCACGTGGCACTGAATTGTTGGTCGGTTCTGTCAATTATATTTTACATCCCAAACTCAAGACGTGAAAATTTTAAGACAATAGAATCTCTCATAAATAGTACATTCCACCACTCCCCTATGGTACTTGCTACAATTACAAATGCTAAGTTTTTATGTCAAGATGCAATGATAGAATCTCTCATAAATAGTACATTCCACCACCCCCCTATGGTACTTGCTACAATTACAAATGCTAAGTTTTTATGTCAAGATGCAATGATTTTTCGAGTTACTTATGTAACAAGAAAAGAGAAAAACCAAGGAAAAGGTGACTTTCCAGTTCTATAATTAGAAAATAAAGAAAAACTTGAGGGTATTTTGTCCATTGAAGGGGTTGGAACTTAGAATCCATGGAATCATAGGGTGTTTATTCTTAAAAAAAAAAAAAAAAAAAAAAAAAAAAGTCTATATTTTATAGGATGTAAAAGTCAGAGAAAGGAAATTGGAGGATGGATTTTAAAAAGAAAAGAGATTATTAATTCTTGGGATCCATAACTTTTCTGACCCTTCAAAATTTAAAAAGAATTGAGGAGGGAGAATTTGATAGAAAAAAGTGACCTGTAAAATAATTATTTTGATTTATCTCCTTATTTATATAAGAATATAATCATAAAATTCATTAGATGAGATATTTTTTTTTCATTTTTTTTCTTTATTAAACAACATGAAAGAAAAATCTTTTCTCACCTAGGTATTTTACTTCTCGTTCCTTTTTTATTTTCCACACGTCTTACCAAGCATCGCATTATACTTTGCCAAGTTATTCTCACTGATATTAACAAGAGAAGACCCTATTATCACAAGTTCATTTGATTAATTAAAGAGATCTATTAGGTCAAAGAGGAAATAAAGAGAGAGAAAGAAGAAAAGAAAACAAAAACAAGAAAAAGGACATGATTAAGTAAGTTGGTTAAACTTTAAAAAGAGAAGTCACTGTCTGTCCAATAAATAGAGAGCAATATTATATTTGGTGGGTAAGAGACAGTTCATGGCCATTTGATCACAATTTCCAACATGTCTCACAATTTCCCTTCCAGATGGCTTTTCCACTTGCAAATTTTGGGTCAAGCCTTAATTTCTCTTTAGAATTTTTGAACAGAAAAAGGACCTTATATTTTTAGCCATTAAATTCTATTATAACATGATCAAGCCAAAGAGCATTTAACTTCTCACCAGAACTATTCATTTACAACCGGCATTTTTTCTCGTTCGTACCGTGCAGGTAATTCATCATGCATTGAATTATAGGCAAATTGATCTAGATTATTGAAATTTAAGTTGCCTTTGTCAAATATATTAGTCAACAAAAAATTTTAACGGTCCACATCTTTTTGGCCATCATCTAACAATTGAGAAAATCGATGGGACCTTAGTTCGATTCTGGTGTTTCATAGGGAATCCTCCAAAATTTCTCGAGACACTTATCAAATAAAAATCGAAAGAGAACCAAACTCATCCCTTAAAATCAAAATTTTTATTTTTAAGTGTATGCTGCTAAGATTGGTATTGTAACTGACGACTTTTTTAAAACTTTTGAGCTTATCATTCACAATCAAAATGAGCTTGCTTGACAGAAAATTTAAAATCAACACTTCAAGTTGTTAACCAAACAATGAGGGAATATTTTAAAAGAGATGTTCTGGTTGAAATTTTCATTCAATGATAAATTAATGTTCATTAATTCCCTACCAATCATCAATGATTGCATTGACCCTTTATTGCAGCAGATATGTCCTTTTGATGGATGTGAGAGCTTAGCTTGTTGGAGTGTCAAATGGTGGTAAACCCCACTCGCTCGGTTTGAAATCCAAAAGTGAGTTCAGAACTTGATCTGCATCCTTATGGAGAGAGCTATCCAGCCTTGGATCCGGAACCATGACAACAGACCTGCATGGAAAATGAAATCAAATTAAGCAAACAAGAATCATCCCAGGATAAAAATAAACGAGATCGGGCACTGCTTCAATCGAGCCATAAGATACTTATGGCGTGTTTGGTATGAAGGAGAGAAAATAGGAAGGAAGGAGTAATAGATCACCTAGTTGAAAGAAATGGAAAAGCAAGGAGATGTCGTTTCTCTTATGATGTTTGATATGAAATCCCTCCAAAATCTCTCCAATTTAGGAGAGAATATTGGGATATTTTTAAGGATTTGGAGTTCCTCTCTAATCCCTTCTATCCTCTTTTCTCTCCTACCAAACAACCATGAATATCAAAATTCATCAACTAATCCTTCCACCCCTCTCTTTCCTTCCACTTTTCTCTCCTACCAAACACACTCTTAATCATGTTAGTTTTGCTCAAGCTTTCATTTTGATGTACTTTTGACAAGATCAGACGTTCATGAACACGAACTATAAGTAGGAATACCCTACCATAGAAAGCTCCAAAAAGGAAAGAAAGAACGAATGAAAACTGCAGTTTTGCTTTAGAGGTTCTGCATAATGTAGGTATGCAGTTGGCTACTCCGATTCATTAGCAAAGGGGAAAAAAAAACACGTGATATCATGATATAAGATTTCTAACTACTTTTTTTTTTTTTTGCTGCTTTTGAATTTAAATTCTTAACAAGAAATAAGATAAGATCAACGCTCAACCATTTCGGTTTTAGATCCAATGAAAAGAAAAGTCACCAGACTGACAACTCAAAATAATGAGTTAATAGAGGATAGGACCATTAGGTTAACATTTAAATCGATTTGAAGGAGCAGATGAACAAAATTAATAATGTAAGATGCATTTAGTAGAGGACGTTTGTTCGAGTGAAAGAGAAAGGGAAACAAAAGAGAATGGGATCTTAGGAAACCCAAATTTTGAGGTCAAAGAACTTAAAGCAGGTGGCATGGATGGTGGAGAGCCTGTAGCATTACAATGCATGCGATCCGTTTCAATTAGTCATGTCGTCATCAAATTAGACCATAACAAACTACCACGGAAAGAGTAAAGAAACTATTAGATACATTTTATTAAGCAAGCAGAACAAATTTCTACAACTACGTTTCTATATAGACCAAAACAAGTCGTTGACTAAATCATTGTTGCTTCTATTCAGGCATAGTCCTTATTAGATTAATTCTCGTATAAATATCTATTCATGTCATTTTAGTCCTCAAAAGTATACCAGGACGTCGTTCTTTACTTGCTGCAGCCCTATGGTTGAGTTAATTAATACCAATAGAGCCCTAAATCAAGTATAGAAAAGGCCATCTGTTCATTTAAAATGCAGATTGTTCATGAGAAGACTTTCATCCAACTTTGAGACCAGAAACTGGTTGTAGGTCTGTTCATGAACGGAGAACGCATATAATGTAGGATTCTTCCTGGTCAACCCTGATTGAAGCCACTAAGGGCTCGTTTCCCAGAACTTTTTCTTTTGTGTTTAGTTAGTATAAGAATATAAGCAAAAGCTGTAAGTGTTTGAAACCACATTTCTAAAAAAGCTTAAATAGGCCTAAAACCACATTTCTAATAATCAGTAAAAATGTCAAAATGAGGTTTTTAATCTCTTACTAAAAATCTGATAAAAGTTTTGAAATCTACTCAGAAGAGCTATTTTTTAAGTCACATTTTATGGCTTTCACTGGAGGGTTTTTGGGAGATAAGAGCCACTTCTAATAGATAATCCAAGCACTTCCAGAAGTTGCTTTTAGAGCAGAAAACCAAAAGCAGCTTCTAGGAAGTTCTACCAAACAGGCCGTAAAACCACTTCAGCATAGTCAATGCTTTAGCAGTAAACATTAATTTGAATATTAAATATTAAAGATTAATTGGTGGTCCTTCAACTAGTGACCAAACTTTAAACATTGCAGATCAACTCTCTTAATGACAATGTTTTCATTACAAGCCAACATCGACATGTGATGTTTTAATTACCATCATTAAAGACATGTTGATGTAGCATCTCACCCCTTAGAATAATCAGAATTTGATATGACACATTCTAATAGTCAGTTCCTGTCTTTTTACATTAACGTACACTTATTACTCCCTCTGGTTACTATAAATTCAACCTAACTTATCATTTAATATGCTCTGCAACCGATTCCTCCTAATAGATTTATCCAGATGTATTTTGAATCCAAAGATCAACATTATGATCAAAGATTTATATCTATCTAACAAGAACTATATCCATGAATCGGATGAACAGCCAACCACTCATTCATATAGGTAGGTTTATGTATCAAACTTGCAAATATATGGCGAATAAATAAAGATATCTATACCCCCATTTGATGATCAATGATTTAAACTTCCGAAAGTAATGGTCAAGTTAATGCACTTACGTCCCAGCATTCTTGGCTCCTAGAACTCCTGAAGGTGCATCTTCAAACACAAGAATTTTCTGCGGATTCACTGGGCCACCCTTTTAATTGAAAACACGTAATGAGCCATTGCAACAATTATCCTTTTGAACATCAAATTGAATTACTTAGAAAGGAATCAGGTAATAAACAGAAAAAACCATGTAAACTTATAAAGAAAATAAGATATTTCCACTGTCAGCTAACGTGACAAAGAATGTGCTAAACCTCAAATCTTTTGGCTGCAGCAAGGAATACATCTGGCGACGGTTTGCCCTTTTTGACATCCGGATCATCGCCAAGAACAACATGATGCATCAACGAAAAGAGTTCACTGTGTCGTTGTGTTTTCAGTTCAAAATGCCGCTTGTGAGAACTGTACAGAACAACTACATGTAAGAGATGTTTGAAACTCTCAGCCATACAAGTAAAACAGAAGAACCACGTTTGCTTTTCTTTTATTGTTTAACGTTTGTGAAAAATTTTCTTTGACATGAGATAAATTAGCCTCTCTAATGTTTAAATTATTTCTTTTTGCATATAGCGGATTCGTATCACTATTGATCGATGCGGAAGTCAATGTCTCACAATTCACGTATCATAAACAAAGCAAGGTAGACGAGATTGGAATAAAGAGATCTCATATTCAAACATAAGAGAGATAATTAAAATGGAAAATAAATATAGTGGGGGCAAAAAAAAAACTGTACCCTGTAGCCAAGCAAATTGGTATTCCTTTCGCATGAAGATGTTTGATCAAGCGGCTAGCCCCTAAGAGAGGAAAAAATAAATGTTTAACATAGTTTAGGATAAAAAAATAAAGAATCTGAACTTTCCAAAAAGAAAGAGGAAAAGAGAAACCCGTCAATGTACTTATATTCGAACAAAAACAAAACAAAACAAAAACAAAACAAAACAAACAAACATAACCTCAAGCCCCGAATTACCAGGACAAATATTCAAATCCTGCACTCATAATTTCTGCATTGCTTACAGGAGAACAATCAAATAATATTGAGAAGTTTTTTTTTTTTCCTTCCAACAAAGTTATTTTCAGAATTGCTTTTCTTTATACTCCAGATTTCAGAATTATATTGAACATGCTTTGCTGGCTCGAGTTGAAAACTGCCACACCTAATGCATTGTAGAATTTTTTGGTAAGTGTGAAAATCATGGTTCAACAAGTAGGTAGCCTGAGGACTCAAGTTACTTCTCAGGTTTCCCAATATAATATTTTTATTCTTCAAGTTATGGAGCTCCAGAAATTGAAGTAAACAAAGTTATTAGAGTTATTTGGCAGTTTCCAATAAATCTACTCTGTTTAAGCTTTCACTAACCAACAACGATGTAGGAACATACGATCATCCATGCTTTTCCCAAGGCAAAAGAATTCTTTACTCTAAGATAAGCATAAAAATTTGTATAAAAAAACCCATAAAATCAAGACAAGGAATCCATGGCATATTGTCTAGACCAACATTTTTTCAAAATGATTTTTCAAACAAAAGTAAAAAGAGTAACAATATAGATATTTATGTATGTCCAAGTTTGTTTCACGACAACTTAACACATGAGTTTAACGATCAAATAAACGAAACCTGGCATGAGCTCGCTTGTCGGGAACAAACTCTGCAGCATTGACTCTCTCTCCACCAGAAACTGTTCTGCCGTAAGAGAGTTGCCAATTCCCGTCTCTTCAACAAAAATCCTAGCAGCTTCTATTGCTTTCTTTCCCATCATTTTGGCCTTGAGAGACCAATCAAAAGTCTTGTTAAATCTAGCAAGTATAATCTCCTGGACTTCAGTATAGAACTTCTCGGTGTCTGCACCAACAAAAATTCTAATCAAAACTCCAAATCATTTCATAGAATTTGGCTTAAACTACTATCATTCAACTTCGCTGCAGCACAACTTCAAACTTGTTAAACAAAAACAATAGTAACTGCAACAATAGCA
The DNA here is from genome assembly GCA_009761775.1 of Ficus carica. Classification (NCBI taxonomy): domain Eukaryota; kingdom Viridiplantae; phylum Streptophyta; class Magnoliopsida; order Rosales; family Moraceae; genus Ficus; species Ficus carica. The sequence continues at coordinate 855,643 of CM019740.1, read as the reverse complement.
AACATTTTAGAGCTAATCATTATCACGCATTAATTAAACATACATATATTTCCCTCAATTAAAAAAAAAAAAAAATTAAACATACATCTAAACTTTCTTTAGTCTCCCCGGAGAGCCAGAAATCTCTTTTAGGGGGGATGTATTAAATCAAAATCTTACAATGCAAATATTTGTCTCTCCTTTTACCTTTGTTTATCTATTTATATCTTCTTCTTTTTTTTAAAGCTTGTAATAGAGTCTAATTCACTTTTAAAATTTAGGATTATTCTCATCTATGCCCCTGAACTTTATGATCGTTCACACTCTGCCACCCAAACTTGAAAAACGCCCATTTTGCCCCCATGAACTTTGAACTTGCCCCACTTAACCCATTGTATTAGAATTTAGGTTAAAAACAGGCAGAAAAAGAGGGAATTAGTCTTACTAAATCACTTCTATCAAGATTTCTATGAAATACAAATGGAAAAAGACCACATAATTGTACTTAACTTCCTTTTTCTCCGTCTATTTTTAACGGAAAATTCTAATAGAAAGGGAAGCAGGACTAATGCAACATTTAGGAGGCAAACTGGGAGTTTTTAAAGTTCGGGGGTAAAATGAGAATGACCCTAAAGTTAATGGATATAGATGAAAATAATCCTATGAATTTACATAGTAGTACAGCTGATTTTTAGTTTATTCAGAAATATAAATTGATGTGTAAGTACTTAACGTCTCCGCATCTCATAGTCTCTAGAGGAAGCATATTTCCGCAAAGCGTATAACAACATTCTCAAACACACATATATATAACACGTACATATATATATATTTATATATATGTATATAATGTTACATTGTACAAATCTCATAATGTCTCAAAACATTAGTTATCAGCATTTCATTCAAATACTACAGAACACATTCAAAACATACGAGGTTTGAGCCAAATAAAAGGCACCCATTTCATTTCAAGAACATTTTTCTTCTTTGATACAAACAAATAGCTCAAAGAACTTGCATTATAGAGAAAGATCTGCAGATCAACTGAGAGAAAAATGGGAAAATCACAGAACAAGAGACAATACAGATAAGGTGTTCGACGAAATTACCAAGTAAGAGACCGTCCATGTCGAAGATGACATGGGTTATGTGCCCTTTAACCGAAACGCCTCCGTCGGGTTTGGCCATTCCCAAAAAACACCAGTATTTTGAGTCTTTTTGAGTGTTGGGTTTCTGAGAGAAATGAAGAATGGAGATTTGCTCACTTTTTTTTTTTTTTTTTTTTTTCCTCCCCCTCTGAGTTGCTTTCTTAAAGTGAATATTGGAGAATATGTTCTTAAAACTTTTCTTCGTCGCCAGTCGATCAAAGCAAAATGGTAGTTTAATAATGTCTCTTTTGAGGTCGTTGGATGATTTTCGTCCGTTCGATCTTGGACGACAGCTCAATCGTCCGGCTGAGAATTGGTTGTGATTCATTGGACTGGCTTTTAACAGGATAGTGTATTAGATTTGGGGTATTTATTATTGATTTTAGACTTACTCACATCAATCTATTTCAGATTTAGCTTGCCTTTTTGTGTATTAGTTTAGAACAAAATTTTTAAGTTGAAGTATGTTGATTTTTAAAAATTAATTAAAATTTTTATTTATTTTTTAGAAAAAAATAAAAACTCAAATTGATTTTTTAGGTCTAAATTTGAGAGCCAAATAACACATTAGTATCATATTTTCTCGTATTTCTTGCTATTCTTCCAATTAATTTGACACCTAAATGAACAAAAATTACTTTGGCCATTTTTTGAATATATTTACATTAAATAGTATATTTTAAAATATTTGAGATAAATGTGTTATGTTATTTATCATAAATATTTCTAAAAATATGATATTTACCTCTTTTTCACCTAAATAAATTGCTTCAGTATTCATATAGTTAGCATCTATTTAGGTAATCAGATTGTTAACTGCAGATGAAATACATAAATAAAGACTGCTAGAATAGTCAAAGGAACAAAAAAACATAAGACAGTAAAATTTAATTCGTCCAAACTCTACACTGTTTCGAATACAATAAATTTTATTAACTTCATTTGTTAAAATACTCATTAAAAAAAGACCCAAAAAAAAAAAAATTCATGTCATCGCACATGAACAGTCGTAAAGATATACATTTTTTTAGAATTGTCGTTAAAGATATTTATGTCTTACATGCAGGGATGAGAATGTTCACCGCATTATCTGTATTTTAAAATCTCGGTATGGATAAGAGGGGAAGGATATTTATTTCTGAAATATCAGTAAAATATCTACAATATCTAAAAATATTCATAATATCCGTGAATATCCATGATATTTTTAGATATTTTCACAAAATGTCTAAATTCTCGGAGAAAAATTTTTACTTTTACAAAAATTTCAGCTCTGTTGCACGTTTCATTTATATATATAAAAAAAAATTTAATAACATGTGACAGTAGTCTTTAAGCCATAACAATATATAAAAAAAAATAATAGGAATACAATGTGACACAATTATTTACTTGTCAAATTTGTCTCTTGCTCAAAGTCATATTCATGAGATTCTTCACGTTTCTTTCTGTAAAGTTTTTGCCTTTATGTCATAGACTCATATAGAGGTAATATATATATATATATATATTTGCTATTTGTTCATCCGTTTAAATTATTGTTGTTTATATTCCAAATCAATTATAAAAAAGATTCCACTCGATATTTAATTATTCAACCTTCTGTCTTGTTCAATGAATAGAGATTTTTCACATTTCCTTCTACAAAGACCTTTATGTCATAGACTCATATAAATATACATGAAGTTTTACTAGCTGTGCATGAGTGTGAATTATTGGTGTCTCTATTCCAAAATAACATTAAAAAAATACCGCTCGTTATAAAAAGTCTTTATATTTGAGCTTCAGACTTCAGTATCCATTGGTCATTGTAAGAACTTAAATCTTTTTTGTAGTTCTTATCTTTTTTCTTCAGTTTGTACTAGAGCTGGGAATTCGGGCCGCCCGGCCCGAGCCCATCGGGCTATTTCAAAAAATCGGGCCGGGCCGGCCCGGCCCGGCCCGATTTTTTGAAATATAAGCCCGGCCCGGCCCGCGGGCTTAGAGAGGGCCGGGCCGGGCCCGGCCTAATTTTATTTTAACTTTGTATATTTTTGATAATTTAATAATTTATCTTAATATTTTATCTTAGATAAAAAAATAAAAAATTTTATACTTTGTTTAAAAAATTTTATTATACTATTTCTATTAATTTTTATATTTATATTTATATTATAATTGCTTAGTTAGTACTTAATAATTATAATGTTAGTTAGTTAGTTAACTTAATATTATAATTAAACTTTTTAATTATTTTTTTTATTTTTTTAATAACGGGCGGGCCGGGTCGGCCCATCGGGCTTAAATATTCAGGCCGGGCCGGGCCGGGCCGGGCCGGCCCGCCAGGCCTAAAAGGAGAGCCCAGCCCGCCTATTACTATCGGGCCGGGCTTTTACCGGGCCGATAGAATGCGGGCCGGGCCTAAATTATGGGCCGCGGGCCGGCCTGTTTGGCCCGGCCCAAATTCCCACCTCTAGTTTGTACCATATTGTCTTTACATATTCAAGAAAGCATTGTTACCCCCAATTCTCAACAGGAATTCAAGAAAAGTATCTATACAAACAAGTGAGGTAACTTTATTATACTACACTATCAATTGTTTTAATTAATAAAAATTAGCTAGATTTGTTGTTAGTTAAGAATTCTTAAAGTTAACAAATTTATTATTTATTTTTTAAAATATTGTTTAGTAATGAAAATAGAGCTTTTAGTTTTCATGTTAGTTATCATAAGTTTAATTTAGTGTGCAATAAGTTACTATTTATGTAATTTGTTGTAGTCTATAAAGAATGACAAGTGAAGGTAAATCTAATCCTGCAAGGCAGTATTGCACAACTTTAGGAGGTAATAAATATGGCACCAAATGTAACTTTTTTGGGAATATGGAGGGATCACCCATTTTAAGTATCATTTAGCCGGAAATAATCATAGGAAAAATAGTAAACGGTGTCCCAATGTTCCTCCTGAAGTAAAAAAGGAAATTGTACAATTGTTAAGAAAAAAAAAAGTAGAAAAGGAAAAAAAAAATGCTATATTTGAAGAAATAAGAGTGGAGTTGAGAGGAAATTTAGGAGTTCAACAATCCAATTATTCAGATGATGAAGATTTATTTATGTATCCGACTACTATGCCTCCCCACGAACTAGATAATTATCGTGAAACTCTTTGAGCATCTAAAAAATCCAAGTGGGAAAGGGAGCGACAACAACATACTAGAAAGAGTGAGAATGTAGGGAGTTCAAGGGGTCCTACGTCTAGTAATGTACTACAATCTTCATTCCATCACACACAGTGTTCGTGAAGAACATCAACGTCCATTGGCGCCTTCACTATATAAATCCTCAAGTTCAAAACAAAACAGCATTAAAGATGTATTTCATGGAGGTTCCATTAAAGCCAAGATTCACAAGCTAGTTGGGCAGTTTTTCGTTTATGACAATGTTCCAGCAACAAAAGCTACATCACATCATTTCAAAAACATGGTTGTTGGGATTCAAGAAGTAGGTAAAATTTTTGTCATTGTGTAATTTATTTGTTATATTAAATGGTTATAACAATGTTCTTATTTGTATAAATAGATCGAGGAGTACCTCCACCATCAGCTTTGGAGACAAAGAACAAGATCTTAGATGAAGAATTTAAGGAAATGAAATAATGTTGATAGCTTTAAAGAAAAATTGAAAACTTATGGGTGCATTATTATGTGTGACGGATGGACAAGTCCTACTAGGTTGTCGATAATCAACTTCGTGGTCTACTGTAAAGGAAGTAATGTTTTTCAGAAGTCTGTTGATGCTTCTAACAAGATTAAGGACCACAAGTACATCATAATGTTATTAAAGGACGTAGTTGAAGAAGTGGGTAAGGAAAATATTGTACAGATTGTAACTAACAATGGTTCGGCCTTTGTGAAGGCTGGAAAATAGTTAATGTATATGTATAGCCTTTATTAGACTCCATGTGCAGCTCACTGTATAGGATCTCATGTTTGAGGATATTGGAAAGAAAGAAAGTGTGGCAAATGTCATAAAGAATGCAAGAGAAGTAACCAATTTTCTATAATCATGGTTCTTTACTTGCACAATTGCGGGAATTTTACAATGGAGAGTTGGTTAGACTTGGGACAAGTAGATTTGTAACAAATTATATTGCCCTAAATTGCCTAATCAAGAAAAAGGCTGGTTTGAAGAGATTATTTATAAGTGATGAATGGGTACATGATCGCTCAAGTCAGACCCAAAGAGGAAGAAAGATTGAAGAAAGAATACTTGATAATCATTTTTGGGATAATGTTGCTTATGTAGTGAGCATTCACGAACCATTATATGCTATCCTTCGGATCGTGGACACGGAAGTTGTTCTAACCATGCCATTCCTTTATGATATGATGATAAAGATGAAAGAGAAAATTGGTTATCTAAAGGGATCAAAATGGGTATGTAATATCAAACAAGGACGACGGGATTATATGCTATTTCATCCATTACATGCAGCAGATATTGTTTCTATTAACCACTGTCGAATATGGGCAATTTTTTTTCTTCATGTTGTCTAATGTATACGATCCTCATATTTTTTTAGTATACTATTTGAATCCTAAATATCAATATAGTGAAAGCATTGGAAGCAATCCTACTCTTATACAAGCAGTACATGATGCATACTATCATATGCACCCATCAACTGACAAATTGTCTCAATTTGTAATCACAGGCCTGTTTGCAAATTCAAAACTTGTGACTTGATTTTTAATTATTATTCATTTTTGTTTTTTTTTTGCTTCAACAATAAATTGATTGCAAAGATAGGGAAAATGACCCCATTTATTTGAATACTAAGACAGATCATCTTGGTTAATAGTAACTACGTGACACAAAACGAAACAAAATTCTTCATCATGCTACATTTTTGCTAATCAAATTTATGCCAAGACTAATTTGCGTTGGTCATGATGAGTAGGTAATATGCGTTATTGAAACTTGAGCTACTTTTGTCATGTTGAACCCAATAACAAAAAATTTCAACCTTTCATATATTTTTTGACCATCATTCAATTTTTAAAAAACTGTTGCATAATAAAATCAGAATTCATCGGTCGTACCTTAAATCATAAGTTGAAATTGATATGCATGCTAAGTTGACTAAGTTGTGTTTTAATACGTCTCAGCCAAGTGTTTGCACCTACTGTCAATGTGGACGGGAAGTGACCGGTTGAGATTGTTCTGAGCGGATTTGCACGAAGAAGGGAGCTTCAATGAGGCTGTGAAGGGCTGCGTTGGCGTATTTCATGTCGCGGCTTCGATGGAATTTGGTGTTGATATGGAAGATGAGAATATTGGTAGTTCCCCATCTCAAAACCAAATCCGGTTTGTCATTACTCTTGGTTGTTTGGTGGAAATTTGAATCTAAGACAAGTTTTTTTTTTTTTTTTTAAAATGAATTTCAAGAGAGTTATGTTCAGTCATTTATTATTGAGCCTGCAATCAATGGGACCCTAAATCTCCTCAGAGCTTGTTTGGAATCCAAATCTGTGAAAAGGGTTGTCTTCACATCTTCCATTAGTACCCTCACTGCCAAAGACAGCAATGGAGGATGGAAACAAGTTGTTGATGAATTTTCTCGAACTCATGTTGACCATGTCTGGAAGACAAAAGCAAGTGGATGGGTAATGCTTCTCTCTCTCTCTCTCTCTCTCTTGTTCTATTATGTTTTGAACACAGTTTTAAACTGTCAGATTTTCATCAATTCCGTTAAGTATCATCAGAGGTTGAGCTAGAAATACATTTCAGTAGTGGTGTATACCAAATTTTTTTCCAATATAAAATAAATTTTAATGGGGGCTATGTGATATTTTTTTAATTTTAGTGAGTTTATGTGAGATTTTTTAATTTTAATACGGATAAAATAGTAAAATTATAGATATAGAATTAATTTTAATATGGATTGTGTGAGAATTTTTAATTTTTAGTGAAGACAAAGTAAAAAAGTACATGTGAATTTTTTATTTTAATGGGGGGATAATTGTAAAAATTATTAAATAACAAAAAATTTAGTGGGGCCGCCCTCACTGGCACCCCCTTGCCTCCGCCGCTGAGTATCATAAATTTTATTTAGCCTATTATCATTATGATACAGTCCGACAGTTAAAAATTGAGTTCTATCTGTTGAATATTTTTTTTGTACCATATTATAGAGTTCTCTAAGATTTTGAACTCGCACACAAGATCTCATAGAAAAAACTTATCCATCACAGGTTTACACACTCTCAAAGCTTCTAACAGAGGAAGAAGCATTCAAATTTGCAGTTGAGAATGGAGTTGATCTTGTCTCAGTAATAACAGCTACAGTTGCTGGACCTTTCCTCACTACTAATGTTCCCTCAAGCATCCAAGTTCTCTTGTCACCATTAACAAGTGAATTTTTTTATTTATTTTGTATTTTTGCCATTTTTTTCATTTATTTATTCATATATGAAAACTACCCAACACCACAGATGAACTTAGAAAAATTAACATGCCATTCAAAGGTCCAGGTTTCTATTAGTCTTTTATCAATTCAAAGTCTTAATTTGTTCTTCCCAGAAAAATGGTTAGTTCTATTTGATTGATCGATACAACAAACAATTAATTATAACAAATATGTGATTAGAAAGAAATTAAAAAAAAAAAAATCCAAATTTAAATTGAATAAATAATGTTAAATATAAATATTATTTAGTATCTTTTGATTAAGCACCTTAATCCTCGCGTCTCTTAAACTCACCTTGTTTTTCTTTCCCATTATCAATTATATAATCCTTATATCCACGCATACTAACTTTATATCAAGATGATAATTAGGCTCCACATACATGAACACTTGTCACCTTTTCATACAAAATGACCTGTTTCTCTGAGGATTAGATGCCTTTATATATATATATATATATATAGAATAAATGCAGTCAATCTTAGTATCTTATGGATAATTTTTGAAGATATATGTAAGGCCCACATCTTCTTAATGGAACATGAAAAAGCAGATGGCCGGTACATTTGCTCTGCCCAAAATTGTCCATTGGCTAAGCTGTTGAATCACCTTGCTCAAGAGTATCCCAGCTCAAATTTGCAAAGGTAATTCTTTCCTTTCTTTTCATTAAGTTGTTTCGCTTTACAAAAAAGGTAAACATCTCTACTAGGGTGAATCAGGATCAAGGACGGAGTTAGAAAATATATATCTAGGGAGATTTGAATTAAGTTAGATCTAGAATTAAAATTAATGGTATAATAAATCTGAAATTTTAAGGGATAGTAGTCTCTACTGACTCATTGTGGCTTGGTCCTTAATTAGGATATGAGATGGGGGGTGGGCTCCATCATTTTATGTAATCGTGACTCAATCTTAGTCGGGATTTATAATGGTACTCTGTATGTTTAAGCTTTTAATGTTAGCGATAATGATACGATTGTTTTGTGACTGATTATGGTATTTTTAAACACGTGCAGATTTTTAGGAGAGGATCTTAATCAAGCCCCTTCGGAGATATCTTCAAAGAAGTTAAAAGATTTGGGTTTCAAGTACAAGCATGGTGTACAAGATATAATTCATGAGACTGTCACTGGTTGCGTAGGTTATGGCTTTCTACATCCTATTGGAAGTTAGTGGTGGTGGAATCAAGAAACCATGTCAAATATTTAATTGAACAAGAATTTTGATGAAGTTGTAGTACAATTTTTAGTACAAGTAAATGTAGAGAAAATTCAAATTTTAATGAATCCCACTTTATGCATGAAAATTCAAGTCCATTATTAACAATCAAGTAGTGGACCAGCACCTTTCATGTCAAAAGATTTACACCGTGATTTTCCCTAAATATTGACAGTAAAAAAAATTCAAAAACCTCTCATGTGCTTAATTGAAATATTTGCTCCCACGTTTTGCGGAATATTGTACCTATCATTTATATGTTTTACAAATTATCTTAATGGGGGCTTTTTTAACATGACTTACAAAACATAGGATATAGGTTTTAACAAGTTTGTAAGTTGCAACATTCTTAAAAAAATGAGGCATAACACAACATTTCAATAATGTTTTAAAAAAAAAAAAAATTATGTAGAAGGCTTTTTCTATTATCTCAATCAGTGACATAGTCAACCTTCTACTTTAATTAGAGTGGACACCAAACTTTTTTGAGAAATAAATAGTTTGAAATTAAAAAAAAATGGACAAAGACTAATAAGTAAAGTTTTTAGTGTGGACTTGTATGAAGATCGTTAATTTTAAGTGGAGGCTTATATGGAGATAATTGATTTTAAATGTGGACAAAATATAAAAAGTACAAAAACGTAAAGCAATAAAAAAAAATTCACTAGGGACAACAATCACTACTCAACCGTAAGTAACTCCGTCACTCATCCTAAAATAACTAAGGTTTTGTTCGGCACTTTAATTTAACTCCAACTAAATTATACTTTTTTTGTTGGATTTTTGTCTTTTTTTTTTTTCCTTAAAAGTCAACAAAAATCATAACTAGTTTTTAAAAAGTCAATAAAATCTAAACTTAAAAAATTTAACTCCAACTAACGATCCAAATGGACGCTAAGCTTGCGTTTCGTTCACCGGTTGGAGATAAAACTTTTAAATTGGAGTTGGTTGACTTTTCAAAAACTAGTTATAATTTTTGTTGACTTTTTAGAAAATGATAAAAACTGATATGAAAAAATATAATTTAATTGGAGTTAAGTTGAAATATCAAATGGATTCTAAAATTGAACACAACATTCATTTTCTGACATACATGAATTAGTGAACTTACGAGTGGGATTGAGCCCGTAATTGATGCCTTATTTAAGCAACTTCTATTATTTGACATACAAAAAGTAAGCTATAAGGTGAGCCTAAAGTGGCAAAAAAAGGAGGGTCACACCAACAAATATCAAAGTCTGACTTGAGATTTGGAACATTTATACACAAAATATCCAGCAAGATCTAGGACAATGATTTTTTGGGAGACCCATCAACATATGAAAAAATATTGAGTTTGAATTGATTGTACGTTTATCGATGTGTTTAAATTGCTGGAGTTAAAAGTATAAAAACTTGAAATGTGTTCGGAAAAAAAAAAGTATAAAAACTTGTACGTTTAGGAGGGTAGAAAACATCCAAATGATTATAGTCTTTTTTTTTTTTTTTTTTTTTTTTTTTTTTTTTTTCAGATTTCCTACTAACTAGGCCAGTAATAAGTAGGCATTATCAAAATGCAGCCAATTTTAGGTAACAAAACCTAGCATCCCCATCAATTTTAGCATGTGTTTGGTGCTAAGATTTGGATTGTAGAATTTGAGTTTGAATTGATTGTACGTTTATCGATATGTTTAAATTGCTGGAGTTAAAAAGTATAAAAACTTGAAATGTGTTCGGAAAAAAAAAATCAATATAGAGTTTGTTTCATTCGTCTCGAAATTATATGCAATTTATAAAAAATCATATCATTTGGACTTGTTTATACAAAATCATGGAATTTTAAAGTTTGAGTTACAAAACCGTATAAATAGTGAAACTGAAAGAAAAAGACAAAAAATTAAATTATAATTATAGGGTTTGGATTGTAGCACTGAACAAGTCCTTCAAAGTAGCCACAAAGGCCAATAATAGAGTTTTGGCTTGGTCAGTTTGGAGAAGTCAATTTTTTTGCATTTAAAGTAGTTTTGTTCACATAAGACGAATTTCCATATATATATTAAAACCTCACCAATTATTTAGATGCCTTGATTTTATAATTCATTACTTATCAAATTAATACAAGGTTTAGATGCATTAAGTAACAAACTAGAAACATTTAATAATTCACCCAAAAAAAAAAAAAAAAAAAACCTAGAAGCATAGGAAAACTGAAACTAGGGACTGTTTGGGAGGTTTTGGACTGACTTTCATGAGGTGATCCAATAGATGCTCAAAGCCCAACAATTGTTGCACCTAGACAGGCTTAAAACACAATACAACGCTTCTAGTCAATTTTATTAGATTTTTTTTCTGTTTGGAAAAAATAAAATCATGGGTACCTTTATGCCTCGATCTAAGTGGTTATTGGATGAACCCATTAATCACACCGATGCAAGTGATTATGTTGATGCTTGTTTATATATTCTAATATTTTTCTTTTAAAAAGTATATTAGTCTATAAAAGTGACACATCTTCTCTCAATGAATAGAAGTGTTTATTCAATATTTTCACGCCTAATCATATTCTAAAATGCAAAGAAAAAATAATTCAACAATCCTGAAAATAATCGACATAAATAATATGTTTTATTTTGCAATTACATGTTTTTTAGTGGGGTAATACACGTACCATTTTATCGTGGACATTTAGGAAAATCTCCATTAGGGACTTTCTTGTTTTCAATCCATCAAGCATCATGTATGTATAAGATATTACACACTTAGTCCCTATTGGCCACACTGTCTTAATTGAAAAAAATAAATTTGAATTGAGAATCTAAAATCGATAGGTGTTTGAAAGAAAGAAAAATATGTGTAGTCTAAACTTACGTTTAGTGTACCAATTACATTTAAATACAATTCTTTTTTTTTTTTAAGTTTCAATTATTCACAGTTTACTATCATAATTTTACAATTTAAACTTTAAAAGTTCATAATTTTTTATATGCAAGTCCAAATAATTTTTTAAAAATTGTATAGATTTCAAGATGAACGAAATAAGCTTCAAGTTGATAAATTTTTTTCCTAATACATTTCAAGTTTTTATACCTTTTAGTTCCAGTCATTCAAACCCATACACTAAACGCATGACAATTAAACTCAAATCCAACTCAAAAAACTTAAATCTGCACCACACTTACGCTAAACTTTAAAAAAGTGGATTTGGATTTTAGAATTACATTTTTACCCATATATATGGGTACCTACCCGCACCCACCCCTGATGAGGCGGGTTTGGAAAATTCGATATTGGTATGGTATGAGGGCATATATGAGTTAAGATAACCACCCGATAGGGTACAAGCAGATGCACTGGGGCTTCCCGTTCTCGCACCCGTATATTCACCCTTATAATATATATATATATATATATATATATATTTATAAGGGAAACACTTTCATAAAGGAAATTTTTAAAAAATGGAAATTATTCCTAACCTAGATTTTTTAATCATACATTGTTATCTTTTAAACTAAAATTTAAATTTTAGTATTTTAAAGTTTTAGTTTGCTTTATGAATTTAGTTTGTAGATTCTAGGAGTTTGGATTTGTCTTTAAGATTTCAGTTTCATTTTTAACTATATCTATGATTATGTCACTAAAGTTTATGAAAGCTTAAATGATTTTTTTGTAAGTAACCTAAATGTACACAAAAATATACAATTTTGAGTGTACATCACTGACTCCTATTTTTGTACATTTACAAATTATGTACTTAAGAGATGCAAGACGATACTTTAGTGATCGAGCTGCTATTATAACAAGATAGACACTAGCACCTGGTAAGTAATTAACATGTTATTTTATTTGCTAACTGGAACCATTGTCTTATTTCTCTTGATTATTTATCCATTTTTATAATTGCAGCTGAATGATGGGTAATGTATGGGAATAGTGCTCCGTTATTAAGGAAACTTGCCATGAGAATCTTATCACAAACATGTTCATCTCCGGCATGTGAATAAAATTGGAGTACATTATTATTAATTCATACAAAACAACTCAACCGGTTTGCCTACAATAGGCTTGAACAATTGGTTTTCTACTATTATAATATGAAACTAAAAATACGAGACATGAAGACAGAGCATGATAAAGTAGGCCAATACATTTAGATTATTTGGACTTGCTTGAAACAATAGTTGAGCCAGGTGTTGAAGATGATAATGATCGTATTATTCAATAGATTATGCCAATACATTTAGATGATGAGAATGAGAATCCAGATCCAAGAATTATGGGACCTGCTCGAGAGTTTGGCATTGATATTGATAGAGTACTAGTTGAAGAAGTAGGTAGTTCTTCTAGCAGTGCCACTGATTCTTTCGAGGTAGCTATGCAAACACCGGAGCGAAGAAAAAACATTTCTTTGCAACATAGAAAAGATGATAATGAGGATAGTGGTCGTGATCGTGATCGTGATCGTGGCCATGGTCGTGGTCATAGACTTGATGGTGAGAATGATGATGACGATGATGATGAAGGTAAAAGGGGTGATGGTAATGATGATGGGAACCATGGGAGAAGAGGAAATACAAAGTCAAGTCAAATACCTTTGAGTCCATTCATCGGAGAAGAAGATTTTACGCATGCTACACAAGATAAAGATCATGGTTGTAGGGCAGTTGGTAAGGGTATTGGGGTGATTGGAAAATAACACATAAGAAGATATAGTGTAGCTCAAATGAGTCAAACTAACGAGGACTCTATTGCCTTGTGTTTGGATTTTATGAGCTTAGGAACCGATTAAAGTTTATATGGTTATAATCCTCATTACGGTTCTCAAATGGGGTCCAGTTTAGAAGTTCAAAATCTAGATAGTTTATTTGATGTAATGGTATATCCTCTACCACAAATTGATATTGAGATGCCATTGTATATCCATTAAGACGACCCATCAAATTGGATTAATCAACAGTATCCAATTTATGGGTTTACAGTTGGAAGAGACCAAGAAACATACATGTGGCACATTAACAATTACCTTCAGAACTATTCAAAGGTAAGATATTGGCAAATGTATTATTTAGATCAAGATCAATACCTACCTAATATTTTTCAACCTGCTAGAAACTCTTTTTGATATTAGAGACACTCGAAACTTGTATGTACTATTTTATGTTTGCCATCTAATTTTTATGTAATATATTATTTAGTGTATTTTATTTTTAATGACTAATGAGTATGTAATATCATATTGAAACTACAATCAAAGTATAATTATTTTGATTTCCTAATCTGTTATGCGATATGACTCACATATTTGATAAAAAAAAAATGTGTTGTTTTTCTTGTAAAATTAGTTTAGATTAATTACTATTGATTGTTTTTACATTTTGTAAAGTTTCAATAACAAATTATAAGTTTTTCTTTGAGTATCCATTTTTCCCGGAATATCCGTCGACATCGACATTTCTGTCGACATTATTCGTAAATCAAAACCTCGACAACCCCCGTCGACATCAACATTTTCATCCTTGCTTACATGTTAGTCTTTAGCAAAGAATTGATTATGATTTATAGGAACAGGTTTGAAAAGGATCATTTCTTGGACTGTTTATTATTTATTTTAGGATTATTAGCATTTGTGTCCCTGGACTACTTTAAACTCTTCAGTAGATTTTATTTCACGTAGGAATGATAATATTCTCTAAGTGGACAGGGCCCGCGGGACTTTGATCTGAATTGAATGGAGAAGGGAGACAATATTTGGGGACATGGGTTGTTTTACGGGTCGGGGATGGAGATGAGGAAGCAATTCTAGCTCCCGTCCCGCCCCGTTGCCATCCCTAATTTCACATTCAACCCTTTCTAATAGAATGTTGGTTAATAAAGAGAGAAATGCATCACATGTTTGTTAAAAATATAATATCATGTGTGTTAATACTGTTATCTACCCCTTTAGTGAAGAGACATTTTGAATAAGAATCCCTAAAAAAAGAAAAAAACTACTACTTCAGATTAATTTTTGTTATTTTCACTTGAACTTGCCCAAACCATGACTTCGAAGAAGTCTTGCAGGTAGTCAGATTCGTAAAATAGTAGCTCAAAATTTCATTTTTCTTTGTCTATTTTTAGCTGACATTTTAACAACGGGGTTATTAAATTAAAGTTTGGAGAAGTGACGTGAGAGTTTTTAAATATTGAGAGGCAAAATGGAATAGCGTAAAGTTCAAAGACACAAATAAGAATAATCCTGAATACCTTTGTAATCGATCAATCTATGAAAATGTACATGTACTTGTCATATATATATATATAATGAGAACAATCTTTTAGTTTGTACCATATATATTTTAAATTTATATAAAAATTTATATTCTTAATTTTGGATGTGAAAAATGTATCTTCATATTATATCCTAGGGACTAGTAAATCACAATATATGCTAATATAAACATGATGCAGTAAACATTCCATGTATAATAAATATGTTACAAACTTACAATCCATAAGCATATTATAATTTACAGTCCCATTAACCATGACAACAAACAAACAGAACATAATACCATAAGGCATCAAAACCAAACCAAACCAAACCAAACAAAGGGTCCTTTGGCCCAAAAATAAATAAATAAATAAATAAACAAACCAAACCCAACAGGTTTTGATTCAAAAAAAAAAAAAAAAAGAAAAAAAAAAAGAATAAATAAAGGGCCCAAGAGTAAAGCATCATATGCAATCCCACCAACATAAACATTGTCCTCCCAATCAAAAGAAAATAGAAAAATGGCAGTCTCATAACGAAAAACGGTAACAAAGTTCCCACTTCCACAATCTGAAAAAAAAAAAAAAAAAAAAAAAAAGAGAGAGAGATAATTTTTTAGCCTAATGATTAACATCGAATTTCATCAAGTAAATTCACTAAACAAATGGTTATTCTCAAAATGCCTCTTAACTATACACCAAATCACATATTAACTCCTAACTTTTATTTTTAAACATTACACTACCTTGAATTTTTATGTGATCATGCAAGTAGCCTCTACCTCCATAATCATTTAAATGAGGATGACTTTAAATTTTTTTTTTTTATTATTATTATAGTGTCATTTAAAAACATTACGAGACCTCTCGTTCCCCCATTGCATTCTATTGGTTCATCACTATTGCTAGTATTGCTTGTGATGATAAGGATTATGCCAACGGACCTAGGGGTTGTTTTTGTCATTTTTTTCTTCATTAATGTTTTTTTTTTTACAAGGTTCTTCTAAATCAAATTTATAATGATATCAAAATTACTTAATATGACACTTTTCCGTCTAATTTTTGACCATTCGCATAACAACATAAAATTTTTGAGATAATGTGATGTTTAAAACCACAAGTTAGGAACCAATTTGAGATTTTGTGTATAATTAGAAGGTCATTTGTGAAAATAACCTTAAAAAAATTATTAATTAAACTTGTAAATGAAATTACGAAAATAGTAATAAGAAGATTTACCTGAATCAAGAGATAACATAGTTTGATTCAAATGAAAAACAAGACTCTGCCATTTCTGAATCAATTCTAGGGAGAAAATTAGGGGGAAAAAAATCGTTAGTCAGTTGATTCAATAGAATAAAATGATGATTCTATAATGCATGATTGTTTAAATTATTTGATAAATAACTTTCTTATCATTATAAAATTTCCATTTATAATTATAGCTATTTATTTCTTATCAAGAGAAATTTCCCTATGTCCACATTATAGATATATATGTTAGAAAAAAAAATTAATTTGTTAATCTCTGAAGTAGCTTATTATTAAAAAAAAAAAAACTAAAAATATTAAGCTTGCGTTTGGTTCGCCGGTTGAAGATGAAATTTTTAAGTTGGAGTTAATTGACTTTTCAAAAACTAGTTATAAATTTTGTTGATTTTTCAGAAAAAGACAAAAACTGAGATGAAAAAGTACAGTTTAGATGGAGTTAAACTTAAATGCCAAACAAAGCCTAAAAGTAAGAAACTATTCAACAAAGGGTGTTTGCATACCTGTGTAACTTGTTATGCAAGACTTCCACTCTCTTCCACAGTTTGCAACAAGGATGAGCTAGCCAGCTTGTAGCCCTCATAAGAGTTCATCCCTGGATGTTTGTACCAAAAGGTTACGGACGGAACATGTCGAATTGTCGAATAATGAGGGCCTCTGTTCGGCTGCAAACCAACCACAAATTCGCTTGTCATGTCCCAAATTTCAAGAGATTTGAGGTTCCTAAGGCGCTGAATGTCGGAAGGCATCTCCTTCATCAATGGGAATGGCCCAAATTTCAACTCCTTGAGAAGCGATAGGGCACTTTCGTCTATTTTCACCACTTTTAATCCTTCCAACTTTTTTAATTGAAGCTGTTTGAGTTTTCGAAAACCGCCTTCTTCAAAATGCAATTCTGCTCCGACATATGCCTTGAATAAGCGAAGGAATGCTAAGTTGGGAAGGTGTTTGATGTATTTTAGCGGCTCGCCATTCAACCTTGAGAAATTTAGCTCCAAACCTTGTAGATGATGAAGCTCTGAAATCCAAACTGGCAACGCTTTCAGGCGACAATTCAACTTGAGGAAACGTAAAGGAGGCTGAGACGAAATGCAATTCAAATCTAAAACTCCGTCTTCATTTGTTGAGATTAAAAATAACTCTTCAAGGCATTTCATCTGCTCAATGGAGGCTCCAAGAACTTTTTCCATTTCTGCAGTTACTTTTGAAATATCCAAACACTTCAATTTCCTCAGACTCCGTAGCTCATTTAAGAAACCGATTCCACTAGAATCTGCTTCCACACGTGATAGTGTTTGTAACTCCTCTAACCTTCCAATCCCTTCTTCTACCCTCACGCCGCAATACGAATCCAAACTGTACTCAATCTCTTCATTGAAAAAATAAGCCGAAAGATGCCGCAAATTCTTGAGTTTCTTGATCTCGATTGGTAGCTTCCGCACTAAGGTATCTGTAAGATCCAATGTCTGTAAATTGCGCAGCTTGCCGATGGATTTTGGTAGCACTTTCACCTTTGTACTTCTCAAACATAAGTACTTTAAGTGGAACAAATTTCCTACTTCATTTGGGAGACTATAAAGAGGAGCATATGAAAAATCCAACACCTTCAAAAGCTTAAAATTTTCAAACAAACCAACTATAAAAGAGTTGGTCACTTCATTGGTGTCGAAAAGAAAGACAGAACGAATCCTGGAGTCTCCCATAGTTCTCAAAGCATTCTCCGTAGTGTCGTAAATTGATATTCGGCGACTTTTTTCCCCATGACTTGACTTGTTTTTAAACAAAATTTGAGAAAAGCACACTTCATTAGCAACAATTAAGATGATCTCACGCATCAAATTATGAACTCGACACATCCTGTCTACTCCATATTTCACTTGAAATGAAACTAAGTTTCGGTGGATGAGCTCATTTAAGTACTCTTCGGCAACTTTCTCTAATGGCTTCTCTCTCTTAGTTTCAATAAAACCCTCAGCAATCCATAATTTATACAAATCGCCATCAGAAATCGAAAAATCTTCAGGAAAAATGCCAAAATACAGGTAGCAAGGTTTAAGGTGATACTGTAAATCATGATAACTAAGAGAGAGAATCTTCGTAATGCTTGCAAGTTCGGGAGTTGCTCCAATCTCTACATTGGTGAGTTTGTCAAGCACAATTTTCCATTCGTCGACTATAATTTCTTTGGTCGACAATAAGCTAGCTACAGTTGAAATAACAAGTGGTAAGCCTTGACATTTGCTTATAATTTTACGAGACAGTTCGACCAAATCTTGAGGACAACGCCTCTCGGGTGCAAATTGAAATGCCCTTTTGCAAAAGAGCTCCCAAGCTTGTTCTGGAGGCCAGGGATTTAGCTCTTGGACAAGATCATAAGGGGTTCTCTTTAGAGAACTAGCAATTGTAGCTTTACGAGTCGTTATAATTATTCTACTTCCCTTATCATTAATAGGCAAAGCATGTTTTATGACTTCCCAAAAACCTATATCCCATATATCATCGAAAACAATGACATACCTCCTTGTCTGCAAATATTGCTTCAAAAGGCGTGTTAGATCTCGGATTACGTCAATTTCCCCGAGAGGCTGCTCTTGTGTTGGCCAAATATGATTTTTCATTGTCTTGAGAATCTTTTCCGCATCATATGATTGAGACACAGTGATCCAGGCGCGACAGTCAAAGTGTCCTTTCACCACTTCATCCTCATAGACAGTCTCGGCAAGAGTGGTCTTACCGATTCCACCCTCGCCAACTATTGCGACCATCAAGCATGTGGTTGGTCCCTCAACCAACCTTTTTGTAAGTTCCTTGGATATCGGCTCAATGCCCACAAGTTCATCTTTCTCCGTGGAAAGCGAACTTATTCGAGGAATAACATTTACCGTTTTGTTACTTGGTCCCTGCATCAAGGGATTCAAGCCAAATGTTTGAGCTCTACTCGTCATCTTGCCCAAGGATTCCTTGATATTCTCAATCTCGGAAGCTAGGCTGTACCGTTACCCCAACGTATTAAAAGTGCGACATGTTTTGTGCAGGGCACGGATGAATCTGTGCTGGTCATCACGATGTTCGCCCACAAGGCTTCTGTACTCATCGATGGCATCCTCAATGCGCTCGGCTACCACCCTTACTTGTTTCGTCCAAGTTTTGATGGTTTCGTTGGCATCGCCACCCGCTAATCTTGCATCGGCGTCTTTGAGGTAGGACTGGATGATCTCCAGTTCATCCTTCAGGCTCTTAACTTTGCCACGAACTCCCTTAAGCGATTGTGCCTCTTCGAATAGCAGCTCAACCAGCTTCTCAATGAGAGGACTCAATAGTGTCTCTGCCATTATTCGAAGATTTTTCGGTGCTAAGAGATTTGTTGTGGAGAATTAAGCTTCAATGCGGATCAAAAAGTTTGTTGCGTCCAAGTTAATGGAAGTTTAGCATGATTCAACAAATTAATTTCTCCAATGTCAAGCAAGAATATGTTCTGTACAAAAGTGACAAGGAATGCAAAAGGAAAGAAGAAAGGAAAAGCTTGAAACATTTCTTTGTTCTCAAGTTAATTAGAGCTTTATCATGCTAGCTTCAATTCGTTTGTGAACTGTTGCCCTGTAAAGTTCAAATCTACCGAGTCTCATTAATTACAGTATGTTACATATATACATATATATATATATATATAGTTTTGTGGTAGAAAAAAAAAATCATTGGTGTTATATTTGTTTCATTCCTCGTAATTCGTAAACCTAATTCTACTAAAAAAAAAATAAGTTCAATTTATATCAACGACATAAGGCCTTCTATATTTAGGCCATAGAGTATTGACCTTAAGAATATCTTGAGAGAAGAAGAGTGAAAGACATCATTCCTAGTCCGCCTTGGGGGCTTTTCCTCAACCTTTTTCTTATTTGTATTTTTAGATGTGTATTTGTTTTAAATTTACATATTAACCTCCCTAGAAACCTTTTTCTAATGGAAGTCCTCTCCAAAAACTAAAAAAGTTTATTTTGTTCCCCTTTAAAAAAAAAATATTACTTTTAAATCAAAGTCCAACTACTATCGCAAGTATTTAGGAAGATATTTTCTCCGTTAATAACTTGAAATGCTAATTAAATAAGGCTATTTTTTCCCTCTTATTTTTCTTTTCTTTTTCTTTTTTAACTAGTTTACATTTGAAAATGATCATAATATTTAATAACTTTTTATCGTAGTTAAATATTTGTTGTAGTTATTAGTTTCGTGAATAAAAATTTTGGTTTCGTCATTGCTTATTGCTATATTTAGGTTTTTTTTTTTTTTTTTTTTTAACTTAAAATGAGGAGTTTAAATTCTTTACCTTATGGAATCATATATAAAATTACCCTTGAGGCTTTACCCGCAACCACATCGTTTAGGGCACATGCTATTAAATTATGGTGTGGATTGAATTTTACTATAAGTAAAAAGACTATTAGTTACATAAGATATAATTATGTAAACAGTGATTATAATAATTTAAATTGAGTAGACTAAGGGGGTGTTTGGTGAATGAGTTTAGTTTAAGATTTTTAAGTTTTAATAGTAATTTTTCAGAAAAGACAAAAAAATTTTTCAGATAAGACAAAAAAGTTTTCAGAAAAAGACAAAAATCATGATAAAAAAAGTACAATTTATTTTAAACCAAACTTGCAACCAAACAAGGCCTAAAATTCCCCGTAATAATTGACCCTTCTTTCTCTCTTTCTGTGTGAGGTCGAGATCACCCTGACGTCGTCTCAACAACCACCGTGCAAAGATGAGAATGTTTGACAAATCTTTAAAAACGGTCACTTTTGTTAATAAACACTAAAAATTTATCAGAAAATATCATATTAATTATATGAAATTTACTAAGGATATTTAAGAAAAAAATTACATGATTCAACTTACATGTATCATATAAGTGATATATTTCATCTAATTTTTTACATTTGATAGTAAAGAAAAAAAAGATCAAATTATATCAAATTAAAGAATTTAAGAACCTTTTAACTACAAAAAGAAAAAAAATTACCAATTGTAACTTTTAAAATCAAACCAGTAAAAAACCACTTGATTTATGAGCATGACTATGCCTCCGTTTGATATTGAAGTTTAACTAAACTAAACGATATTTTTGTATCTCAATTTATATTTTTTTTTTCTGAAAAGTCAACAAAATTTTATAACTAATTTTTAAAAAATTAATTAACTCTAATTTAAATATTTTATCTCTAATTAACTTACTAAATGGAGACTACTTTTTTTATTTTATGCACACCTTTTCCTTTGGCGCTATGAAATAGGCACTTTTTTTTTTTTTTTTTTTTTTTTTTTTTGAGAAAATACAAAACAGGCACATTTGGACTTTGGTCAAAAGATCCCGCCAAACACAATTTACTCCACAACTTCAAACTCTCTGAATCCTCGTAACCCAATTTCGACCAATCAGATTCAAGCAATAAAAATCCAACGGCCAAGAATCTCCATTCCGCACCTGACGAGGATCGCCACAAGATCCAACGGCCATTCCCACCCTCTTCTCATCTATAAATTAAAAAACAAACCCAAAACAAAACCTCCACAACACGCCAACACAAAATCTTCCGAGAAAGCGAGCGAGAAAATCCACAAAAAACTTTCCGGGAAAATTCAGAGAGGATGTCGGGAAGAGGCAAGGGAGGGAAGGGCCTGGGAAAGGGAGGGGCGAAGAGGCACAGGAAGGTGCTGAGGGACAACATCCAGGGGATCACGAAGCCGGCGATCCGACGGCTGGCGCGGCGAGGCGGCGTCAAGCGGATCAGCGGGCTCATCTACGAGGAGACACGTGGCGTCCTCAAGATCTTCCTCGAGAACGTCATCCGCGACGCCGTCACCTACACTGAGCACGCTCGCCGGAAGACGGTCACCGCCATGGACGTCGTCTACGCTCTGAAGCGCCAGGGCCGTACTCTCTACGGCTTCGGCGGCTGAGATTTTGGGGGTTAGGGTTAGGGTTAGGGTTTCGGATATCTGTTATAGCTTAATTAGACGATCATATTTGCTGTATTGACGATGGTATATTGCTGTATTTCTCTCTCTGGTTTTTAGTGTTAGGGCTAGTTTGTTGTTTAATTAAAACAAATAGTCGTTTGATTTGCAGTGATTGAGCGAAATTTTTAGTTGAATTTGGTGTATTAATAATGATATTTTGATATTTCTGGGCTTATTTGTATTTTTTATTTCTTCGGGTATTTGGATTTTATCACGATTATGGGGGTCTATTTCTTGGGAATTCGCATCATAAGTGTGATTTGTGTTTAGAACGCTGATTTTAAACGGATTTGAGATGTATTTTTTTAAGTTGAAATTGGTTGATTTTTTAAAAATAAGTTGTAATTTTTGTAGATTTAAGAAAAAATAAATAACAATTGAGAAGAAAATTTTAAATTGACAACTAATAATGAAACACCCTTTAGTACAAATTTTCAATTTGAATTGGATTCTTTTAGCTAGAATTCATATTTATTTGCGAGTTGTTGCTTCTCTATAAAATATATTAATTAGGCATGAAGATGATAAATGAAAATTAAGGATTCCTTAAACGAGGTTTATTTGAACTAGAAAGTGAGAAACGAGCCATATTCACATTCGGTTGAACCACTTCGGAAATGATTACTTGGTACCTTCGACTTGTTGATTATTGTTTAATTATGGAAGCCTAGACAAATCTTCGTAAGTATCTTACCAAACTGTAAGTTGGTAAAGAACGTAAATTAAAAAAAAAAAAAAAAAAAAAAAAAGAGCAAAAAATTATGTGTGGAGGTAATTGATTTAGTCTTCAATATTTACTTACTGTGACAGTCAAATAAGATAAATTTAAATGGAAAACCACATCTTTTGTCCATCTGGTTTGATTTTTATTAACTCTCCTTAAACTTCGTTTTAATTTTTACTATTAAAGTATGATTTAATAATGATATGATAGATTCTAAATAAGAGAAATTAATATAATTTTTTTTTTGTCATATTTAAAGAAATAAGTTTTTGTCTATTTGGAAATGATGGGGTTACTTTATTATTTTATTCACAAAAAAAAAAAAAAAAATCTGAAAACCAAGTTTGGAACTGGTCCGTCCGGCTTTGTTTGGATCCCGTTTTCAATTTGAGAAGTCCACCTATTTTGGCCCTAGTTTGGAACTTGTTTGGAATTGGCCGAATAAGGTACATTCAAATGGAAAAGCAAGTTTTCACCTTTTTCACCTTGTTTGGATCCCCTCAATTTCGGCCCTAAGGTGGGCCTGGTTCGGACAGTCACTTGTGGGGCCCATCCCCATCCTAGAGCAATCGCAGGGGTTGAACTGAGCCTTAGTTTTGAGCTCGGTGAGCTGGGCCTACCACCCCATGCTCGGCCTGCCAATCCATCGAAATATGTAATTTTTTTTTAAATATCTTTGTTACGTAAATCATTTATATAAATGGAAAATGTAGTATAAATAACATTAAACTTTTTAATGTTAAAAAAAAATAAAATTAAAGATTACTGTTGCACAACGGTAATATTATAAATATGTAAAATAGATGAAGTTCAAAACTTTTGTAAAAACTTTATGTCTATATCTAAATATACTCTTAAGATATATATATATATATATATATGGGTGAGTCTGTGGTAGAGATCATTTGAGGGTCTCTATCGGTACATCCTTTTCTTAGACCTTTGAAATTTAATTGAACGGTTGAAATGTTATTAGTGTACCATACTTATCATACACCTTACCTCACATTACCCTTTCCACCCAAAATCTTCTCCGTCGCCGGTGACCTTTCTGCCGCCGGCGACGGATGCCGATGACCCACCCCCGACGCCGGCAACCCACCTCCGGCCCCCCACCACCAGCCCTAGCCCCGGCCATCGGCGACCCCCCTTTCTCTCTCTTCTCCTCTCTCCCGCGGACCTCCCCCGTCGGCCCCCAGCCCGCCCCTCTTTCTCTTCCCCTTTCTCTCTCTTTTCCTCTCTTCTCTCTCTCTCTTTCCGGCCCTCGGCCCCCCCACCCCCACCCCCGGCCGCCCAGCGCCCCCCCATCCCACCCCTACTCGCGACTCCCCCTCTCTTTCTCTCTCTCTTCTCACGTCGGGGGTAGGGTGGGGGAGTCGTGGGTGGGGATGGGATGGGGTGCGCCGGGCGGCCGGGGGTAGGGGGCCGAGGGTTGGGAATAGAGAGAGAGAAGAGGAAAAGAGAGAGAAATGGGAAGAGAAAAGAAGGGGCCGGGGGGGTCGTCGGGGGGTGGGGGGGTGGTGCTGGGGGGGCAGGGGGCCTGGGGTGGGGGGCGCATCGGGCTAGCTGGGGGGCGGGTTGGGGGCCAGCGGGGGAGGGCCGTGGGAGAGAGGAGAAGAGAGAGAGAGGGTGGTTGCCGGCGGCCGGCTGGCCGGGGCTGGGGCCGGTGGTGGGGGGGTCGGAGGTGGGTCGCCGCGGGAGAGAGGAGAAGAGAGAGAAAGGGGAAGAGAGAGGGGAAGAGAGAGAGAAGAGAAGAGAAAGAAATGGGGGTCGCCGGCGGCTGGCAGGCTAGGGCCGGGGCTGGTGGTAGGGTCGCCAGAGGTAGGTCGTCAGCGTCGGGGGTGGGTTGTCAGCGTCCGTCGCCGGCGGCGGAAAGGTCGCCGGTGACGGAGAAAATTTTGGGTGGGAAGGGTAATGTGAGGTAAGGTGTATGATAAATATGGTACTCTAACAACATTTCAACCGTTCGATTAAATCTCAACAGTATAAAAAAGGGATATACCGGTAGAGACCCTCAAAGGGTCTCTACCACAGACTCACCCTATATATATATATATATATATATATATATTTGGAGAAATTTAAGGGAACCGACATTTTTTAGACACCTCTTTACAATTTTGCCAGCCTCAAGTGCACTAATTGTAATTTTTCCATATCAGATTTTTTAAATAAATAATATCTTAAATTGCAAGGTAAATTTTCCATTTTTCCCCTTCATATATTTTGGTGTCGTTGTATTCATTTCTGTTGTTCTCTTCTTTTTTGTTTTGTTTTGTTTTGTCTTTTTTTGTTTTTTTTGTTTTTTGTTGTTGTTGTTGTTGTTGTTGTTTACGTTTCTCTCCCTCTTTCTCCAAATACTATGCAAATGTGTCTCTCGCTCTCCTTCCATTCTCTCTCTAGAATTGCATATCTCTCTCTCCCCTTTCTCTTTCCCATTCCTCCGAAACCTCCCTCTCTTTTCATCTCTGGCTCCAAATCTGGTGGCTCTGGTTCCTCTCTGATGCTATAGTTGATTTTGAAGTTTTGATCTAAATTTCTTTTTGTTTTGTTTTGTTTTGTTTTTTTGTCTTAAAGCTCATTTATCTAGTTCAAATTTAAATCCGTTTACCCGGCTTGATTTTAAGCTCACTGTGCTTAGATTTTAACTCTTTAGGTGAACCCAACTCGACCCGCCAATTAATCGGGCCCGGCTTGGTCCGGTCTAATTTTTCCTTTCTGCTCGTTAGGGTCTCGAGACTCTCGAATTTGCAGGTCTAAGCCATGCTGATGTATCTAGGCCTAGCCGATTCGGCATCCATTAGACGAGGGTCGAGGCATGTTGCAGTCCAAAGTGGTGGATTATGGACTGATCCATTTGACCTAATTCATATTTACAACTCTACTTATAAAACTTTTTTTTTTTTTTTTTTTTGGCTTGAATACTTATAGAACTTACAAATAATAAATTTGAAATTCGTTATTAAAGTGTATGGGCTATTAAACTACTAATTTTATAAATAAACACTATTAAATGGAAAAACAAAGGTATTCACTAATTCCCTCTCTTTCTCATGTCATGTAAACACATCTTAAGAGCCCCACAATGGCCAGGCCACGAATCCATAAAACAGGGCTAAAGTGCACTGCAGAAGGATTGGGGGTCCAAACTCTCTTTTAAATGATAATGATTGGATTCATACTCAAACCTCATTAAAAACTAACAAAAATCTTCAAACAAAGGGGGTCTAAGAGTAATGCACTTCAGTTAGTGGAGGGAAAAAAGAAAAAGAAAAAAGGAAGAACTAAATAAATACATTTTTACAGTAAACCATAGAATTAAATAATACGTATTAAAAGAGTTTCTAGTGTATTGTAGTAAATAATAAATAACTTGGTAAAAAGACTTAAGTTACTAGAAGTAAAATTTTCATTTGCCAGGTAAATTTGTTATTTACTGTTATTTGTTCAAAATATTTTAAAATCATGTTTCCACACCCAAAAAAGAAAAAAGAAAAAAGAAAAAAGAAGAATGGTTTCCATCACCGATGTGTCTTTTCAAGGATCACTCTTTCCATGGTAGAAAGGAAATTAGTGAAAGGAGAGGTAGGGGATTGGAGGATTACAAAATGGGTTTTAAATTCATAGTTGTTTGATAAGAGGGCGAAGTGATTTTGATCCTTTATAGGACTCCAGTTTTGATTTTTTCAAAGTTGAAAGGATCGTAGTGAATCCTTACAAAAAACAATGAAGTAAAGGTTCTACGTTTTCTCTTCGTTCCCCTTCTTAGTTGTTATACCTTCTCTTCCTTCTTTTTTTTTTCTTTCCCTCTTACCAAACACAAATAGTAAAGTTGTTTTGACTTGCTAGATTGTATTTTCTCGCAAGAGATTAGGACATTAAAAGGGAGTATAATGTAATGTTTGTAGTATTTTGCCAGTGTACGTAGATCAATTTTACTCTGATAACCAAACAGACCAATGTTTAGCCAAATCTGAATGCATTTAGCCCATGTTAGTCAGGTAGGTTGGCCTTGAGCTTTGCCTCGTGTTCGTTGGCGATAGGCGCCGGACACAGGTGCACGCTGCACGGTCACATGATAGATCCGCCTCTCGTCTAGATGACCTTGGCCCTGCCAAAATTTTCACGTTGACAAATGACAATAAGAGGTGATAAGGAGGGGGAAAGAGAAAGGATGAGAAGAATAGTGAGTAATATGCAATTTAAATCCTTAAAAAAAAAAATTTACTTCGTAGAAGTAAAAAACAACTATCCATGACATTATTATGAAATTAGGAAGTGTAAATATACGAATTAGAAGGATCTTCTACTCTTGTTACTAAGCTATAGTTGTTAGGATTTTGACAAACTAAAAGGGAAGCCTAGTCCCATATCGAAAAGTAAGCAACAATTGAGGAGTTTTAAATGCTATGTAAGGAGGTCAAATCTTTTGTTTCTAATTGTCCTAATTAAGAGCACCCTAAACATTGTATTTAGTTATACTTAGACTTAGTAGTTTCTTTTTTGTTCCCTTAAATGGAATAGTCTAGTTAATTTCAATTTAGATATTAAATTATTAACTAATATATTAAGTACTGTTGTTTGAAGAGGCAAATAAAGGAAAAAGTATTGTCGTAAAATATGTTGAAGACTCGTAAGAATTTATTTGGAACTCACTCATCTTTCCATTAATCATGAAACTAGGGTCCTTTTTTTACCAGATATTAAACTTTCTGCGTTCTTCACAATGTAATTATTCAAAATTTTTAACTTCCAAAAAAAAAAAAAATGGAGTGGTTAAAATTTATTAGTTATAATTAAGTATTGTCCAATGTTTTTTCCTTTCTATCTTCATCTTTTTCTTTTTTGGTTGTGGGAAAGAAAAACAAGAATTTATGTCTATCAGTAGTGTTTTGTTTTTATATCTTTATAAGATTCTTTTATTTTCACATATTTTTATCTTTGTGAAGTGATTTTAATGAGACATAATACTAAAAAACACATGTATACACTACCAAAAATGATACCTTAATGTAGAAAGCTAAAAAAAAAAAAAATGATAGAAGAAAGAAGAATTAGGTCGACTGCCTTTTCTTAATGCAAATACAAGTACTATTGAACCTAAAATTAATTACCGAAGACTATTTTGCATTGAATAAAATGGCTTCAATGAAGTTCGAGCAAAAAAGAAAAAAAACAAAAAAAAAGCTACATTAAAGTACGGCAGTAACCTTAATTTTGGCATTGAAAACAATGCTCAAACGGTAGACTTCTTTAGATTTTTTCCCCCTGTAAGTGTTGTTTTTATTGATTGAACAATCTCAGATTTTAAACTTAAGGGCTTTTATATAAACCTTTTCATTCTCACCCGTTCAATTAGTCGAGCGAGTGATCAGACGATAGACTTTGCTAGTATGCATGGTACATGTACCTTGCTGAAAGGGAAAAAAAATTACTGTCGAAATTTTTCTTGAGTTAGAAAGATTTAAGAAGGTTTTTCGCAAACAGTTTTGTACTCGTCTGCATATAAGTTTTGTATTTCCTTATATACATATATATGTGAAAGCATGTGATCTGTTAACAACTCCCAATTTCATCAATGAGTTTGAGCAAACTCTCCAACATTGTTCTAAATTATTAAGAATATTAGCAAGAACTTGTGAATGGAGTTGAAAAGAAGAATCTTGTTCAAGAGTTAATATGAGACAACAAAAATTTTAATGAATTTGTAGGTTGAGCAAATTCAACTAGGTTAAAATTTAGGGCATTTGCCACTTTTGCCTTTGACGTATTTTTTTTTTTTTTTTTAATGATTTGGTAAATTGCATTCTAAATGAAAGCAAAATGATGATGATGATGATGATAACTTAAATTAAAAAATTTTAATTGTAGAAAACTCACATTTAAGTTTAATAAAGTGTTGAAAAGATGAGCCCACTTAAATAGATGACGACTGTTAAAAATAAGATGAAAATGTTCGCGTATAGATCCTATTTAAAGAGAGAGAAATTTTGAATCAGGTTTGAAGTGTAAGTATCATGTCAGGTGCGTGAGGTCTTTATTTTTGTTTTTTCACATTTAACATCCTTCATGATTTGTTGTAGGCATGTGCACTATTAGTATTTAATTAAATTTAACACCCTTTATCTATTTGAATTGCATGCATATCTGTGTCTAATCCAACTTTTCTAGGATCACTCTTTCTATGGATAGATCATAGATATGACGGCTCTTTACTTGAATAGATTCTTAAGCCTTGTTTAGTAGGGAAAAGGGAAAAAAAGAGAAAGGACAAATTAAGCTTCTGTTTGGATCGCGAGTTGTAGTTGAAATTTTTAAGTTGGAGTTGGTTGACTTTTCAAAAATTAATTATAAAATTTGTTGATTTTTAACAAGACAAAAACCCAGTAAAAAAAGTACAATTTAGTTTGAGTTAAACCTGAATTCCAAATAAATGCTAATCTTTTGGTACCCAATCTGAGTTGTTATCTTTTCAATGTGATAAATACAATCTCTTTGTTGTTAATTGATGTGACAACTTTATCAATAAAAATGACAACTCGAGTTGATACAAGAAGTTAAGATTATAGTTGATATCCTTAGTATTTTTTGTTATTGCAAAATAAAAATGTAATTTAATATTACAAACTTGATTCCTTTTTCTGAAAATGAAATCCTGATTTTAAGTTTCCTGATTGGATACATCACAAGAAAGGCAGAGTAGATTAAAAAGCACTTCATATTTTCGATATAAGTCAACAAAAGTTCTTTAGATCAAGTGCACTCTAAATTTTATTAGGTAATTATTTCGACCAAACACACTGATTAGTTTAGAAATTAACACAAGCTCTTGAGGTGTTAGAGAACACTACGTTTTTTAGTGGTTTCTAAACACAATAAAATAAAAGGTCCTACATTTCCTCCTTTCCCCTACTAAGGTGTTTTACCTTCTTTTCCTTTTTCCTTTCTCTCTTACCAAACACAAACAGTAAAGTTGTTTCAACTTGTTAGATTGTATTTTCTGGCAAAAGCTTAGGCTATTAAAAGGGAGGCTTACGTTTGTAGTATGTTACCACTGTCTGCAGGTCACGTTTACTCCCACAACCAAATGGACCCAAGTTTAGCTGAATTTGACACTTAGCTCATGTCAGTCAAGTAGTTTGGCCTCGAGCTTTTCCTCGTGCTCGTTGACACAAGGCGCTAGCCGCGGGTTTAGGCTTATGGTCACCGCTATGAGGTGCGATAGATCCGCCTCATGTTGACCAGATGACCTTGGCCAACGGCCCTGCACCATTTGCATACCAGTAAGAGGTGATATAGGGAGGAAAGGAGGAGAACAATGGTGTGTAGTATGTCATTTCAATCCTCTTAAAGTGGTTTTCTAAGGAACAAAATGTACTTAGTAAAGTCTTAAAAAAAAAATGTCAATGATAAAATTAAGAAATTAGAAAATACAAATATAGGAATCAGAAGGACCTTCTACGCCTCTCATACTAAAGGTATAGTTGACCATATTTTCTAAAATTTTAAATTATCACATTATGCTTTAATGTCGTTATTTGTTTTGAGTGTATGTGTATTTTTTTTTTTGGGTATTTTTGTATTTAATTTATTTAATTATTCCCTTCTAACAGAAATTATAAAATTGAGAACTTATCATATAATGTATATAGGCTCTCACGTGTTTTGCATGGGATATAATTAGTTAATTGTGGAATAATAACATCGTTATATAGCTAATAAACATTATTTTTTCTGTTGTCTAAGTTAGACTATTTGGAAAAGTCTATCGATCTTTTAGAATTTAACTGTATTTTAGTTTATCCCAATATAATTTCTTGCATTAATTGTGGTTTGAGTGAGGGGTATATCATCATAAAGCAAATTAATTATTACTTCTCTCTGATATTGACATTATTATAATTCATGCATTATTTAATGGGTAGTTTAATTACACTCCACGTTTTTTGATTTGTTGGATATAATGCAATTGTCTAATTAGTTTTAATTTAAATTTTAGCTACTAAAATACCAAATCAATTAAACTGGTTTAATGAGTACTATTGTTTGCTCATGTCTCTAAATTATATAGGAAAAATGATATTTTCAGAATAAAATGTGCATCAAACTTAAAGATAAAAAAAATAATATAAAGATTCAGGAGAATTAAAACTAATTCATCTTTCGCTCCATTAATCGTGTGGATAAGTGTCCTTTTTAACATTTAAAAACTTACCTATATTGAGTTCTTTACTCCGGGCTTAATTTTTCAAAAAAAAAAAAAAAACGCTTCTAAAAAATACATAGGTGGTGCAAAATCTAATTAGTTATTGATTAAGTACCATCGCATATTTTTGTTTTGAAAAATGCTAAAGAATCTCAATAATGTTTAACACCGTATAATTAATCCTCTAATGATGATTTTCTAAGGAAAAAAAAAATACTTAGTAAAAGTACCAAACAAATGTACATGACATAATTAAGAAATAGAAATTATAAAGTGCAAATTATAGTTTTTAGGATTTTGGCTAAATAAAAAGGGGAGCTTAGTCCTACATCGAAAAAGAAGCAATAATTGAGAGGTTTTGAATGCTATGTTAGTAGTCCAACGTATTTATTTCTAGTTATCCCAATTAAAGAGTACCCTGAATATTGTATGTTGACTAAATTCCTTGTTTAGTATATGCTTGGATAGATTTTATATATATTGGGGACAATTTTTCTAAACTAAGCCTGATAGACATATTTACTTCTGATGTCAAAACACGGGTATATTAGTTATAGGTTGTTTTTTCCCTTTTCTATTGAATGTAATGTTCTAATCAATTTCAATTTAGATGCTAAATATCAATCAATTTAACCGGTTTATTGAGTACCATATTTGTTTCTCTCACCAAATTAGATAGAAAAATTATAATTGTAAAGTAAAATGTGCAAGTAAACTTAAACTTACCATATGAACACGAAATATATTGAAAATTAATGACAATTTAATTGGAACTAACTTATCTTTCAAGTTTCTATTATTCATATAAATAACTGTTCTTTTCAACAGATATACACCTAAACGAGTACTTAACTCGATATTTAACACATAGGTGGTTAAAAATCTGATTAGTTATTAATTAAATATTTTCCCATGTTTTTTCCTTTCTATCTTTTATTTATTTATTTTTATTTTTTGGTTGTGGGGAAGAAGAATGTGAATTTATGTATACCAGTAGTGTCTTGTTTCTAACTGTTATATTTATCTCAAATTCTGTTTAGTTTTACATATTTTGTCATGATGTAATTAATTTTGAACAAATATAAATTGAAAAATATATATATTACCAGCAATGATACTTTATTGTAGAAAGCTTAAAAAAAAAAAAAAGAAGGATTAGATTGATTGTCTTATATTAATGCGTGTACAAGTATTATTTAAATTAGTTGCCTTCAACCACCAAAAAAAAAAAAAAAATCAATGAAGTACGGAAGTGACCTTAATTGCACCATAAAAAGCCAATGCTCAAACGAAAGACTTTTTCTCGTTTTAATTTTTTTCTGCATGTGTCTGGTACTTATTTATATTAAACAAAAATAAAACTACTATTTGGATTTCGAATTTAAGAACTCCTATATAAATCTTCTCATCCCACCCGCTGAACTAGTTCAACAAGTGATCAAACGGTAAACTTTAGTAATATATATCATACATGTATCTTACTAAATAAAATAATAATAATTTAATCGGATGTCCCTTAAGGGACAGTAAGGACCTTGTGTGACTTAAAAGTGTCAATGAGTTCTATTCGAGTCAGAAATTGCTTAGAAATTATAACTTAGTAGGGTCTACATGATTCCTCTTCATTGTGGTCGATCTGTCCCGTAGAAAAAAATGTGTGCGTGCTTGTTGTGTATACCAAAGTTTTAAAAAATATTAATTACTACTGATTTGTTTCTTGAGTTAGATTTAAGAAGGAAAACAGTTTTGTAGTCGTCTGCATATATGTTGAATATAACGTGTATATGTGTGTGTGTGTACGATATGTGAAAGCATGAACTGTGATATGAAAGCAAGTCTCAATTTCTATGAGTTTAAGCAAATTCTCCAACATTGAATATTGTCCAAGAGTTTATATGGGACAATGAAAAATTTAATGAATTTTTGATTGCAGGCATAGTCTGACGGTAATTCTATATTTAATTTTATCATGAGATGTAGAGTCCGAATCCTTTCATTTTTTAAGTTAAAAAAAAATAAAATAAAATAATGAATTTGCACGAATTGAGCAAATTCAACTACGTTAAAAGTAAGGGTATTGTAGATATGGAGCTGAATCAACCCAGCAGAAAAAAGAGAAAAAGTAGAGGAGCGCTGTAGCGTTGGCATGGGCGCCGCATTGCTACGGACTGCAGCTCACAGCATTGGCAGTGGGCGCTGCAACATGGAGCGGATGGTTTTCCGGAGCACCGCAGTGCTGGTTTGGAGTGCCACAGCGCTGCAGAACATAGTTTGGAGCATCGCAGCATCGGGGTAGGGCGCTGCGGCACTAGGTCGCGTGCGAAGTCTTAAGTGGAGTTGTTGTTTAGAGTTTTCCATTTTTTTTTTTTTTTTTTTGTACACCTATAAATAGGAAGCTAGGATTTTAGTTGTAAGATGAGAGATCATACTGTGAGGGAACACTATTGGGAGAGAGAGAAAACACAATTGTGAGAGAGTGTTTGAGAATCTCTTGTAATCTCTTATAAATTCATTAATTATCATTGTAGTGAGATCTGCGGCGGGAACAGAAACATAGCGTATTTATCAATTGGGCGAATTTATATAAAAAATTTTGTGTCTTTTTTTTTTTTTGTGTGTTTTTTTCTTTGTCTATTATTATTCGTTATTCTCAGGGGTTTGAATTAGGTTGCTAACTAATTCCCCAACAGGTGTTTGGCACTTTTGCCTTTGAAGTATATATATTATATATATTTTTTGAAAATCATATATATATATATATATATTTATAACTAGAAGTTATGATTTGGTAAATTGCATTATAAATGAATGCCAAATATATATATATATATATATATTTGCATTCTAAATTTTTAGTTTTTGTAAACTACCTTTAACTTAATAAAGTGTTATAGAATCTCCTTAAATAGATAATAATGGTTAAAATTTAGATGGAATTGCTTCCATATACGTATTTATAATTTGAAGTTAAACACATATAGATTATTACTTTTGAAATTAACACATGCTAGTGAGGTTTAGAGAACACAAGGTTTTTGAGTGGTCATATTGAGAATACATGCGTTTCATTTTTTTTTTTTTTATATAAATTTTCCCTAGAATACTAATTTCACAATACAAAAATGCCAAACCTCAAAAATGTATACAAACATCTCCATCTTCCTACCTTTCAGCTCATAAATGATAATGATGATCTTAGGTGAAGATTGGAGATGGTCATTGACTCATTGGCAAAGTTGGTTGAAGCCGAATCTAGCCAAATTTGAATATGTTTAGCCCATGCCAGTTAGGTGGGTTGGCCTTGCACTCGTTGGCGCAAAGTGCTAGACGCACGCACACATCCACGCCCATGCCCACACCCACACCGAAGACATGAGGCACGATGGATCCACATCACGTCGACTAGACGACCATGGTCCCCACGCCTTGTGCACACTGACGATGAGAGGTGATAAAGTGAAGAAAAGAGAAATGAGGAACAATCGAGGAGGAGGAGGAGAAAAATGGTGGATTAAAACGAGTTTTTATCCTCTAAAATTGGTTTTCTAAGGGAAAAAGGTGCTTAGTAAAGGTAAAAAAAATTTATGTACATGGTATAGTTAATTAAGAAATTAGAAGTGCAAAATCTCTCGTACTTGAGAGTTTTCAGAGAAAAATAAAATAAAATAAAGGTATAGTTTACCACTTTTTCTAAAAGTTTAAATTATTAGAAGTTGTTCTATATCAATATCTGTTCTCTCTCTCTCTCAACCACATATTGAAACCATATTAGATAATGCATAAAGGCTCTCATGTGTTTGGCGTGAGATTGATTAATAAATTAGTTAAATGAAATGATGACATCAATATAGCTAATAAATAACATTAATTTCTGTGGTCTAAGTTAGACTAGTTAGAAAAGTGCATTAATCATGTAAAATTACGTTGGTTTTAATTCATACAAAAGATTATCATTTATGTTTTTAGTGAAGGACATATCATCATAAAGCAAATAATTAATTTAGAAAACTGAGGTCTACGAGCCCCCCGAAAAAAAAAGAAAAAAGAAAAAAAGAGGCTGCTTGATCTGTTTATGTCTATCTGATTTTAACATCATTAATCGTATTATTTAATAGGTGGTTTAGTTATTAAACATTGCACTTTTATTTTTGAAACTTGGAATATATGATTCAAATTTTACATGTTATAATGAAGTTTTACGAGAAATAACTGTTAGATTATACTTACAATTATAGTATTGATTAGATATAATTTGGGACAGTTATAAAATATTCTAAACTTTTAAAATGATGTGTCATAACAAGATTAATTATATATCATATGAGATATCAAAAATTAGACGGAGGATTTGAATCCATAACCACACTGGTTTTTTTTTTTTTTCTATATAAAATATAATGGTCTAATAAATTCTAATCTATATATCAAATTCCAAATCAATTAAACCGGTCTATTGAGTACT
The DNA here is from genome assembly GCA_009761775.1 of Ficus carica. Taxonomy (NCBI): domain Eukaryota; kingdom Viridiplantae; phylum Streptophyta; class Magnoliopsida; order Rosales; family Moraceae; genus Ficus; species Ficus carica. The sequence goes on along the minus strand of CM019740.1, from coordinate 819,941 downwards.
GCTGTTTGCTTATCTCATGAAATTACATAGGAAAAGGATATTTCTAGAATAAAATGTGCAAGCAAACTTAAAAGTATATAATTGAAATTTTAATACTGAAAATATTAAAGATTCATTAGGATTTACAACTAACTAAAACTTTCAAGTTTGAGATATTTTTATTCATGAATCATTCAGGTAAGTGTCCTTTTCAACATATACACCTGCCGATATTAAAAGAAAGCAGCTCGTAAACTACCTGTCGTTTGGGTCATATTATTAGTTTCTTGTGTCGTTTATGTCTTTTAATTAGCTGTTGTTTTGTTTGTTCCAAAACACTGCCGTTATGCTCATTCACATTTGTTTGAAAAGTTAGTTTGAAACGGATTTCAATTTAATTACTTAACTTTTTTTACTGCATCGAAAAAAACGCAGCACACTTATTTATCTCTCTTTAAATATGAATCCAAAAAAATTCTCAATTTGTATTGAAATCTTTTAAAAATTCCCTTTTTAAACATATGTGCCAAACATGCCATGAATTTCTATCATTTGTTTACTTTTGTTCCACGTTGTCATTGCAATTAAGGGTTCCTGAGTATTCGAATGAGAGGAGGAGCTTGCAAGAATATCCCTAAATACTTAAAAGGTCGTTCGAGTGATAATTGGAGTTGGAATTTTGGAGATTGATTTGGAAAATGTGTAGTTGGGGAAAGTGTGAATTGAAAATAAACTGTAATATAGAAAATAGTGTAAAAATATAAAACATGTTTAGATAAAAATAAGCAATATGAATCTAATTTCGTTCTCTTATCTATATATATATATATATATATATATTTTAATTATTTCATTTCGACTTGGAATAAGAAAGTTAATGACATTTAAAGAATGAGTTTTTGGAAAATAAAAAACGAAAGATTTGAAACTGTAGATCGGAAATAATTTTACAATTGAGCAGTAAAATCCATTTGGAGTTGTTACCCCAAACGGAAGCTTAGCTTGTTCTCTACCGTTGGAGGCAGTTGTCTTCTCGCACTCTTGCTTGTTCTGTGAGACGTGTGTCTATTTGTAAGTTTTGCACCAGGATCTTCACTGTAGAACAAATTTTGGAAATTTTTTCCTTTCTTACCTGAACGCATAAATCATAACTAAGGAATACGTGGGCGGTTCAAGATTAGAATCTAATTTGTTATTATCTAATTAAGTACCGTCAAATGCTCTTACCTATTTCTATATTTCCCTTTTTGTCGAGGGAGAAGAAAAAATGAGAATTTTATAATAGGATATGAAAAATAATCCACCAATAGGGTACTATCTTTAATCGTTAAAATCATTTCTGATTTCGTTAGTTTTGTATACTTTTTCATTTTGATGTAATTTAATAAGATATAACGTTGAAAAATATAAGTAATGATGGTAGTGATATAAAATAATAGAAAGCATTAAAGAAAGGGAGAAAATAAAGTGTTTAGGTTGACAGCCTTTTTTTGTTTTGTTTGGTGAATAAAAGATCTAGGGTGGTCTCATAATTTCTAAGTTTATAATTTCACAGGCAAGAACTTCATTCCCTAGGTATGGCAGAGACATGTTCTTTATACTGGTTTTTCTCAGTCATCCATCCGGGCCTACTCTGTCATCACCAAATCATGTTTTAACAGCCGAAACTGGAGCAAGGTCTAAAGAAAGGCAATGAGAATCGAATCCGGATGGATGAATGGGAGAAGTCTAACAAAAGCATCTCACCATTTTACCAATCCATCATCCAACCCTATGGGTGTAGGTTGACTGCCTTTCTTAATGCATGTACAAGTATTATTCAGGCAAAATTAATTGCCAAAGACTATTTTTCGTTGAAAAAATAATGGCTTCAATTAAGTAGGGCAGTGACCTTGGTTGTACCTTAAAAGCCACATGCTCAAACGATAAGACTTTGCTAGGGAAGGAAAAATATTCATTACTAAAGATTTGTCTCTTGAATTTGGAAATATTAAATAAGTCTTTTTGAAAACAGTTCAGTAATATTTTAGTATACACTTGTGAAAAAGCATATACTATAATATTTGTCTCATTATTCAATGAGTTTAATCAAGCTCCAAAATTGTTCTTAATAAGAATCTGATAACAAGAACTTAGGCAGTTGGAAAGATGAATCTTTTTCAAGAGTCAGGATTTGTTTGACAAAGTTTTTACTTTTGCTTTTGGTCAGTAAAAGAAGCAAAGCAAAAATTGTGACTTTTCAGTAAGTACTATTTGAAATGCATATTTTTAAACAAGCTTTTGGAGTCAAAATGATTTTAAAGTTTTTCTAATAAGTAAAATATATATATATATATATTCAAAAGAAGTTTATAATATCTAATTCAAATTTCATACAAGTTTCAAACTCTATTCAAAAGAGCTTTTTTCAGAAACCTTAGTTTTTGACTTAGACATAAAGTTTTTCTTGAGAGCTCTTCTGACAGAGCATCTAAATACTTCTAAAAGCAGTTTTTGGGACTCAGTAAGTCAAAATCAACTTCTAAGAAGCTCTGTCAAACATATTATTATTATTATTATGAGACCTTCAAAAGTTAAACTGGTAAGGAATTAAGTAAATACAACAGGTTAAAATGCACTTTTACCCCGGAAAAACTTTAATTTTAACAAATTACTCTTAAATTTAATAATATGTTACATAATGGACACAAATCGATGATGACGTGTTGCATGAGTTCATTCAAAGGTAGAGATCAATTTTAGATGATGACGAAGCATATTATATCATGTGCATGATATATATATATATATATATATTTTTCAAACTTGACATTCTTGATCAATTTGTGAACACTCTTCAACATTTAAATATGTTTAAGGGTGATTTGTCTAAACTATTCATTAAAATTTAGCGAGGGCAAAAGTGCTATAACCCTCACATTAATGTTTAGGTGGCCCAGTAGTGTTAGGCACATGTATGGTTAAAGTGGTCTCCTCTCCCTAAAGAAGGTTTTGTTTTGTTTTGTTTTTTTATTTTTTGTTTTTGTTTTTGTTTTTTTTTTTTTTTTTTTTGGATTTTAATTGGGATAAGCGTCTCCCTTTAGAAGTTGGTCCATATCTAATAATGCAACAATCAATAATGCAAACAAAATTTTAGAACATTTTCACCCCCACAATAATATAAGTGGGAGCTTTAGAACATTGTTAATCAAATGTATGAAATAACAATTTCTATCGACAATACAAAATTGAAAAGTCTTATCAATAAAACTTATTTTGATCTTATGTACTATAACTAGTTTTTAATTTTTATACTTAAAGCGTGGTCCTTATAATCAAGGAGACTGGGCAATATTATTATAGGACAGTAATGATACCCTAATCAGGGAAGAAAAAACAAGTATATGTTACTTATAAATAACATTAAAATGTTTAACTTTTAGTGGGTAAGAGTGGGATAGGGTATTTGGTACTGATACTCTCTAAACTTGTCATTTTTTGACAACTTATCCCCCAATTTCTAATATTGATAATTTACCCTTTGAACTTGCTAAATTATAACAATGTACCCCCTATCAATTAATTTTCTGTCAAAATGATTATGAAAAACCCATGTACACTTCATGTGAAGATCGGGAAAAAAACATTTTCAATTAAAAAGTTTCAAATATAATTCAAATTCTAATGCAAATCTTCTAATTTCAAAATTTCAATTTAGTGTAAAATTAACTAAAAGGGATACATCACAACAATTTAGCAAGTTCAGGGGGCAGATTGACAAAATTTAAAGTTTGGGGGACAAGTTGTCAAAGGGTAATAAATTTAGGGGGTATCAATACTAAATAACCGAGTGGGTTAAGAGTACCATATGAAAAATTTTCAACTACTAACCAAAGTATAATTAAAGTACTACTAGCGAAAATGCATGCTTGGGAATTCTTTGTTCTTTTGTACACCTCTCAAACTTTTTAAGACATACTTATTAAAAAAAATGCATAAGACATAACTAGGAATGATCAATTCATGTTATTAGGAGTTTTCCATTGTAGGTATTTCTACGGATAGTTCATGTTTTTTTAACATTAATTGATAAGAATATGTATATTGTACACCTTAATTTTATAATGTTATTTCCTTGGGATTGTAGTTCAATTGGTCAGAGCACCGCCCTGTCAAGGCGGAAGCTGCGGGTTCGAGCCCCGTCAGTCCCGATGGATATTAATAAAATTGTATTAACATAAAAATATATGCAAAATTGGCAAAATATAGGATATATTTGATGATTCACAATACTAGTAAGGTTTTCAAATCCTACAATACTAGAATTTGACCTTTTTTATTTTTTATTTTTTTAAATCTGAACTCAGATCTTTTATTTATTTTTTAGTGTCCTAAATAGTGTATAGTAAATAATATTATATCACGTCATTTTAAAAATTTTGAAATGCTTTACAACTGTTTATAACGCTTGAAAAATCAAAATTGGATACGTGATCTCAGAATAGTAGGTTACTAGTATTCTTCGTCATGCAATCTCATCATAAGATCTTTGTTACACAATACGCAAATACGTATATATGCCATTTTCAGGTTTCAATTATTCCTAAGAAAGGAAATGAAAGAAACTCCAAACTTACCTTAACATTACTAATTAAGCTACTTATCGAAATTAAAAATAATAATAATAAAGAAAACCTAACTTGGAGGGTAGAAGGGAGCTTTTATTACAGCGACCAGAGCACCAGTCATCGTTGTAGATGGTAAAGTGAAAACTACAAGAAGATCCCACTGGAGCTTGACTTGAAGTTACAGTAAATTTCTCTCTCTCTAAATATATATATATATATATATATATTCCTAGTTTCGTATATGATAATATTTATAAAACGGCATTTATAATCTTTTTTACGTTAATATAACAAATAATTGATTTCAATATATCATTACTCTTATACATGTCCGTTACTAATAGTTCTAAGTAACCATATTATATATTATTTTATATAAAATTACCTGTTATAAGATTCTGAAAAGAAAATTACAATTACGATATAAGAGACCTTTTTTTTTTTTAATTATATAAATATATGGTATATGTATAGAGAGAGAGAGAGAGAGAAAGAGGAGAGAGAGAAACATTAATTCATTGGTGGTGGCCATGGCGTTGGTGAGGACAGGTGACATTTTAAATGGGATATCCGTGGCCGTCTCAAAATCGTAACTTTAGGGGAAAAATCAAACGACATTAACCACCAACCAACAAACAGCATTGTCCAAAATAACCTCCTCCTCCTCCACACACCCCCCGGATCGTTCTCAAACATATACGTACAAAATGAAAACAATATCAATAAATAATTCCATTTAAAAAAAATATATATTTTTTTTTAAAAACCTGGATTTTGATTTGATTTGATTTGATTTGATTTTCCAGCCTCTTATCAGATAAGTATTCTCTATCAGATAATTTTTTTTTTAACGGCTTATAATTGGCTTTCAGATGTGAACCTAAAATTTTCATATCAGTTTTTACATTTTTTCTGAAAAATCAATAAAAATTTATAACTAGTTATTTAAAAATCAACTAAATTCAATCTAAAAATTTCAGTTCAAATCCGTACACCAAACACAAAGTTTTTAGCGTATTGAAACTTAACTACATAAAAATTATGTGAAAAAGTATATGTGAGAAAATTTTTAGAAGTGTTATGTTTTATTATGTTCCCTCAAAGATACATTTTAAAGTTAGCTGATTTCAATAAATTTGCTAATTTGATGTTAAGAAGTGCAGAATTATTTTCCAACCATGAAGTTCTAAACATATATATATATTTTTTAAAATAAAATAAATTAATCAATACACATGTGATGAAATTTATTTGTTAAAAAAATTTGATTAATATATATGACACAAAAATTCTTTTAGACTCTGAAACAAAATTAATTACTTTTGTCTCTACAATATAATTTATTTTCTTTTTCCAGACATTAGAAAAAAAATATTTGGCTCTTTCCAATACTTTTTTTTTTTTTGGCCTTTTCTGCTCTCCATTTAGATCTGTATTTCTGTTTGGTTTTCTAGATGCCGTTTCTTAATTTCGCTCCTTATTTTCTTTCTTTCTAGAAGCCATTCTCTACAGGATAGAAAAAAAAAAAAAAGTTTGGATTTTTATTTGTTTTTCCCAAAGAAAATTCCAAGACATCGTCCGGAACACCACTCTCTCTCTCTCTCTCTCTCTCTCTCTCTCTCTCTATAAATATATATATATAAATATATATATATATGTATATAGATTTGTGTAGAATAGTATGCTCTTCTCATTCTACAAGTAACTATAATTCCAAGATCATAATTCCCTCTTTCTGTCGTGTCTTTCTTTATCTCTTTCTCTTCTCTTCTTTCTCAAACCATTTCAAATATGGAAATCATCGACGATAATCTTGATCATCATCACGTCCATGATCAAGAAGATCAAGAAGAAGAAGAAGAAGAAGAAGAAGCACTTTCTCTCTCCGAACTTCCTTTAGGCCAAAAAATGTCGTACACGACCAACACTAGTACTAATTCGAATCCGAATCGCCGATCGGCTTCGGAGCCGCCGGAGTTGTTCGAGTTCTTCAGCGACCTCAGCTCCGTCGACAGCAACAATATGTGCTCCGCCGAGGACATTATCTTCTGCGGGAGATTAGTACCCTTCAGAGAACAAAGCCCCCCCAAGTTCAATTACTCCGAAGAAATCGATAAGAAGCAGATATTGGGTTTTCGACGACGTTCGGAGTCGTTATCGGAGTTACCAAGCTCCGGCGTTTCACGGTCCGGCAGTAGTTCTAAGGCCCGGATGGTCATGAGGAACAGCCGGTCTTTGGATTACCAGAAGTTGCGTAACAACAACTCGGCGGTGTCTGCGGCATTGGATATCGAGCGGAATCCCTCGATCAAGAGCGTCGGAAAGGTTTCCGACGTGTCATCGAAGAAGGCGGCGACGAGGCTGCGGTGGTCGTCGTTTCTAATGTTCGGGACGGTGAAGTTTCCGGCGGAGATGGAGCTCGGCGACATCAAGAGCCGGCAGGCCAGGCGGAACGTCCCGATCACGACGACAATTTTCCCTCCGATGGACCCCGGTGGGAATTTTCCGGTAAGCCGGAGCAACTCCAGCAAGAGCGGCGGTGGCGGCTCTTGGAGGCTGCTCAAGGCTTTGAGCTGTAAAGATCATGCAAGTGTGGCTGTAACGGCGTCGTTTTACGTGCCTCAAGTGTGAAGGGCTAGTGGTCACGTGACAGGCACGTGGTTACAACAAACGACAACGACACAAAACTCTCTTTTTTGATGCTGAGTGGTATGGATTTAACCTCCCATGATATGGGTATTACTACTAATAGGTTTGAAGTATTTTGAATTTCTGATTTTGTGGGGGGCAAAATGGTCAGAAATATATATTTTTTGCTTGGATTGTTGGAGATGATATATATATATGTGGTGGTAAATTTAATTATTTAAATTATAATTACTTTACGTAGAAGTAAAGATTGTGTACAGCGTTCCTATCGGAAGCCTTAAATTTGGTGTTGATTATCATGACAGTGACTTTTTTTTTCCTGGCTTTCTTTTTCTCAGAGATCAGTTATTGAATGTGAAGGCCTTTGTTTTGTTAGGTGGCCATGGTATTGAATGAAAATCACGAGAAACCTAGAGAGAAATAACGATCTTGTGGTTTTAAATTATTATATATATATATGTATACACATTATAGGTTTTAGTACGACGATCCTATGAGTCCAATAATATAATATTTTGATAAATGAGTTGTACTAATTTCATTAATGTATAAATGAAATAATGATTACATAATCCTATACCATTTTTGAAAAAAATTATATTTATTGGACTGGGATAATCACAATGAAAGACTAAAGTGTTATACAATAAACTCTACAACTTATAACTTTCAAAAAATTACTGGTTGTAAAAGAAATTATGACACTTATAAATTATGACACTAAAGTGTTAGAATATATAAATATGTATTATTTTCAAGTTTCTTTTAGGAAATATAATTATATAGAAGGAAATTTTTGTAATATACACAAAATCTAAATTGTAAAATCATAATAGATTAATAAAAAAAAATCAAATATTAACCAAACATAGTAAAAATATGACAATTTATTACTGTATCTAAATGTATTTAATTTTTCTTTACCTTCCTATACCCTTCTCTCTCCGATAAACAAACAAAAGCACTGCCTTGTTATTATCTCATTCGTGTATCGTCATTGTTGAGACAGCATGTAGCTTAACGCAAAATGGTTTTTTATTTATTTTTATTTTTAATAATTCTTTATTTGTTTAATTATTTAGTGGATATCAACTCTGTTGGATGTTAGTATTTTGGCTTGAGGAATAAGCTGACATTTTACACTGAAAAGATTATTAGTTCTTTTTTAAAAGCCAAGTTGATTGCTATAGTAAACCAAGTTCACACGGTATTACATTTGTCCTTATGATTGCTTATAATGAATTAATATATAATTATACATATATATAGATATAGATATATATATAATTATACATATATATATATAGATAATCAATAGATAAATATGTCAGCTATGGTGATTTATTCTTGATGGTTGCGTGCGAGCACTGTTGACCGACAATGTTAGGAAAAATCATTATAGTATATTTTATACGCTTAATTTAGTTTGTAAAGCAATTTTTAATTAAGAATTTTTTTTTTATAATTAAATTACAACAAACAACCCTAATTTGCTTTAGCCCGAACCTTCAATTTCTCTAATCATATCATTATATAAAGCATAGGCTTTTTAGAGCTCAGAAAGTCTAAGTTTAATATGCTAACTTAGTTTAAGTTCAAATTTGACAATAATATCATAATTTTTGTCTTTCTCTATATTATTTCTGAAAATTGTGTTCTCATGTATTCTAAGCGAATGCTAATTGATCTTAATTAGAAACTCTAAGTTTTCTATGTTCATTTAAACTTAACAACTTTAAGTTTAACTTTTCACGATTATATTCTCTCTCTCTCTCTCCCCCCCCCCCCCCCCCCCCCCCCACACATATATATATATATATATATATATATCCCTCTATACATAATTTTTTTGAAAATTGTATTCTCATATATTTTAAGCGTATGTTAACTTGATATTAGAAAGTCATAACTTCATTCAAATTTTAAGTTTAATTAAAAAAGTCTTTGTTCAATAATTTCACTATAATATTCTCTTCGATGTCTTTTTTTCCTGTATGATTTTACAAGGAATGTGCAGGATTTGAAGATTCCATGCTTAGTGAGAATTGGATTTTTCTTCAAAAAGTAGGGAAAATGGGCATTTATGTAAATAATTAAAAGAGAGAGAGAGAGAGAGAGAGAGAGAGAGAGAGAGAAAGATAAGCTAATTATATTTGAGTTTAATTCAGCACCTAGCCTTAATTTGGAGATTATCCATTAAGTCAAGTTATCAACATATTTATTATAGGGCGGTGAAAACATTGTCTTGAAAAGGAATTTAATTATTTTCATATATCCAACCTAAACTGGAATGATTATCTAGAGAAGAAACAAAATTCTCGTGCTAAATACATTGTAAATATCATTTAAAAATTTCTTATGATGGCTTATATATATATATATATATATATATATATTATTAGAAGAGTTAAAAGACGTAACTTTTTGTGGTCATCCCTCAACTAATCATGATTAAGACTCGGACTGTTCTTTTGTCTGAGACGATTTTTGTCTAAGACATAATTACTGAATTAATTGCCTTGATCTGTTATAATTATTAATTACTAATTGTAATCTCTTAATATTCATATACGCTCAGAGACCTGCATGGTACTTTTTTAATTTAGACATGAAAAAAGATGCAAATAGATTATAAAAATTGCAGTACTAGACCTACAGACAGTCGTTTAGTGACATAAGATTTTAGACGTTGGATAATGAATAAATCGATCAAAACCATTAAAATTTTAATTTATTTTTTCAAATAAGATACAATCACAAAAATCTCAATGGTCGGATTTATTTTGACCATTTATAGTATATTAAAAAACTGAGACTTGAACTTTAAGGGTTTTTTTTTTTTTCCCCCCATAATTTTGATCATTTTTATATGGCATGCGTAGCAAAGGAATGGTAATTAGTAGAAGTCAAACTTTTACTAAATCATTGCATCAGTATTATACTGTCAAGAATGATAATGCCGGACAATAAGTAGTGACTATATGTTAAAAGAAAATGATTTTTAACCCATTTGACGAAACTTTCTTCTTCTTTTTTCTTTTTTCTTTTTTTCTTTTTTCTTTTTTTCCATAAACTCTTGCACTTGAGCCAATCGCACAAAATATATTAATACCAACTCCAAGTTTTAAAAAATCGCAGAATTTATAATAGAAATTGTACTTTACTTTTATGAGTAAATATTGTTTTTTAGTAGTTAAATTAACTCTTTAACTATCTAATATATGAATGTCCATATAGAATTTATACCAAGCTGAAAATTTTATCAAATAAAAATAACAATACTAATTGATAGGACAAAGGTATAATTTCTACAAAAATAATAAAAAAAAAAATTTTCTACTTCCTTCTTTTGAAATTTCACTTTTGTTAGATGGTTGCAAACAAGCTTTTTCTAGGTGGAACATCAATAAATGAATTGAAAAAAGACAAGAAAAGAGGAGGAAAATCGAAAGCACTTAGTAGACATAATAGATACGGAGACCAATATTTCTCCCATGTATTGGGTCCGGCCGATAGAAATTGAATGATTTGAGTTGTGCCTATTTATGAGACATGGGGCCAAATTTTGATTTCTTCGAGCCTATTGGTGGACCTTAGTGTGTTTAGATTGGTCAATATGTTTGGGAGCTAGTTCAACTTAAAATTGCTTTTGTGTTCATATTTATGTAAATTGCATATATAGTTTCCTCAACAAAAAGTTGTATATAGACTATCGTTAATTCATTAATTTATTAAATTTTAGTCAACACTATGCAGAAAAAGAATGCATCAATTAAGATCTAATCTCGAGATCCAAATAATTTTTTTTTATACATTTTCTTATTGAATTAGAAAAAGATTATTGGTGTCATCTTGTCTCCTATTACATTCTTTACTCAATAAAACGAATTGAATTTGACCTGATTCTACTCAAATGATGAGATTAGTTTTTACTTCTTATCATCATATAACGTCACACAGTTCATTCACTGGACGGAAATCCTTAAGCTTATTACTAGAAACAAAAAAATTTAGGAACAAAAAAGATATTTACTGTCTTAAACCTTGCATTTTGATTTTGTCAAAGCATAGTGGTAGTAAAGATTCCTTATTGTGTATCATTTATTATTATTTATTTATTTTGCAGTTTTAATAAGCTTTTTGTTTCCTCATCATTTTTGTGACCCATTTTGTTTTGCTTTGCTTTTTTCTTGAAAGTTTGTTACTTTCAAGTTTCATCTATGTAAATACTTTGGGAACAAGTCTAATGAAATGATGCCAAGGAACCTGAGAAAATAAGCGAAAACGAAATGATGTTTTACAGGACGTAATTGACTCTACTAAGCGTAAAATGTGTTCTTGCATGTAATTTGATATCGTAATTATGAAACTAATATATAATTAAAAGACGTAATTGTAGGATTAAAAAAAAGAAGCCAAGAATGTACTTCATAATGATATTGCATTATTTTGGAAAAATGATAGAAGGGACAATTATCTTTGAGCCAAGAAATAAACAAATTATATGTCTATATATGCAAGATATATTAATGAAGAAATTTTTTTATTTTCATTTTTAAGAAGTCTCATTTTTTATTTTTTTTCAATAGTAGAAGCCATTTTTTTTTTCTTTTTATGGTATAGAGTCTTACGAACACCCACTTTATTAATTTTAAAGTAAAATTTCTCATATTTTCAATTCAAGATTCTAAACCCCTTTTTTCACCTGTTAAGCTTAGTCCTGGTGAGAGAGTGGTAGAACCACTTAAGAAGTAAAATCTTGCCTTAGTGTTATTGGAATTTGTCAATAAAAATCCTGTCATTTGCTTATAATCCCAAGGAAAAATAATTCCAAAAAAAAAAAAAAAGGAAAAAAAAAACCATATAATAATAAATTAATGGTACTAACCATATTTTTTATCACCATTAGGGACGCTTTAACTTTTTTGTTTCTTATAATTTTTTTTAGGGGAATTTTTGTTCGTTATATTTCACCAGTACTTGTAACTAAAAATAATTTTACTTTTGCAGTTAATTTTTTTTTTTTCTTTTACATGCCTCAACTAACTAGAAGCAAAGATTATTTGTTCCCGGAGTAAAGAGTTAAACACACACACATATTTTTGGAGGGTAATATATGAAAACATAGGAATTCAAACATGTGAAATTTAGTATTAATTATGGCAAATAATTTCATGTGGCAATATGAGAAGTAACAAAATTTCGATAATATTGTAAGTTTTACGTTATGAAATTCATGTAATTGTGATACCTTATTTTCTTGATGTATAATATTATATTTTTAATGGTGTTTTTTTGGCTAGATATATTTTTAATGATGTTTACATTATGACAGAAATTGAAATCAATGAAATGCACATGAATAAAATTGAAACTATGAGGATGAGCGGTATCATTCTCTCTTGGTGAAGCTTCTTTGTTGCCTATCTTTTAAGGAATTGCAATACTCAAAACAAGTTTCAGCTGCTAGAAAATTTAGAGCATATGTAGCTTCTTCTTAGGAATATTTATGTTGGGAGTAGAAGGAGAATTTTATGGTTGATATGGGATAATATTCTATTAGCAAGATTTTATTTTTAACATCGAATTTGTATATACGGTTTTGTCAGTTTTGTATATACATGCACACACATATATATATTTTTTACTTTGATATAATTTAGACAATATCAAATGTTCATTAACATGCACTGCTAATATGATATCCTATTATAAAAAGCTCTATAGAAGAATGCAATAAAGAAAACAAATAATCAAGAGTTGGCAACAAATAAAAAAGGAATAATGACCTTATAATGATCTCAAGAGTAACTCTATTTAAAAAGTTTATTATAAAAAAAGGATATTTTTCCAATAGGGCGTTTTGTTTTGCCCTATCGGCAGAGCAAGGTTTTCTTTTCCATCAGATTAAATTGTTAATCCTTGAATTTATGAATGTCCATATTAAAAAAAAATTACAAACTCATAAAAATTTTATCTACTAGCTAAAAAACCTTGACAGAGACGCTAGACGGCTTTAAAGAAAAAAAAAAAAAATGGGCTCACCAGTCAAAAAGATAGAATCAAATTTAAAAATAAAAAATAAAAATTTGGCTTACCTTGTTTCTAGATTGGATAACAAAAAGACAGAATCAAATTTAAAAACAAAAAAATAAAAATTTGGCTTACCTTGTTTCTAGATTGGATAATTTTCAATTTTGCAGATCTAAAGGTTGTGTGGTTGGAAGAAGAGGCGTGTTTTTGTATGAGGAGTTTAGATTTCAAGTCGAAGATTCCACGAACAAGTGTCAAGATCACTAGTTAATGTTTCATTTAGAAGTCACAACTATACAAAAAGTCTATTTGCTGCGATTGGAGACCTTGAACGGGTTGGGAGAGAATTTTAAGTGAGGGTTTGAAAAACGTTTCTTGAAAAGTACTTTCGACTTTTTGGATCAAAGGACCCGTTTGTGGGAGGTTTTAGGGATGTAAAGATTGGAAATGAGATTTTAAAAATGTGCGTTTGGAGGAAAAAAACTATTTGGAGTGAAAATGTAAAATCTTAAAATATGTTCTAAAAAGAAATTATATTAATATGGATTTTATTTCACTACTCTTAAAATTCTGTATAATTAAAAAAATAAAATCATCTCATTTGAACTTAAAATAACAAAGTTATGGACTTTTAAAATTTGAGTTTATTGTAAATATTTGGATACGTAAATCATGAAAAGTAGTTTTAAGTTTAAGAAAAACATTTGGAAACCATATGTTAAATATGCCCTCAAACGGGTCCTAAATATTGTTTTTTATAGTGTTTGTATGATTTTTCGGAAGAGCTTTTACTCTCCTAAACCACAACATCCAGTTTGGGATTGATTGTGGGTATTCACTTTGCACAAAAACCAATGCAACTATAGTGTTTGATAAAAGTGTAAAAAAAAAAAAAGCACTTTGCACAAAAGCTAATGCTATTATTTGTGATTTTGAGAGGCTTGATTTTGTAACTTATAGTTTATCGATTACTCTTTGCAAAAAAAGAGGGGAAAAAAAAAATCCTAATCCTGGCTTCTCAAAACAGCTCTTCTAAGTAAACGTATGTTAAAACCTATACTAGAATTTCAATAAAACATTGTCAATTGATTCTAATTTGCTTATAGGTTAATTCCAAAAATATCACTTCTAAAAATTTTAATTTCAAATTAAACGTCATTTTTCAATACTTTCTTATGTGACATTGCCATATCAAGTTTTGAGGATAACACGTAGTTAAATTATCGAAAATACCCAAAAGTTTCTAGATCTAAATCCCTTTGTCTCTCTCTCTCTCTCACATGCTGGTGCATTTTTTAGTTTAGGTTCTTCATATTTTCCACATTGTTGATGAGCAATATAGGATTATAAGATAAGATATGACTATTATAAATTATTTTATCTACTTGTCTCTAATTTGAATAATAAGTGAAACACCAAGCATATTTGCATTGTGGATAGCTTTGTGTTTATGAAACAATAATTCCTTTTTCCATATTGTAACTATATAGTACCTATAACAACTACCTGTGATAATTTTTGTTACGACTCATTTGAGGATTTTTCTTTATCTTTTCCATGGATTTGGTCTTTCCTAGAACTTCTTGCTGCGTGATAATTTTTGTTACGACTCATTTGAGGATTTTTCTTTATCTTTTCCATGGATTTGGTCTTTCATCGACCTTCTTGTTGCGTCACTACCGTTATACTTAATAGATTGGAATTTATAACTAAATAACCTTTTTAAAGACGTTTTTTTAATAAATAATCAAAATTTTTAAAAATTAATTAAAAAAATTATTTTTTTCTAAAATGATTAATCAATTTTTTTAAATGATCAATCAGTGATTGACCACAACCATAACGTAAAACACCAAATTTCATAATTAATCGTCAATTTTATAATTAATTACTAATTGACCAAATATGAAAAATGACAAATGATCATTTTCCTAAATAAAAAAAATTAGATCATTTATTAGATTAGGTGATTAAAAAGGCCACCCAATCTAGTTTTCCTAATAGTTTTGATGTAACACTAAAAATAAAATAAATAATAAATAATAAATAATAAAAAAAGTTTTGATGTACCAAATATTGAAAGTATCACCAAATAAACTTTACCATCATCTTTTTATTTTTTTTATTTTTTATTTTTAAATATTCTAAGGTTTGTGATTCTAGTCTTAAGTTCAGGATCTGCCTCAAGTTTGAACCAAATGACATTATACTACTGATTTAGATCAAACAATTGGTTGATAACGCTTTAAAACTCAATTCCAAGTTCAGGAGAAACCACAAATTTCCACCACATCTTTAACCTAATTTTTGGGTTAATTTTCAAAGAAAAATCTATTCAAAAAAAAAAAAAAAAAAAAACACGGAACAATCAGAAGAAAAAAAGTAGATCACTGTCATGTTCTTCAGGTCTAAACAGCATGTTTTATTGCTTTCAACATTAGTTTCTTTCTTGAGATTGCTACTGTTTTCTAGAAAAAGAAAGTCGCATGTGCCATTCTTACGAGTCCTTACAGAGTTTTACATTTTCATTTTTTCCAAACGGAAAAAAATTTCAACAGGTAAGACAAGCTTCAAAATATAAGTTGCAATCAGTTATCAAACATCTGTATTAGCACTTTAATACATTCTACATTTCTTGATCTCTTTTTCTCCTCCTCCTCTAGGTTTAATTCCCTGTATCATTACTGTAATAGAACTTGATACCAAAGACATGCAAGCAGGGCAAAAAAGAAAAGAAATGGGGAACATACGTGCGGGGAAGAGCGACCCGCTAAACTTTCGGCTATGGAAATCGAAACAGAACAATATTTCTTCAGATCATCAGCAAGAATTTCATGGAGTTTTTAATTTGTATAGTTCATTTTCAGAATGTCTTAAAATCAATGACAGCATGTACAAACAAACAACGATAAAGCTAAAAATCGGAGACAAACATACAACGAAAAGCATGTTACATTGATGAAGATCAACAAACAATAACCAAAGAGTGGGGAAAAAAAAAAAAAAAACCTTTCATATAACGGAAAATCTTAAAAAAAAAATGATACAAACACATCATAACACAACCTCTTCAAGAATGAAAAATGAAGGATAAAAAAACGGATTCTACAACGAAAGAGCGAGTTTTCCTTTATCATGGATCAATTGCACATATACACCGCACTCTCATACTTATGACTAACCTCATTAAAGTCCGTCTTTCCTTCAGTAGCAGGACGTAGACAAATGCTCGACAACGATCTAGTCCCTTGTGCCGAAAATTTCACATAAGCAACAACATCCAACTCTTCGCCGTCATTAGTCTCACTAGAATCCACGGGCATCCTTGCCCTCAACTTTCCAGGAGTTCCCTTCAATGGGATCTCCGAAACATGCCATTTCAATTCTCTCTCAGCCCTGTTCAGGACTGCTTTAGGCGAAATCTTCAACAATGTCGGATCGACAGGTAGTTTCAAGACAAACGTCACGTCATTCAATGGCGCAGGCAAATCGGGGTTTGATACATACTGTATCATCACGGAAAGTAAGGTTCCACTGTGACGTTTTACAAGACGAACCCTCAAAGGCAATGGTGTGGATCTGGGAAGCAGACTATACTTCAAAACTGGCAAAGGCTCATTGGAAGCTGCGGTCCTAACGTGGAACATTCCATTGCCTAGACTACTGATGCGCGAATTCTGCATAACAAATCTCTTAACCGGACTTGTGCCCTCAACCCGGAACGAGAACTCTGTTTCCTTGTTATCGCCAGAGGAATTTGGGGGCAATGTTTTCAAATAGACGGTTCCCATTAATCCTACTCTAGCAAGCAATGATTCTCTAAACTCGGCGCTAATCTGTTCCACAATGTACATCTCTGGTCCTTTCATTTCAGTTGATTTCACAAGGTTATCAAGAGGATTACCTGAAGCCCTGCTTGGGGCGGCGGCATCCACTTTCGCAGCAGAATCACTTTGCCCAGTCTGCAGCAATTCAAGCCCTCCAAGACCCTGTGGCTTCGCAGCTTTTGTTGGTCCGACGAATTCTGAGGGTCCAACCCTCCACCCCACGCCTCACTGAAACCTTCAAAAGTCTCTCCCAGAGTAGCCTGCTCATTTGCAAACTCAATCCCGCCATATTCTCCTTCAAACCCTTCGACAGCAATGTGCGTGGACTGCGTCGCCTCCGCGGGCGGCAGTGTCGTCACCTCAAGAGTAGCCAAAGCCTTCGTCAAATCTGTGGCGGAAGGATCTCTCGTCTTCTTGAACCCACTCACCAGCTCCTCCGGCTGGTTAATCTTCTCACTCGCCGCGAAGGGATCCTTCTCTGCCTCACTCTCCTCCTCCTTCTCCTCCTTCTGATCCAGCTGCTCGCTCTGCGCAGCAGGAGCGAGCGTCGCTACGACCTCATCCCCGGCAGCAATCGTCTCCGGCGGCAATTCAAACACCGCATTCGAAAACACCTCAATGTTCGCCAGGTGCTCGATGGAATTCCCCTCCACATTGCTCCAACTATCGGCCCCGCGGATCTTGTTCTCGGTGTCCAGCGCCGAGTGGACCATCTTCGCAATGCTGTCGCCGTGCATCGAACCGAGCATCGCCGCAAGCCGGATATTGCTAACTCCCCTGAGAACAATGTCCAATGCCATATAGATCTCGGCATACTTCCGTCCGAGCTTCTCGGGCGTAACGTCAACGCCACGGCAGGCAGCGACGACGACGCTGACGGCCTGATTGACGACGTGGATGCACTCGAAGACGTTGATCGAGTTGTCGTGATCGGCGGTGGTGATTCCGAGGACGTAGATGGAGTTCACGAGGCGGTAGACGACTCGGTACCGGCTCTCGACGCCGACGATGACCTGGCCGCTTCCAGCGGCCAAGGGATCGTCGCCGATGGAATCGACGGCGGGATCGGAGTCGGAGTGTTGGTGGTGGTGGGTCTGGTGATGTTTGGCGGCGGCGAAGGCGAGGCGGGTCTGGCGGAAAGCGGAGAGGGCGACAAGGGCTCGGGTGGGAGGGAACCACTCGCGGGTCTGGAGGAGAATGTCGGAGCCATTGGAGGGTTGGAGAGAGAGGGCTAAGCAGGACATGGCTAGGGTTTCGTGGTCGGAGAAAAAGCCTAATGGATCTGAAATTCCGGTCCTAGGGTTTCGGATTTCGATCGGAACCGTTCTCTGTCTCTCTTACGACATGGTTTTGGTTTTCGAATTGGACGAAATGGATCTGAAAAACTAGGGTTTCGATTGAAGGTGCAATTTTGAATGGCAATTTGAGATCTAAATCAGGGTTGAATTCGGTTTAGAGAGAGAGAGAGAGAGAGAGAGTACCTTTTTCCTCTTGCAGATGAGAGAGAGAGAGAGAGAGAGAGAGATGGATGAATCGTCGGGGACTCGGTGGACTCGGCGTGCGGACTCAGTTCAGGGTAGTGGAGATTGGAGAAAAGAAGAAGAAGAGATTTGGGTAATTATGGGCCTAAATGAGATTACTCAGATCTAGCCCACTTTCATTTCCCTATTCTAACACAAACTTTTTTTTTTTTTTTTTTTTGTTAACTTTGAATATAAATTCTCGAGAAATAATAATATATGGGCCTGTTTGGTGTGTAAGTTTGAGTTAAGATTTATAAGTTTAAATAGTAAATTTTGTTGACTTTTGAAAAGACAAAAAACTTTTTAGGAAAAGACAAAAACTTTTAGGAAAAAAGACAAAAAAAAAAAATTGAAATAAACCTGTTGCCAAACAAGCCCATATAACATATTTTATATATACTTTTAGAGGTGGGAATTTGGGCTGGCCAAACGGGCCGGCCCGTGGCCCATAATTTAGGCCCGGCCAGCGGCCCGGCCCGGCCCGTAAAATACGGGCCCAGTAAAAGCCCGGACCTATAGTAAGAGGCGGGTCGGGCTCTCTTTCTAAGCCCGGCGGGCCGGGCCGGCCCGGCCCACATGTTATATTATATATTTATTAAAAAAAAAAAAAAAAACCAAGTCTAACATAGCCGTTGGAGTGTTGCTGTGTTGGACAGTTGGACCAAGTCCAAAAGAAAAGAAAAGAAAAGGAAAAAAAAAAAAAAGTTGGAGTGTTGCCTTGTAGTTGTTGCCAACTTGTTGGTCCTGTACAGGCGTACACCTGTACTCCTGAACTTCTGTTGGAGTTAGAGATGGGAATTCGGGCCGCCCGGCCCGGCCCGGCCCGAGCCCATCGGGCCATTTCAAAAATTCGACCTGCCCGGCCCGGCCCGGTGAAAATTCGGACCGGGCCGGGCCGGCCCGATTTTTTAAAATATAAGCCCGGCCCGGCCCGCGGGCTTAGAACGGGCCGGGCCGGACCGGGCCTAATTTTAAAATTTTTTAAATTTTATTTTTTATTTGTAATTTTTGAATAAATTTGTATATTTTTGATAATTTAATAATTTATCTTAATATTTTATCTTAGATAAAAAATAAAAAAAATTTATTATACTATTTCTATTAATTTTTATATTTATATTTATATTATAATTGCTTAGTTAATACTTAATAATTATAATATTAGTTAGTTAGTTAACTTAACATTATAATTAAACTTTTAATTTTAGTTGTTTAAGATTATAATTATTTATCAGTGTTTGCTTAGTAGTTATTTTTTATTAAATATTACGAAATTGAAAAATAAATTAAGCACATAATAAAAATTATAAAATTTATTAAAAAAAATAAGGATACAAAAAAGAGAATATAAAATTGAAATTTAAAATTTTATTGATGTCATGATTGCCTCATTAAAAACTTTACTAAGTAAAACCCATTGGGATAAAACCTCAGTAAAGAAAAAAGAGTGCAATCTTAATTCATATTTACAATTTTACAATGAAAAAAATATATCAATCAGCATCAGCAACCGGAAGAGGGAGCCGCAGGATCATTGTCAATATCATCGTCATCGATTATGGTCATTTCGTTAAAGTGTTGGAGTATCTCTTGATCTTCTACTGTATATTGTAACCTTTTATCTGTATGTTCCCAATCTTTTAGGCATGTAAGCACCTCTACCATCTCAGGTGTTAATGAGGTCCTTCGATCTTCAATTATCCTTCCAGCTGTGCTGAATGCTGATTCAGAAGAAACTGTCGAAACAGGAATAGTTAAAATGTCACGTGCTAAACGGGAAAAGCACTGGAAAATTTGTCGACTGCAACCTCCACCAATCTAAAATTTTAAAATCTTCATTATTTGTAGTTGAGTCTAGCAGTGAAAAATCTGTATCTAAGTATTTTGTGAGCTCCGAGTGTATCGTACTCGTGGTAGTTGAACTTGCTGAAAGTGGACGAGTAACACTCGAACTTGATGAAGAGCCCGATCTTGCTGGAGTAGAGAAAAACCCAAAACTTTTTTCTTTTTCCGATCACTAGCAGTTGGAGGAGTTTCTTCGGTTTCAATGTTAACTTGCTGCCCGAATTTATTCTGATAACTTGCAAAAATCTCAAATAACTTGCATTTAGTGTTATTAAATGTTAAAGAATACGTTGAAGCAAAATCTACATTCATATGTTCAGAAATATGAGTAAGACCATTATAAAGACCATTTAATTTAACTATAGGATTTAAAACAATGACATGGCAATATAATAAGGCATGTTATTGTGATCCCAATATTTTATAAACTTTTTTTCCATTTTTTCTACTATTAGTTTAAATAAATCATCATTTCTATATTCAGAAAACAATGAAGAAATAAACATTAATTGGGTGAAAACTAGTGGCAGAAGTGGGATAATAAACACCAGACAATAAACAGTAGCATCATAAAAAGTTTCTAAAAAATAAATCATTCTTTCAGCAATAAACCAATCAACATCAGATAATAAAATCATATTATGCTTTGTATTATAAAACATAGAAATAACATTCTTATATTCTATTGCATTTTTCAACATTAAATAAGTTGAGTTCCACCTTACCGGCATATCAGTCCCAAATTTTCGAGGTTTTAAACATTCTGCTTTGCAATACCTCTTAAATTCAACAATGCGAGGATTTGAATTATGTATCCAAAGGAGAGCATTACGAATATTTCCTATGTTACTACTTACCAACTTCATACCTGATTTTACAATGAGGTTGATGATATGACATGCACAACGTTGATGTAATAAAATTCCACCAATATATTCTGACAAGTTGTTCTCAAGAAAACGAATTGCAGCGGTATTTGCCGAAACATTATCTAGGGTGATTGAAATAATACAATTGCTAATGTCAAATTCATTTAAAACACTCATAATATTATCATTAATATTTAAATCATTGTGAGAATGATCAATAAGTCTAAAGCCAATAATTCTTTTTTGTAATTGCCACTAGGGATCTAAATAATGTGAAACTACACTAATATAATCTTGGTTTGACCTAGCAGCTCAAATATCAGATGTCAATGCAATACAAAATGTGTTTGTATTCATATAAGATATTAATGTAGTGCGTTTTTTACTATAATAAGATATAATATCACTCCTAATAGTTTTTCTAGTAACGGCTTTAAATTGTGGACAAAAAGATCTTTGAATATGCTCTTCATAAAACGTATTTTCACCAAAACTAATAGGTAAATCAGTAGAGGCAATTAAACGAGCTAGAGATTCTCTAGCTACCATGGGATCATAAGAAAAAGTACCTACTGAGCCATCGGAGTTGAATTTTAGAGTGCTTTGTGTCGGCTCCCTTCCCTTGCAATATTTTTCAACACATCTTTCACCATGGGCTAATAAGTGGCGAGTCCCACTTGAGCTGTTAGCAGTCAAAGTTTTTTGGCAATACTTACATTTTGCTAGTCTTGTTTGTATTTTTTTGCCGTCGGGGCCGATGTCCTCTTTCAGCACAACGTCGAAGAATTGCCAAGCACGTGAAGTGGTTTTAGTAGTAGTACCTTTTTGCTTTTTTGGTGGACAACTTGTGCTTCCCGAACTACTTCTTGATGGTGCCAACATTGGACTTGATGGTATTGGAGTATTGAAACTCCTACGTCTGAGATCAGGGACATTGTCGCCAGCCTCCATACGGGAAATCTCCACTTCTTCGATGCCGCGGTCATCCATCCCGTAGTAATCATCATCAAGATCAACAATTGGTTGTTGAACATTTGGATTTGGATCCATTTTGATTTTTTTTTTTTTTTTTTTTTTTTTGTAGAAAAGTAAGTATTAGAAATTTAAAATTTAGAAATAATAAGTATGGACAATATGAGTTATTAAAAAGTAGAGAAATAACAAGAATAGAGATTATAAAAATAATGAGAATATGAGACTATGAGTTATTGTAAATTTAGGAGATTAGACAAAAAAAATTATAGAATATTAATTATTGAATAATGAGAATTGAGAAATTGGAAATAAGAGAATATAGAGAAAGAAATTAGAGAATAAGAGATTGAAAGGAGAGATGGGAGAAGATGTGTGAAAAATGAAAAAGTAGAAGGATATTTATAGAATGGGGATTGGGGAATGAAATTAAGGCATTAAGGCATATAGTCCGTTGGCCCGTTGCCCGCTGGCCCATTGTCCAACGGCAATTAGCCGTTGGACCTTTTTTTTTTTTTTTTCTTTTTTTTTTTTTCTGCTGCTGTTGGACTTGGACAGGATGACTCCAACGGCTATTATAGCCGTTGGACCAAGTTCCAAGTCCAACTTTTCTTTTTTTTTTTTTTTCTTTTTTCTTCTTTCTTCTGCTGTTGCCTGATGCCTGTTGGACACTTGATGATTGATTGACTGATGACTCCAGTCTCCAGCCGTTGGACCAAGTCCAAGACACCAAGTCCAATTTTTTTTCTTTTTCTTTTTTCTTTTTCTTTTGGACTTCAGTCCAATACTCTATTACTCCTGTATCCAACTAGAGGTGGAATTTGGGCCGGGCCAAAACGGGCCGACCCGTGGCCCATAATTTAGGCCCGGCCGCGGCCCGGCTCGGCCCGTAAAAATACGGGCCCAAGTAAAAAGCCGGACCTATAGTAAGAGGCGGGCCGGGCTTTCTTTCTAAGCCCGTCGGGCCGGGCCGGCCCGGCCTGAAAATTTATGCCCGATGAGCCGGTCCGACCCGCATGTTATATTATATATTTATTAAAAAAAAAAAAAAAAAAAAAAAAACCAAGTCCAACATAGCCGTTGGAGTGTTGCTGTGTTGGACAGTTGGACCAAGTCCAAAAGAAAAGAAAAGAAAAGAAAAAAAAAAAAAAAAAAGTTGGAGTGTTGCCTTGTAGTTGTTGCCAACTTGTTGGTCCTGTACAGGCGTACAGCTGTACTCCTGAACCTCTAGTTGGAGTACAGGAGTAATAGAGTATTGGACTTGAAGTCCAAAAGAAAAAGAAAAGAAAAAGAAAAAAAAAAATTGGACTTGGTGTCTTGGACTTGGTCCAACGGCTGGAGACTGGAGTCATCAGTCAATCAATCATCAAGTGTCCAACAGGCATCAGGCAACAGCAGAAGAAAGAAGAAAAAATAAAAAGTCGGACTTGGAACTTGGTCCAACGGCTATAATAGCCGTTGGAGTCATCCTGTCCAAGTCCAACAGCAGCAGAAAAAAAAAAAGAAAAAAAAAAAAAAAAGGTCCAACGGCTAATTGCCGTTGGACAATGGGCCAGCGGCAACGGGCCAACGGCTATATGCCTTAATGCCTTAATTTCATTCCCCAATCCCCATTTTATAAATACCCTTCTACTTTTTCATTTTTCACACATCTCTCCCATCTCTCCTTTCAATCTCTTATTCTCTAAATTCTTTCTCTATATTCTCTTATTTCCAATTTCTCAATTCTCATTATTCAATAATTAATATTCTATAATTTTTTTGTCTAATCTCCTAAATTTACAATAACTCATAGTCTCATATTCTCATTATTTTTATAATCTCTATTCTTGTTATTTCTCTACTTTTTAATAACTCATATTGTCCATACTTATTATTTCTAAATTTTAAATTTCTAATACTTACTTTTCTACAAAAAAAAAAAAAAAAATCAAAATGGATCCAAATCCAAATGTTCAACAACCAATTGTTGATCTTGATGATGATTACTACGGGATGGATGACCGCGGCATCGAAGAAGTGGAGATTTCCCGTATGGAGGCTGGCGACAATGTCCCTGATCTCAGACGTAGGAGTTTCAATACTCCAATACCATCAAGTCCAATGTTGGCACCATCAAGAATGTAGTTCGGGAAGCACAAGTTGTCCACCAAAAAAGCAAAAAGGTACTACTACTAAAACCACTTCACGTGCTTGGCAATTCTTCGACGTTGTGCTGAAAGAGGACATCGGCCCCGACGGTAAAAAAATACAAACAAGACTAGCAAAATGTAAGTATTGCCAAAAAACTTTGACTGCTAACAGCTCAAGTGGGACTCGCTACTTATTAGCCCATGGTGAAAGATGTGTTGAAAAATATTGCAAGGGAAGGGAGCCGACACAAAGCACTCTAAAATTCAACTCCGATGGCTCAGTAGGTACTTTTTCTTATGATCCCATGGTAGCTAGAGAATCTAGCTCGTTTAATTGCCTCTACTGATTTACCTATTAGCTTTGGTGAAAATACGTTTTATGAAGAGCATATTCAAAGATCTTTTTGTCCACAATTTAAAGCCGTTACTAGAAAAACTATTAGGAGTGATATTATATCTTATTATAGTAAAAAACGCACTACATTAATATCTTATATGAATACAAACACATTTTGTATTGCATTGACATCTGATATTTGAGCTGCTAGGTCAAACCAAGATTATATTAGTGTAGTTTCACATTATTTAGATCCCTAGTGGCAATTACAAAAAAGAATTATTGGCTTTAGACTTATTGATCATTCTCACAATAATTTAAATATTAATGATAATATTATGAGTGTTTTAAATGAATTTGACATTAGCAATTGTATTATTTCAATCACCCTAGATAATGCTTCGGCAAATACCGCTGCAATTCAGTTTTCTTGAGAACAACTTGTCAGAATATATTGGTGGAATTTTATTACATCAACGTTGTGCATGTCATATCATCAACCTCATTGTAAAATCAGGTATGAAGTTGGTAAGTAGTAACATAGGAAATATTCGTAATGCTCTCCTTTGGATACATAATTCAAATCCTCGCATTGCTGAATTTAAGAGGTATTGCAAAGCAGAAGGTTTAAAACCTCGAAAATTTGGGACTGATATGCCGGTAAGGTGGAACTCAACTTATTTAATGTTGAAAAATGCAATAGAATATAAGAATGTTATTTCTATGTTTTATAATACAAAGCATAATATGATTTTATTATCTGATGTTGATTGGTTTATTGCTGAAAGAATGATTTATTTTTTAGAAACTTTTTATGATGCTACTTGTTTTATTGTCTGGTGTTTATTATCCCACTTCTCCACTAGTTTTCACCCAATTAATGTTTATTTCTTCATTGTTTTCTGAATATAGAAATAATGATTTATTTAAACTAATAGTAGAAAAAATGGAAAAAAAGTTTATGAAATATTGGGATCACAATAACATGCCTTTATTATATTGCCTTGCCATTGTTTTAAATCCTATAGTTAAATTAAATGGTCTTTATAATGGTCTTACTCATATTTCTGAACATATAAATGTAGATTTTGCTTCAACGTATTCTTTAACATTTAATAACACTAAATGCAAGTTATTTGAGATTTTTGCAAGTTATCAGAATAAATTCGGGCAGCAAGTTAACATTGAAACCGAAGAAACTCCTCCAACTGCTAGTGATCGGAAAAAGAAAAAAAGTTTTGGGTTTTTCCTCTACTCCAGCAAGATCGGGCTCTTCATCAAGTTCGATTATTACTCGTCCACTTTCAGCAAGTTCAACTACCACGAGTACGATACACTCGGAGCTCACAAAATACTTAGATACAGATTTTTCACTGCTAGACTCAACTACAAATAATGAAGATTTCAAAATTTTAGATTGGTGGAGGTTATAGTCGACAAATTTTCCAGTGCTTTCCCGTTTAGCACGTGACATTTTAACTATTCCTGTTTCAACAGTTTCTTCTGAATCAGCATTCAGCACAGCTGGAAGGATAATTGAAGATCGAAGGACCTCATTAACACCTGAGATGGTAGAGGTGCTTACATGCCTAAAAGATTGGGAACATGCAGATAAAAGGTTACAATATACAGTAGAAGATCAAGAGATACTCCAACACTTTAACGAAATGACCATAATCGATGACGATGATATTGACAATGCTCCTGCGGCTCCCTCTTCCGGTTGCTGATGCTGATTGATATATTTTTTTTCATTGTAAAATTGTAAATATGAATTAAGATTGCACTCTTTTTTCTTTACTGAGGTTTTATCCCAATGGGTTTTACTTAGTAAAGTTTTTAATGAGGCAATCATGACATTAATAAAATTTTAAATTTCAATTTTATATTCTCTTTTTTGTATCCTTATTTTTTTAATTAATTTTATAATTTTATTATGTGCTTAATTTATTTTTCAATTTCGTAATATTTAATAAAAAATAACTACTAAGCAAACACTGATAAATAATTATAATCTTAAACAACTAAAATTAAAAGTTTAATTATAATGTTAAGTTAACTAACTAACTAATATTATAATTATTAAGTATTAACTAAGCAATTATAATATAAATATAAATATAAAATTAATAGAAATAGTATAATAAATTTTTTTATTTTTTATCTAAGATAAAATATTAATATAAATTATTAAATTATCAAAAATATACAAATTTATTCAAAAATTACAAATAAAAAATAAAATTTAAAAAAATTTTAAAATTAGGCCCGGCCCGTTCTCGGTCCTGCTTCTAAGCCCGCGGGCCGGGCCGGGCTTATATTTTAAAAAATCAGGCCGGCCCGGCCGGCCTGAATTTTCACCGGGCCGGGCCGGGCAGGCCGAATTTTTGAAATGACCCTGATGGGCTCGGGCCGGGCGGCCCGAATTCCCACCTCTACATGTTTGCATCACTAATGAAAATCGGAACATGATGCACAAAAATTTCATATTAAAAAAAAAAATTTTTTGACAGCCCAAAACAAGGGAATAAAATGAGTTCACCAACCTCTTGACTTCCAAAGAAGCAAAGCTAAAACTCTCCGTCCACTTTCTCCAAAAGCAATTCCCAAAGTACGAAACGGAAATATAATGGGCAAAATGAAATTCAAAATCTGATTTCAAAAACCTTAAAATTGGAAGAAAAACCAAACAATGCATTGGAAGATAATGAATATCACCGCAGTTAAATTTTATCTGACAGACGGTCGTTGAATCGAATGGTCGAGATTTTTCAAATATCATTTTCGTGCAAAAAACAGAGAGAAAGAGGTATACATCAATTACCAAACCAGAAACAACCTACTTTCAGTTTCAATGCTTTCTACTAGTACTAGTTTACCAATCAACACTAAGGACATGTTTGGTACACAAGTTGAGTTTGAGTTGAGTTGAAATTTATAAATTTGAATAGTGATTTTTATTGATTTTTTCAAAAAAGATAAAAAAATTTTGGAGAAAAGATAAAAAACATGATAAAAAAAATATAATTTAATTTAAATTAAACTTACAAACCAAACGGGCCCTAAAAGAATTTTTTAATTGCCATCTAAATTTCTCTAAAAGTCACACCAATATCTTTAAAGCTCTATTACTATTTATACAAAGGCGAGAGAGAGATTTAGGAAAGAAGAAAAACTGTTTGAATGATTTTCTCGGAAAATGAAACAAATCGAAGTAGAGGAATTTTCCAGAGTTTTTTTTTTTTTTTTTTCCCCCTTTTTATTTACCCGAAAGCAAATGGCTGACTTAGCTCCTCATCTATGTCAGTGTTTAGAGAGAGAGAGAGAGAGAGAGAAAATTGAGAGTGAAGATTTAGCACCTGATCTGTGTCTGTATCAGCGGCGGCGAGGAGATCTAGCTCCTCATCTGTGTCGGATCCGACAAGATCTGGCCGTCGCGGATGAAGATTTGGGGGCGGTGGAGCAACCGGAGCGAAAATATTATCGAAAACCTCCGGGCGTGAAGCAATCGGTCGTGGGGTAACACCTCGATCGGCGGCGGAGGAGGCCGATCATGAGGTGGCTGGGGCCGATTCACCAGATCTGGAATCGCAGCTGAGATTTGAGCGAGGGGCTAGTGAACATCGCGTCCAGATCACGAACTCCCACCCTAAGGGCCCACACACCAAGCTCGTCGGCGTTGGGATGGTGACTGTCTTCGCCACCTGCGGTCATCGGAAAACCTGGGAAAGAAGTCAAGAACCAAGTCTCTGATACTAATTTTGGCACAGTAAAAGTCAAAGAAATCACTCTAATGAGGGATTCCAAAAACCAGAGATGAGACCTCACTCTACTCTCAAGAGGAGAAATACAAAAAAAAGCTTCAGCCAGAACTGTCTGAAACCTTACGACAACAAGTTCCAGCATATATATATATATATATATGTATATATAAAAGGAAAGAGTCCAAATTAAATGCACTAATGTGAGATTATATATATTTTAATTTACAACAAGCCAAATTATCTTAATTTACAACACAGAACAACTTTTATTTCGATAGTACAAACAAGTTTAATACAAATAAATAAATAAACTGAGTATTATATAATAAAAATAATTAATTAAGATAAATATTATAATTATAATAAATATAATTCTTCTTAAAATATCTCTCAACAGTAAAGATGTAAAATCAAAATGATAATAATACTAATAATAATAAAAATGAAAACTAAAGCAAAAAAGAAAATTGTAATCATGCTCATTTAAAGAAAAAAAATTAAAACAAAAATAAAACAAAAAACAAAAAAAAGAACAAAATCTTTAGACTCAAAAGAACCGAAAAAAACTAACCCTAAGAAAAAAATTATAACAAAATAAAATATATATCCAATTTTCTCCTTTTTTTACTAGTTGTTAAAAAAATTAAAAAAATAAAATTTTGTCAGGTTATATACATGCAAAAACTTAAAAAAAAAAGAATTTTTAAAATATAGACAAAACAAACAAAAAAGACCAAAAAAAAAAAATTTACATGGAGAATCCTTAAAAAAAAAAGGGGTTTTTAAAAAATAGAACAAAAAAAAAAAGACACAAAAAGAACCCAGAAAAAAAATTCGAAATAAAGATAAAAATTTAAAGTAAAAAATCATTTAAAAATCAAAAAAAGGCAAAGTGAGTAAAAACATAATACAACAATAGATCGGAATCTAATGTCTAAAATTTAGCGTATGAAAAAAAAAGACAAAAATAATATTAAGAAAAAAAACAACTTCTAAATAGGGGTAAAATCGGCAACAAACTGTAAGAAAAAGAAAATGAACTAAAAAATAGGCGTAAAAGGTAATTATACTGTGTGGGCAGCCGACAATTTCTGCATAATAGAGGTAAAAATGTCAACTCACTGTAGATGAAGGAAAACCAACTAAATTAGATGGGCAAAAAAGTCTCTGCACTGTAGAAAAAATATTAAAATATGTGAGGACAAAACCATCCTTCTACTGTAGATAAGTCAAAATCAGCACATTGAATAAGGATAAAATCGACAGTTTAATATAAAAAAAGTAACTATTGTGCATTACTATTGTAAATAAAAAAATAAAAAAATAATGTACAGCAAAAGCAACAAAAATTAAAAAATTTTTGTTTATTAAACAATGGAATCTTATTTACTGTAGCAAAGCAGTAAAAGTAAAAAAAAAAAAAAAACCAAAACAAAAACAAAAATAACTGTTCACTGAACAGTAAAATATTACCTCAAAAAATTTTACTGTAGCAAGTAGCAAAACGAAAAAAAAAAAAAACAAAAAAACAAAAATCACTGTTCACTGAACAGTCCACGTCCTTCCTCAAATCTTTTTTACTGTAGCAAGCAGTAAAACAAAAAAAAACTACTGTTCACTGAACAGTAAGATTCCCCCTCCTTTTAGTATATACTAAGAGAGAGAGAGGAAGCTGGCATGCAAAGGGGAACGGAGCCCAAAGCAGAAAAAGCAAGAAAAGAATAGAGAAAAAGAGAAAAGGGTGTGCAGACCAAAGAAGAGAGAGAAAGAGAAACTGGTAGGCAAATTAAAGAAATGGCAGAAAAAGTCCGAACAATGCCAGAGAGGTACGACGGGAAAACCACGGTTTCGCTTTACTGTTTAAAAGTTAACACTCCTTTAATATATTAAGTAATGTGAGATATATGTATATATATATATATTTTAAATGACAATTACAAGTGAAAAAGGAAATACAAATGTGAATGGTGAAAATTCGTCAGCGGGTTTGGTGTCAGTACAAATCACTCTAGATGAACATATGAAAATAGAAAAATACAAGAAATTTATAGAGATTTATCGAGCCATGTCTTATTAAAGTTAAATAATTTTCAAAGATTATTATAAGAGCTCTCAGCTAATGAATGCAAAAATTACATCGCGAGCCCTCCAAAAGGAAAAATGGTCTTTACAAACGTACCCTTTTAGATAAATATAATAAATTCAAATAGATAAAATATAGGCTTACACTAAAGTTCCTCAGAAGTTTGTAAACTTCACACGCTTCACAACTAGGAGCAACGCTAGTTGTTTGGTAGCTGTAAAGTAATTACGTTAAAATAACTGAATTTCTTTTTGATTTATTTTGTCATTGTTTAACTGGTTGTAGTGGGTTATTAACCACTATACATGAAAGTTAGTTGTGGAAATCTGAAGGTTTCTTAGGGGTGTGGATGTAATTGCAAGTTATTTATGAATTACTTTTATTTGTTTTGAGCTTCAATTAATGGGTAGGTAACGACATAGAAAACGACGTAGTAAGTTACTGAAGCTGGTGGAGTAACAAGTTGTTGTGACCATAATAACTAGCCATGGCTAAGTGTTTTTTTTTATTTTTTTTATTTTTTTGTACATCTGTTAAATTGTAAAAAAGCAAACGAATCTCCAAATAATGTGCCTGAATTATTTTATTAATGCAAATACTATGAAATAATTGGAAGGAGAATAAGAAGGAAAGTGTTATCCTATAAATGTTTTCGAATAATAATGTGGTAATTCAAGAGTATTTGCTTCATTTTAATTATCGTTTTGTTGGTGGTAATTCAATTAAAATCTTGTTCTTTTCTAAAATTAAACTTCTAAATTTGAAAGTCACACAGTTTTAACAACAATTTAAAAAAAAAACTAAGAGAGTTTGAGATTAACTTTCTAATCTTAAAGCTTGATTCCTCGAACTTTTTGGGTTTTTACATATTTTTTGGGATTTTCATTACTCCTACTTGCCAAATAGTGTCTGAAGTGTGAACATGAGGAAGTATGTCGATCAGATTGTACAAATAACGGTGTGTGATGATGGTGGAGAGGGGGCTTTTTTTTTTTTTGGAGAGGTTTTTCTAGAAGAATTTGTTTTTTTTTTTCCCCCCCCCCCCCCCCCCCCCCCCCCTTTTGATATTAATCTTCTCTTAATTTTCTTTTACTAACTTTCTTTTACTTACCTAAGGGAATTTTGAGGGGGGGTGGGGGAGGGGGAAGAAGCTTCACTAAAGATGAGATCTTCATTGTAGTACTTTCATATTGAAAGTTAATGATGCAATAGAGTGACCATGTTAAGATTAGCAATAACATATTATCTATATCAATGTTATATTTGTTATAAAAAAAGTTTGAAAATAGCATTATCATGCTTTATCATTTAAAATTAAATTAAATTCTTATTTTTTGCTATCAATATTATGCTTTGAGACTCGTAAAGGTAAACTTTTAGTATTCAGATAATCTAAAGATAAAAATATTGTAATGATCATATGAAAAAATAAAGACACCAATTAATAAAAATAAAAATGTTAAATTTAGCATAGGCTATAACTTGTGACAAATTAGTCACATAATTTAACATACAGTAAATTTCACAATAAATATAACACTTTATTGAGAGCACTTTTTTTTTTTGGGTAAAATTTAACGTACAGCAAATTTCACATTAAATATAACACTTTATTGAGCGCTTTTTTTTTTTTGGTCAAATTCAAAAATTAATCATTGACATAACAATTTACACTGTATTAAAGATGCTCTAAGGTTAAATATCAAAGGTCCCTTTAATTTTTCCCTCGTATGAAAAAAGACGTTGTGTCCCCCCCCCCCCTCCCCCCCAATTTTTTTTATTTTTTTTATTTTTTTATTTTGGTATTCTACAACGATGAGGCTTTTCAATGCCTCATATAAATATCCAGAAAAACTTTGTCATCTTTAAGTCACGTCCCTCTTTGTCTCTCTTAATATAAATTGAAAAACAAACGATTTGCTACTTACCCTTGGATTAATATTAACCGTTCAAAACAAAATGGACAGCTACGATTCCATGGAGTTTTCTCTAGGTTCGGGATGTCAGGTCATGGAAATTGAAAGAAGACCTTCCCGGGCATTCAGATTATGTAAGTATTTAACACTAATGTCCCCACATTTGTCATTTTTTGACAACTGAGTCCTAAATTTTTTATTTTGACAACTTATCTTTTGACTTTTTTAAATTGTTGTAATATATTCCATATACTTAATTTTTTATTAAATTGGTCATGAAAAGTACATGTACGCCTCATATTCCATTTTAGACAAAAGATTTTCAAATATAACATAAACCCTATTGCAAAAGCTTCCAAAATCCAAATCTTTAATTTAATATAAAATTAACTAGATGAGGTAATTGTAACAATCTAGAAAGTTTGGGAAGTAAATTATCAAAATTAAAAGTTGTAGGTAACTTGTCAAAGGACGATCACAATCTAGAAACATCAATACTAAATACCACGTCTTGAGAATATACCAACAATTTAGAGACATCAATGTTGTGTGATTGTTAAGAATTTGAGACCGGAGTAAGGAGTCTCGATTTACATGAAGTTATTAGTAGATAAATTGCCAATAGGTAGGATACGTGATTTCCCTATCTTGATAGCCCTATTTAAATGTGACTTGGCAATAAATATTGTTTTTATGATTTGTTGGGAAATTGTTGATTTTTAAAGAAAAATGTTTGTAAAAGTATACCATAAGATATTTTTGTGAAAATGTATAGTATATGTATATATATTTATTTATTTTGGAAAAATGATTTAGACTTGAGCTGGTGAGGTTCAAGCACGATTTAAATGATTACAAACCCTATCCAATTAGAGATTCGGTAGGCTTTTTTTTTTTTTTTTAAATAAATACTATGGATCTGTGGTAGGTGATGGAATGTGGAGGGAGTGCATATCCTTCGGAGCATGTCCCTAACTTACGTGAGGTTGGTTCGGCTAGTAGCAGTGTACTTATTATTATTATTATTATTATTTTTGAAAGGGTAGTGTACTTATTTTACTTTTTTCCACTTTTCTCAATTATAATTTGTGTTCATTTTATTTAATGATTCATTGGTTATTGTTTAATTAATACTGGGACTTATTTTAAGAATAGAGAAAAATCTTGTATTTAGGACCTATTTGGTGGAGTAGTTTGAGTTGAGATTTTTAAGTTTCAATAATAAATTTTTTTGAATTTTCAAAAAAGATAAAAAACTTTTTGGAAAAAAGATAAAAATTTTTTGAAAAAAAAACAAAAAAAATTTGAGTTGGATAGAGTTGGATGGGTGAACCAAACTCTCTCTTAATAAATTATATTCTGTTGAACCTTTCACTCATTTTTCTGTATTAAATGTGTTAACCCCTCCCAGATGATGCGAGGAGCAATGCCTTTTAGCTTTGGAGTTCGAACCCATTGCATATAGTGGCGTATCATCCGATGTACTTTTCCTTTCGGTTTTCTTTTATTTTTTCTTTCTTGGTCTGTAATTTAAACTTTTTGGACTGTGGTCATATGTCTGGACTATATCGCATTTATTTTCATTTATTTATTTTTTGTTTTGTATGTTATGGACAGTTGATCCCCTTGATACCGGAGGCATAAATCAGCTTTATTTTCGAAAATTCAAAAATGAATTAGACACAAGATAATTTCCTAACAATAGTAAAACGATCTTTCTACAAAATGGTTCTTTTTTAAGAAGAATATTTTTAAAAAGTGACAAGTTGATTTTCAAAATGTAAATAAACGGGTATAATTTCGACAACATATGATAATTCTATGATTAGCGTTATTATGGGATTTTCTTTTAATTAATTCCTCCATGTCACACATCTTATATAGGGGATCGTGAAATTTCCTAAATAAACATATTAATTCTATCCTTTTACATATTAATTCTATCCTTTTATGCATAATTTTTATATAGTATCATATTTAATCTTCTCATACACTCGCTTCCAATTTAATTTTAATTTTGATTTTAATTTGTTTTATTAAAAATACATGAACAAATCTAAATAGGAAAAAAAAAATATTTTTTCATTATAAGAAAAAGAAACATAAAATATCCTTGTACATGCTCGATAATAGGATTATCAAGGAATTTAAGAAAATTTTCCGTCATCGGTCTCGACTTATATCCTCCTCACTTAGCTTCATCAGATTAGTCGAGGATTAGGTCTCTTGTATCAGAGAGTTGTTTCATCTTTGGTATTAGTGTTTGTATCCAATTTTAATTTGAATGATAAATTGCCCTTATAAAAAAAAAAAAAAAAAAAAAAAAAAAAGCCTTACAATTTGATCAGGGAAAACAAAACTATTATGAAAAAAAAAAAAAAAATCGTTAATAACAATTTTAAGAGAAGAAGAAAGAAAAACTCAAGGACTAAAAATAAAAATATTAAATAAAACTTCTTTTGTGGCAACTTCACTTCCAACCAACTCATGGAACTCTTTGACACGAGCTACATGTAGGATTTGCCCTGTCAGATACACAAAGACAGTGATGCCTAATCCAATTTGTGGCCATGGGTGATACAGGACAGCCGAGAAACATAAACACCTACACAAGATAACCAAAAGGCATGAGCTCAAGAAATTCAAAATCATTAATGTATCTATTTGGGTCGAAACCCTCATTATTGATCATCTTGGGAAGGATCGAGTGGAATTTACGGAACCATGGACCATTACCATCGCTCCTGGGGGTCTTCTTACCATCACCGATCAGTTCGTGCGCCTATTCAGGGACGTAGATGAGTTAAAAAAATTTTACCTCAACAAAATGGTTGTCATTACCAAAACCAAATGCGGTAATTTTACTTGAAGAATTTGACGGGGGCACTGATCTTAAGCGGAGAAATGTAAGGCATTGTTGCATCGAAAGGAGCAATAAAACTAGAGTATAAATAAATATTATTTTATTGTTGGAAATTTTTTTGTTTATTTAAAAAATATTACTTTCATTTACTGGTTAGTGTGATGTATGGTTTTTTTTAATTATTTTACAAAAAAATATTTTTAATTATAGGTATGTGTTGGTATGAGAATCTTAATAGGTTTTAAAATGATTTTATTGTAGGACAAAATTGTAATAAAAATCTTCAATGATTTGGTGGGGAATTTATCAATGTTGTGGGAGCAAGTAAAATCTTCTTATTGGAACTGAGATGAGTTTTGCAAAAGTGTGTTTGGCTCAAAAAATTATTTAGAGTGAAAAAGTGAAAAAACTTAAAATGTATTTGGAAAAGAAAAAAATATCTATATAAACTTTATTTCGTTTTTTTCAAAATTCTATGTAATATAAAGAAAAAGAAAATGTCTCATTTGAACTTCAAATAACAGAATTATGGACTTGAGTTTGTTGTAGAGATTTGGATATCTAAATAGAGATTTTTTTTTTTAAAGAAAGAGAAGAAGACAAAAAAAATTAAAAAAAAATAAATAAAAGTTTTGAAAATATAGTTTCAACACTCCCCCAAACGAGCCCTAAGTTTATGGAAAAGAAGCTATTGTTGTTGTTGTTGTGGGATATGTGTTATATGCTAGCATAGAACTTGAAGGAAATATTGTTGCAGATTCCATTAGTGTTTCATGGCAAGTTGGGATCATCCCAATTGCAAATAAAGTAACATATGGGCATGAGGAAAATACAACAAGATAAAAGAAAAAGGACTCCACAAATTAAAGGGACCACTCATTTGGTTGGAAACTATCCAGAAATTTCTACAGAAATTGTGTTGGGGAAAAAGTGTCACTAATTTATGTGCATATAAGATAAGAAATATCAGGGAAGCTGCTCTGTTACACTTTTACACTATAACTTCTCTTGCAATAAATCACTGAACTGACATTAGTGAAATCCAGTGGGAATACAAGAGAAACAATATTAGGACCTGATCTATTCTCTCATCAAAGCTCAGTTCAAAGTTATACAATCCACTACAAGCTCATAGTTTTCACATGGAATGTCTTCAAAGTGATGACTGAGAATTCAAATTGTAGTGCTGAGACTGGGAGAAAACCCTTAAAAAAGCTTGCACAACCGCTATGCCACCACCACATGTGGTGATTGCTTGTTTGGTTGATTGGAAGCTGAGAAAGAAATTGCGGAGTCTCAATGATTATTATGCTTCTGTTATTTGAGATACTAACAGAAATATAATAAGGAACTAATAATAAGGCACTTCACTTTCTTTCTTTCTTTTAATTTTTATTTTTATTTTTTGACATTACTGTTGGAGGGATTTATATGTTTAAGTTCTTGTTATTATCTCCTAAGATACTTCATTTCACATTGCATCAACTTGGTATTTTCTCCCCCGCTCAATCAAAGCTAGAAGGCACACAGAAGAGTGAAAGGGATGGTTAAAAAAAAGGGTCCAATAATAGGGTAGACGTCATGATTGCAAATATTTAAAAAAAAAAAAACAAAACAAAACAAAACGCGTTTTTTCTTTTCTTTTTATTCCATATATTTCTTTTCATTTATTTTGTTATCTTTTGTCTTTTGTTATATACGAGTGTATTTACAATTTTGCACGCCGATAAATCAAGTAGTGGCCAACTTTCCTCAGAGCTTCGGTGTTTCACTTTTCAATAATGTGGCTTTTCCTTACAAACAAACAAGACAGATACAAGAGGAAAATCAAACAAGGAACTTATGTTAGAACTTCTGATAGGCATTATTTGGAAGTTAAAAAAAAAAATAAAAAGATAATTGTTTCTGTTTAATCTTCTTTTCCCTATTGAACATTTTGTTCGAGTAGGGCGCTTGTTAGAGTTGTCAGATGGTGTCAATCTAGTTGGGATGTTCTAGTTTCTCTTCTTATAGGAAGCACGAAGAGGAAATGGCGGAGACATTCTTGAGCCCCGTCATAAGGAAGTTGGTTGAGCTACTAGCTGAAGAAGCAAAGTCTTTTAAAGGAGTTCACAGAGACGTCAAGAGTCTGAAGGATGAATTGGACATCATCCAGCCTTTCCTTGTAGATGCAGAAGCGAAGATGCAGAGAAGAGAACTCAACGGCGTTACGAAAGTATGGCTAAAACAGATGCGAGACGAATCCGATCACATAGAAGATGTTGTTGATGAATACATGCACCGTCTGGCACAAGATCGCCTTGGGAGCGGATTTATTGCCTCCCTCGGTAAAGCAGCACGCTCTGTTAAAGCCTTGAAATCGCGTTATGACATAGCTTTTGAGATTCGGTGTATCAAGAAGTCGTTACGAGAAATCAAGGAAAGAGGTGAAAGTTATGTGTTGACGACACCTTTGGAGCAAGGAGCAATTACTTCCCCAACTGCAAATGTTGAAGAAACCGTCGACCCTCGATTGGATTCTCTTTTCATTGGGGAAGAAGAACTTGTGGGGATCGATTCTATGTCGAAGGAACTCAAAAGAAGTTTGGTTGAGGGCCCATCCGCACGTGTGGTGATTTCACTCGTAGGCGAAGGAGGAATAGGCAAAACTACTCTTGCAAAGACGGTTTATGAGGATGTAGAAGTGAAAAGCCATTTCGATTGTCGTTTTTGGATCAACATCATTCCATCGGACAACGTGGAGAAGATTTTGAGGACCATCAAAGACCAGATATGCGTTTCAAAAGACCAACTTTCAGGAGAAATTAGCTCGATAGAAGGACTAATCAATTTTCTGAAGAATTATTTGCAAACAAAGAGGTACGTGATCGTTTTCGATGATATATGGCAAACAAAATTTTGGGATTTTGTCAAACATGCTCTGCCAAGTAGTAATTTTGGTAGTCGGATAATGATGACAACTCGTAATGATAGAATTGCCCACTCCTGTAAAACAACCCCATGTGATGTTGTCCAAGAGCTAAAAGCTTGGTCTCCCGAGTCGTCGTGGAAGCTGTTTTGCAAAAAGACATTTCCCTTTGAGCCTGAGAATCATTGCCCTCAAGAGTTAGAGAAGTTATCTCGTAAAATTGTTAGAAAATGCGTAGGAGTTCCACTTGCTATTGTGACTATAGCTGGTTTGCTATCAACCAAAGAGAAGATCGAATTAGAATGGCGAAAAGTTCTTGAGGATCTTCATTTTGAGTTTGATGAAATTAACCAACTTAAAAATGTTCCGAAAGCTCTCGCTTTCAGTTATCATGATCTCCCTCACCGTCTCAAGCCTTGTTTCTTGTATTTTGGAATTTTCCCCGAGAACTATTCAATTCATGAGCAAACTTTATATAGACTCTGGATTGCTGAGGATTTTATTAAATTAAGAAGAGACAACAAGCCAATGGAGAAGGTTGCTGAAGAGTACTTAAATGAACTCATCCAGAGAAACTTGGTTTCATTCGAAATTCGTGATGGATTTGAAAGACATTGCCGAGTTCATGATTTGGTACGTGAGGTCATCTTAGCAGCTGTTGATGATTTATCCTTCTGTCAAACTTTGAGTGGAAATAAGTCGAAATTTAGTGGAAAAATTCGCCGGCTATCGATCAACGACACTACAGAAAATGTCTTCAAACGTGTTGGAGATTCAAGCATCCGATCTATTTTTCTTTTTAGTGGTGATGAATTGATCAAGTCTTTCCTAGTTCGACTCTTTGAAGAGTTTAAACTTCTGAAGGTGTTGGATTTTCAAGGTTCCGATCTTGATAATCTCCCAAAAGAAGTAGGGAATTTGTTCCACTTGAATTACTTAAGTTTGAAAGGTACAAGTGTAAAATCGCTTCCAGTATCCGTTGGTAAGCTACGAAACCTTCAGGTATTGGATGTTTGTGATACTTTAGTGTCTGAGCTACCGATCCAGATCAATAAGCTTGAACAATTACGACATCCTTTAGCTTCTAAGAATGAAACAAAA
The DNA here is from genome assembly GCA_009761775.1 of Ficus carica. Classification (NCBI taxonomy): domain Eukaryota; kingdom Viridiplantae; phylum Streptophyta; class Magnoliopsida; order Rosales; family Moraceae; genus Ficus; species Ficus carica. Next base: position 780,533 of record CM019740.1, on the reverse strand, counting down.
GCGGAGGCGAGTTCAGATTCATTTCGCGGAGTGAGAATACATGAAGGGATTGGAAATTTGGAGAATTTGCAAACACTAGAACGTGTTGAAGCATGTCCCGGCAAAATTAGTTTCACGAAAGATCTACAGAAGCTGAGGGGTCTAAAGAGTTTGGGCATTTCAAAAGTGACTGCAGAGATCGGGAATAGTCTTGGCACCTGCATTGAGAAAATGAGTCACCTTGAAAGGTTAGATTTGACCGCTATCAATGAAGATGAAATTATCGATTTAAAAGGCATTTCGTCGCCTCCTCCCTTTTTATGTTTTCTCAGCTTGAAATGTCGATTACGAAATTTCCCGGATTGGATTTCAAAGCTTCAGAATCTACAGGGATTAGAATTTTTTTTTCAAGGCTTGCCAATGAACCATTAAGACACCTCCAAGGTTTGCCTAATTTGGCGTTCCTTTTGATGTACTTGACTTATGATGGTGGAGAACTGCATTTTGAGGAAGGCGGTTTTCAAAAACTCAAACAACTCTGTTTACGAAAGTTGGAAAAGCTAGAGGCGGTGAAAATCGACAAAGGGGCATTGCCTCTTCTTGAGGAGTTAGACATCGGGCCTTTGCCGCTGATGGAGGAGATGCCTTCTGATATCCAACACATAACAAACCTCAGATCCCTTGAGATTACAGATATGCCTAAGGAATTCGTGCTTGCCTTGCAACCAGAGGGCGGCTCGGACTATTGGAAAATCAAGCACGTACCATCGGTCTCTTTTTGGTACAAATCTAAAGGGATGATTTACAAGAAGTACAGACTTGGTAGTTCAAAATTGTTGAAACATCTACAAGTTGATGATAAGTCGCGTGGCAATGCACCTCATCAAAGTAATAAGAGGTTAAATAGGTACATTCCTTTAACACAATTGTTAAAGAGCTTATATTTTTGCTAAATTACCAAAATTATCATGCAAGGTTTCTTCTTCTTTCGTTTTCGTGCCTTTTCTGTTTCTTTTCAAGTAGTTTGGTTTGTAAAAAGCATGAAGTTCCACTCTCAATCTTTCTGTTTCCTAACAAAACCTTACGGAAATAGCTTAGTAACTTTATTTTTTTTTTCTTGGTTTGTTTTGTTCTCTCTAACGGTTTAATTTATTTTGTAAAGGCTAATGGCACATGTATGGGATTGGCAGCAATCGGGTGGTTCATCCTCATTAGACGATCCGAATGGCACCATTGCCTTAGCCGAGGAATGCTCGCTAGAGAATAATCAAAATCAAGGAGATGCAACACTAATTTATCGCATAATGAAGCTACGACAGAAAGGGGAGAAGATCAATGTACAATTTGATGCAAAAGATCAACCATTACCGAATGTAAGTAAAGAGTTGCAGAGCTACATAGGAGTATTGGTACGAGAGCATATTCCAATTAGCTTTTCGGATTGGAAAAACGTCCCTAGATCGTACACGGACAAAATTTGGGATAAGATTACCGTAAGTTTTTATCTTAGTTTTTTTGTTAATAATGAACAACTTCATGAACTTTGATCGATTACTGCATTGAAAATTTTCTTTTTCTATTTTCTAGGAAAGCTTCAACCTTGACGAGAGCAAACAAACGACGCTGATGATTTTTGCAGCAGAGAAGTGGAGGAAGTTCAAGAACCACCTTTATAAAAGGCACGTCAAGCCTAATAAAAACGATCCTAAGATCAAATTCATTCCTCTCAAGGTTACAAAAAGATACAAAAACATTGATCAAGAACATTGGGAACTATTCGTGGCTCACCGCCTTAAGGACGATGATTTTGAAGCACAATCTGCCGAGCAAAGCACTCAGCAGAACAAGTTTGATTATGATCACCGCCTTATATCTCGAGAGAAATATTCAAAACTACAGAAAAAGATGGTAAGTACATTTCTCTAAACAGAAATATGCCAATTATTCTCTCACTTCATTTTAGAAATCTTTAGATTGTATCTTGTAACCAAAGCTCTTATGTTGGAGCGCAGCGAGAAGAAAGAAGATCGGATGCTGAGACTGATAGAGCGAATCGTTGGAAAACTTCACCTCAAGATAAGAAGGGAGAGCATAAGTGGACAAACAAGAAAGTTACATCGAATCAATCCGAGGTAGTGACTCTAGTAAAAGCACCGAAATAGAGGAGTTGAAAACTTGTGTCTGTGAATTAATGACCATGTATGAGCAACTAAATAGGGAGGTCTATGCACAAAAGCAGGGGGTAGTGCCAAAAGAAAAAGTCGCTTCTACGGTTAAGCAAGATATTGACACTACGGCTAGTACTACAACCCAGCTCTATCGATCGGACTCACAAGTAGCATTGCCGGATAATGATGTAAGCAACGGACAGTTACATACATGGTGATTAATGTAATTTTCTATTAAATTTCAAAATTTTGTCATATCAACATGTTTTGATTACTTTGTGGACAGGGTAAGCCTTGTAGGTTGGTGTTGGTCGGAAAGGACAATGACCGCGTCGTTGATTCCGGGTTAGCTTATGATTTATCACGAAATTCGCTGGAAGCAGAAGGCGATTTGAAAGTTAGAGTGAAATCCTCTTCACGTCGAAAAGCATTCATAAAGGAAGAGTTCCAAACTGTGAATGATGGACATGTTTCTTCTCCTGCAGATCTTGTTTCACACAATGTACAAGCACACTTTTACACTCACAAATTCTCATCAACATGTTGTTTTACAATTTTCACTAACCTGTTTTGTTCTATCCTTGTCGACTTCTAGAAGGCGCACCAAAATAATTCTAGCGGGCGTACATCGTCAGTTAATTGTACCGAGGCCGCGTCCCATTTCGTGCAAGAGCAACAACTGAGAGAGGAAGATGCAAAAACCGTGATCGATATAGATTCCTTACCAGTAATGTTGAGGCCTGTAGTGGTATATGCAGAGAAGTACATGGATAGACAATCAACACTTGAGTTGGCCATGCCCGAGGACGTTGTCGGACACGAACACAATCTTTGGATTGACAAGCAAGCAATCCTTGAGTTAGCCAGAATGGCGGAAATAAGTGCAGTTTGTATCTCGGCTTACATCAAGTAAACGGACGTTGTTGTTTAAAACATCAATTTATTTGTCTGAATTTCTCAAGCCAATGTGGCCTTACAATTTTTATGGCGCTTAATTCTTTTATGCTAGGAAATTGTACTTGAGGTGTTCCAAACACCGAACTTTGAACAAGTTCGGTTTCATCTGCCCGTCGCGTCTCGCCTTCGTTCCCGAACAAATCGGGGACATGCAAATGGAAAGAGCAAAAATGCTCCATGATGACGTTCTTGCACGAGCTCAGAAAGGCCAACAGTTCCTTTGGCCGTACAATGGAGGACGGCATTGGACGTTGGTAGTCATTAATCCGTGGGATGATGAGGTGTATTGGCTTGACCCCCTTCGTAATGCCGTCCCAAGTGATGTAGAAAGAGTGGTGCAAAAGTAAGCTTCCTAACCTTTTGTTCAATTCTTTAATTTTTTTTTTAAAAAACTTAAAAAATAAAAAGAAAGAGGGGCAGGGGCGGGGGCGGGGGCGGGGGCGGGGCGGGGGTGGGGGTGGGGGTGGGTTATTTACATGACCAAAAGTGTCCAAGAATATGCACTTGTCTCATTTTAACTCCCGATAAGGATTATATTCATCTATGCCCCTTGAATTTTATAATCATTCTCACTTATCTTCTGAATTTTGAATTAGCCTTAATTAACCTCTTCCATTAGAATTTTAGTTAAAAACGAAAAGATTGACCTATATTTGTACTATGATCAAGATGAAAAAAAAATGAATTAAATACAATAATCTTTTTATGTTTGTTTTTAGTAAAAATACTAATAGACTAGGTTTAGTAAAACAAACTCCCCTATTTATTTGTCTGTTTTTAACCAAAATTCTAATAAAATGAATTATGTGAAAATTCAAAAGAGCAAAGTGAGAATAACCTTAAAATTCAAGGGGCGTGGATAAAAAAAAAAATCCTAACTTTCCAGCTATCCTGAAGTTTTTGAAATATATAGTTTTGTCCCATCTATTAAAAATTATCTATTTTCCTTGAGAATCTAACGCGAAAATGACAAGACATGAGTATAAAAGGGTTAAAATGGTTGAAGAAAATAATATATGTATGTTCTAAAAGGAAAAAAAAAAAAAAAGAAAAAGAAAAAAAAAGATATTGACCGAGAGACACATCTCCCCCCTCCCTCTCTCTTTTAATTCTATATTTTTTTATAGTCTGCTTTATATTTTTTTTAAGTAATTTTTAAAATCCTCACATATAGATTCCTTGTTAGATTCCAACTGAAAATAGATAGTTTATTAACAAACGACTCAAAACTGTTTATTTCATGAACATCAGGGTACTTAGTCCTCTAAAAGGAAAATATCGGGGACTAAAGTATGACAAGCGCATAATCCTCAAGGATCAACTGTAAGCTTGTTTGGCAGAGCTTCTTAGAAGCTGTTTTAGGCTTTCTGAGTCAAAAATCTGTTTCTGAAAGTGTTTTGATAATCTATCAAAAGTGTTTATGGTCTCCAAAATGGCTTCTTGTAAAGTGAGAAAAATATAACTTTCGAAAGAAACTATTCTAAATAGACTTAAAAACTTGGATCAGAGATTAAAATAGACATTATAAACTTTATTTAATATATTTATTACTTATTAGAAAACTTTAAATCATTTTGGCTTTAAAAACTCTTTTAAAAATGTGACTACTAAACACTTACCAAAAATCTACAGCTTTTGCTTCTCTTTTTTTAATGACTAAAAGCAAATTAAAGCTCTGCCAAACCAGTCTTAGTGAATGTTTACCCCCAAAAAAATGTTAATTGTTCATCATCTCATCTAATATACTTTTAGCCATCTCATATACCGTTTGTGACTTGTATTTAGGGCGCTCGATATGTTCAAGTTAAGAAAAGATTGTGAGAACGTGAATTTTCATCACCCAGAAGGGAAGACAAAATGGATTATAGTCCAGGTATTTACGTATATATTAACTTTTTCCATGAAAAATTAGATATAATTTGTGTTTGTTAGTAATTGATATGTTCACATTTAGCATATTCCAATGCAACCTGGAAGCGTGGAATGTGGATTTTATGTAATGAAGTACATGCGGGATATTATATACAAGGAGTGGAACCCTATTCCAACCCATGTAAGTTTCTTTTTGTTTTGTTTTTGTTTTTGTTTTTGTTTTTGTTTTTTGTTTTTTGTTTTTTTTAACGGTGGTGGTGACATAACGATCATAAATACTTTTTCAAGATGATCTATTCTTAATGTTAATATCATAGTTGGAATTCCACCATGTTTGGTATTGTTTAAGAAAGAAATATCACGGTTTTGAAAATAGTTATGAAATAGTGTATGTTTTATTAAAAGTTGGAAAATAGAAACGAAAAACAAGTTTTCTTTTTTTGTTTTAATGAAAAAAAGTTATTTTTTCATTTCTTTTTCTTTTTCTAAGACTTATATACTCAATAAAAATTTAAAAAATAAATAAATAAATAAAAACTAAACGCAATTTTTTTTTCTTGTACTCAAACCTATTTCTCTAGAAACACAACACAATTTCAAAAAAAATATCTCAAAATTATTCACAAAACAATCTCAATTCTATTTCATATCCAAAACAAAATCATTTTCAAAATGCTCCCAAATAGACTTCTCACTCTAAAATATTGCCTTAAAAAGTGGTACTCCTTGTAGGGATGGAAATCAGACAGGGCATGGCGGGGGACTACTTTCTCGTCCCCGTCCTCGGCACTCAAAACTATCCCCATCCTATCCCTTCCCCACCTAAATAGAACTCATAGAAGTAGGGCCAAGGACAGGGATTCACCGTACGTTGGGAGAACTTTCCCTATACCCGCGTTGTTTCTCATTTATTATCATACACATGAAATAAAAAACGGTAAGTCCTCTTTTTAGTTTAAAAAAAAAAAAAACTAATTATGCTTAATTAGTACACATAACAATAGCATATTAATAGCCTCTTTGGGTTTTGAGTGGAGAGTCTGTTATTACTTTTTCAATAATGGGTTAATAATGTTTAAAGATAATTATTTATAATATAAGATATATATTTATTTGAAAATATATAGAAAACATATATATCCGGCGGGGACGAGGCAGGGACTACTTTCCTGTCTCCACCCTGCTAACCTTCAAGGATAAGATTTTATCCCCATACTCATCTTTATCCTCGATCCTCCATCCCTGCCTTATTCAGGGTGGATCCCCATAGGATCCTATCCCTATGGGAAATAGTACTGTCATTCCTGATTTCCTATATGTACTATAGGATTGCGGTGGATTGAGTAATTCTAGACTGAATTTAATAGGAGATTGAATTAGATCCTAACATCATTCCCCATGTTAGTTTTATTTGATTTCCAAATCAACGATAGTCAGGGTACGAGGATACCATCAAAAAAATTAATTTATATTAACATATTATTTTCATTTGTTCTTGTAGTTTGGTGGCATTACCGAGTACAAAGACGAGGATATAAACGAGGTGCGGAACGAGTGGGGACAACATGTGCAGACATTAATTCATTGGCAACATCTTCGAGTATAGTATCTTACTCGAATATTATATGTGTGTGTGTATCTGTATATTTTGGTGAGAACTGTGAGTGGGTAATTCGTTTTTGTACTGAATAATGAATAGTATATAGTTTTGGCAACTTTTGTAATATTGTTGTGTTTTAATAAATTGAGCACTTAGGGTTCGGGGAAGGATGAGTTAAAGTTTTGGATGATAACTTAATTAAGATATTTAATTTATCCTACAGTTGTTCCTTCACTTCATTTATATATATATATATATATATATTTATATTTAGCAGGGTCCAACAACAAACAAAAACAAGCATATACTATTTTTTTTTCCCAGTCTACTAGTTGAAGTACGTGCATTTGCAGGTAATGAGTTGTATTTGAAGTTTTTATAATGCATAATATAATCAACAATATAGAAAAATATTGAAATATATATATATATATATATAAAGTTACTTAAAAATAATATTAAATTATAGGGTATAGCAGTCTACGTCCAAAAATTTCATTTCATACATAAAATCAAGATGATGTAATATTTATTAGGTAAAACATATGATCTGTTTTGTTCTTTTATAAAATTTACAGCTTCCATTATTTCATCCAAAATCAAATATTCAAGCATGAGCGTGTGTGCACACAACACTCACAAAAGAATTTACAACCTCCCTTACTCTGCTGTCAAAACCCAAAAAGACATAGATCTGATCATAAACAGAAAGAAGAAAACTCACCGCAATTATATATTAACACAATTAATTAGGATATTAGAGTTATCGGTGAGAAGTTGATATATATTTAGAAAAAAGAAATCTTTAAGAGAGAAAATTTTGAGATGTTGAGCTTATAATGAAGAAAAAATAAAAGGAAAAAGGGAACAAATTTGGGAAAAAAAAAGTTACCAGAAAAATACAAGTGAAAATTTATGAAAATACAAGCCATTTTTAAAAATAAAAAAAATCTTTTAAAAAGTAATAAAAAAAAGTAGAAAGGGGTAAAAAATTATTTTGACAAGAGAAAAAGTAAAATAATTAAGGAAAAAAAAACATGAAGCACCAAATGGTTTTAAAAAGGAAAGAAAAGCAAAACAAACAAAACAAAAACAAAACAAACTTGAACAGTTTTCGCAGAAATAAAAAGCACCAATTCGGTGCATTTTTACGACCAAAACTAATTACTCTGTCACATGGTAAGAAAGAAAATATATTATGACAATTTTATTTATATATATATATTATAAGACAATAAAAAGTAATTTTTATAGAAGAGAAACAAGAATAATCGCACTAGTATTATTTAAAAGTAATAAAGTAGAAATAGCTATCTTTTTTTTTCTTTTAAGAGAAAAGAAAAAACACAAAGAATTTACAACCGAGCCTTTTCTTTCTTGTAATCCCATATATACATATATATATATATATATTGAGTGAAACATATATTTTACAGTAAACATATATTGTAGAATGAAAATGAACTCCATTTCTCCAATTTCTTTTGGACAAAAATGGTAAAAGTTATTCCTAAAATAGGTTCAAAATTAAGACAAAAATAAATCTCTTATTATGCAACAAACAGTAAATCCCATCAAAGTTAACACTTGCACAATAAAGTACTCCTTGTATCACGTGGCTTTAACTAGTGCATTATGAAAGTGAAAATGAGAAGGTAAAAAATTTGTACTTCAACCTTTACTTAAACCAATTTAGTAATTTAAATTTTACTCTCTTTTAACATAATTTAAATCGACTGACATAATTAAGTTTAAAAAAAATCAAATGGCATAATTCTAATTCACATGACGCATTTATACTCTCACATCCCCACACCATACTACCCATCACTCTTTCTTTCAAGGATGGCAACGGGTGGATCGAGAACGGGGAACGCTTTCCCATCCTCATCCCCACCCCAAATATCATCCTCATTCATGTTCCCATCCCCATTTAAATAGAAGCGGAGATGTGGATTCCCTACTCTGTAACGACCCGCCTAGCACAGGCCGTTACCATACATACATACATACATATATACATACATACATACTTATAACGTAACAGCGGAATTTTTTTTTTTTTATAAGCAATATAATCATATATGCACATACGTAAATAATTATAACGAATAATTAGTAATGTTGTACGGGTTGTAATATAAGCTTTATAAAATAATTACTTAAATAACAAAACGCATGGCGGCATTATCCCCACATTTCACAGTCCACCAGACCTCGCCCTCCATCTTGTATCAGGGGTTGCTGCTAGGCTGCTTACCTACAGCATAGACGTAAGACAGTGAGCTTTCGCTCAGCAAGTACAACTATTTAAACCGCAAAGCAATAACTCAACAATTATTTCATCACAACATAACAATCCATACTTAACATAATTCGTAGCATATTCATAATTTAACTTAACTTAACATTTCTTACTTAACATACACCGTAACATATCATAACTTAACTTGACATATGCATGAGCCAGTTATGCTTGGTTATGCTTACTTGATCATTCATACTTTCTTATCTTACTTAACTTGTCTTTATCTTTTCTTACGGGCCCCATAACGTAAGTGTTCGTACCGGACGCGCGACTATGAATTGGTGGTGGCGGCCAGTCCATTCCAACTCAATCCATGGTCCAACCCGACCTAACGCGGGTCGGTACGACACAGACAATTGCTTGCCGTCATATCATTTCATACATAATTTTTCTTTTGTTAATCGGTGAACATGCATCGTGATGTTTTACTCAATTAATCTTTAGCATCTCTTAACCCTAATCATGCTCTTATAGTTCATAGCATATAATATAGCACTTAACATTTCATAATCTATAACATAAAATCATAACATATTACATTTCGTAATTCATAGTATAATTCATAACATACCTAGGACATTCTACAACACTTAACACGTAACATTTAATAACATGTAACATTCACATATAGCAAACATACTCAGGCAAGTATACACAACAAGCCTATGCTGTAGGCGGAGTTGTACTTACCTCGTTCGTAAAGGCTGTGTCCAATGTCGAGTTAAATCCCGTTGGGACACTTCTGCGTGCGATATTCTGAGATTAAAATAAAAGTAAGGATTAGAAATATTGGTAGTATAACCAACACTCTTTTATAACCTTCGTTATAAGCCCTTACTTAATTTTACGTTATCCTAGTTGGTTATCTAAGTAACCTTAATCGGACTGTTTTTAACTTAGGTTTCAAAATCTTATTTCTTTAGAAAAGAAAACCTTAGGTTTTGGTATAAAAATCCTTTTTTGTTTAACTTTGAAAACTGCAAATCTTGAAATGAGACGTATAAATTATTGACTATTGAAAACTGCCTTTGGAACAGTTTCACAATGTCAATTTTTAGTGTAACTGTTAAATTACCCTTTTTCTGTGTTGATTTTAGAAATCCTGTACAGGATTTTCCATAATTCCTGTACCGTTTTCGAAATCCATTTTCATTTTAAAATCAAAGCTGAATCTGAACAACTTGTCTTCACGAAAGTTTTAGATATTGAAAAGCCCTACAACTTTCGTGTTTTGGGTAAAACCTAGTTCGGACGTTTTCTTTGTCAAAAACCTTGTGGAACCAATCTTGGCCGTGCAGGGATCCTGGGCCGTGCAGGGGTCCTGGCCGTGCAGGGGTCCTGGGCACTTCAGGCTCGGGTTTTTTTAAAAGTCGAGGCCATTGGAGCCTCATTTTGCAAATCCGTTCACGTTGTCCACTAGGAAAAACTCTTCTTAACAACTTTCATGTTTTGAGTTTTTCCAGATTCGGCCTCTAAAGGCCTCAAAAACTGTTTTCCCCGAAAACTGGCCAATTTCTACCCGAGTTGGCAGTTTTCGGTTTCAATTTTCGATAACGTCCTAAAACGTTCACCCTACCTCAACCGAACTCAGCGGGAGCCTAAATCAGTCATACATCATGTTTCTAACGTCAAATTTTTAACATGCAAGCCAAATTACAAATCATTCATAAACCTACCAAAAACCCTAGGCATACTAACAAACACATAACATGCAACATAAAACCACCAAACCCTACTCCTAATTAAATCAAGCACATACTCATTTTTCCTAGCTAGGGCAGAACTGAAAGTGGGCTTATGCCCATTACAAATCATTGCTTAAATACATTTAAATTTCTCCAAACGAAATTCAAATGAAAGCTTAGGTAATTAGGGGTTTTACCTCACTTTTTGGCTCAAAGTTGGCTTAGGTTTTCTTCTCTTTGTTCCTTCACAGCAGCCCGCTGAATTGGTGGGTGGCAAGTCCAAGCTTGCTGCCTTCCTTGCCCTAAGTCCGGTCACTAATTTGCTAAAAATCCAGCCACCACAATGCTCAAAAAACCCGGTTTCCTAACTTGGCTCTTCCTCCTTGGTGAATTCCTTGCAACCGGCCTCCTTGGCCAACAAGGGTTACAAATTTTTTTCCAAACTTTTTGCTTGTTCTCCAACCCAAAACCGACCCCCCACTAAGCTCTAAACACTCTAGGGTTTGAAAAATTTCTTTCTTTTTCTTCCTCACAAATCCGGATTTGGTAGAGAAAAATTTGGCCAAAGTTTAGCTAGCTTTTCTAATTTTTGTGAATAATGCCCACCCCTATTTATAGAGGTTGGGAAACTCTTTGCTAATTGGATTTTGGCCCCAAAAGAAGCAAGAAATCACACAAAAGGGGGGGGCAAGTGGCCGGCCACCCTTGATGATTATCTAGCCAAATACTTTCTTAGTTTTCTTAAATTAAGAAAATGATGTTATAAAGGGAAAGTTAAGTGAGGTAAGCTAAGTTAAAGCTGTTTGGCTCTTTAGTTATTGTACAGTCCAATTTTTGAGTTAACACAGGTATTTCCAATACTGGATTCACTTATTCACAGTATTGTTTTACCGAACTGCAGTTCAGAATTCATCCGTGTAAAAATGGACGGTATACAATTTCCCTTATTTCTTAAAACCATTTTGCCCTATAATTTCACTTAATGTGCTTGATTTTCTATGGTGGTTTCTGAGTCTTAAACATATCATTTTATCTGAAAAATTGGTTTTCACTCGGTATAATTTTTATACAGATAATTATTTAATCGTGCAGTCATTTCTTGGACTTTTCGGGTCAACCATTGACTTTCATGTCGATCATTGACCTTCTTGTCAAGGTTTGACTTTCTTGGTCAACGGTTGACTTTTTGGTCAACCGTGACGTTTTTGGTCAAACTTTGACCATCATGAAAAATTTTGCATTTTGTTCCTTTTTACCTAAAAGGTCGTTTTCTTGACTAAATAATCCTTTTGAGTTTTATAAAGTCAGAAAACTCACAAAACATAATTAAAAACCCTAAACTGGGCTTTTTCCATAAATACCTTTACGGTTCAATGAAATTTCTATACAAGGAATCGTATTGGTGAAAAATCAGGTATTACACCCTATCGGAGGAGTTTTCTCCATACTCCTCATTCATGTTCCCATTTATTATAAATTATATTTGAAAATATCACAAAGTAAAAGCAATTAATAAAGTAAAAGTGGAACATAAATTTAGTTCAAAACCAAATATTTAATAACCAAACTAAATTCTAAACATATACAAATGAAAACTTAAACATAGTGCTATTAAAGATCTCACCAAAACTATTACAAACTCTGAAAACTAAACTTTTATAAAATACTTAAGCTAAAAAAAGCTTGAAACCATAAAAAAATAAACTTAACATTCTCATTCTTTGCCTATTTCTCATAGTTTCAATAATCGTTTCATGAATACACAATTTTAAAAATAGTTTTTCATAGAATTTATTTATATAGATACATATGAAATCACATATGCATATATGAGACTAGGGCAGGGCAGGGCAGGGCGGGAGTGTGGTAAGGTGGGGATTGCTTTCCCCATACCCGCCCCGCCCCGCCCCGCCCCTCTAATATTCGGGGATAAGATTTCATTTTCATTCCCGCTCCATTTGGAGCAGATCTCCACGAAATCCCGTCCTCACAGAGAATATTGCCATCTCTGTTTCTCTCTCTTGTTGGCTTTCAATACACTTTATCTCAGACATTCATTCCCACTTTTTATTACTCAAGAAAAAAAAAATCCACCTTTTCATTAAATGCTCCTTCTCTTTCTTTCTCCTTTTAATCGGTGCTCTCTTTTATTATTCAATGAACTTTCTTTCTAATTCATTCATTTTCATTTTTTTTTTGGTAAATAATTCAGTCATTTTCTTTAACTTAATAGTACTTACCACTTAGCACCATTAATATATATATATATATATATTTTAAATTTATCAACTTTTATAATAGATAATTAGTGTGCTTTCTAAATTATACAAAACCTAAATATTAGGATAAATTATTTTGTTGATCCTTGAAAATTCTTAAGTAGGTGAGAGTTTGATCTTGAATTTATACACACACATACATACAAGAACTAGTGATGGAGCCAGAATTTAAAACCAGTGGGGCACAATAAAAATAAAATTTTAAATTAAATTTATCAAAAACATTTAAATACTGTGATCATTTTTAGTAATGAAATTCTATTAAGTATATAACATATTATAATTCTGCTTGATGGATTTTATGGTTTTAATGTATCTAAATACAAATATAGATGTTAAATTCATAAATTAAAAAAAAACTAAAGAGTTCATAAATCTGTATAATATATTACCAAAAGCATAGCTTAGATATCTTAATATATATATATATATATTTGATAGCAAAGCAGACAGATGTCTTAATATATTAATTATTGGTCATTGAAGCTAATAAATCTTGATAGCATTGTTGTGGTACAGGACTAGGAGGAGGAAAAAATATAGGGATTTAAAGCTAAATAGAAGGAAAAAAAAAAAAAAAAAAAAAGGAACATAGAGAGGACGGAAGGAAAGGTATTAAAAGAATGCATACACAGAAAAAATAAAAATAAAAATAGGAAACTGAAGGGGGGAAAAAAACACTACAACAACAATAACTAAAACTTGAAATTAAAACCAAGAAAGAAAGAAGCACTGTACTAACGCAATTCATCAAAAATAGAAAAGTTCAGTAAAAGCCCAAAGCCCAACATGCCAAGGAATGATAGCATTCAAATTATACAATTATGAAACCTTTCCAAACAAACCTTCCAATCTAATGCTCTAATAAGAACTTTTTTTTTTTTTTTTTTTTTTGTTCAATGGGGGCACGTTCCCCACAGGTATTAATGTGCATCCGTCTCTACTTCTTAAGTAGGTGGGAATTTGGTATCCAATCTTTTTTTTTTTGAATGCTCACGAAATCTTAAAAATGGTGTGTTTCGGTCCCTACGTTAAAATATTATACAAAGAGTGGGGGTACGACAGTGGCGTGATAACAATGGGAAAGGTAACCTCGACTCACGGAATATACCAACAAATATCTGATTTTTTTAAATAAAAGTACTATATTACCTTAAAAATTTATAAACTCAAAACAATCTCCCAAATAATCCTTTTCAATTAAAAAAAAAAAAACCACAAATCATTAATAATCAGAAAAAAAATTTTTGATAAAGAGACAAAAAAAAAAAATTTGTTTCTCGTGAAGAGATAAATTTGTTTAAAAAATAATAAATAAAGCAAATAAACAAGAAATGACATTTTTTATTTGTCTATTTAATGAAATTTTTTGTTTTTTTAATTCATAAAAATTACTTTTGGTTCGGAATTGTTTTGAGCTACTGATTTTAGAATAATAAAGTACTTTTGTTAAAAAAAAATGGGCCCGTTGCAGTCCTCCACGAGCAGGGCGACTTTCCCCATCACTATCATGCCACCATTGTACCCCTTCCTCCATATAAAATTAACTAACAGAAGGACCAAAACACACCTTTTATATATATACACACACACATACATGGGGTATTTTAAACCCCAAAAAAAAAAAATTAGAAATTAAATTCTCACCAACCTAAGAGTTTATGGGTATATTTATTAAAACCGAATTCAGAGATCAAACTCTTACATACTTAAAAGTTCAAGGACTAGTAGAATAATTTATCGTAAAAAATATATAGAATAATTAACTTTTTGTATTAAGAAATTTGGCTTTTACTTTAAGAAATTAGTTTTTTATATTTGTCGAATTCATGATATTCTTTTGAAATATAGATAATAATTATATACCTAGATTATACTTTTTAGTTCTACGTGAAACAATTATGGATAATTTTTTTTAAGTGATGAATTTTTGTCTTAATTTCTTATTATTTTAATTTATCAATTTTATTCTTTTTTGTGCTCCCACTAAAATTAATCATGAATAGGTCTTTCACGAATTATCAAAGAAAAAGATTAAAAAGTAATTAATTAATTACCTAGTTATTACTTTCTACGATTAATATTTTCCTATAACTCTGAATGGTTTCCAAGTACAAGCATTGCAACACAACGTAACGAGAAATAATTTAATACTTTATGTTTAATGATATAAATGTCATAATTATTGAATTTAGAGTGTAACTATTGGTTATATTAGCATATATACTTATTTGTATGTTTACAAAATAAGAACAATTTTTTTAATTGACACATTCTTGATCATATGTATCAAGTAGCTTCATCTGATAGGGTTTTTTTTTTTTTTTTTTCATGGGAGAACAGGCCTTTCCTTCATACTAGTAAGATCAGAAACAGGGAAGCTACTCTATTACACTTTTACACTGCATCTTCTCTCGCAGTAAATCACTAAATTAATATAAGTGAAATCTTGTGCAATCACATATTAAGATCTGACCCGTTTTCTTATCAGACTCGGTCCAAAGATACCCAATCAACTACAAGTTCATTGTTCTCATAAAGAATGCCACTTTTAAGGCAAGACGTCAAAGTGAAAACGTAGAATTTGAACTCTGATATTGAGAGAGACCTAAAAAAGACATCCGCGATTATTGTGTCACCACCACGGGTACCCATTGCTTGTTTGTTTGATCGGAAACTGAGAAAGAAATTGTGGGGCATCAATGATTATTCTACTTTAGTTACTTGAGCTACTAATAAAAGTATAATAATGATTGATCTTTGAAGAATTAATAATAAGGCACTTCATTTAAAAAAACAAAAAAAACGCGTTTTTTCTTGTCTTTTTATTTTTTTAAATATATATATTTTTTGTCTTTTGTTATATACATATGTGTGAAGATATATATTTTATAATTTTGCGCGTCAATAATGCATGTAGTGGCCAACTTTCCTCGGTGCTTCGGTGTTTCACTTTTACGATAATGTGGCTTTCCTTACAAACAAACAAAATAGTTACAGGAGGCTTGAGTTCGAGTTATTATCACCATATTGATCGAAGTATATATTTATATATCATGTGGGGATAAAAAAAAATACAGGAGGAAATCAAACAAAACAAAACAGGTACAAGAGGAAAATCAAACAAGGTTATGTTAGAACTTCTGATGGCATTAATTGGAAGCACCCTTTTTCCTATGAGGAGATCAGTAACCAACTGTTCTTTTTTATGCTTAGCATTTGTTTGATATTCACAGTTTCAAAAAAAAAAAAAAAAACCCTCAACTCAATTTCTTTTTTTTCTTTTTTTTTTTTTAAATCAACTAGTTTCACTATTAGTTTCATTATTAACTTAAAATCTAAAATTTTTAAAGTTGATAACTTTGCATATATAAGTCCATAATTGAGACTTTATAAATGAATGCATAGATTCATGTGATTGATCTTTACCCAAAAAAAATATATTACAAAAAATATCATACCATTTACCTAGAGGCCAATTATTTTCCTAGAGGCCTTACTTGCCATAAACTGAAGCCATTGGTTTCCACTTATTACACTTCATTACACTATATTCTAAATTTATACAAAATTTTCCCTCGACCAATTCCATAATCACCTGAAAATATACTCCATGATTTTTATTTTATTTTTTTGGGTTTTTTCTTCACCCTATTCCTTTTCTTGTCTTTTCCCCTCTTTATTTGTTATTCCTTATCAATTTCATTACCATTTTTTTTCTTTTACTTCATTCTTTCTTGTGGTTTTCTTTTCTTATCTCACATCAGTTTCAATAATCAAGAATTAAAGTATTAAGGTGTGTCAATTTATATTTATTGGTAAAATATTTAAAATTTAGGATTACTTTTAATTTTTGAAGATTAGTTTCAATGTATATATTTGTAATATTTTGTATTTATCATAAATATTTTCTCAGAATATGCATAATAAAGTTAGAGAGATGTTGTTTTCTCAATATGAATAGTTGTGTATAATGAATGACAAAGGTACGTTTAAGAATATCGATAATGAGGATATCAAATAGCAATATGATAGTTTGAAAATGCTTAATATATATATATATATTATTATTTTTTTTTTCCAGAGAGGCATGACTTTTATTATTAGTAAATATTAGAAAATTTACCTAATTTTTCAATTATTTTAGTGAACAAATTTTGTCTTCATTCGTGCCCCCGTTGAAATCAAATTCTGGATCCGTCATATAGCAAATTTAACATATAACAAATTTGACATCAAATATAGCACTTTATTGGAGAGCATTTTGTTTTTATCCGAACGTTAGAATTTACTATTGACATAATAATTTAACATTATATTATAGATTTTCAAAGGTCAAATATGCAAAGGTCCCTTCAATATTTGCCTCATGAATCTATATATTTTAATTTTAAATTCAAGCGTATTTTGGGTATTTTAACTGCAAAAAACAAGCGTTGATAATATATATATATATATATATATTTATGTACTAAATGAATGTAATAATATTAAAATGTAAAATTTAAAATACATTGTCTATTTTTTAAATTAAAAAAATACATGATATAAAATATAAATAATACATAATTGTAGTCTTCTTTTTTAGAATAGTTTGGGCATTTAAGGTCAAAATTAAGTGTTGAGCGAAAAATGATACAAATTTGTATATTAAACGGCATATGATGGTATATAAATATAACAAATTCAAAACTCATGGTATATTTTCTAAATAAAAGTAAAATATGTCATATAAAAACGTAAATAACACCCCCCCCCCCTTTATTTTTTTATAAATCCTCAAGTTTTTTAATCAAGTCGTCAATGGTTATTTCACCTAAATGAGCCAAAAATAAAAATTAAATAAATTAAAATAAAAGAAAAAAGAACTCAGTTCGTGTAAAAAAAAAAAAAAAAAAAGAAAAGAAAAGAAAAGAAAAGTTCAATGCGATTATTTAAGTAATAGGGATAATTTCAATCCCCCGCACCGCATTTTGTTTTGTTTTGTTTTTTGTTTTAAAAAAAAAAAAAAAAAAAAAAGAAAAAACAAATCGGATATATGATTCTATTCCAGAAAATTAGTAAACGCCACTTTTAATTAATTCAACTTGACCCCAAATTCCTCTATTGAGTTTGTCAAAGGATAATCAATAAATACTTCTAATAAAACGATCTAAACTAACAAAATGGATAAACTTAACTTTTAATCTTTAAATATTCCAAATTATCTTAAAAGATATACATAAGTATATTTTTAAAATCAAATACTAAATATAAACTTGAACCTAATAGATTAATCCTAATCCTAATATAAATATAACAATTCTTTAACATATAAATATATATATATATATATATATATATGTTTGCGTGTGTGTGTGGAAGAGGAGCGGTTACTATAACTTTTTTTTTTTTGTTTTCCTTTCATTGAGCGGTTACTAAAACTTGGCAGATACTTGCACAAAATTAGAACGTAGATTCCTTTCTTTTAAGATTTTCTATATACATTCTCTCCAATTAAAAAAGACAAACGTAAGAAGGTTTTTTATTTATTTATTTATTTATTTTTCAAGTTTGAAGAAGAGAGAGGTTTCCCAAAAACATACGTTTTATTTGCTTCTTCTTCTCTACTAATCCTATCAGCACCACGCACATTAGAAGCCATCATGTTGGATATCAATCTTTTCAGAGAAGAAAAGGGCCATAATCCCGACATCATTCGCGAGTCACAACGGCGTCGTTTTGCCGACGTCCAACTTGTCGACCAAATCATCGACCTTGATAGACAATATCGTCGACGTACTCCCTCCCTTCCTCTATTTGTGTGTGTATATATATATCGTATACCTATATATTTATATATATTATGTATGTGTGTGTGTGTATTTTGATAAGTTCTGTGTATTCTTTAGGCCTATTCGAGCTTGAGAACCTCCGGAAGGAGGCAAAACAAATCAGGGATCAAGTTATACACCTCAAAAAAGTTAGTATTTTTCATTATTCTCGAATTTTTTTTTCTTTTTAGTTACTATCTCTGCTTTGCTACTTTTGCTTTGCTTGTCCTTTTTCGTTGGTTATATATATATATATATCTATATATGTATATGTTTGCTTGCATAAGGGCAGCAATTTTGGGCCCTAAGCAAAAAATAAAGGGGCACTCTCAATTTTTTAAAAAAAATATTAAAAAAGGTAGTAATAAGAAGAACTTTATATATGGATCATTTTTCCCCTCTTTTTAAAGTATAAAATAAAAGATATGTAGCTCATCTTTTAGCTAGATTTGGGTTCAATTCCAATTGTACCAATGTGTGGATTTGTGAGACTCCTATTATAGTCTCTAATGCTGTTTCCTTTGATGCTATTACTTAATAAAACAGCTCTTATTCAAAAAAAAAAAAAAAAAAAGAAGAAGAAGAAGAAGATAAACGAACAATATTATATATAACTAGACATAAGGCCTTTTCAAAAATACCATAAAGTTCTTTTCCCTTGGAACAAAAAACTATAAGAGCACTTGCTAAACAATGATTCTAAACTTAGAACCAATAAAAAAAAAAAAAAAAAAATCTAAGTTCAGATCAAATTAACACTAAACAATGGATAAAGGTAATATGTTAATTCAAAGATCTTTCTTTTATTTTATTTTTGCTGGCCTTTTTTTTTTTTTTTTTCTTTACTTGATTTTTTTTTTTAAACAAGAACTAAATTAAGAAATTTTTTTGGGGTGAAAAGGAAGGCGAGGATGCGACTGAGATGACTAAAAAATTAAAAGAGAACGAGAAATTAAGGGAGGAAAAAGAAGCTGAAGTTGGCGAGGCTAAGGAGCAGCGTGATTCAAAATGGAAATTGGTTGGAAACCTTGTCCATGATTCAGTTCCAATAAGCAATGACGAGGTAACACTTTTTTACATGTACGTGTAGGAATGCTAAATGTACTTGCAAGTCCAAGGAGCTCAGATCCTGCACTCGAATTCGAGTGTAGTTAGCATTTCTCTTTAGAGATTTTGCTTTCCCGTCGCATAAATATATATATATATATATATATATATATATATTGCCTTCATTGCGTTAAAAATCTATTTTGCAGGCAAATAATGTTGTAATTAGATCATGGGGTGAGAAACGCTTGGAGCCAAGACTAAAGAATCATGTTGAGCTCACCAAGCTCCTTGGTATTGCGGATACGGAGAAAGGTATTGAATCTCGTTGTTTCAGTTTCATGACAAACTTTATTAATTTTTACTTTTTTAGATTTATGCTTTGTTGAATGTGGTTTACCTCTAAATCTGATCCTTTTCATAATTAATTAACGATTCTTCATGTTTCCTCGCATCGCCAAAACTCTTGTTCGTTTTTAGTCATTTCTCGGTATGTCTATCATCAAATTGAATTCATTCTTGGAAAATCTTTTAGGTGCGAAGGTAGCGGGAGGAAGAGGTTTTTATCTTAAAGGAGATGGCGTGCGTCTTAATCAAGCTCTGATTAATTTCGGACTCGACTTTTTGGAGAAAAGGGGATATACACTGTTGCAAACTCCATTCTTCATGAAAGAAGAGATTATGTCATGTTGTGCCCAATTAGCGCAGTATGATGATGAACTCTACAAGGTAATATTTGTGAATTTCTTGAATTTAATATTTTAGATTTTGTATGACTAAATATTTTCTTTTCATTGCACTTGATTTTCCATACTCAATTCTTATATTTCTCTACAAACACCAATTATGTTCAAATTCTCAATTCGAATTGAATTGTTCCAGCTTGACCGCCAAACTGGACGATTTTTTTAAATTCTTTCTAGTATGCAGAGTATGATTTTGATATATATTGGTGTCAATAGGTTACCGGTGAGAGAGATAACAAGTACCTCATTGCTACAGCTGAGCAGCCCCTTTGTGCTTATCATCAGGGAGAGTGGATCCATCCTTCCAAGCTACCGTTAAGGTTCGGCTAATAATTTTCTTGTAGTTCCTCACTAGTGTGTGTGTGTGTGCATACATACATATATATATATATATATATATTTTTTTTTTTTTTTCTCTTCATCTTTTCCTCCTATATACCTATCAGAATCATTGGAATCTATTTTGTAGGTATGCTGGTTACTCCTCTTGCTTTCGCAAAGAAGCCGGTTCACACGGTCGTGATACATTAGGGATATTCCGAGTTCATCAGTTTGAAAAAGTGGAGCAGTTTAGCATTACAAGCCCAAACGGGAATGACTCTTGGGATATGCACGAGGAGATGATAAAGAACTCTGAGGAATTCTACAAGATGGTACGTTAGTTGTGATTTAATTAATTAATTAATTTTTTTTTTTTTTTTTTTTTTTGTGAATCCAAAGCATACATTTGTTTTGTGAAAAGAAAACAATGACACATTTTGATGTGATTTGGTTTTAAATTTGCCGAATCCAGCTAAACATCCCCTATCGAGTTGTGTCCATCGTTTCCGGTGCTTTGAATGATGCAGCCGCAAAGAAGTACGATTTGGAAGCATGGTTTCCTGCTGCTCAAGCTTATAGGGAGTTGGTGTCATGTTCAAACTGTACAGACTATCAGGCCAGAAGATTAGAGATTCGGTATGGCCAAAAGGTAGGTCCTCTTTCTATAAGTGAGATCTCTTGTTTGTATATGTGAATTAAATTGTGTAACAATTCATGTGTTTGTGTTTAGGATAGGGATCTTGCTATTAGCATGAGCATTTAATGTTGATGATATTGCGAAAATGTTTTAATCGAACTATCGGTTGGTCGGTGTTGCAGGTGAAGGATCAGCAGACGAATTTTGTTCATTTGCTGAACTCAACTCTAACGGCGACGGAGAGGACCATGTGCTGCATTCTTGAGAACTACCAAAAGAAAGATGGAGTTGAGATACCGGAGGCTTTGCGAGAATTCATGGGCGGCAAGGCCTTTCTACTTTTCAACAACAAATAGAGCTTTGTAAATAGACAGTGGGTTTGTCTAGCAGTGCTTCCTGTTAGCTGTTTTTGGCTTTCTAGGTTCAAAAACAGTTTCTGAAAGTATTTGGATTATTTGTCAAAAGAGCTTCCATTCAACAGAAGTGTTTTATGTCAAAGTCAAAAAATGTGACTTCTGGTAAAAGCTCTTCTAAGTAGACTTTAAATCTTGTAATAAAATTTAAATTAGACATTATAAATTTCATTTAACATTTTTAGTACTTATCAAAATACTTCAAAGATCATTTTGACGTCAAAATCTATTTGGTTCTAAACACTTACTGAGAAGCTACAGTTTTTGCTTCTCTTCTTTTATTGGCTAGAAGCAAAAGCAAAAACTCTGTCAAACAGGCCCATAATAGTAGTGAATTTAATTTACCAAAATGTTTGATATTTTGATTAAGATTCAATTAGCAATTTTAAGAGCCCTAATTATTTGCATTTTAATTTGGATTCTAAAATTAAGAGGACCACGATAATTGAAACTTAAGATGGATAAGCTTTTTCAAGGAATAAATTCTACGTAACGGATTGTTTTTGGTGGGACAAATTGTTGATCCCATTCTCAACCAAACATGCCCCAAATTTAGAATTTAGGACTAGCAATTTCAGTACCCTTGTCTATCCTGTGCAACAAACACACACTATCCGCAGTACAAACCCTATTCAAAAATGGAATTTGGGGGGGGGGGGGGGGGGGGGAATTTGTACCTTGGATTGATTTTTGCCCACAGAAAAAAAACTTTTGCAGGAAATGTCATAACATAACACCATAAAATATTTATTAATTTTAAAATATCAATTATGATTACTAATTAATATCGATGACTCTACCAACGGGTCACCAACTGGCTACCACTGTAACCAGTTGGTTACATTCGCTGGCGAGTAGTTAGTTAGTTACTGACACTGTCGACAGGTAACCAGTTGATTATTGACCACCGGTGGGTAATCAGTTGGTTACCGACTACCGGCGGGTAACCAATTGGTTATCAACTCAATCCAAATTAAGGTACCCCAATCGACTATAAATTCATAGTTCTCATAAAAAATGTCACTTTTAAGACATGACCTCAAAATGAAAACGTAGAATTTGAACTCTGATTCTAAGAGAAAGATCTAAAAAAGATATCCGAGATTGTTGTGCCACAGCCACGGGTAACCATTGCTTGTTTGGTTTATCGGAAACTCAGAAAGAAATTGCATACCATCAATTATTATTCTTCTTCAGTTACTTGAGCTCCTAAATAGAAGTAAATTAATTATTGATATTTGAAGAACTAATTATAAAGCACTTCACTTTCTTTCTTTTCTTTTTATTTCCTTCCTTTCTTTTAAACATTACGGTTGGAGAGATTTATATGTTTAACATCTTATTAAGATAGATGAATATAATTATCATTAAGGTATGTCTCAAATTTAGGGCCGTTTGGTTCTCCATCTCATTTTAAATTAAACTGTATTTTTTCATCATGTTTTTTGTCTTTTTTGAAAAAGTTTTTTGTCTTTTCTGAAAAAGTCAACAAAATTTACTATGTAAATTTAAAAATCTCAACTCAACTCAAACTGAACTTGTGCACCAAACGAGCTCTTGGTAAGCTACTTCATTTCGAGTTGCATCAACTTGGTATTTTCTCCACAGCTTAATCAACACTAGAAGGCACACAAAAGAGTGAAAGACGATAGTCAGAGAAGGGAACAATAATAGAGTATTATATATATATATATATATATTTTTGTCAAATCATTAAAAAAAACGCGCTTTTTCTTTTCTTTTTATTTTATGTATTATTTTATGTATATATATATCTTGTTGTCTTTTGTTTAATACGCGTGTGTGAAGATATATATTTATTTATATATATATATTATAATTTTGCACGCCAATAATGCAGGTATGGGCCCACTTTGCTCAGAGCATCGGTGGCTTACCTTACAACCAAACAAAAGAGGGACAAGAGGAAAATCAAACATGTGACTTATGTCAGAACTTCTGATGGCATTAATTAGAAGCCCCCTTTTTTCAACGAGGAGACAAGTAATAATTGTTTGCTTCACCGTTTTAAATTAAAGAAAAAAATTTCAGTTTAGTTTTTGTTTTGTTTTTGTTTTTTTTTTTAAATCAATTAGTTTCGTTATTTATTAATTCTAATTCTAATTTTAAATTTTAAATTTTTAAACTTCATGATTTTGTATACACAAATTCATAATTAAGACTTTTTTAATTTTTACTCAAAAAAAATATTATAAGAAATATCACAACATATCATCACATAATATTTATTTATATCTTTCATTTATTATATTAATTATACATTTAAATTACTAGTCGATATTTGATACTTATTGATGATATTCATGATGAATGATGATATCGGCCAACCAATATTTGCTAGTTAGTTACCATCCAACATTCATTATGATACCGATTGGTAATCAATACCGATACTGTCAACAGATTACCATTTTATAACCACCTTCACCGACAGTATATTAATTAATTATCGATCGATAATCATCTCTACCAACAGGACACTGATGGTAACTGCCAAATCCATAAGATGTTTACCAGACCACTAAAAAAATATCACAAAAAATATCGAAATAAAAAAAAATCCTTAAAAAAATCCAAAATATCTACTACAAACACTCAACAACATCCACAAAAATCAAAGTAATATTCCCAATATCTACAAAAATTAGAAATAACCAAACAAATCGTTTCTCTTTTAGTAGTTGTTAATTGTTATTTAACACAAGTATAATATAATATGTAACCATATGAAGATCATGGAACACTTCATACATATATGCATAAAACACACACACACACACACACACACACATATATATATACTTGTGTATATACATGTGTGGAAGGATGATCACCCTCTGAATTAACACCAAATCCAAAATAATTTCAGTGATGGCTTGGCCAAACATTGATGAAGTGAAGATTATAGAGCAGGTCGAGGTGTCTCCACCGCCGGGCTCAGTCCCCACAACCTCTCTCCCTCTCACTTTCTTCGACATTCCATGGCTTCCTTGCCCTCAAATGCAACGCCTCTACTTCTACGAATTCCCTCACTCGACTCACCATTTCCTATCAACCGTCCTCCCCACCCTCAAACACTCCCTCTCCCTTACTCTCCGCCACTTCTTCCCCCTCGCCGCCGCCTTCATTCGCCCTCCGTCGCCCCCGGATAAGCCCTACATCCTCTTCACCGAAGGCGACTCCGTCCCACTAACCGTCGCCGAGTCCCCCACCGACTTCCACTTCCTCGCAGCCCATCACCCGCGACCGGACGAGGCACTGCAGCTCCTCGTCCCCAACTTGCAGCCTCCTCGCGGCAGCAGCGAGCGTGACAAGACGCATATTCGGGTGGCTGGCCCTTTCCTTGCGCTACAAGTCACTGTCTTTCCCAACTCCGGTATCTGCATCGGGGTTCGGTTTTGCCACGCGGCCGCCGACGGGAGTGCGTTCAACCACTTCATGAGATCATGGGCGTTGGTTTGTAAGAATAATGGATCGGATGATCGTTTGACTCTACCGTCTCACGATAGGGCTGCGATTAAGGACCCGGATGGTCTGGAACTTATCTTCTTGGATAACTACTGGCAGACCTTGGCGTCTTCAAGCTGCAATGAGGTTCCGTACCCAACTTCCCATGATGGTTACGTGCGGGCAACGTTTGTCGTCGGCCGAGAACGGATCGAGAAACTAAAGCGTTGTGTCAACACAAACGACGATGATGATTCATCATCGTTACGCATATCGTCGTTTGTTGTCACTTGCGCGCTAATATGGGGTTGTTTGATAAAATCAGAAGAAGAAGAAAAGAGTAGTTTCACTGAAGATGAGCCTTGCCAATTTGCCATCTTACTCGATTGTCGAGACCGCCTTGAGAACATTCCGATACCAACGACCTACTTCGGCAATTGCTTGGCAATGTTTATTGTAGAAGTCAAGAGGAAAGAGTTGGTGATGAGAGAGAATTATGGGATAGTTGCGGCGGCGAAGGCGATAGGGAAGAAAGTTGGGGAAGCAATGGGAAGGGGAGGAGCTCTGAAAGGAGCAGACAAGTGGATGGCGAAGTGGAGAGAAATAGCGGAACAGTCGCAGCCTTTGCTCACCGTGGCAGGCTCGTCGAGACCGGGTATTTATGAGGCTGATTTCGGGTGGGGGAGGCTCAAAAGGATGGAGATGGTCCATATCAAAGGGCCGGGTGCGATTTATGTTGCCGCGAGTACGGAGGAAAAAGGAGGGATCGAAGTTGGTTTGTCACTAAGCCAAGAAAGAATGAGCCGTTTCAGTGCCATCTTGGAAGAAAGCTTGATGAAGCTGGATTTGAAATGAATTGGATCGTTTTTGGCAAACCCTTTTTTTTTTTTTTTTTAATTTTTAGAATGGTTTCTTTAAAGGGTTATCTGCAGCCTTTGTTCTGTCGTTTAAGTACTGCAAATCTGTTTCTTCCATTTCTATGAGGGGTAATATCTGTTAGTCTTTTTGAGTTTTCTTTGCAAGACTGATTCATTGAATGAATTTTCTCCTTGAGGGTGTGTTTGGTAGGAGAGAAAAGTGGGAGGAAGAAAAAGAGTGGAGGGATTAGTGTAAAGATTATGATATGGAGAATTTTTATTTAGTAGGGTCCAAAACAATACCCAATTACTATTACATTTACATAGCTCCAAGACCGAAAAATAGGAGGCCTAACATTTTGAGCCTCAAGATAGACCACAGGTTACTGATAAGTGGTCTCCTCCTTCAACAGGACTCCTTAAACTCAATGTGGATGCAGCTGCTTCTCCGGGCATACCATTCGTTGGGGTAGGAGCTGTTATTCGTAATTACAGGGGGAGGTTGTTGCGGCTTTGTCTAAAAGGGTGGAGGGAGGTTTTTCTGCTAGCATTGCTGAAGTTCTTGCTATTCGAGAAGGCCTCAATTTTGTTGTTGAATGTGGATCGATGATTGAATCAGTGGAAAGTGATGCTCAGGCCGTGGTTAAGCTATTGTCCAGCCAGGAGAATTTCATCCTGAAGGTCCGGTGATGGGTGATATTAAAGCCTCTATGGCCCTAGCTCTGTGTGGTTCCTGTCGGTATATCAATCACCGGGGGAATGCGGTTGCCCACGCCGTAGCTAAACTAGTTATGTCTGATTTTATTAGCTCTGTTTGGATTGGAGATTTTCCAGAACGTATTTCCGACTGTAATGCTGCAGATATTGCTGCTATCCATTAACAAAATCGCCAAGGACCCAAATGTTAAGAATAACAAGGACCCATATGCCATTCAGAAACATAAAACTTCCACAAAGAGCCAAATTAAAAACTGAGATTTGACTTGTCACTTTTTCGAATTCTCGAATTCTCAAATTCATTGCCCAGCTCTATCATTTTTCCTTTCGTATGGTCGTAAAAATTTTCAATTTCAAGAAGAAACTTGAAACGTATAATTACAGAAGCAGCTACAAAAAAGATAAACATAACTGCTAAAAATTACTATGCACGTATTGACATGTCAAGATACACATCGTTCATCTGTCAACTCCAAAAACCCCGTCTCTTCTGATCACAAACTCAGTTGACGATTCGGGCAAATGAGGAGCGAAAAGAACATAAAGTCGTCTCCTTGTTTGCCTGCGGAGAGTATCCCCATTACCGACATTCACTGAGCTATTCTCTTCTGCAACAACTTCCTCGTTTCTTGACAAGAACAACCTGGAATTCACACAGTTTGCCCACGCTAGACCGAGAGCGGGACAAACCCGCCTTCCAGACGAATATAAATATTTCAAGTTCCCAATCCTCAGCCCATTCATGCCTCCATTCTCCCCCATAAAATCAACCACCTGGTTCGTCACAACAACCGCAAGATCAAACCTCTTCGCCAACGATTTCAATTTTCCAGATATCTTGAAAAATAAAGACGATCTTCGCTTAAGATCAAAAGGGGTGTTGTCAAATTCGGATCGAAAAAGTGCGGCAATCGAATCAATCACAATAACTCTAACCGGGAAACGAGATTTAGGCTCGGAGAGAAAGGATTCTATCTGGGGCATTTCATCAAGCAGTTGGTCTGCGGAATGCGCGGCGCGGACGAACACATTATCGAGAGGATTGAATTCGCCAATGGAGTGTAGGCCGCAGAATGCGAGGCAGAGTTGCTCGAGGCGGCGAAGGGGAAAAGGGAATTCGGAGTGGAGGAAGAGAGAGGAGGCGGAGAGGCCGCCGCGGGAGGGCGGGAGCTGGGCGGAGAGGGAGAGTTGGAGGCAGAGTTGGGTCTTGCCGGAACCGCTCTCCGCGACGAGCTCCGTCACGGAGTTGCAGGGAACGCCGCCGCCGAGGCAGCGGTCGAGGAGGGGGCAACCTAGCGAGCATTTCTGGGCGGTGAGTGGGCGGCGGAGGAGGTTCTCTGGGGACACTCCGGCCATTTGTCGTATGGCGGGGACACAAGAAAAGAGTGTGTGGAATGATGGTGGGGGAATGGGGAAATGAGAAGGGAACTTCAAAAGGGCGGGCACAAGAAAGAAAATTTATAATAATTATTATTAGGACAAATAATCTTTGAAGACATATTTAATTTCGAAAATTAGAAAATTTTTACAAAAAAAAATATTTTTTCTAGTTTTTTTCATCATTCCTTTATTTTGAAAAGAAAAATTATCTAATTTTCATTTTTATTTTGTATTGTATGTTTTAGAAAAAGAAAAATATTTTTTTGAAATATTCTTACAATGTATAATTTTCAACACTATTATCTCTCATTTCAAACAACTTTTTGTTTCCAAGAACAAAATTTTTTACACATCCAAACATCATCTTATTCTCAAAATGAAAAGTCTTTCTATTTAAAACAAAAAAAAATTTCATTTCCAAAAATGACACTCCATCCAAACAGAGCCATACATTCTTCCCCCTAAACTTTTGGTATTGTCATAAAATGCTCCTTGAACTTTAATTTGTAACATTCTTCCCCATGAACTTTGCAAAAGTTTACGAATTTTGCCCCTCAATTAATTTTTTTGATGAAAAAAATACACATAACACTCGTTTGAAGTTTGCATTGTAGATATTAAATGTGAAACGCTTATTATTACGTTAAAAGAGTAAATATTTAGTGTTGATTGTCATTTTTTCCCCGTATCTCTCTCTTATAGGTAACTTCGTAATTTCATCTTTAATACAGGTAACGGATGCCAGAATTGCTGTCAATATGTGTCATTTCATAATTATATACTTAATACCCCAACTGATGCTTCCAACGAGTGTTAGATGTATTTTTTCGTCAAAAATTAAGTTAAGGGGAAAGATTCACAATCTTTTTCAAAGTTCAGGAGAAAAAATGTTACAAATTGAAGTTCATGGGGTATTTTATGACAAGGCATAAAATTCGAAAGGAAAAAATATAATTTGTCTTTATTATTATTTTAAACTTATATATGAGATATTCGAACTCTATGGCGATGAAATTAGATTTGATGTTACCATTATATTATACCTGTAATCATATATTAACTTTTGTTTTTGAAATAAAAATTTATAGTAAATCATATGTGATATTTGTTTTTGATATTAAAATAGATATTAAATCTGATAAATTTGATAGATATTAAATTTTGAAGCAAATTGATATTTAAAACAATGATTTAACTTCTTGTTATATTGATCACAAAAAGTTCACATACATCTTATTTGAAGATTGAAAACCCTTTTTCAACCATTTCAAACCAAAATAAAAATCTTAAATCAAATATTCAATTTAACATAAAGCTAATTAAAAGATATCTATTACAATAATTTAAAAATTTAGAAAGTAAATTGCCAAACTAAAAGTTGGAGGGCCGGTTAGGAAAGAGTGATAAATTTAGAATAGGTTACGAAAGACTAAAAATCATATTTTCGATCAAAAGTTTTCAAATCTAATACATATCCTAATTTAAATATTACAAATTCAAATCTTCAATTAAATGTAAAGTTAACAAAAGAGGATATATTGCAATAATTTAAAAGTTCATGGGGTAAATTATTAAAATTAAAAGTTTGGATGACAGGTTACAAAAGAGTAGCATGTTTAGGAAGCAACAATATTATTGGCGTGTTTGGAAGACACATTCACTCTACATTATATCCTAATTTTAACGTAATATGTATTTGAGTACCTCATATATTCTCTAATACAAATATATTTAAGTAGCACAATTACTCATTTTACTATTTATCTATTTAGTTTTTTTATCTACTTTTATCAATCACATTACATACCCTCAATCTCTCACCAACAGTACACATTATAATGATTATTCAAACGTAAACAACTCAAACTTGCATTATATTTGAATACAATGTCTAAAAAGGACATCTAAACACATATTGTATTTCATATATACACTGATATATAATATATATAATAAATGTGTCTTTTGAACAGATGAATATCTAACTATTTAGGATAATTACTAAAGAACTAATCAATAAGAAATTAATAAAATCAATGTTATTCGTTAATAGTACTAGTTTCTAATAGTGTTATAAAAAGTACAATTCACTAGAATGAAAAAGGAATACATAAGCATGGGAATCGGAAAAGTTTAAAAAAAAAAAAATTGGAATTAACTTGTAAACATAGTAAATATACAAGTATATATTTATCTCAAAGCTTGTAGACAGAATATAAACTTTGGACGTTATGAGTGCTAAAAGAACGTCTCTTTTTTTCACATTACAATGAAAGAAAATTGTTACAGACACAGTTTTTACCTGTAATTTCATACATGAATTTATCAGAAAATATAGAGTTTAAATCCCTTATTTTAAAATTCAAGAAAAAATTTTTTTTTTGCCACCAAACTTTATATACATTGCTGCTTAACATATATATATATATATATATATAATTACCTTAGATTTCAATTTTTCTACCACGTACTATATCCTCTTTTTAAGTTGCATTCTTTTTCTTTTGAGCGAAAAAATTAAAAAAATAAAAAAGTTTCTTTTTCTGTTGCATTATTTTTCTTAAGAGATTTAGTGCATTATGGCTCATGATTTAAAAAAAAAAAAAAAAAGGAAATTTGCTCATTATTTTTCAAGAAGCAATGTTGGAAAACTTCAAATCACCAAAAAATAAAAATTAAAACAAAAACTGTTAAAAAACTTGTGAATATGGTTTCCTTTCCAAATAAGTGTTTTACATATTCGTCGTCCTTCAATTTTTGCTCTCCACATTTTGGATTAGGTCAACTTTTTATTATTGACCAATTGGAGTTTTTTTTTTTTTTCTTTCTAATTTTTATTTATTTATAAGTGACAACTGAAGGTTACTATTTCATTAGACCTCATGAAAGGATTTTTAGAGACAGGATAACTAGAATAACCTTAATTGGGTCACAAACAGACGATGTACGTAAGTAATCAACTCAACCCGTTTAAGGCGACTCAAAGGTGGTCGAATGAGGATTTTGGTTCACTTGTTGGAAAGGAAACAATTCTCGTGATTGTTTTGAATCATCTTTCAATCCTTACCCTCCACATGTCGAGTCGACCTTAACCGACGACTGGCGACCACAAGTGGCAACTGGAGGATGCCACTTCGCTAGACTTCTGGAGATCAACTAATCAAGCAAATCGAATAATGGATTGTAGTGGAACAACGAACTATGTTGATTTAACATGACTAAACGTTGCATATAAACAATCTATGGAGTCAAGTTTGATCAATTCATCTGACACAATCTAAAGGAGTGAGAGTTTATTCATTCATTTATTTATTTTTTGGTTAAGATGTATGATTTATAATCCCTCTTATAATTTCATCAATTTATGAGAAATTAAAAGTGCGATATTTTAAAAGATTTCAAATCCCCCTAATTTCTTTATTTATCTTTTCTCTCTTACTAAACAATCATAAAATTTGAAATTCCCTCTCTTTCCTTCTACTTTTCCCTCCTTTCAAACACGTGACTGAGTAAAAATAGTTTGGCTAATGGAATGAAAATGGCCCAAGTAAATCGGTTGAGTAAAAAACGAATACACTTATAAGTTGATATTATTATACTCGCAATGCAAAGCCCAAATAAACCTCTAGTCGACTACAATGATTATTTTTAGCTCACCAGCAGAATATTCGAGTTGGCTCGATTATGGTTAAGGGTTAAGGTATCACTTTCTTCAACTCACTAGACTCAATTTGGACACCACTTCTTGCTTTTGTCTCTTAGACTGTCTCCAATATGGATATTAATGTACATAGCGATTAAAAAAAAAAAATCTTTTTTGAGAGAGATGTTATTTCACCAATCGAGTTACGAGTGTTTAATATATTTATACTCAA
Source organism: Ficus carica (assembly GCA_009761775.1). Taxonomy (NCBI): domain Eukaryota; kingdom Viridiplantae; phylum Streptophyta; class Magnoliopsida; order Rosales; family Moraceae; genus Ficus; species Ficus carica. The sequence continues at coordinate 748,411 of CM019740.1, read as the reverse complement.
CAATTTTCTATAAAATGACAATAAAAGGTATAACTTTCGCAAATCTATAGAGTTACTTTCGCAGACTTCTTTAGATCACCTCTAACCAAAGGATAAATAGTCAATTTTGAAAGAACTAATTATCAATCTCTTTCATATATAAATATGTCTGATTCATAAGGGAAGAACTTGAATCAATATCTTTATATTGATATTAAAAAGTAAAAAGAAAAAAAAATTAAGTGTCTCTAATAGAATGTCAAATTCATATGAAAAGCTAATTTTGGTATCTAAATGGGAAAATCACTGCTTAATTAATGAAACGTTATTTACAGTATTGAATCTGATAATACACTACTATTTATTATACTAAATACAATTTTAAAAACAATCTAAATATCATTCCAAAAAAAATTATCGTTTCTATTTTTATATCCAAAACAAAACCATTTTTAAAACACGACAAAAACGGGAGATCAACACCTGGAAACAGATTACATTTTTAGTCGTTAATAACCAATCATCAAACATTCTACCAAAATTCTTTTATCCACGGCATAATTAATATACATAACAAATATTCATCATACCCTTTCGGATCATGTTCTAATGTATACATTTTTATTTATTTAACTATTAATTTTTGCTTCACTAATATAGGGCCTGCTTAGACGCGTTTTATTCTTTAAATTTGTTTTGGTTCTTGAAAAAATTATATGGTTGAAGGGAAGGTATCTATTCAAAGGTATAAGTTCAATATTCATTTTGATTTAAAAAAGAAAAAACAAAACAAAAATAAAAATAACTAAAATCAACTTTGAGCAATTTAACAACAAACCTTTCTAGTCAATCATTGCGTTTTAGACTGACATGTGCTTAACTCAATCATAGGATATTTCATGAGGGTCGGTGAGAATATATATAGTTGTCTAAATACATTAGAAGTCCTAATTCCAATTTAATTAACAATTGAATTATTAAAAAAAATACTACATTTGTATGAGAAGAGTCTCTTAATCCAGTCCAATCTTTCGAATAAATTAAGTTGAGTGGATTCATAGATTCTGAGAACAATCCTATGGAAAACTATTTGTTTGTTTTTCTGAACATTGATTTGGTCTTGGAATTAATAAGCTGGTCCTTTCAATTATTTGGTTATCTAATTTTTATTCTCGTGATAATATAATCATCACCACCTTTTCAGTAATGAAATATAAATTAAGTCTTTAAAAAAAATCTAATTTAAGCGTAAGAAAAACAGAACTTCCAAAGTCAACCTTATATACTCGATATAATTCATTGAATCACAACGTTAATTACAATAAAAACTTTGTTACTTCCATACGGGAAAGCCTGTTTTTCTGCAGCGGGTCGTGGCCAACAAATAACTGAAAATTAATTCTGCAGTAGAAGATATAGATAGTCCGCGTCTCGCAAAGTTTTTTCTTTTTATTAATAGTAAAATATACATAAAATTTATAATTTTTTATAAATATTTGGAATCACATTTTAAAAAAATAAAGAAAACATAGCAATTAATAATGATTTTGAAATTTTCAAACTAAGCAATTGAAATATTTTTCTAAAATTAATAATGTCTTATTAGAACTCTTCTACAAGTTTTAAAATGATATGGAAGAACTTTTTTAAGAAGTCTCATTTTGTTCATCATATGACTACAAAGTAGAGGGGATAGTTATGCCATGTAACTTTATATAGATGCTTACGTGGAACTTCGTGATTGGTCTAAACGGATAGGTCCCATAGACTTATTGTACAAACCCAATGCACAGAATGATGGAGTGGTAAATATCAAGCAAAGGTATAGCCTTGTCTTAAGGATTAGGTAATTGAGCACATGTAAACCCAAGTCGTACCAAAATGTCTAACGTAAACTTAATAACAAAGATACCCTTTTAGGCTTGTACATGCCTTTTCTTCCTCTTGCTAAATTGCTGTTCAATAATAAATAACTATTAGTTAATTAAGCAAATAATTAAGTAGCTTTTAAACACTTATTTTTCTTAAAAAACAAAAACAAAAAAGACCAATTTTTTTTATTTATTTAGAAAGATGGCCGGTGACTATTGATTGATTATAATTAATCAGCTAAAAACACATTATAATATTGGTCAACCATGATAAATCATTGATAGATTGATCATTAAAAAAACTTTTTTTTAAATTTTACAAAATTCGAACATTTATTGAAAATGTCCTTAAGAAAAGGTCATTTATACCCACATATCCTACAAATAAATAAATAAATATACGTAAACTCAAAAAGAAAACCTACATTAAAAAAAAAAACTTGATATTAATTAATATCTACTCTTGACATTTCAACTATCAAAACAAGAGGATCATGCACCCCAAAACCCCATCACAACCCTTGAAAACCGGAACTACCAAGAACCCTATATATATACACATCTTTCATAATCTTTTCTTTCCATCACAACATTAACATTAATTCACCATTTCCTCAAATACCCAGAAATCCTAATCAAATATACTACAAAAAAATCTTCATATATAGCAAAACCAAAAAAAAAAAAAAAAAAAAAAATCCCTAGTACTGAAAAATGGGTTGTGAGCTTCGGAGAGTAGTTAATGTGGAACAGTTTTCCTTCAACAAAATGCTCTCAAGGACCTCTTCTGTTGGTACTTGCTCTTCTCGAATTTATTACTACCGGAGCGCCGGCGAGGGGATTCCCTTTCAGTGGGAAATGAAGCCGGGGACGCCGAAAGATCAGCCTAAGGAAGAGGCAATTCCGCCGCTTAGTCCTCCGCCGGCGATTCTCAGCTTAGGGCTGCCCAAGCCGTGCATAAACATTGAAGAGCATAAGCCTCGGTCAAGGTTAAAGCTCAAGTTTTGGAGGAAAATTAGTAAGGGAAGAAATACACTACAAGTTAAGAAAATTGGTCAAGCAAAAAGAGAGGATCAAAATAGCGATGGCATTGCCTCGAATTATAAAGACGAGAGGTTCGATTTTTACTGCTCGGATTGTGAATTCATGGCGTCTTCTAGGCGTGATTCGAGCTCCAATTCGTCTTTATCATCGCTGTCGTTTTCCAACGCTCTTTCGAGGCAGTCGTCAAGATTGCGTAGTCCGGCTTGGCATCCTCCGAACAGGTCGACTTCGAGTTGCAGCCCGTGGAACATTAGTTCTATTCTGGTTAGCCTTGCAAAGCATGTTGGAAAATAATTGTGTAGTTTTATGATTTTTTTTTCCTTTTTTTTTTTTTTTCATTGTTATACACAATCTTGAAACTATATGTGTTTTCCTTGTATTGATTGTTTGCATATTGTATGTGGCCCTTTGATCTATATAGTAAACTTTTAATGTTCTAACAATCAAATTAATCAACAAAATTTGTACATCTTCAGTTTGTAGTTTTCTAGTTATCGCAATTGGTTGGGACGTCAATGTAAAATATGAATTTTTTTATAGGTCATTTCGTAAAATGGAAGTTTTTAAGGTTGTTTCATATATATAACTTGATTTTGTCATGATTGGCCATTTGGAATTTGGCCGGTCTTTTCAAGTATCTCAGTTGGCTATGAACTTTGCGTGGCCTGATCTGTTTGACATTGAATCTGCTCTCCAACCGAGTTCAAATTTTAAGAATCAATTAGCAAAATTGATTAAACACCTTTCTATTTTCGTTAAATAATTTTTCAAAAACTTTTAATTGCAAAATGACTTTGACATGACTAAGAATAACCGGAATCGATCGGTTTTTTAGACGGTCATTCTCATATTAAACTTAAAGACTATTATTTTGTTAAGCTAAATTTTTAGGGCACGTTTACTTATGGGGGATTCTAAAAATAGGAAATTAATTTCATGAAAAAAAAAAGAATTATATTTCATGAAATTAATCTCAAATGAACTCTTTATGCAATTCCAATCACAATATAAATCAATGTAACTTAATTCACATTTACGATATACACCTTCATTTATCGAGATAGATTCGTAATTCTTAACTTTGAGATACCAATAACTATTTAACTCACTTCAATTGTAATGACACTTAACACATAACTAAATAGAAGTGTTTACTAATCTATCAAGGAATCTATTTACTTGAGGAATTAAATTCATATTATGTTGTTTATTTTCTAAAAGTTAGAAAGATTGGAAATATATTTACTGTAGTCACGAAATTATCCTTAAATGAAAAAACATTAAATAAGAATAATGGTATATTTGGTATAGAGTTAGTTATTTCCTATTTTTTAGGGGAATGCATTTATTTTCGCAGGTAGTAGGTGGGAGACAAGTTTACACTTATCAAGGAAACTAATTCTCTATTTTTAGGTGAGACCCACGTCATTTAATTCACAAATACAAAGTAAACACTAGAATTTAAAATCAAGAATTTAATTCCATTTTCTCGAATTGGATTACTCATTAGTAAACATGCCCTTAAATGTTGTTATTTTGAAAAATATTCTAAATTTTAATAATTAATTTCATCTATACTTTAGAATTTTAATATTGTTTATGCTTTATTTTACGAATTTAAAAAACTCTCTTTGTTTCTTAAATTTTGAATTTGTTCCCACCTAACTTTTTCAATTAGAGTCTCTGTTAAAAAAAATTAGACAAAAAAAGTAAGTTAAGTATGATTATGTATTTTTTTTTTAGAGAAATAATCACCAAAGAGGCTTAATAAGACTAATTTACCTTTTCCCATATGTTTTATTAACTCTAATAAAAGAAGTTAAGTGAGACTAATTTAAAATTTATAAAAGTAAAGTAAGAGTTTTTAAAATTTGGGGAGTAAAATGGGATTGAGCCTAAAATTGAGAGATATAAACGAGATTGACAAAAAAATTTAAGATAATAATACAAGTAATTTCAAGTTATATATTTACTAAACTTTTTTTATTTTTTTATTTTTGTGGAAGAAGCTGTATCTTTTATTGGATAATGCGACAAAGATTTAATTATGTCAAATGAGTTGTTATTTTTCAATTGGTAAAAAAAAAAATTTAGTCTATGAATTTATTCATTGATTAGCACATGACAATAATTCATGGACTAATTAATCTGCATATTTAAGATGCAACTCTGCACTTTTTGTAGATGGCTGTGGCCATCACCAATTGTGATTGCTTCCCCGGTTCTTGTTGATTTGGCCTTTCACTAACGAACTATTCTTCTTAGAAGGAAAAAAATGCTAATTAACTAATTGCCACGTCTAAAACAAATTAGATAATTTGGAATTTCTGTCGTAACTATCTTAGCTTTAAGATGAGCAAGAACATAGTTCTTTATGCCAAGAAAGTATTAGATTATGGTTAAGTTTCACATGAGGGAGAAAAATTATTACTCGTTTTTTTTTTTTTTTGGGAATAAGTGGCATTATTATTTTTCAATAAAAGATGAAATTTTCATTCAAGTAAAATCGAAATTAGAGTTATATATATTGTTAAAATACCAAGATCAATATAACAAAAACCAATTATAATCGAAGTATGAAAATAATTTCTTCAAACACCATTTTCCGTAAATGTGATTTTATTTATAGTAATTTATTGATAATAAGTAATAAAATTTATTTAAATAAAGATAAGAAGAGAGTAAATGGTGTTAATAGATATCCCTTTTAAAATATTATACAATAGTTTCAATATTATGACATATAGAGTAAATCATGGAATTTATCATTTCTCAATAAAATGGTGGAGATATATATTTCATATATTGTATCTATCTAGATACGCTTACTCCTCATTTCAAAAAAAAAAAAAAAAAAAAAAAGGGACATGCTCACTCCTCTTCACTAAAATGATTGTAAATATCTAGATAGTTGGCTTATTAAAATATCAGAAAAATATTATCTTTCTCTCCTCCCTCCCTCAAAGTCCGTAAAGTTCTTGAGTTGTAAATTTTCATAGTAGCAACCACATACACTGTGAGGGAATGTAATTATGATCGTACTGATAAAGATTGTGACTTGAAACATGATGATCATGTGTGGTTAATAAAGTAGACGATGTTGATCATAGATAAGTCAAACAATAATGATCCTAATAATGATAAGCACATTTTTGGAAGGAAATTTCAATTAGATTGGATAATGTAAAATGTATTGAATTAGAACGTATGTTCATAACCTAATAGCGTCACGTAAAATTACTATGATATGATTGAATATAGATAACTAAAAAAATTGATCTGGTATGTTACTTGGGGTTTTAAGTGATTCTTTTCCCTCATTCTCTCTTAATTTGGCCGGCTTAAGAGTATCAATTACATTGCATTTTTTGGTCACTAATGACTAGGCTAAAGGTAATTTCTCTCATTGTCTATGTACAAAGTAAAGCCTCAATTTTATTTATCATTATTAGGCTGGATTTATTTGACTAGAATTGGTCTTGGAGATCATCTAAGGATTTTTCAATAAAATTTAAGATTTTTTTTTCCCTTCAATCAAAATTTGTAAATTGAAAATGTTTAATTGGAAGACGATGCGCACAAACAAAGAAACAAGTGAACAGTCATTACTCATTATTCATTAATAACTCACCAACTAGTTTCCCAGAATATCTTGGGCCCTAGAGATTTCTATTAAGTTAACAGGAATTAAGAAATTATTCGTAGAAGATTAAATAGGAAAATATGTTTAGTTTAGCAAGTGATCATGTATTTGAGCAAAAGACTTCAAACTCAAACTCGGTAAAGAAGAAAACAAAGAGAAAAAATAGAGTATATTAAATTTATAAATCTTCCTTCAAAAAAAAAAAAAAAAAAACATAAATCTTGACAAACTTCAATTGATTATTGGAAAAATAAGGTCATTATTAAAGATTAATAATTAGTTAAGCGCAAAGTAATTCAACCTATGTATGTGATTTTAAACAATCTACAGCTAGCATTTATCGAGTTTCAGTAAATATTTGCCTGGCCAATATATAAATATATGCATATATAGAAAATGTCTCTTATTTTACTAAAAAAAAAAAAAAGAAAAAAGAAAATGTATTATATATAATATCGCATATCATTTGGTATTTATAACTTTTTATTTAAAAACTTATAATAATTAGTTGATTTACATGCAACTTCATATTTAGAATCTTGTCATATAATACTTATTCAAGTATTGATATGAAAGATAAACACCACTGAAAAATTCATTTCAATCATCTGATTGATATAATATAACACAAAGCATTTTATAACTAGCGTATGAAAGCGGTACCGTATAGGAACCCTATATGTATAAACATATATTTCTGAATATTTGACAATGCAGTTACACATGGCAAATGCACCATGCACCGAAATTCCATGCCTGTGAAAATGCTAAATAAGACTTTTCCTTTAAAGGCAACCTATATATATATTTTGGAAATAAAGGCAACCTATTCATATGTGGTTATACATATATATAAACCCTTTATATATAAACCAATTTAATAGCCAACAAAGATCTGCACTTAAAGAATATAGAGTTACATGCAACAATATCATAACACACCTCCTTATTATTTATGTCCGTCGTAATATTAAATTTGATAATTTTGTTATTTTATAACAGTACAATTATCAACTTTAATGAAAGAATGAGAAAAATTATAAAAAGGTATTCATAACATGACTCTCAATCTAATTTTTTCAAGAAAATAATCGGATATATATTTATACACACAAATAAATACAACAGTGCCACTCGGACCAACCGCGATCTCTTTTTTAGTACCTAATAGTGAATTATTATCTTTTTATTAATAGATATAATACTTTAATTTTAAATAATTTGATAATTAAATAAAACAATTATACTAATTTTAAAATATTAAAGACTTAAATTTTTTTTAATGTAAAAATGATACTTACTTCTTTCTTCCTAAAAATTAAGATTAAGCTTGCATTTCATTCTCAATTGGAGACAAAAATTTTAAGTTGTAGTTGGTTGATTTTTCAAAAACTGACTATAATTTTGTTGGCTTTTAAAAAAAAAAAAAACAAACAAAACAAAAATTAAGATAAAAAAATATAATTTAATTGAAATTAAATTAAAATATCATACAAAACATTAAATCAATGTCTAGCATTATTCATTTAATATATTCCTCCGTAAAATAGGGGGGAAATGCAGATCCTATCTAATATTGCAAACTTTGAAAATTTGGAAAGTCAATTAAATCCGAGATTACACAAGAATTTGACTGAGATATTGACTAAATCTTAGTGATATGACATTATACTATCTTACCGAAAAAAAAAAAAAAAAAAACAATATATCTCTCTATATAACAAAGCAGAAAGAAGAGGACGAAAACCCCAGAGAGAACAAAATCATAAAACTATAATAATGGGGAAAGTTCTCAGAGAGGGCTCTCAGAAACAACCAGTTTCTGTTTTACAAGCAGACAAGGTGTTTGTGAAAATGATCCTCTCAAGAAATTCTTCGGTCGGAAATCGCTCTTCACATTTAAAGAGTTTCAGAACCACGGCTGAAGTTCCCTTCGATTGGGAATCTGAGCCCGGAAAACCCAAAGATCCGCCAAAGGGTGACTCTTTTTCCGATCCGCCAGTCGATCAGCAGCCGTTCGAGGAGGCGCGTGAGGTTCACGCGCCACCGTGTCCCCAGCCACGCGCCGCCAGGAAGGCTGCTTCTCAGCAGGCAAAGGTTCGGTTCTGGAGGAAGCTGATCGAGAAAGGGCAGAAAACGGTGAAGAAGGTTAGGCAGAAGCCGTTGGCGTTGCCGTCGTTCAAGGAGGTGGCGCGTGGCTCTATCGTGTTCGGTGGTTTAGACGGAATTTTGCCGAAATCCGATTACCATGACTCTTTCAATTCTTCCATGGCTTCAAGTTCGTCCAACTATTCGTCTTCAATGTCTTCATCATCTAATAGTTTTCTTGCTTTGGAGAGGTCTTCCAAACTCCAAACCTTTGCCCGGGGGTGCATTAAATGGGCCTTCTAGATTATTTTTGTTACTATGTTATTTGTGCCGATAGGCCGTTTGACATTGCTTTCAGAGGCTGCTTTTTTATTGTTCCGGGTCCTCTAGCGTATTAAGTTGTGGCAAGTTCATGCATGTAATGGTTTAATCTTTGTGTATGCATCTCCATATATACCTGAATACAATATACTGTATTTTCTATTGTGTTGTTTGTAAACTTTTGGGAGTTTTTGGTTGGTGATAATCAAATTTTATCAGAAAATCGCTTTACGATAATCAGATTATTAAAATTTTAATTTTTATATTGTTTGATTCTGTGAAATCAAAATCAATATGATGTTTGAGAATTTTTTAGTATCATGTTTGATTGTGTTGTCAATTAAATGGTAGAAAACGTAGACATTATGGAGAGAAACATCATGAAAATAAAACCCCAGGACATGCTACACATGTATATGTCAAAAATCTCTCTCCTTCCTTGAATAAAAGAACTCATACAAAACATCCACTTTAGTAAAAGGGAGTCATTTTTGGTTTTGGATATCTATTTTCTTTATTAATACAAATTGTGGAGTCTAATTAATATCATACGAATAAACTTCTTACACTGAGACTGTCTACCCCTTTTGCAATAAGATCACCGTGAGAGTTGGAAGGAGGGTGGAAAGCCCCTCCCGAGTGATGGGGGCGGTCTACATATGCAGCCAATAGATTTATAAGGGAAATATGTAAAAAAGCCAACAGATTTATAAGGAACATACTCTCATATAATAAGATAAATCTTTATGAAAATTTACGTATTTTGTTATTGTTTATTTTGTTACATGCATTTTATTGCTATTAGTGATATAGAATTAGGGTGCAAAATTCTTTACAACTATAACCAACAGACTTATAAGCGAAAAAAGTAAAAGCCTTCCTTTTTTTTTTTAGATCGGATGATTCAAGTTTTAGATCTTATATATATATAGAGTTAAGTATTAAATTACTACTAGTATATATCTATAGTTCCAACACGTTTCTCAATGCGATTGTCTCTATTGATCTTGATTGGTTTAATATTAGTGATGCGGTGGTGTTGCAAATAACGTCGAAGTTCAATAGAAATAGAAAATGGAAACCGAAACCGATTCTCCGTGGTAAGCAAGATGAATACTTTACACCATTAGAGAACATAAGGAGGTGTAAATTATTTTCATCATGAAAATAAAAAAAATGAGGAGTGAGATTTTCTTAATCTTTTCATCTCCAAATACTTCCAATTTTATTTGATTCTTCTATCTTATAACAAATAGGAAGGTTTTATTTTCAAACAACTATATCAAGAATTATATGGTAATTAACAAACTAGATTGTAATCTTCTATTTATTTATTTATTTATTTTTAAAGAAATTTATCTTCTTGTTTTGGATAATAAGAAAGAAGTGTTAGATTGTATTCATATCTATATATTTAAATAGAGAGAAACAATTAAAGCCATCACTCATCTTTATTTTAAAAAAAATTAGAAAGAAACAAAATAGGAAAAAAAAATTCAACATCCAACCTAAATAGAATAAAACAACCTTCACAAAAGATAAATAAATCGATATATCTTGAAACCCTTTCTCTTTCCAATCTGAAGTTTATAGGTACTTTTATTTTTTTCGAATTAGCAATCATGTTCTTTGCATGATTGATGTCCTTCAATTTATTCCAAGATCTTAAAATCACAATCTCCACTTCTTTTCTGAACAAGTGTATTATTATTAAGTTTCTCCACTAACATGTCGTTCTTGATGTTTGAAACCTTTTCAACATCTGTGACTCTATTTAAAGATGGCATATAATTATTTTGATTATTGTTGTTTCGTTGTTTTCTAATTGACACGCATGCACACTTCTTCTGCCTCCTTAATTTGGTCCGCCAAAGAAAGTTAGGCTACAGCATTGGGACTTCTTCCATAGCTTGATTAACTAATTGAAAATTTTCATCAGAAAGTGTGATTGAATTACCTTATTGATTGATAATATTTTTGTAAATAATTCCTAAGTCCATATACTTGAAGTGTTTTGGAATGAATCTTTACCCATGTTTCTCTCATGAGATGTTCGGGACCTTGTTTGGGTTACCATCTCAATGTAAATTTTTTACACTTAAATGCAATGTGTGTTTGGTTGATGGTGAAAAATTCAAGTGTTATTATTATTCACGTAATTCAACTAAATTAATCCAAATCTTCATTATTAGAAATCTGTATCATAATTATTTTTCTACTTTTACTTACATTTAACAAAACTATACAAACACATATTTTATTTAATTGCACAATTCGATTGATTTAAATGATAACATTCTTAAAAATTCAAATATAATTTACGATCTAAACGAACCCTTTTTATATTTAAACATGAATGCATAAAACTATGTTTTGGATCTTATCTATCATCATAAAAACATATATTGCTCCAATGATAGTGAGCCCCCATTCAAATTTTGAGATTTTTTTTTATTCCCATAAAGTCCTGCATTTTTATCAATTACCCCTCTTAAATATTTTTCTGTTGATTGTGTCCCCACTTTGCTATTTGATTGTTTCATTTCATTAATTTTAAGACCATAAGTCAACATTTAATGCCTTCTCTCCCCATTCTCACTTAAATATATATTTCTTTTAATTGTGGTCCACTTAATATTTAAGTTACCTCATATTTGTTTTTTTTTTTTTTCTTTTCTTTTTTAAGATTCTAGCCACCATTTAATTCATTTTCTCGCCCTTCCATTAAAATATCTAGAAAAATATTTTTCTTTTGATTGTCTCTCCACTTGATACTTTGATTTTTTTTTTTTTTTAAGAGCCGCCATTTAATTCCATTTTGTCCATCCCTTCTTCAAAAATTTTCTCTTGATTGTGCACTTAATATTTAATTTATTTGCTTAATTTTTCTTCTTTTTTAAGACTATCCACCATTTTACCCCTTTCTCCTCTCAAAATATTGAAACTATGAAATTTTAAATTTATTGCTACAAAGTTCATATTCCCATCGACCATTATGTTAGGAGGAAAATTCAAACATACATAGAGTACATTGAAAAACGTTCATTAAGTTGTCACAGGTATAACATAATGATAATTTCAAACATAACTCCACGTCCACCACAAGATATAGGTTCACTAGGGACACCAATTCTAATATCAACTTTTGAGTGTCATCTTATATAACATGTGAGTTATCATTCTTTCATTAATATGATTGTCATATTGTTTAAAAACATTTACTATTAAAAGTACGGTAATTCACTGCCACGTGAGTTTAACAGCCGTGATTGGGTAGGGGAGTGGCAAATTGTTTTTCCGCATTTTTTTTCTGCTCCTCTCTCTATAACAAAGTATCAAACTCTCTCTCTCTCTCTCTCTCTTTTAATGATTTGGAGCATTCACTCTATATTTGATCGAATACGTCAAATGGAGTGCAATTTTCACTGTCTTCCAAAATAAGGTCATAGCTAGGTTTCTACAATGCTCATCATGTCTTATTATGTAATTAAGCAACCATGAATGGAGCAGTTCATAGGTTTAATTAGGTGTTCCCAAAATAGGTTACATGTAAAGTAATTCTTCTCTCTATTCCAACCTTGCATATATCCCTTAGTGGGTTAATAGTATTATAGATGAGAGCAAGAGCTATATATACACACGCACCAATATGGCCTATGCATAGATATGTATGGTTTAAGGCTGTCTTTAATGTATATGTTACTTTTAATACTATATTTAACATTAAAGTGTGTGAAAAAATAACATTCTTATATTGTATTCTTATGTGTAATGTTATTTTTAATATATAATGTATATTGTCATCATTATTAAACTTTGAAACTGATAAAAGTAATTTTAATATTTAAATGTTTAAAAATGAAAATATTGGTAAATAGCAAATGTTAAATCGTTAAATTTGCTATTAGCTATATTTGGTGTGGTAAATTTGTGATAAAGTTTGCTATCTGACAAATATAACATCAAAGATAACACTTTATGAGTTAATGTTATGGACATCAACTCTATCTCAAATTTTGAGTACTAACTTACGTGGTGATAAGTTGTCATTTTTTTTTTCATTACTAGATGTAATTAATTGATGTGGTAATCCTGCAAAAGACCTATTAATCAAAAAAATGAGAATGCACATGCCACATAAGTTAGTGCTTAAAAATTAATATTAGAATTGGTGTCTCTATATATTATTTTCAGCAGTGCTTTATTTACCTACATGATCACTTGCTAATAGCTAATAGCTAATATGCTGTAGTATAATTATGATTTTGAATGTATGAAAATAGTGCTACTTCAGTAATTAAGGTCTGTCCGCTAGTTGATATTTCATTAAAGTACTAGGTTATACTAGGAATACTTAGTGGTGATTTATAACAAAAAAAAAAAAAGAGTTTTACTAATCATGATTTGGTCTATTCAATCCAAATTTGTTTATCATAGGCTTTAGGATAATGTGTGAAAGGGTCATATTATCACGTTGTTTAAACTTACTCATATAACTTTTTATTTTTTATTTTATTTTTTATTTTTTTATCTTTCTCACATACACCTAAACTTTAAGTCATTCTCACTTTATCTTCTAAAAATTCTTTCTTGATCTCTTGAATTTTTGTATTAGCCTCATTTAAAAATTTTGTTTCATTTAACACTTGCAGTTAGAATTTTCGTAAAAAACCAAGAACAAAAGGGGGAATTAATATCACTTAACCCCTTGTGTTATAATTTCTATTAGAAAAACAAATAAAAATAGACTACAAGGCCGCAATTAAACTCTTCATTTTCAGTTTGTAATTTAAAAAAAAAAAAAAAAACTATAGAGGGAGTTAAGAGTGATTAACTCAAAATTTACGGGAAGATTAAGAGACAAAATGAGAATGATCCTAAAATTAAGGGATCACCGTGAGAATAATCCTCTTTTTTTTTTTTTTTTTTTTCTTTTTTAAGTAAAAGCTTTTAATAATCTTTTTATATATATATATAAATTTTTCACATCACCCATCAATTCATACACCGTGCAGCCTAGTATTAACTATTTTCCATTATTCATAGATGCTAATAACACATATGTTTTGTTTACCAAAAAAAAAAAAAAAAAAAGGTTTTAGTATATACGTTTTGGGTGTCTACATTAATTCAGCCAACTACATGCTAATCAATCAATTTCTTTCTTTTTCTCTGTTTTATTTTTTTTTCCCCACTTTTGGGTTCTGAAAGTGGCTTCTTATAACTCACATCTCACAACTACTTTTAGGCTAATCAAATTAATTAAAAAGTTAATGCTGTTCATTAATTTACCTAAAGAACTTCATGGTGTGCTCACAAATTAGTCACCATAGAGATGGATTCCACCGTGAACATGGAAGAGATCAGCGTAAAGAGTTGTGGTGAAAATAAGAGGAGTACTAGTGAACAACAAAGAAAAAGAGGAAGGCCAAAGAAGGATAATAGTACTAGTACTAGTACTAGCACCAAAGACGAGCTCAACAACAATGATGTGAAGAAATCCAAGCATCAGCTTCCGGATCATGACGAGAGTAAAGAGGCGCTAGCCGATACTAGCACTTCTCGCGACGAGAGATCGGAAAAAAACGTTGTTGATCATCAAGACCATGCCGACGTCGTTCCCAATCGCTTTGATCACGTATCAAAGAGACGGAGAAGAAGGAAGGGCATGCCTAGGCGAGCTGCGGTTTAAGCAATTAATTTTTACTAGTAATTTTTCATCATATATTCATCTACAAAGAAATTTTCTTATCCTCTATGAATTCATGTGCAATTGACGATACAATATAGTTATAATATGTCTATATATATCGTGATGTGATCACTTTCAGAGTTGGTTCAACAAGGTTTTAAATTAGGTTATAGATTTTCATTCTGGGTATATACTGCTTTAAAAACATTACAATAATTACAAGAAGAAGAAAGGAAATACTATTTAAAAGAAAGAAAAAAAAATTGTTTCTTATGGAAGAAGAAGATTAATATATATTCTAACTTTTCTGGCTTGGATTTGATTTTTTTTAGTATAATTTAGTCATAACTTTTGTTATTAATATGCCACATATTGCTTCCTCTAAACATAAAATAAATAGAATAAAAATAGAAAATAATGCCATATTGCTTCTTGGATATGTTCGTATAATTATTTTGGGTGAGCATTTCAAAGTAGATTTCATGGCATCTTGTCTTCAATATAATTTTCATGCATTTTTCAGGCGCAATTGTATACATACACACACACACACACATTCTTCAATATAAGTTTCATGCATATTCAGGCGTAATTACTTACATATGTGTAAACACACACACATATAAAAACACGTATATAATTCTCCCAACCCCCCACCCCCCCCCCCCCCCCCCCAACCCCTTCCCCTTTTTTTTCCTGTCGGATCGGCATACGTATCTTGAAATTGCAAGAAAGCCCTTCAGATTTAAAGTAAACTTCAAATTTCTTCCCTTAGAATTTACTTTTACCATTGAAGAGATCTCTATGTAAACCCTGATTAAAATTAAAAAATTAAAAAAAAAAGTACCGAAGAACAGTTCCTGGTAGAAGTGAGTATAATTGGGATGATTCGTTTTATAACTTAGAGCAACTTTAATAAAATGTTAAATTATTACAGCAGTGTTAAATTTTGGCATTTAGATTTAAAAAAAAAAAAAAGGAAAAAAACTCCAATAGAATCTTGCTTGTGATGCCAAATTTACCAATATGCTGAACTCTGTGACAATTTCTCACACGATATAGCCAGTATTAAATTTTACATTTGATTATTTTTTTGTTGATGTCTTCGCTTTTTTTTAAAAAAAATTATCTAAATATTAGAATGTTCACTCTTATCAGTTTTAAAGCAGCATAATAATAATAAAAAATAGATATAATATTAAAAATAACACTACATATTTTAGCATCACGTTATATTGTAACAAATATAGTATGAATATAGACCAATATATTGAAGATGGTCTTAGTTCGCCTTTACGGTTACTGCTTTGGTAGGAACTTGAGAGCTTTTGTCTACTAGTACATGCGACGAGTTTTTATTCCCCAAGAACAAGATCATAGGTTTTGCAATGGCTAAATGAATTGCTGTTGGAACATCTTAGAGGAATTGCTAACTTGAATGAAAATTTAACATATACTGAGGAACTGCTGTTGGACAATCCATTAAGATAAATGAGGAAAACATATACTGCAGATGATCAGTCCCACATCTAACAAAAATGAAGAAATAGAGTATTTGTCTAAGTATATACAATACAAAACCACCCATATATGAGCAGTTCTATTTAACTTCAGCGGGTTACAACCCCATCATTCATGGAAGTAATTATGACATGAGTCGCACTAAATAAATTAATTGAAAAAAAAACATTGTATTGAACCCCTTTCTGTACTAAGTTTAAATTATCTTTCACTCTCCCTCTTATTTTTTTACGTCCCAAACATGAGTTTAAATTATGGAAGTAATTGTGATATATGGGTCGCATTGAATAAATTAATTGAAAAAAAATCCTTGTATAAAACCCTTTTTCTTACGTCCCAAATATATATTTAAAGAATTTTTCCTGTAAGGAAAACAAGCCTCACTCATTCAAAAAAATTTTAAAAACGATATTATAATATGGTTTGCCACGTGGAAGATGGTGAGGTGTGTATATGTTGATATATATACAAAAAAATTTTAAAGGTCTTCCATTGAGACTAATAGGATTACTGTTGATATATAGGCTTATATACCAAAGACAATTATTGTCTTATTTTGTATAAGGTCCTCTCGACTTTTTAATGTTTGTTTTCTTATTTTCTAGTTTAAATATTTATATTTTTGTTTATTATTTTAAATAAATAGTTGTAATCTTGAATTTTATTAACTTGTAATTTTTCTTTTATACTACGTTGTCAAGAAAATAGGAGGTTCACCTTTAAGATGTGTATATTTTACCTTTGTCACTACTAGAAAAGAGGGATTACACGACGGGTTTTAACCGTCGTGTAAAGTTTTCACGACGGTTCCTTAATCGTCGTGTAATCCAGCATCGTGGAAGATAACACGACGGGTTTTAACCGTCGTGTAAAGTTTTCACGACGGTTCCTTAATCGTCGTGTAATCCAGCATCGTGGAAGATAACACGACGGTTTTAATAACCGTCGTCGTATCTAAGTTTTACACGACGGTTTTGCAACAGTCGTGTAATCCCGGTAAAAAAATATGTGGTGAAGTAAAAAAACGAACATTACACGACGGTTCCGGAAGGAACCGTCGTGTAATCTTACAATTACACGACGGTTCCGAAAGGAACCGTCGTGTAATCTCCAAACACATAGGAGATTACACGACGGTTCCGGGAGGAACCGTCGTGTAATCTTTAGGCGCCAGGCGCCCCACACGAATTAGGACAAAAAAAAACACTCGAAATAAAAGCATAAGTGCAAAACGCTGTCATAGGACAAAAATAACACTCGAAAAATTCATGTTTATGATTTTATACATATATATATGTGATTGCTTCTATATTATTCCTCCAAAAACTCAAGTTGACATTTCATCGAGTATATTGTGGGCGGGAAAAATTCATGTGTATGTAAAGTGTAAAAATCATTCACAAACCATTAATCTACAAAGAGTATCATTATGAACTTAAACACCCATACTAAAAATGGATCTTTAGTGACAAACAACAAGACAAAATCCCAAATTTATTTTAAGTTGTATATGAAGTTACCTTAATTTTCTTTGAAGATGAATAGACACTCCAACACCAATAGATTAGTAACGGCGGTGGCAACGACGGCGACAGCGGCGCCAACGACGGAGTTGGCGGCGGCTTGGAGGAGGAAGTGGGTACTTGAGAAATTTAGAGAGTGTGAAGAGAAATGAGAAGGTATGTGGAGAGAAAAAGTAAGGAAGTTGTATTTAAGTAATGGGTTTGCGCGCGGATTTCGAAAAGTTAAAAATTTTCAAAATTTTTTCAAGATTACAGGACGGTGTATTTTAAAACCGTCGGACTTTACACGACGGTTCTTTGGAACCGTAGTGTAAAGTTGCTCCGCGAGGCACTTTACACGACGGTTCTTTAGAACCGTAGTGTAAAGTCGGACTTTACACGACGGTTCATTGGAACCGTAGTGTAAAGTTGCTCCGCGAGGCACTTTACACGACGGTTCTTTGGAACCGTAGTGTAAAGTCGGACTTTACACGACGGTTCATTGGAACCGTAGTGTAAAGTTGCTCCGCAAGGCACTTTACACGACGGTTCTTTGGAACCGTCGTGTAAAGTCCGACTTTACACGTCGCGAGACACTTTACACGACGGTTCTTTGGAACCGTAGTGTAAAGTCGGACTTTACACGACGGTTCATTAGAACTGTAGTGTAAAGTGGCTACGCGAGGCACTTTACACGACGGTTTTTTGGAACCGTCGTGTAAAGTCCGACTTTACACGACGGGTTCAAGGAACCGTCGTGTAATCTCCGTCGTGTAATGTACTTTTGTAGTAGTGTGTCTTGCACTATAGTAGCTAAGGATATTTAGGCCCCATTTGGGGCAAATTTCCAAAGTTTTTTTCAAACATTTTTTGTCTTTTTTTCTCCAGTTTTATTATTCACTTTTTCAAGTATTTTTTAAAAAATTCAAACTTTAAAAGTCTATAAGTTTATCATTTTACGTCGAAATAAGATAATTTTTATTTTTCAAATTATATAGAATTTCGATATGAATGAAGCAAAATCCATATTGCTAAATTTTTTTTTCCAAACTCATTTTAAGTTTCTACACCTTTTTACTCCAAACAGTCTATTTTCACCATACGCTTATTTCAAAACTCAAACCATTTACAACCTCCAAAACACCGTCTCCAAATATGACCCCAAACGGAGCCTTAGTTATTAAACTATAGATACATTTTGTGTTCATCAAATATAAAATAAGCAAATAAACACCTTCCTTTAGATGATTTTTAAAGTCAAGCACCTCAACACTTTGACCACCACCTTCCTTTAGATGATCTAAGGTTAAGCACCATACCACTTAGACAAGTTTGCATATAGCAAAAATTTGCTATGTACTGTTCTATGGAATGGATTTCTCTATCAGAAGTTTACTTGTTTAAATTTTGCTCGACAATTTTAATTTTCAAATCTAATTTCAATTACACTTTTTTGAACATTCGTCTTAGAATTTTCCAAACCCTATTCTCAAATCCAAACTTTGAACCACAAGTTGCCCTTTGTACCAGGTATATAATCATGTCAATTACAATCATCCAACGCAATTACAATTTTAATCCAATCACAATATCCCAAAAACTAACAAATGTAAAGTTCATATTTTTATTTTGGAATCAAATGGTTTTCTTATACCTAGAGATTGCAAGAGAGCCCTCTAACATGATTGAAACATGCATAAACTACACCACAGTTTGACACTCTGTTTTAAACCTATTTTTCAAATTTTTCCTGAATTTGAATTTATTATTTGAATTGTTTGATGAGCCGATGATCTGAATATAGTTAAGAAAGTTATCGAAGACAAAGGAGTTTTTGAGTGCTATTGATTTAAGAGTAGCTTTCATTTCAAAACCGGTCATCCTTGAATTAGCATAACACAATCTTGAATTCTTTTTATGAAACAAGTGTGATTTTCTGGCGGGTTATATGTGGTTTCAAAAATTACAATAGGCTAGAGGTTTTTTCATCTTTCTACAATCTTACACTATTTTTGACAAATAGATTTAAAAAGGAAAATTAAATATATATATATATATATATATATATTCCAATTCAAATGGCAATATTTTTGGATTGACATTAAGATAAAGAAAAACGAGTATGCGGCAGATTTTGAAAAGGTAAAACATTTAAATTGAACTATAATTTTTTTGTTAAAAAATATTTGTTTTTCAAACAATTTGTCAAACATAGACGTCTATCGTCTATCATTCACATAGTTACATGCGAAAATATCAAGACAAATATGAGATACTTCCCATTGTGAACGAGCTTCTATTTAAAATTGGTTGTCCCTAGCATGTTTTTTATTTTAATGTTTTGTGTCCAAATTTATATTTCTAGCTCTATGAACATTATCACGCTGAGAGAAAGGCAGCATGTAGCTTTGACTTGAGCCAACTAAAATTTTACCCTGAAACCACAAAAGGATCTTTACCGGAAGTTCCACTGATGAATACAAAGCCAAAAGGTGATCCACTCCTTTTCTTAACAAAAACAAAAAAACAAAAACAAAAACAAAAAAAAAAAAAAAAACAAAACAAAAGACAAACAAAGAAGAGATTCTAATGAGTTAATAACAAACAAAATTAGCCAAAAAATTAATAGAAATAAAGGAAAGAAAGGCTAAATTGCTCATTTAGTTCCTAAATTTTTAATCTTGTACAACTTTGGTCCCTAAACTTTTTTTTGTAGCTAAAATGCCCCTAAACTTTTAAAATGTTGCTTCAATATTCCTTTTTATCAATTTTTGGACGTAATCTATTAGTAATTTGGTCAAAAACTTGTGCTAACTACGGATTTCGTTAAAAAAAATTATGAATACTATAGCAACATTTTTAATAATTTATGATCATTCTAGCTATTAAAAAAGAACAGAAAATACTTCTAAACTATTAAAATGTTATTACAATAATCATTTCTGTTACTTTTTAAATAGAATGTGTTAGTAATTTAGTTAAAAAGTGATGCTATCTAATGGATTTTATCCAAAAATTAACGTAAATGACTATTGTAACAACATTTTAAAAGCTTAGAAGCATTCCAGCTACAAAAAAAAAAAAAAAAAAAAAATTTATGGACCAAATTTGCACAAAATTAAAAGTTCAGAAACTAACTCAATAATTTACCCTAAAGGAAAATGGTCGTTAACTTAGACACAAAAGACCATTCCTATAGTAGGTTTGACATCTCCAACTCAAAATTTTCATATTAGTTTTTGTCTTTTTACTAAAAAATCAATAAAAATTATAATTAGTTTTTAAAAAATCAACCAACTCCAACTCTAAAATTTTCCCTATACAATCACTTAATTTTTTTTAAACTTGAGATATGGAGATTTGAGCTTTATATTTTGTAGGGCTAGCAATTTGTGTTCGCGGACCGGGTTCAAACCAGTCTGATTACAGCACGACACGATAAGCATGAATATGAACACGACACGATTAATAAACGGGCCAGGAACCTAAACAGGAATACGAACCGTTTAATAAACGGGTAGCATAACACGACACGCGAACATGATTATTAAACGGGTCACGACGAGTTGACACGAAAATAAATCCGTTTATGACCCATTTAACACGAAAAACCCGTTTACGGCCCATTTAACACGAAAATTTTGGATAAAAAATCACTTAAAATTCTGAATTCATTAACACAAGAAACTCATCATATTCATATAAAATATAAAACTAACAATTATAATTATCAAATATCCATAATGATTAAGATAAACATATCTTAGAATAAAACATAAACGGGTTATTAGGGTTAGGCTTAGGTTTTTATATGTTGTAATTTTTAGGTTTTTTTTTTTTAAATATATTGATAAATTTTATATATATAGGCCATGAAGGGGTTGGGTTGTGTTGGCCCGTTTACGACCCATTTAAATAAACAGATTAGACAGGTTAATCGGGTTAGCCCATTTCTGACCCGTTTATTTTCGTGTTAAACGTGTCAACTCAATTTCGACCCAATTATTAAACGTGCAGTCTAAACCTATTTATTTCGCGTTGTTCTTGTGTCGTGTCCAAAATTGTCGACCCTAATATTTTGTGATAAAAAATGTAAAATTACTTCAGTTTACACCTGTCAAAACATTAAATTTTAATCATTGTTTGTGAGCAGTTGAGAAAAAATTGAGAAGAAATGGTATATTTTCAAGTTTTTTGAGTAATGGGTTAACTTCTACCATTTTTTCTCAGTCAAGAAGGAAAAAAAAAAAACAACTTCCACTTCTTTTTTTTTTTTTTTTTCCCTCTCTCTCTGTCGTACTGCTGCCTCTATGTCAAACGTATAAGATTTTTTTTTTTTTTTTCCTTTTTTTGAAGTGAGTATTAGAAATTTTTTTTTTTTTTTTTAAGAAAGTAAAAAGGGAGCACAAGGAAAAAAAGAAATGGCGAAAACCATTTTTCTAGTCTCGGCTTTATATTTGTCAAAATAGAATTCCACTTTCTTTCTTTAGACTGGGTGGAAAATGGAAAGTAAATCCCACCTTGATATATTTATATATATATATATATATATATATAATTTGATGAGTCGTTTGAAATTCAATTACTGCTATTCAGTATATAGCAGTAATCCATTCAAATTTTACCTTCATTTTTATTTTAATTTTCTTTTGAATTTTGAATTTTAAATTTTTATCGCTTATATATAAGTTGATGATTTTACCTTTATTATTTCATAATTTAAGCTAAATTACAATTTTATTATTTAAATTTGTAATTGGTTTAAATCCAATAGGTTCTTTTTTGTAATTTTAATTAACAGTCTCCTAATAATAAACATGTTTCATGTTAGTCAATGAGTTGTATTAACGGTCTGTCTATATCATGTAAAAGAGGAAACAAAAAATTAAAAATATTCAGATTAAATAAGCTTTATTAATAGAAATAGTCATAATAATTTTAACATCAAGTAAAGTTCATGTAATCTAAATGCGTTCAATTTTCATTAAGATATTAATCGAATATCTATAAAAGGACTGTTTGTGCAATAATATAAAAGTTTGAGTAGTGCAATGAGACTCTATTGTCACTATAGTACAAAAGTCAAAGATATAATTTTAGAAAAGGTAAATTGTTAGGTTAGTATATAAATTTTTAATTTTGTATAATTTTGATCTCTAAACTATTTTTCATAGTTGAAATGTGCATAGATTTTAAAAATATTATTATAATAGTCTTTTACGTTAATTTAACATTAATTTTTGATCCAATTATTAACAGATCCCGTTTAAAAATCAACAAAAAAAAAATTTATTATAGTAATATTTTAATAGCGTAAGGGCATTCTCTTTCGTAGTTGGAATGATTATAAACTATTAAAAATATTATTACAGTAGTCTTTTTTATTAATTTTTTGACGGAATCTGATATTAGCGTCATTTTTGAGTCAAATTACTAATAGATTTCATTCAAAAATTAATGAAAAGGACAATTGTAGTAATATTTTAAAAATTTAGAGGTATTTTAGTTATAAAAAAAAGTTCAGAAATCAAAGTTGTATAATATTAAGAGTTTAGAGACTAAATAAGCAATTAGAAAGCATTAAAAATTAAAAAAGAAAAAAGGAAAAGGAAAAAGGAAAAAGAAAAAAGAAAAAAGAAAAAGGGACATATTAGTGGGAAATTTTCGAAACTCCCTCCGGCCATTGTCACTCAAATCAGACATACAATCGTACGGAGCGATGTACGCCAGCCAATTCGATGGCGCCGCCGCCTTCTCCGGCGGCGGATTTATGCCCACCGAGGCCACCCAGGCTCCCGACTCTTCCTTCTCTCCGGCCAAGGTAATCCCTCTAACTCTCTGTTTGGTTCCCGGGAATCCTCTCGAGAAATGACGGAAAACGAACTCGAATCTGGTCTTTCTTACTCTAGGTTTTAGCTAGGGTTTTGATGCGTGGTAGATATGAGGTGTTTATGGACAATTGATCTTACCTCAACTGTTAAAGATCACCATTCCTTGTTTGGTTGCTGAGAAAATCAAGCAATCACCCAAATTTGGTTATGTTATTGAAAGAACTAACTGAATTAGAGCACGTAGATTATAATAGACTGAAGTTGAATTTTTCAGTTTGTTCTGTTTCTCATTATCTCATTTTTTATCCTCAAACCGAGTCCCCTTTTTCTATCCATTTTGTATCCGAAGAACTTTTAATAACACAAATTTATAGAGCAGGGACTAGTTGGGATGTTTTGAGTGCCGGTGACGATAATGGGACTTTACCGATAATTCCGGAGATAAAAAATGGGATTAACATGTAAAAGAATAAAGGTTGATGAGCTTTTAGTTATTTTCTGCAGAATCGCGATGTTCAGGCATTGCTTCCGCTCACGGTGAAGCAGATAAGTGATGCGTTCATGCCGGGAAATGAAAAGTCGGAGTTTGTCGTTGATGGTGTGGATGTGAACAATGTAGGTATTGGGAACTGGAATTTTAGCATTATGATTATTTTGGGGGTTTTTTTTTTTCTTTAGATTTTGATTTTCTGCTTAGGTCAAACTGGTTGGAATTATACGGGACCGAGTTGGAAGAGTTTCTGATGTCACCTTCGTGCTTGATGATGGTACGGGACGGATTGATTGTAACAAGTGGTAAGTTTTATCAGTCCTTTTTTACTTTCATGTTTTATCTTGATTTTTTTTTTTTTTGGTTCTTAATTATTAGGTGAAGTCTAATTTCTTGGTCTTCGTTATAGGTTTCACGAAGCAGTAGATGCAAACGAAATGGATGGAATCTTGTATGCTGTCTCTTTTTGCTCTATTTATTTCTTGTCCTTCCGACTTATAATGAGAATCTGGATATTTCTTCATCTTTATTTTGAACAAGTGGTGTGAAATGAAGTTCAAATTTCTTTTCTGTTGTAAAATGAGTATCTTTTATTTTTGGTCATTTAGTTTAAAAATTGGTCGTTCCATGTAGTTCTGTAGTCATTTTGCGAATAAAAATCTTTAAATATCATTTTACAATTTAGTGTTTTCTCTTCAAGTCATTTTTCAAAAATCCTCGACAAGGGTTTAGATTATTCTGCCATAGTTGACTTTTTTAAGTCAAAATGGTACATTAATTTACCTCCTCTCCATTTAACATCTCTCTCTCTCTCTCTCTCTTGTTTAATTTAGGGAAGGAATGTATGTCTGTGTCCATGGACGCTTGAAAAGCTTTCAGGGTAAAAGGAGCTTAAACGTCTTCTCTGTTAGGTACAGATTTCGTTATTCTTATTTGTTCCATCATTTTCGACCCTTTTTTTTTTTTGGCTAAAATCCTGTGCAGGAGCTTGTGGTTTCATATATGCTTAATAAGGGCTATATCATTGCAGTAGCTGATTTTCTAATAAACAATGTAATATTTTAGAATGTTTCGTTAACTGTTCTGGTCAAGCGTTTGGTTACATATTAAGTATTTAAGTTTAAAACAACAAAAAACAAACAAACAACCTTTTCAAGCCCCGTGGGTTGACGTTTCTAGCTCTCTTATTGATTGTTGACGTGGTTATCTGTTTAGTCAGGTCCAAAAGCTGTGGCCCTTAGTAAACATATAGATTTCAGTATCAGGCAGAGCCAACTCTATAGCTGATATATGTACAAAAAAATTATGGACTGGTGGTTTTCATCTTATAGTTACTCTGATGAGCTTATGTTTGAACAGGATAACCTTGGATTTGGCTTTGTTGTATGTTAACGTTTAATTTGTTGAGCTGTTAAATTTTGGTGGAAATTTTTGTCACAGTGTCTAAGATCTTGTTCTGTATGTTCAATCATGATATGTTCATTGGTGCTCTACTATTGGAGGACAGACTTGCTTGGTTAGGGAACACGCATTGAAAGACGAAATTACTTTTGAAACTGTTAGCCTGTTCTCTTAAATTTTTGTCTGACTTTGAAAATATATATATATATATATATTTTTTTTTTTTTGTTTTAATCATTCCAAGTGTTAATTAAACATCTTAGCCACGAAAGCCGGATGCCTCTAAGCTAGTTGTTTTCTTGCCCTTTTTATTTACTTTACACATCATATTGGTTTTCTATGTCTCGTATTAGAGTTTCGACAGTGTACTTTGTGTGGTTTTCAGACCTGTGGAGGACTACAATGAGATTGCAAGCCACTTTATTGAGTGCATATATGTCCATTTTTACAACAGCAGATCTCGGGTACTGTCACTAATTATGATATGGAAGTTTACTCATAACATTGCATAGTGGGGTTTTTTTCCTTTGGCATTCTATGGTATTTTCATGCATATTCTTTCTCTGATATGATGTTTTCCATCTGTTGATAGAAACTACAAGGTGGTGTGAATACTCAGTCACAGGAGACAAGTCTGACCAATCAGGTACTATATCAAACAGATGAAATTCAGTTAGTTGAGTTTTTAGTTGTTTTCTTTACTGGTTAGTGGCTCCGTGTACTTATGTTTTTCTTATTTCAGCCAATTGCCCAGTCTAGTGCCGGTGGATCGAAGAGCACCGAAGATATGGTGATGGAATTTTTGCACCAACCTATGTGCCTGTGAGTATCTCCAATCTTAAACCTTATGTTAATACTTACACGCACTATTAGAAATCAAACTTCTCAGCTTTAGGCTCTAAAATAATGAACGAGAGTGCTGTATGGTTTCCACTTTGAGATGCTTCTCTTCCGCTTATGGAGATTTTCCATATGTTTACTATTCGAATTTGTCGGATTCCTGGAGTATGTTTCTTCAATCCTTTTGATGTTGATGCTACTCTTTGACAATTCGGTTTTGAAATGCTACCTTTGCCCGCTAGAAAACCTTTATTCTGGAATTATGCCGATGCTTTTAGCATTAAAACTGCAGCCTTGTCAGTCCTTTCACACAAAAACCATGATGAAATCATCAGTTAATAATTGATCATTTTAAAGCTCCCTTTTCTAGGTTTTGCTTCACTTTCTGGGCATTGGCCCGATATTTGTCTGTTTTATTCTTTTTCTTTTTTCCTTGTCTTTATGTGCTTGAAATATGACCGTGGATTACTTAAAAACATAGGCATTCTTGTTTGCAATACTCATTTCAGCTTAATTGTGTTGTGTTCATAATTCTTAGAGATGTTCTATGGATATATTTCAGTTTTTTCTTTCTTTTTTTCCCCCCATAATTTTCTTTCCTGAAGTAGACTTTCACGTTTCAGTGCCAGGGAAGAGGGGGCTAACATTGACCTTATTTCCAACCAACTGAAAATTCCGAAGGATAAGATCATGTCTCTCTCTCTCTACTCTCTCTTTTAAACACACATGCATAGACACAGCACGAGGACAAACATCCTGCCCGGTTAAACTGAGACAATTTCAACTTTCTGGTGTTGACAGGTTAGCAATCGATAACCTTGTGAAGGAGGGAGCTGTTTACTCAACAGTTGATGATAATCACTTTAAGTCGGCTATAAATGGTTGAGAAAATGGCGATGAGGACACAACGACAGCCTGAACTTGGGTTCTCTCTTTAATCTTCTTTTACTTTCTTTTTAAGTGTTTTAAGTAACCCTCGTCTGTATAGTTGACAATCGTTTAGGGTGGGAAGTAAATCTGATATACCCCCCTCTTCCCTTTTGTTTGCTTTAGCATTTTCGTTTAGACTGTTGGCATTTATCATCGTAGGAAATGCATCGTTGCATATATTGTGGTACAACGCAAGAGTCATATGACAAAAAGTATGACAGTCAAGTCCCACACTGCTAAAGACGAAATTCTAACATGCTGCCATATTCTATCATGACAACGAAGAAACTCTCTCCTTGTCACACCATTTTATGAAATCCTTTCCCTCGGAGTCTTGCGACTCTGAGGCATGAATCATGGTTGCTAATATTTGTATTGGATCTGTGTTTTGGCTTGTTAGTCATTTTTGTTCGGGACAGGATGATAATAATAATCTTTCCTTTTCGTCGGTTAGAGGATGATATCGGAAACATCAGGCAGACTATAGAACAGACATGGTCCCCAAAATGTGCCAAGACTATAACAAACACATTAGATAACTAGCTAACATTTTGTTAGTATTGTTGTTATTATTATTAATAAAAGGAAAAGTATTAGCTACGATTTTGAACTTAAAACATTTGTTCCACTCAACTAAATAGAGTACGAAATTCGAACATTGTTTCTTAAGTACAATTCTGTGTTTCAATTATTTATTTTTGTCTTGTGGAGCTGAAGAAAGTTACAATCTGTAGAACCTGGTTTCTAATCCCCTGGTATGGTACGTGATGGAAGTTAGAAGGGAATTTATGGTACATAGTGTACTTACGAACATTGGTAAGTGTATTTTTTTTAAATTAAGTAAATAGTGTACTTACGAAATTGTTAAAATTAATATTATATTTTTGACGTAATTTATTTATTTTCTCTTAGAAATTTTTTTTTATTTATTTTTTTTTTTGCAGAAGAAAAAAAAATATTCGTAAATGTTATTTACCTTTCAATACTTGAAAAGTATGTTATTTATTTATTTTTGTCTATAAATATGCTATTTACCTTTTTCTCTTGGGTTGGAATTCCCTTCAAAGTCTAATTTGGCCCAATTGGACTCATTGTTATTAAATTTTTGTTATTTAAGTATGTTATTTACATTGAAAAGTCTCAATCTCTTTTTTGTTTCTTTCTTTTGTTCTTTTTAAGCAAATTGCAATTGCTTTATGATGTAACACCACATCTTGTGGAATATACAG
This sequence comes from Ficus carica, assembly GCA_009761775.1. Classification (NCBI taxonomy): domain Eukaryota; kingdom Viridiplantae; phylum Streptophyta; class Magnoliopsida; order Rosales; family Moraceae; genus Ficus; species Ficus carica. The sequence goes on along the minus strand of CM019740.1, from coordinate 720,029 downwards.
AAGATCTAAACATTAAAAATCCAAACCAATTTTTCCATATTCCCACAGGAAAACTTTCGACTCAGTGAGTCACTTTGAGAATTGTATTCACACTTAACAGGAGGGTCCTTTTTCAGCATGAAAGCAGTGGCCGCAATCCCTTACCTAAAAGAAAAGGATTTTTTCTATGTCAGGGTTTTAGTTTCTTTCAGTCTTTTCAACCGATCAGAATATATATTTTTTTAAAAATAACATAAAATCAACATTGTTCTGAGACGAATGAATTTTATTGGGAAATATTTTTTTGGTCCAAATAAATAAATAAATAAATAAAAGAAATCTAAGTCACAGTGTTCTTCTGCAACAAAGAATTTATTAAAAGAGAATCTCTTTTGGGCAAGCCCAACATCAATTATTTTTAATAAAATGGCAAAATTTTATTTTTTAAAAAAATAACTAGACAATCTTTTAAATTTGGCCGCACGTGTGAACAGGAGGATGATAGAGGATGTCACGTGTGTTCTAGTTCAAGGCCACCGCCCTTACAGTTGTGCCGACTGCTGACTGAATCAACTCGTGACAGCTGCGAGGTGTTAATGCCCTTGGGAGATGGCACGTGCCTTGGCACGTGTTAGGCTATCAGATGTAGTTATTTATTATTATTATAATTATTATTGTTGTTGTTGTTGTTGTTATTGTTTAACTTTACTTCACGTACACTGTTCTGCAGCATAATTTCCGGATATATGTAATGCAAGGATAAGTACTGAATTAGGTACATATTTCACCTACAATATTCTTGTTGAATTTCAAGGTCCGAGGATTTTATTTATTTATTTACTTTTGATAAGTTTATTTATTTATTTATTTACTGAAGGAACAATGAATTTGAATTACCAAATTGAAAGGTTAAAGTGAATGTTACTGTCATAGAACAACCACTCTACGTGGGATGGTTTTATATTTGTTCAAACAACACATTTTTTTTACTTTTTGTCTTTATTTATTTAGTTGAAGTGACAAATTGTATTTTTCTTGTTTTCTTTTTATTTTTTTGTTAAATGCTTCGTTAAGTACATTAATCGACATGGATTTTTTTCTTTTAAAATTTATTTATGAGTGGGTATTTTAACTTGAATTTACTCCTTATAACGAGAAGAAATGTGCAACAAAAGTAGAAGAAATGACTTTTTCATTGACAATTTTCATCTTCATACTTTTTTTTTTTTTTCTCTGAAGAAAATATAATATTGTAATTCTGTTTTTATCCTCTTTCTCACTTTAAAAATACTATGATTTATCAATAAAACAGAATTGACCTAAAACATTTTTAATTGAAGCAACCATATTCAACATATTAACTGACATAGACTCTAATATAGGATTAGTACATGATATCAAATAAATTAGGCATATCTTGAAAGGAGAAAATGAAAATCTAACTTTCATGCTTCTACTGTGATTTATCAACTTCATACATTCTACTATCTCATATTATGTGAATGCTTAAAAGAACATAGAACTTTTAAAATATATGATCTCTTATTCTCTATGGATCTAATTTATGACAGTAATAGTTTTGTATCAAGTAATAAATATTTTTAAAATAAACATTTATTGATCACCCATTAAAAAATTATCGAACAATTATAAATCAGTTCCTACCTAATATAAAAATAAGCATCACAGTTGAGTTTGAACTCAATTATATTTTACAGTTGGCTTTTTATCTTCTTCTAAAAAAGTCAATAAAAATTATAACTAGTTTTTAAAAAATTAATTAATCTCAATTTAAAAATTTTATCTCATCTCAAATTCAATCCGAATATCAAACAAACCCTAAAACTCCGACGCATATTATGAAATTCTTGACTGATATTTGAAATTAAAGTGTTGTATTCATGCCATTTTCATGGGAACAAATTAAACAGTGGAAATAGCAAATAGAATGTCAAAAAAAGTTTGATTGCATTTCTTGTCTAATCAGTTCAACATCTTTGGTAAAAGATTTGTATCAAAAAGAAAGGAATAAACCATTGTGATAGTACACTTTCACTCTAGCTAGGACCCCCTCAAAATTTAAACCAAAATTCCATCCATCAAATGGTTGAGAATTAATCATGGCAATCACATGTAGGACCCACATGTTCACATAAAGAGACGCATGTTTCAAATGAATTGAAATTAGATAGAGTGCCTTTTTCTTTCTCACACACACACAGAATGTAAAAACAATAAAATAAAATTAACCCACAACAAATACGACAATAATATTATCTACAATTAATTAATTAATGCAAATAAAATAAAAGTGGTCATGTGAGAGGTGATCATGAAGTAATAATATAAAATTGGGGGCGAACGTGAGATATGATTCGTTTCACTGACCCAAAAAACCCACCCAATATTAGTTTGACCGTGGACAAAAATTTGGCCTTAGATTATGAAAGCCAGCCAATTTCTTTACTATATTTTAGTTTGTTTTCTAGTGGGGGGTTTTTTTTTTTTAATTTTATTTCTTTATCTATTATATGTTTTTTCGTTCTTATCTTTTAGTACTGTAAAAGAGAATCCAAATAGAAAAAGAAAAAAATAAATCAAATGCAAACACACTCCCGCCGAACTCTCTGCCAATCCTGCTTTTTTCTTTTTTCTCTTTTCTTTTTTCTTTCCTTTTTTTTTTTTTTAAGTTAAAAAAATCTTTTCTTTTTTGCATAATCCCTTTTGTATGTTTTTGGATTGGCCCTTTGGTTTGCCTTTAGTTCAAAAGCATTTTTAACTCTTTGTATCCGGGTTTTGAGGCTCTCTCCACCGCTGCCCACCTTCTAATGCTTAAAAAATTATTTTTTAAATATTTTTTATGAGAATTTTTCGGTATGATTTATAGAAGGACCATATTGATACAGTTAAGTTTTACTCCATTAAATTTTTATAATATTTAGTAGTTTTGAACTTTTTATTTAATATAATTTTAAGAGATTTGTGAGTAAAGAACTTCTTTAAAAAAGTTTTTAATAAATAGCTAAAGTTCTAAAAATTAATTAGAAAAAATGATCGTTCAAAAAAAATTGTCAATCAATCAATCCAATCAGTTTTTGTTTTTAATCATGATTAATCAACTATTGATCAATGTTCATATGTATTTTTCACTAATTAATTATGATGAATCATTAATTAACAGTCACTTTATTAAACAAAATAAAATTCAACCGTTTATTTAAATAAGTGTTTAAAAACTATTTATTTATCTATATATATATTTTGTAATTTCAATAATATTTAACGATTAGAAACATCAACACTTGTAGAAATTCTCAATCATAAAAAAGTGTTTACAATGAAAAGGTTTTGTTTCATACTAATATCAAACTATGTCAGTTTTACATACCCCTTTAAATTGACATGATTTTGATCATATCGTATAATCAGAAACGTGCAGGATCGATACACATATTTTATTGTAAAATATTTTTTTAATTATTTCTTTTATCTTTATGTGGATTCATTCATGTGGACTTTGCTTTGTCATGCAGTTTGCGTTGAGTGGAATTGGTGATATTGTCCCTTAGTCACTATGCGACAGCTTCTTCTATTAAACACTTGGGACATGGTTGTGTGCGTGTGCTGGAGGAGGGTTGGCAAGTCAGCAAATTGGCCAGAGGGTTTTTATGCCACTTTGCTTTTCTGTTACCTAATCCTTATCCCCCAATATTTTGGCTTCTGAGATTCGGATTGATTTGGTGTTTAGGTAGGGATTTCATGTTTAAATTTTTGTCTAAACATGTATAATCAAGATTAATATTTATGTTTTATGTGTTGGCAATTTGGGAGGCATATATTGGTTTTTTTTTTTTTTTTTTTTTTTTTTTTTTTTTTTTTTTTTTTTGTTAATTTTAAGTGGCTATATGGACATATTTCAAGAATAAATCAATATTAATATTTATGTTTTATGTGTTGGAAATTTGGGAGGCATATCGGTTTTTAAATTTTTAGCGGCTATATAGACATATTTCGAGAATAAAATCACTTGATTAGCAAAATATAAATAAATAAATCTATTGGTATTGGAGGACATGACAATACCAATTGTGTTCTATTAAAATTCTAGACACAAATCTCTTGAAGGATCCAACTCACTGATATTATAATTACGTAATGTGTTTTTTTTTTTTTTTTTTTTAAGGGAAATACTTATATGGCACGTGCATTAAAGACAATATTCATTTTAAACCGTAAAAACTTCCTAAACTCTAAAATAAATTAAACTAAATCAAATTAATTTTCATTTTTTAATGGTTGAATTTTGTTGGTTTAAAATATTTTTATATATATATAAATTAGTTTGATTAGAGATTTTAGAAATTCTAATCTGCTCAATGATTTTAACAACTAATTTGTAAATGATCAATCCAAACATTTTGCAGGTCAAGAATAATTCAATTTATAAGGCCAGATCTTTCGAACTAAACCATACATTGATATAACTTGATTTAGTTTTGATTATTTTTTAAATTACAAACAAATCAAAAGAATAATTTATTTTTAAAGGCTAGTACTGGCTTTGTTTTCGGAAAATCTAAACCAATGCTTCTTTATATTAGAGGAGTAGAGATTTATGTTCTTTGACAATCAATAAAGATATATGCCATCCTTTCTCAATTTAAGAAGAATGGAATTCCAATACTTCATAAGTTGGTTAAAATTCACAAATTTACTAGCATTCATTTTCTCCTAAATATTTTCTGTTATTTATGCATTTAGTCCCCTCATATAAAAGTTTCAAAGACGTGATTAAATGCATGTGCGGTATTTGAAGTATGAATAATAAGTGAAAGAACATTGATGGTGTTAAATATCCGTTAAATTTTAGAGAAAAAATTATCCCCCTTTAATAAAAATTAGATTGGATAATAGGAACTCATAGATAATATTCACATTTTACTATCGCGTTACTAATAATATTGGTGTTGCAAGGAAGCTGTTTTGTTTTTTGTTTTTTTGTTTGTTTGTTTTTAATATATATTAGAGATACTAATTTTATTATCAATTTTTGAATACCAATATATATACTATAAGACTTGTCATTCTTTTGTTGGTGAATTTTTAAATAATTATCCCATTAATTAAAATTTAATAATTATTTCTACTGATGAAAAAATAGCTCAATTCAACACTACTAATCAGTTAGTATTAAAAATTATCTAATAATAAAAAATAAAACAATTGAGTTGGTCCCAAAAAAATGAGATTAGATACTAGATCTCTAATATATATATACACACACACATATATATTTTATAAGTACTTTTTTTGTTTTTTTGGCTAAACTGGAAATATGTTTAAAGTACTTGACAAACCATTAGTAAGACTACTATGCGTAGACAAATTGTATACGTAAATTTAAATAGACAATTTTACGTATACAATTTTGGAAAGTAATTGACAAACCATTAATTAGGCCACGTCTGAGAATCATCAGATTAATGTTTCCTTTTAGAGTCGGTATTCAAATTCCATTTAACAAAAAAAGACAAATCAATAATCCTCAAAAAAGGCCTACTGATAAACAGAAAATTTAGATTCGGATAACTCATAATTATCTTAATTATCTAATGTCCACGAATACTCTCCACGTACCATCTATATTCATGGTGGTGTTGGCTTAATTTGATTATATTAGAATCATATTATGTCTTAATTTTTCTAATTTATCATTTGTATGTTGGACATTAATTAAGGTTTCATGATCCATCCCAAATTTACTGTGAGATTATTGATTAAGTTTATTTTATGACCATGAAATATTTATGTTCACCAATCTTTTTAAAGTCACTAATCTTTCGTCTAATTTTCTCAAGAGTTTATCTTGTATAATAGATCATAATATTATATTGTGTTAGAGAGATTTTTTTAATCTAAATATTAAAATTAATTGTAACACATGAATTTGACATTGCATTAAAGATATTGTTAGGAGCAAATTAAAACTCTTTAGATTCATTATCCGTTTCATAATTATATTAGTATTTTGCTCTTTTGAGATTGATCATACTGGTCACTGAACTCGATCTATATTCAAGAGTTTAGTTACATTATTTTTCTTTTCCCTATCTATAATTATCATTTCGAACTTACTTTTAAAAAAGAAATGAAACAAGAAATCCAAAGATAATGCCCTGGCAGTAATCTGGCAGATCAACCAGGCTCTGGCATGCTCACGGCACCACATACCCTCTCAATGATATATATTGATATATATATATATATATATGTATTATTCAACATGGGGCTTGGCATGTTAGTGATCTAGTTGATGACACGTGCAAAAGATATTTAAGAGAAAATATTAGTTTAATGCACACGTGTCCCTAGTATGACATGCAGGCATGTGGATGCCATTAGGAAATCTATCTTCTTAGCTGATCATCTGCCATTGGATGCTATTAAGGTCACCTTCCAAGGCCACACTAATTTCACACCCACTCTGATCATTTTCTCTATTTTCCCTCACCCACACCTTCCCAAGTTTTTTTTTTTTTTTTTTTTTTTTTAGAAAAAATGGGATTGGTGGTGTCTCACGCTCTTGTCTTAGTGATCATTAGGTAAACCTATTAATCGCACCAGTTGGATGATAAGGAACTTAACTCTATGTCTTTTCAGTTAGTAGACCTAGGCTTTAAGAGCAGATAACATAGTTTTCTTACTAAAAACTAGATTATGTATGCGTCATGATTTAAAACTGAGACCTGATAAAAATGAATACTCTAAATAAGTCTTTCTTGCCACTAAGTCACCACCATTGGTGGTCATACACTCCAAGTTATACAAGCTAAACAAGCACTCAAATCACAATATCAATATGATTAATAGATAAACAAACAATAACAAACAAAAGGATTCACATTTGCTTTATCCTCCTGTGGGACTAGGTCAACAATTTGAAATATAGGTTTAAATTTTTTTATCTCGATTGGGTTCGAAATCTTAAGGGGTTTTCTTTGAAATTAAATGGGTACCAACAAGATCCTATATATATATATATATATATATTGTACAAGTTTTTTTTATTCAGATATGTTGAAAAGGGTTTGTAGATTTTCCATGTTATTTTTGCTTTTTATTGACTTAACATGCGATGGGATTGCTATTAAGTGTCAGAATGATTGAGATGTACTAGTTTCTCTTGATGCTAGTTATTCTCTCAATCTTTTATATATAAACTTAGTTTAATGTGATGGAGTTGATGAATGGAAAAAATATTGTGATAAGTCTCCTATATATGTGCTTTAAACAAATATATAAATGGGATGTAAGACAGATATTTGTGCTGGAAGTACAAGATTTAATTAGAGAAGATTATATTAGTAGGTCCAACAGATCGTCTTATTTCATTTTATTGGCAATCAAATGAATAAGTATTTTGAGCGAAAATACCCACTGTGTTATTTTCTATGCTTATAGAAGCTTTATATCAAATTCATAAATGATGAAGTCAAATTAGGCCTAAAAAATAGAACAAGTATTATCATTCAATTGTTTACATAGCATCTTACGTACCTCTATAAGTTTCTCTAAAAGGAATGGTATACGTATGTAAATAAGAGGTTTCTAGAATGCGTACTCTATTAGTACTCATATTTCAAACCTAAAATCTCAAATAAAAAGATAGATAAACCAACTATATTTTTATATAAATTCACATTCTTTTCGACTCTAAATTTTACAAATTAAATTTAACTCTATTACAATATTAATTCATTTAGTAGGAAAAAAAATGCTACAAATGGATAAACGAAGGTAAAAATTATACGTTACATTGAAATTTTAGTTTAATCTTTCATATTTCCTTTGAAAAAAATTTCCAAGTCCACCATTGTATAGAGCCTTTTATGATTGTGCACTTATATAAGTACGTAATGCATTTTTTTTTTTTTAATGTTGAATCTTATTAAACACCACTCAAATGGAAAAAAAAAATATTTATATATATATATATAAATATAAAGATATATATTCTTTTAAAGGCTATTCTTTTAAACTTGATATTCTTTGTCTTTTTCCGCAAGCAGAAAAGAAAGAAAAGGAGTTAGAGTTATAGCTTAATCCTCGCTTCTTTGTTAAATTAGTGTATATAAAGATATATTAGGTTGTGAAGTCTAATTAGTGCAGTCTTATATAGAGATAGTAATTTTTTTTAATAAATAAAAGGCGTTGTTATTAGAGCTGATTACGAGAAAGGTTGATTATGATAGAAATAGGACGTAACTTGAATCTGTATAAATCCTTCTACTTTCAGTAATATATATATATAGTATTGCAACGTGTAATTCTTAAGAAAAGATTCCTTGTCGTCTGAAAAGTAAGAATGAAAATGTCTTAGCTAGCTCCATCGTATTTATATATGATCAAAAGAATTTCTGATCAGAGAGAAAAGTAACAAGAAAATCTCCAGCTAAAATAAAAGAAAAAGAATCAAAGAAGAAAGAATTAAAGGAATGAGAAATTTGTACAAGTACGATCGGTCAAAATATATATAGAGGACAAAAGAAGAAAACACGCGGCAAACTTATGGGCCATCTGAAATCATTTTTAAAGAAACTCTTCTTCTCCCCTTCCCCTCATGTTTGGTTTTTCTTGGTGTCCCCTCTCTCTCCCTCTTGCTTCCCTACTTTCGTACACAGACGCATATATATATATATATATATATATAGACACACACAAAATTACAAATCCATCTTCTTAATATATAGTGTTAACAACATCAACTTTTATTTTAACTTTTTAAATATCAGTTCATATATTATTTTTTTATTAATAAATACAATTGATTGATATGATAATATTTTAAATATTTTTAAATTATAAAATAAAAACTCATATACCATATAAAATAATATTCAAAAATTAATATTAAAAATTGATATTTTACTAACATTTTCCCTTCTCATTTAGCCTGCATTTAGTACACAAGTTTGAATTGAGTTTTTTTGTTGAAGTTGAGTTGAATTGTTATGAGTTTGATGCATGTATTTAAATGACTGAAGTTAAAAAATATAAAAAAAAACTTGAACTATATTAAAAGAAAAATCGATGTAAAACTTGTTTCGTTTTTCAAATTCTATGCAATCTAAGAAAAACATTACATTTAAGATTGTATATATAAAATTATAGTTTGAATTGTAAAGTTATAATTGTAAATTATGATGGTTAAAACTGAAAAAAACAATTGCATTTTAATGCAACTAGTACATCAAATGCTTGCTTATTCTTAAAAGAAAAAATAAAAATAAAAAAGAAAGAAAAGCCATAGCCATTTCCCATTTTATTTTTTCTTTTTGTTTCTCCCTCGTACTAAGTAATATTTTTTTTCTTGGTCAAGGAGAGAGAAAGAGAGAATTAAGGACACCGCTTGGTCATCCCATAAAAAGCTTCCACTTTGCTTTGCTCACTCTCTCTCTCTCTCTCTCTCTCAAAGGATTTAAATATGTATCATTAATATATTTCTCTCTCTCTCCCTTTCTCTCTCATAGTGAAAGAAAGAACCTCGTTCCTCGTGCAAACCTCATAGACTCTCTCTCTCCTCTCTCTCTCTCTCTCTCTATCATCTCCTTCCTTCCTTCCTCTCCTACTTAGTGCTTTCTTCCTCCTCCCTCTTTCTGCCTCTATATCTGTGTCACTCCCTTCTCTCAACCCATTTTACCTCTCTCTCAAACTCTTTCACATTCATATTTACTCTCTCTCTCTCTTCCTAGCTTCTTCTTATTAGGGTTCAAACTTCAACAAAAACCGCTCTTTCTCTCTCTCAAAATTCTTAAAAAAAAAACTAAAAACTAAAGTCCCATGGTTTGGTATTTCCAAAGATAACATAACCCCACAACAGCAACAACAAAATCTCTTTCACGCTCACCGACGAGAACGACTCAACACACCAAAAAACGACATCATGGACTCATCATCATCATCTTCATCAAACTGGCTTGCTTTCTCTCTCTCCAACCACCCCCACTTGCACCTCTCTCTCTTCGAGGCCTTCTCTTCTCCCGACGCCGGTAACTACTCTCTCTCTTTCTAGCTCTTCTTATATATATATATATATATCTATATATTTACATGTGTATATATTTGTGGTACAGCTAGTGTGGTGGATAGTAGTACTACTACGGGGACACCAGAAGATCATCACGGCCATCATGTCTCCGCCGGTGCAACCGACCTCGCCATGTTCACCGGCGGTCCGAAGCTCGAGAACTTTCTTGGCGGCGCCGGCGCCGGCAGTGGGGGGACTCCGATGGGTCAGTTCTGTGCTGAAACGACGACCGTGGCCATGTCGTCTAACAACAACAACAACACGGCGGAGATATACGAGTCCGAGCTGAAATCCATAGCCGCGAGCTTCCTTCGCGGTTATAATAATAATAATAATAATAACAACAATAACAATATTAGCAGCAACAGTAACAATAACCATGAGCAAATCGAAGCTCAACACCCGCCGGCGATGGCGATGGCAGTGGCGGTGGCTGCTCCGGCGGAGCCCCCCGCCAAGAAGACCGTCGACACCTTTGGACAACGCACCTCTATCTACCGTGGTGTTACTCGGTGTGTCCATGTCTATACACATATATAAATTTTTATTTTTATATATACAGTACCATAAGGTATATCTAAGGTTTTTAGAGGTCTGATTTAGTCGAAATGTCTTCGTATCTATTTTATTAAAAAAATTATTATATTTAGGTTAAAGTTTATAAATCTAGAATTATAAGATAAAAGGATAAGGGTTCAAAAATATTTGATTTTCTATTTTTTTTTTTTTCTTGTTACATCACGCGTAAGTCTCTAAATTATTGAGTTTTTTTTTTTTTTTTTTCCTTCCATTTTGGGATGATATTTTAGGCATCGATGGACCGGAAGATACGAAGCTCATTTGTGGGATAACAGCTGCCGACGAGAAGGGCAAAGTAGAAAAGGAAGACAAGGTTATTTTTTTAAAAATTTATTTTCTATTTTTGTATGTTTTTATTTTTTTATTTTTTATATTTGTAACGTTTTCTCTATATGGAACCGTGTCCATTAGTAATATGCCTGCACCGGGTCCATTAGTAAAAGATCTGTTTAATTCTGAGCCTCCGTGAATTCTGAGTGATTCTGATTGGGAGAATAGTCGGTGCCACAGAGACCCTCTCTCTCTCTCTCTATATATATATATACACACACACATATATATGCAATTAGAGTTAATATACACATATGTAGTGATATAATATTTGTTTATGTTATTTTGGACCAAATCCAAGGGCTCAGATTGGATCTTTCTCTGAGATTAATACGCTATAGGCGCACGCTAGATTTGTACTACTTGGCTTGCTAATGTGCGCATTGTCATTAATATTTTTTTGGAGAGAAAATTAAAAATGATGTGAGATTCTGACATGATGAGGTTTTTTGTGTTTTGCCTTAATCATTGCTCTGCCATGGATTATGGAACTCCTTGCAAATAATCATCATCAGTTTATTTAGGTGAGCTTCTTTCTTTCTTTCTTTCTTTCAATCTCTCTGTCTTTTCAAAACAAGTTTTATTATTATTTGAAAAAATCATCATTTTGTTTTCTGAGAATCTTCTTCCCAAGTACATCATTATCATCAAGTTCAGATTTTGACTATGCAGAAGAAATATATATATATATATATATATTCTTTGCACGAATGTATCATATCATGGAAGAGATTCTTGTGTATATTCAGATTCTTAATGTGGAAACTAATAGTTTTTTTTTTTTTTTTTTTTTGGGCCAAAAAAATAGGTGGATATGATAAGGAAGAGAAAGCTGCTAGAGCTTATGATTTGGCTGCTCTTAAGTATTGGGGTCCGACCACCACTACAAATTTTCCGGTATGTAATATATCTATATGTATACCGCTATATTTGGTTAGACGTAAATGTATGTATTTTCTTGTGATGACAACTATTTTATATGGTTTTTTAAGGTTTCCAACTACGAGAAGGAACTAGAGGAGATGAAGAACATGACTAGGCAGGAGTTTGTTGCTTCTCTTCGAAGGTAAAAAAATAAAAATAAAAATACCATTTCAGACATTTAGATTAGATATATATATATATATATATATATATATCCTCTCTTCTAGAAATTTCCACTAAAAAAAAAGAAATTCTCGTTTTGAAAAAGCACTATTTTTTTAATGGAAGTTTTTAAATAGATCTTTACATTTCTGTATATGTAGGAAAAGTAGTGGGTTCTCTAGAGGAGCTTCTATCTACAGAGGCGTCACAAGGTATGTATTACCATCTATATTTATATATGTATATACATATAAATATACATTTATTTAGGAGTGCAACCAAAAAAAGTAAAATAACACATTCTTATGGAATTGTTTATTTGTAGGCACCACCAACATGGTAGATGGCAGGCAAGAATAGGAAGGGTTGCAGGCAACAAAGATCTCTATCTTGGAACCTTTAGTAAGTTTATTTTATTTACTCAAATAAATGTGTGACTTTATATATAAATATATTGTTAATTACTATATATTGATAAAAACATTATCATTATCATTGGCTAGACTTTATATAATTATATGGTTAATTACTATACGTTAAAGTTTTAACTTATCCTTGTCAAAAAAAAAAAAAAAGGTACTCAAGAGGAAGCAGCAGAGGCCTACGACATTGCAGCCATAAAGTTCCGAGGCCTAAACGCCGTGACAAACTTCGACATGAGCCGATACGACGTCAAAAGCATCGCCAGCAGCAACCTCCCAATCGGCGGCATGTCGAATACCAACCGCTCCAAAAACTCGTCGGACCAATCCGTCTCCGCTGACAGCAAGAACTGTGCCGCTGCAGCCACCGACGACCGTGGCGAAGGGCTCTCCTCGGCCTCCTCCTCCACTCTCAGCTTCGCCCTCCCAATCAAACAAGACCACTCGGAGAATTACTGGTCCAACATTTTCGCCTTCCAAAACCCTAGCGCCGCGAAAAACCCTAGCGGAACCACTGGTACTACTACATTGTTTCTTAGTAACCCTAATTCCTCCGTTCTGCCTTTCAACATGGATTTCTCCGCTGCAGCCCCAACAACCACAACTGCAACAACTAATCTCGGCTTTTTCGGTACTAGTACTAGTACTACCACCACCAATACCGCGCCTTTCGCTCTTCCGATCCCCGGAAATAACTACGACAAGTCGTCTTCCGCCGCGTACGACGGAAGCAATAATGTTAGCTGGAACAACATTGGCACGACTCATCTTGATATCTATCATCATCATCATCAGGCTCATGTGAAGCCGCCCGGTTCTCTTTTTCAGACGCCGATTTTCGGCATGGAATGAGGGGTTTTTTTTTTTTTTTTTTTTAATTCTATTTCACATGTGAGTGATGAGAAGAATCTCATGTGCAGTTTAGTAGTAGTAGTAGAAGACGAAAGTGATGATGATGGTGAAAGGACAATGGTATTTTGGAGTTTTCATGCAAAAAAAAGAACAAGAAAAAGGAAAAGGAAAAAAGGGGAGATGGATATGAACATGAATATGCATGGGATGAAGTGGTGGTGGTGGTGGAACTGACAGTCATAATTCACACAAGGACCAGAGAGAGCTGACACCGTACTAACTAAGGATGTTCTTTTAGGACCATGTTTTGTTTTTTTGTTTTTTGTTTTTTAATTTCCTTTGTTTTTTTTGCTTTTTTTTTTTCTTAAAGCTCTTTTTCTCTTTTGCTTTTTCTTTTTACTGACATGATTTGGTATAACTGGAAAGAAATCCTTTTGTAATCCTTTCATCTTGTTAGTATGAATATTATCCATGTGAAAAAAGAAAAAAAAAATATCTATATATGTTAGACCCTCATTCGCTTTTTTGTTTCTTTTTTTTTTTTTTGGTAAGGGATCTGTGTGTGTGTTTGGGGGTTATATAAATATATATATATATATATATGCGCCCATGTAGTATCCTCTCGTTCTCGCCAATTATGGAATTCAAAGTTAGATATGCGTGCAATTGAATAATTGATCGTTATATCATTTCAATTCAGAAGGTAGGTAGTCATGTGATTATCTAGACACACACACACACACGTATATAAAGTTAGGAATGGATACTTATAATAATGTTTCCCACTAATGTTCCTATTTTATCAATCTTGAAAAATTCTAGCTCATAATAACTAGTAGACTTGGTCGCCTCTATTTTAGGTTTAATGTTGTTGTTGGAGAGATGGAAAGTAGTGGGGAATGGATAGAGAAATTTGGCGGGATGAGAAATGTGAAAGTTGGAGAGTATTATCATAATCTTTCAAGTTGTTTGGTAAGATGAAGCCGATAGATGATCGTTAATTGTTTAGGGTTTTCTTTTTCATTTAAATAATCACGTTATTTGTCTTAGGATAAAATGGCCTTCTAAATATTCAATTTGATGGATTCTTCCATTGTTGGAAGGAGTATATTATGTGGGTTCGGAGGGAAAGATTATAGAATGAATAATTTTGATCCCTTTGTTTGGAAAAAAAAAAAAAAAAAAACACTAACTGTTTATTTTCAAACGTAAGCTAACATGAGAATGGCACATGGGCGTTTTTAAAAGGATAAAATGGTAAAACAAAATTGAATTTGAAATATTTTTCTTTAAAAAAAAAAAGATTTGCGCCATCCTCTGATTTTCTTTTTCTTTGGGATCTGATTATTTATTTAGCCATTTAATCCTTTCTAAAATGCTGATATGCCATCATCGTGGTAGATTCATTTTGAAAAATAAACAGTTTATATTAACGAAAAGCGTTAAAAGTTAGACTGGTAAAAATTCTATGTTAAGAACTAAAGTAAGACATGTGAATATCCTTAGTCGCCATTTGATTAAAAAAAAAAAAAACTCTATAATTTAGCACTCAAGTATTTGCCTTATTTTTCCCTTAAAATTATTTCATGTACTTCATAAGTGGATGAATAAATTCATATAAATGTATATATATATTATACATTAAAAAACTACGGTGATAGATCAATGCTGAAAATTGAAAAACAATATTCAGTCTTTTCATCATCATCATCATCTTCTTTTTGCTTTTGTTTTTTGTTTTTTTGTTTTTTTTCCCCCAACACGTTTGTAGTTAATATTAGAATACCACTACCCTCGGAATTTAATTTTACTAAATTCTCTTATGGATATAGAGTACTACAAAATTTATCTAGTGTCACTTAAAGTTAATAAATTATAAGATTATTTCGAAACAGGATAATTATTGTAGGATAACACGTTGTTTTGCTCTATTGGTACTGCTACGACCGTTCACGTTAAAAAAAATTCACTATATACAGCATAAAACGTGCTAATACTTATAAATTCGATTGTTAATTAAATCAAATAGCTACAAAAACTTGTTCCGTCGAGAAAAAGAAAAAGTATCCTACCATAAAAGAAACGTTGATGACACTCTATAATTATATTTATATATATATATATATATATTTTTTTTTTCCAGTAAAAGAATATATACAAGAATGAATTGAGCCTAGCTAGCAAGCATGACTATAAAATGCTACTCTATAAATATGCACACACATAAATAAAGTTATATATATAAGGAATTCTAAGCTCTTGATTAGAGGGGGTCACTTGCTGACTACTTGTTTTGACCAAAAGTCATGAGAGAAACCAAAAAGCGATGATAACAAACTTACTTTAACAAGATAATAATATACAATGAGACAAAGAACAAAACCCCATCGGACACTTTAACTTCTTGTTTTTTTTTTTTTTTTTTAATTTTTTTTATGTGAGCTTTTTGAAGAACTGAGATTCAAAATCTTTATAATTTTTTTTTTCATTTTTTCTTCCAAAAATAAAAATGTCTTTTCTTGTCTGTCTCATATATCCCCTCCTCTCCCTCCCCTTTAAGATGATGGCATGTTACTTTGTACCTTTCGGCGCCATTAGATCCTCACCCCCACCGGGGCCACCAATTCTATTTGACCACTGTTTTGACTCGCTTCTTTTTATATATATATAAATCACCTTCATGATCTGCTGTTTACACACACACAAACTTAATTTTGAGGCCTATATATATATAGTACTAGCTGTCCTTGCAAGAGCAATTGGCCATATATATATATTTATATAATATATATATATAAATGTTAATAATACTATTCTAATCCTGACTTTTACGTAACTTATATGACATATAAGTTATCGTTTTTTATTGGTAAGTGTTTAAAATATTGTCACATCAATTAATTACATGAATCAATGAAAATATGACATGTGAATTAGTACTCAAAAAATTAATATTAGAATTGGTGTTTCTAACACTACTCGTACATAAATTATCAAAACTTAAATTGAAGGAAACTATGAAATCAACGATGTAAATGTTTGACCAGAAAGAGATAAAAATGGTCATTTCTGATTCGTGAAAGAAACTATATGAGATGAATGCTTTAAAAATACAAACAAATAAAGAGCCGAACGTAATAATAAAAAAATAAAAAAAAGGACCTTTTATAAATTTAACGCTTGTAAGAAAAAGAATTTTACACTGAGTAAATCTTAATAACTTCTCTTAATCTGATGTTTCTTTCTTGTTTTGTTTGTTTATTTATTCATTTATTTTTCTAATTTCCGTTTTGGTCTTTTTTCTTTTTTCTTTTGAACGATACTACGATCTTTTATTCACATTAAAAATAAAATTTTAAAGTCATATATATAAGCTCTATCCTTAGACCATTGACGAGGAAACAATAGGGATCTCTGCGCTTCGGACAAAGAAATTATACGATCTATATACATATACATATACAAAGAAATACATAATTGGGAGCGTGTGCTTAAAGTATTTAGTTAACCAGCATCCAATAATATCTTTGAAGGCACCGGCCTCGATATTAAAATATTAGTAGCATTCGTATAAAAATATGTTTGTGGTTATATATACGGCACGAGTTATGACTTGCGAGTGTCACATATGAATGGTGCTCAAATTATTTTATGAACATGTCATATATATATTATTCTCATGTACGTTTGTTTGAGAGAGAGAGAGAGAGAGAGAGAGTTTTATAAAATGCATGCAATGAACGGAGACAACATGGCCACGAGTTGGGGTTAGAAATTTTGCAAATAGTCTTATTTATGAAAGGATATACATATATATATTGAAACCGTGTGTATATGATTTGAGTTCATATACAACACTTTAACAACTTTGACTAGGGAAAAATAACTAATTTCATAAAACCACCAATTTCATTAAAAAAAAAAAAAAAGAAAGAAAAATTACTAGTTCCGGTGTATATGTATGTATACGCAATTATTTAGGTAAAGTTAGTTATAAATTAAAAATAAATTATTTAGGTAAAGTTGTCATTCAATTAGATTTTACTTTTTTTTATTATTTATTTACTTAGAAATTTTCGTCGGTGTCTCCCTTTTTCTAAATAGTGGGAAAGAGGACTAAAATGTACCACTGTCATTTTGTACAGAACTAAAGATGTAATTATAATGGAATAGTTGTGTCAGCTAGCCTCTATAAAATTCATTCATGAGTTCGCATGGAAAGAACTATTTTGTTTTATGCATACAAGTCATAAAAATATTAGTCTACATACAAATAAACATATCGTGTTTAAAAACATAACTGATATATTAATTCACTTTTAATACGAGAATTACATATTCTTCCGAGTAAACACGTTACTATTAAATTTTGTAATAATTAAAAAGAAATACGAAACCTATTCATAACATCGGGATAATAATTAGATTCTATATAGTCAACAAGAGACGAAAACATTAAATATTAAATATTTTTTTAAGTTAGGTTAAAACAATGTATAGGACAGGAGGGAAAAGAATATAGCAAAATATTAATTATTTTAGGATTTAAACAAAAGAAAATATTTGGAATGAAAAACGAAAGGAAAAAGTACAAAAATTACTACCCTCTCCGTAGGATTTTATTCGTGAAAACTATACAATAATTTGCAAAGAACAGCAACAAAAAGCTTTTGTCTACGGCTAGCTTTACACGAAAATTATTCCTTAAAAAACATGGTCATCACCACTACTTACAAGCACATCATGATCATAACATTTCCTCATGAAAAGACTACGTCTAGGATGTTATAGTTGTATTTTTTTAGTTTGGTCAAATATATAGAGAACCAATGGATATACTCATTCAATTAGAAAAAGCTTAATAAATTTCTCGTCATGAATTATGTCAATAATGTTAATATACCTCATGAATTGTAAAATATATCTGTAATGTCTCTGATTTATAATAAAACTCCAGATTCATTGCTAAACTTTGAAATGTGTTATTTTTGGATGATATAGGCACATATCCTGAACATGAGGACGGAAAATTTGTTAATTTCTTTAAATGCTTAACTATTATCCAATAAAAGTTCATTTTCCTCACTTATAGGTCAATGGGCATAATGGGGCTGTTTCAAACGCAAGTGACATACATAATTTAAGGGGAATTTTTCCTTTTAATTATACTTATTAATTCCTGTAGATTCTTAATGGATAACCATATTGTCAAGTTGGACGCATTTTAAAACTAGGTAAATCCTATGAGTTCTCTCTCTCTCTCTCTGTACAACTTTATATGATTGACACTAGAGTTCTTTAGAGAAATGAATAGATAGCTTATAGGCAATGTATTAAAAATAGAAATTTGTAAAGAATAACTTTGTCTTAAAACAAATGAAAATACCAAACACTTTGTCCTTCAATATGTCTACACACACACACACACACACACACATAGAGATATATATGCATATATTGTCTTTCTTTTCTTTTCAAAAACAAGGTTAGACAATCACATGCCATATCCTGAAAAGGCTACCTTATAAAAAAATAAAATAAAATAAAATTTGCCGCAAGTATTATTAGTCAAATATTGTAGCACTGCAAAAAGATTATCCCTTTACCTTTTCTTTACTCCCCCTTTAAACCTGTTGGGGGGACCCTTTCTTTTTCATTTTTTCTGTAAGTTTAGTCTCAATCCATGTTTCCCTTTTGTCTTGCCCGCAAACAAGTCTTGTCGGCCACACCCCTTCTCTTAATATATTGTTTTCTTAAAAATTAATTAATTTGTTGCTTTGACTAAGGTTTAGACATTTGAAAAAGACTATTGTATATAGATATGGACATGAAAATTAGATTAGATAGGTGCACAAATGACCTATAAAAAATATGCTATTATCTTTGATAATACTTTAATAACATTGGTTTGTTTTATACAAGGAAAAAATATTCTAAAAATAAAAGAAAAAATCGTAAAAACCTAAAACAAAAGAGAGGAAACTAAACTAGAAAAAAAAAAAAAAAAAAAAAAAAAACCATATTAAAGAAAAAAAAATCAAAGAGAAATTGTTAAGATTTTCTTAGTTTAAGCTTTAAGAGGCTTTTTTTTTTTGTCTTTAGATATCTCGTTCAATCTTTTTCTCAAAGAATCCAGCTTAATTAATTTTCTATGAACCTAAACAGACAATTTTTATCTCTTTCTAAGCAAGCATTTGATTTGTTAAGTTCACGTCTGTTTTGAAATTTTGATCCTCTAAAAAGTTCTTCAACTATTTAGTTTAGTGTTTTAAGTTTCTATCATGTTGTTATGGAGTTCAAATTTTTGTTTTAGCCAAAAAAAATTAATAATAATAAAGCTTTTGATGTTTAATTAATTACTTTAGATAATTAAGTTGTTTTGCCTTGAATGTGAACAAGCTAAGAACTCGTGGATAATCAAGCACATACACGAAACTTATGATTATTAGTACTTATTTCAAAGTACCCCCTTTGCTTCCTTTTTCTTCATTGCTTTGGAAATTCTTCTCTTTTTTTTTTTTTTTCTTTATTATTTTAATAATGGTGTTGTTTGCAATTATTGTAATGATTTGTGTGGGGAGTTGGGATATTATAATAATAATGAGTTGTTAATGAGGCCGCACGTGCTGGCTGACTGAGGAGTTCGACGACATGTGCGGTTGAATGTTGGAGTTGGAATCCTTTGAAATAGCTAGATTAATTAGTAAAATTATAGTCTAATTTACTTTGATTTAGGACGGCTGTCCATTACATATATAATATATATGTGTATATATATATATAGATATATATATAGTCGTATATATAGTCGTGGAGATGTTGAAGCCATTTTAATTATAAAAATGACCAGAGCTAGTAAAAGTTTGGGGACAAGTTCTATCTTACAACTTAAGTTATTCCAGTTGGTTTTCTCTCCAGCTATGTTATAAAATTGGTTTTTGTAAAACTCATTTACATATGTGCGTTGAGGGATATATATATTATATGGGAGTAAAAAAAACTACTTTACTCTGTCAAATGTCAATTATTGTAGCCCCCACTTGCATTAGCTTATTCATTTAACTTTCCACTCTGGTTACTCGTTTTCGGATTTTTCCTTTAGTTTTTATTTTTTCTTTTCCTAAATTAGGTTTTAATGAGTCTTGATTTTCAATCGGGTAGGACTTGAAATTAAACGAATGAAGAGTTCGATATAGTAGGTTTTCTGGTCAGTGTTGATATTATATTGAGATGGTCCAAAGATTTTAATATCATATATATGTTATCTTCTCTTGTCATTTAATAAAGAAAAAAAAAAGATTATTAATTTAATAATCAAAATACTAATAGTGGTTATTGAGTGAATCAATCTATTAGCTCAGATGGTTTGAGTTTTTAGTTTAATCTCTCTCCCTTTATTTATTTATTTAATTTTTTTTAATGTTGATGGTTAAAAAGTGCCCAACAAAGATGGCGGTGTCAGTGTCCCTATTCATGATTTTAATCCGCAGTAATTATCCGTTTTTCTTGTGAGATAATGATTTTTCCTCTCCCTGGTGCAGTAATTAATGTTGCATAGCAATGTTATTATTACTGACTATCTCAGACAACTTGGTATTTGACTTGCTATTCATACACATATATTTTGAAATGAGACTGGTTAGGTTTTGGTGATGCACAAAAATTCTATTTAATAAATTCAAAATCGAAAGCGAACAGCTACATAGATTGATAGATTATTAAAAGTTATTTTATTTTCAGCAAACTGTTTAAAAATTATGTGAACCTTGGACCTGATTATATAAGACTTATGATTAAATCAGAGAGATAACGTATTAAAATAAAAATTTTGATACAATGACGAATCTAGAAAGTGAAATTAGCAAACTGACTTAGAAAGTGAAATTAATAAAAAAATAAATAAACTTTTATTTATTTATTTATTTATTTATTTTTATATATGTTGAGCATCTTGTGCTGGCCCTTTAATGTAAAATCACCGTTTTTGTATGGACGTCAACGGTTAAGGAAAAAAAAAAGGGACGTCAACGGGTAATGAAAAAAAAAAGGGAAAATTAACGTAAGTGGTGTATATTTATTATCTAATTTAATAGATAATTTAAACTTCTTTTAATTAGTTAAATAGCTTAATGTGTATATTTGTTTAATCAATTTTCATTTTTTCCAAACACCTCCCCTCTCTCTCTCTCTCTCCACCTCACTCCTCTCTCTCCCAACTTTCTTTCTCTCCCTTTGCCCGTTTCTCTCTTGGCCGTTGCTGAAGATGGCTGCTTGTCTTTCATGGGTTCCGACAAAGTAGCGATCGCAAGGCTATCGGTGATCCCGAGCTATGCGACGTCGGAATCTGCTACTCGTCATTCGTGGAGTTCTGGTGAGGCCGTGATATCCTTGCCTTCAAGATTCGATTGCGGTCGCAATCTCATTACCACCGATGGGAAGCCCAACGAAGAGGATGATGACAAGGCAAGGTGAGAGAGAGAGAGACCACCGATGGAATGCCCAACGAAGAGGATGACGACAAGGCAAGGAGAGGTGATTATCACATGTGGGGACTGGGGGAGGGAGAGAGAGTTGGCATTCTTTTTTTTTTTTTTTGTTTTTTTGTTTTAATATGGTCAATCAGTGATTGACTACAAAAATTGATGAGTAATATTATGGTCAATCAGTGATTGACCAATAGCCAATTAGTGATTAACCTATAGTCAATCAGTGATTGATTACAAAAATTTGTAAGTTATATTATCATATTCAATGACTTACCGATAGTCAATATTCAGTGACTGATTATAGTCAATCAGTGATTAACCAATAGTTAATCAGTTATTTACTATTAAAATATGATCAATCGGTGATTAGCCATTTACAAAATTGATTAACCATTCTAAGGGGAAAAATGGCTTTTTAACTCATTTTTAAAAACTTTGGCTTTTAACTAATTTTAAAAACTTGGACCATTTATTAAAAAAAGGCTATTTAGCTATAAACAAAAAAAAATGAATATATGATAAATATCGTTTTTTTTTTTAATTATTTGGATGGTATATCATATTACGGTAGTTAAATAATTAAATAGAAATAAATAAGTTTGTTTATTAAATAAATAACTTATTTACTCCAAGTAACTTGTAAATATGCTATTTATTTAAACAATTTTTTATATTAGCTTCTGTAAATAATGCTATTTACCTCTTTCAAAACTGGCGTTATTAAATTTTTTTTGGGCCTTAAATTTGAAGATCCGTTTTGTTGGATTCATCATTTAGACGGAATAATTGGGCTTTAGGATGAGCCTCCAGCGGGAACTTTAGAGAATTGCCAACAAATCATACCTTGGATTTGCCATAGAAATTGCAAAAAAGACCTTAAGATGACATCAAACAGTATTTATTAATTACTCAATTAATTTTAAAATATTGACTATACCCTTAAGCTACCAACTAGTACAAATTAGTATCCATGTTGATACTAATCAGTTAACGACCGGTAATATTCTCTGTCGACTGGTTATTGATTAGTAACCACATAGTTACCGATTGGTAACCAGCTGGCGGTCAATAACCACGTGATTACCAGCCAGCGCCCGGTAACCAAGTGATTACCAACCAGTAACCAGCTGTCAATTGGCGACCAGTCGGTAATCACTTCGTGACCAATTGGTAACCAACCGGTGATTGGTTACTAGTCCATAACATTCGAGTTATCGATTGGTAACCACCTAACTATCCATCAGAAACTTCCGACTCCACAAGATATTCTGGATTCCGTCATCAGAATATTAAAAGAATACAACAAATTCTACCAAAGATCACAAGAATTCCACCAAAATCATAAACCATTAAACCAGAATCTCAAATTCAATTTCAAAGAAAATTTCTACTAAACATCCGAAATTTTCACATATCAGAAGGAAAAAAAATGGCCAGTATCCGCTGCCGTCAGTCGGAATCTTGCCCACCAGAACACCCCGTGTCGCTGGACATCGACGATCTCCTCAGTTTGAGACATTATTGTGACATATTTTGTTAGAATTTTTTTAGTTGTGGTAAATGCCAATTCACATCTTATTTTTATGGCATATAGCCTAATTATCCCACAAATATAAAAGAGGTAGTGGCTCTTTCTCTGAGTTTCTATATTGCAACCGACTACTTTTTTAACCCAATGTGCATTAACTTTCCGGGCTGGGTTTGGAAAATCTATATATAGTTGGATCATCTGGGCCACAAAGCCTCTCAAAAACAAGATTTACCATGTGTGTGTGTGTGTGTGTGTGTATTTATATATATATATATATATATATATATATAGTTGAAAAAATCAAGTTCTGAAAAGTCACCTGGACAATGAATTTGACGAAATTACATCATTTTCAAAATATACAGTCAATTTTGTGGTATTTGAGAATGAGTTTGGACTTGGTGTTTAATTGCCCCTAATTTCTAACTTGGCATTGACTTTTTGGGGTTTGACCATGGGTTGAACCAAAACTTGGACAACCTTTTTTCCAGTCCAAAAAACAAAAAAACATGGCAATCTTTTTTTCTTATCTTTTCTTTTTCTTTCACCCCCACCCCCCTTCCCCCCACCAAAACCTTGGGCAAATTGAAAATATTCCCAGGTATCTTGTAATTAAAAGGAGAAGACTATTAGTACATTGACCAGGTTATTCTAAGCTGTACATTAGTAGTACTACTTGAAGATTTCTCCATAAAGTACTGCTGCCACTTGGCAATTAGTATATTTTGTAATTTTTTTGATGGCATACTATATTTTGTAATTAATTGATACTTTATAATGTTTTGTTGATCTAATCACATACCAAAACTTTGAAATTGGAACTGTACTTTTACTTTATTCATTGAATATTTTTTTTTGCTGCGATTAGATTAGCCTAGTTTTCAACGGTTTGATCTATGTCTAGAAATAATTATTTGCATTTTGTGTTATAATTTTTTTAACTTGCATGCTCACATATCAAATCTTTAAAAAAAAAAAAAAAAAAAAATCTGATGACCATTTCTAGTGATTGAGTAAAAGTACATTTAATATCATAAATTTTGTCAAAGGAACAATTTTGTAAATGAAGATAGCTTCATATTTTCTTTGTCAAACCTTTTTTTTTTCCATCGGCTCTTTTTTTTTTTTTTTTTTTTTTTTAAAAAAAAGAAAAAAGAGGATCATTGCTACAATTATTTGTAGAAAATATTTTGGACCCTATTAATAGAACAAAAAATGAAATTGGATATACATCCAATAGGCTGATTCGTTGATAGAGATATATATTTTTGTGCACGTGATGACATTTTGTAGGGTATTGAACACAATAGAAATCTCATTTTCATCAGGCCCCACAGACTTGAAGGAGGCATTCAGTAATTGGCAGGTTCACATATTAAAATAAAGTCTTCTAGTCCCCATTTACAATATAATACATCGATTCATAGATTAATATATATATATATATATATACAAACACATATACATATATATATATATATATGAAATGAAGTCAGTGTCGGTGGAACAATTATTAACGTTTCCTATATATTGCAAGTTCTGATTGGTTTCTGCTTTCACGGATCTAACCAATAAGAAGTTAATTAATTTCTATTGATATTTATCTTTTTTGGTAAGAGTTTCAAGATCAGTTAAATTAATTGGAAAAATGTAAATTATTAATGTTAACTTAAGGGATGGCATGAAATATTGTTTTCATTATTATTCCTATGATTTTGTAGTGAGCAATAAGTCTCGGGATGAGTCTGCTACTGTGTTTGATTAATAATTCTAGAGGTTGCTTAGTTAGTGTTTAACTTGATTTGCTCTAATATCTTTAGCTTTTAGTTTACTTAAATTGAAAAACTAATATCTATCATCGTTTTTTTAGTAATGATTAATATACAAACAATAATTACAATCTCAGAAACTCACAAATAGAATGCATTTTCATCTTTTTTATTTTTTATTTTTTTGTTTCTTTCGGTGATCATGATGATTCACAAATGAGAACAGTGTTAGTGACATCGTTGATTTTCAGCATAACTTACTAATAAAATACGAGGACACACAAAAAGAATTTACTTTATTCAGTATTGCTATTTATCCTATGAGGTTTTAACCCTATTCTGATTCATCAAATTTTTAACGAGTAAATTATCTAAGTAGTCACCTTTTTTTAATTTATTGCATGACATGATATAAATTCTTCATTCTTGATCAACATGATACAAATTTTAGTTAATTTCAGTTTAATTTTTGTTTCATATTAGTTTAATATTGATTTTTTAATTTTTGTTTCATATGAGTTTAATATTGATTTTTTGTGTCATGTTGGTGCATTGATTTTTAAATTTGTATCATTCAGGTGTTTTTCTCAATTTTAAAACACTAGAACAAATTTTTTCAACTTTTTTTTTTTTTTTTTTTTTAATGAGCCTGTGGAAATGTCAATTGAGGAGTAGATTTGAATGAAACATAAGGTTACATAGTGTTTTACTGATATTCAGCAGGAGCTTCATAGTCTTAAGTCCTAAGTTCGAAATTTGTAGATTTAGGTTATTATTTTTTAATAAAATTGGTACACATAAGGCTCCATATATATGTATATATATATATATATATTTATTTATACATAGCATTTTAATGAAAAAAAAATTATTTGTAAAGTTATGGTGCTCCGAACACACAAAAATTTAAGCATTAGATTGAATGCTAATTATTAAATATTTTGATAATTATGGTACAGTGCATGTTAATTATTTGCAATCGATTTATAGGTAAAATCTTGACCCACATTTACTCATTTTACTTAAGATAAGGATGTCAACAGACGATCTGTATTAACACTAATTATTTCTATCTCTTTCCCTAAACCAGCCCGTATTATGGTGCAATCATGAATGATATTGGACCTTAAACCTCCTTCATAATTATCCCATTGCCTAATTAGTAATAATAAAATAGGGCCATCTTCAGTACAAACCAACAAGCTGTAGCAATCAGAAATCATTTTAAAGAAGTTTATTTTTAAAAAAAAATTATTATAGTTAACTTTAAATCCTTGTTATGATATATATGTATATATTTATATGATATAAGGGCAAGACTTTGATAACCAAGAATAGCTAGAAAAGAGAGAGAGAGAAAAAAAAAAAAAGTAATTTTTCTCTGATTTGGTGCCATAAATCTTGGGGTTTGCAAAGTTGATTAATGGCCTGCATTGGGTCTACACATATTTTAGCATTATTGAGGATTAGTATGGTACTTAAAGTTACAATTTGACTTAAACAAATAATAAAAGAAATATATATATATATATATATAAGCATGAACATGGCCATCAATTCAATGTGCCAAGATGTTTTGAGGCAATATCTCATGAAATAAATATTAAGTAAGATGACATCCTATAGGAATGATAACGTGCCTAGATTATCTATAATTTTTTACTTGATTTTATTATATTATAATATGTAGAATTCAAATCTTTTATCAAAAGTTAAAAGATAGAATTTACAACGAATCTTGTGTTGATCATACATTACATTATTTGGGCATATATAATACAAATAATAGGAGTCTACATACATCTTAGTAAATAGTAAAAAGTTCGCAAAAGTTATGAATTTGAAGAGATTCATGTACTTTTTTCCCACCAATATTTTGCCAATATTTCTACAAGAAACTAACTAGCCGAAGAGGCTAGATGGACAAAAATTATTTCTCTTTACAGGCAGGATGTATAGGTTTCTTTCGGCAAACCCTTTATTAACAAGCATCCAAAAATTTAAAAAGATATGTGAAAATAATTGTAAAAAAAAGTCTATGGCGTGTATGGCACTCAATACTTGGTTTTTTGCGCATCACTTTTATACCAAAGCAAATGGGGAAAATTCCAATTCCTATTCTCATTTCCTCTCTCTTTTCTTGCCTTCTTTTTGATTGCTTAGTCATTTCCATGTTACGTAATTGATTAGTTCTAATCATTACTGCATCAATATTTTTACTTGAGAACCTTCGTAGTTAATATTTTATTAAAGGGTATTTACAGCTTGATTTTCTATTTTGTATTATTGACAGGAATTGTTGTTTTTAATTTTAGATTTTTTTTTTTTTGAAAAAAATTGTCTAAATAATCACATTTTTTTGATCTATTAACCAACATGACACAAGTTTTTCATTCTTGATCAACATGACATAAATTTCAGTTAATTTTAGTTTTATTTTGTGTCATAATAGTTTAGTGTTAATTTTTTGTATCATATTAGTGAAATGATCTTTATATTTGTGTCATTCATATATTTTCTTCTTAATTTTTCAACTTTGAAATATCACAGGATTATAATCTGTGTCGTGTGCTGTAAATTTAAATATGAAAACATCACTAGTAAAATTTAATTTTCTATAATAAGATTTTGTTAATAGTTAATTTGATATGAATTTATATGGTTTAACATTCAAATACGTGTATATAAGTAGGATATGGGTTACTCATCTAGAAACTTTTTTACTAGTTTGTGGTGCTCTCTTAATCACATTTTTGCTTCATACTAGTTTGTGGTGCTCTCTTAATCACATTTTTGCTTCATACTAGCCCGATACGTTGCACATACTTGCCTTTCTTATTATGAAAAATACTTGGGGATATCATTGATATTAAACATCACCACTAACAGTAGAATGTAAGTCCCATTTATAGGTCTTATATCTTAATACCTACTTTTTGTTAAGCGTTATTTTCACAAATGACCTTTGAATACTACTTACAGTCTCAAGTTGATCTCTGACTTTTAATTTTACCCGTAACGGTACCTCAAACTTTTATACTTTTACAAAAATGGCCCCTATGTCGGTATTCATTAAATACTAAATAGAAATTAAACACCTTCAAATCATGTGAGCTTTAATAACTAAAACCATAATTAAATATATTTTTGGAAGGGATATTGTTCCTCCAAAATAACTATATGTCTTTGTTTAAAGCACAATTTGAGATATATATCTTTAATTAAAGTATAGTTTACTTTAAAAATATCTTAGATTGAGATACAATTTCCTTTTAAGAAATATTTAATTACAACTTCATCTATAAAAAAGTTCATTGATCAGAAAATGTTCAATTCAATGTCTAATTTTTAACATAAGACCATCGACATAAGGGAGTGTGATTAATTAAAAAATTAAAAGTCAAGGATCAATATAAAACATAATATATAACTTAGGGAATATTAATGGATAGTAAACACTACGAGTTTCCTTTAAGATTGTTCATTTAATTAAGCGGCAAAATTAAGGTTGTTTATGTAATTTCCGGGATCAAGATCTGTGAGGAGTACTGATCATCATTGCATGGCGAAGTCCACTCGCAATGTTATATGCACCAAGTAAAGGTAAGGTAAGGTAAGCTTGTCGTTCACTTTGGACCATTACCCCATGATATGCTATTTCTTTTTCTCTTTTGTCCTATATATACTTTGCTTGAAAATTTTCTTTCTTGTAAATTTTAAAGTGGAGTTCTTCATTAAAAAATATAAGAGTCGATTTTAGACAAGCCTTTAAAAAAAAAAAAAAGTTTCTGTTAGGATATAAAGAAATGAGCCTCATCTCCTCAGAATAATAATTGGTAGAGCAAGTTTTTTAATTGTTAAATTAATTGATTTTTCATGATAAGATATATGAGTGTTCATAATAAAATAACAAATCATACGAGACAAAAAAAAGCACTAAAATTTAATCGACAGTTTATAAATATATAAATATATCTACCGACAGAGAGATATAGTAGACAAATTGCACTATCAGTTCATGACTCATATCTTGCACTTTGGTCCTTATAGTATATATATGCACCACTTAAGGAATTTGGAGGAATTGAATGTCAAGAAAATATACCTCAAGGACAAAGGAGCAATATTGTTAAAATTGTTTTTTTAGGGATCAATGTTAATTCGTTTGGGAAATGTTATTGTAAATACTAACAATATTTTACTATATTCACCCCACATACCTGGCCATCAGGCATAGAGTACTTAGTGTGTGATTGGTAAACAACAAATATCTTCTTTTTTTTTTTTTTTTTTTTTAAGAGGGGAGTATGGTAAGTCAAAATACAAGTGCTTAAATAGATAAAGAGTTAGAGAAAATATGGTAAGAAGCCATGATTTTTATGTCTTTTTATCACGGTACTTGAATCTTCAGTCACGGTCATGTGTTACTTATGATACGTAATTTATTTGCAGTTTAGATTTATGCAATATTAGACAGATTAATTTATCTCATGTTGGTCAAGTTTATGATACAAATCTAAATGTATGGTCTTATATGAAATTTGGAAAAGTCCCTTTATATCCTAGAGATAAATTTTTTAAAAAGATAAGATTTTTTTAAAAAAGAAATAACACATTCGAGAATTTAAAACGAATAAAATATTTGACATCATGTCATTGTTAGATAATAGGACCACAGATAGAAGATAATATTTTCAAATTCTAGTTGGAGTAGCTAACTCCAAGATGATTTACTACAATTTACAATTATATACATATATAAAAACTTATATGTCTGTAAGTTTAGATGTACGTGTGTTTTTGTTTAAATAAACATTAATTAAAAAATTTCTCAAAAGGAAAAGGAAGAATATAATATTATTAAATTTTGCATGATATAAATGTAAATTTTATGATATTCCTCCTCCACATTGTCGAGCGGTTGAGATGGTGGATTACTGAATCCTGTTCTTCGGCCAATTAGAATTGCCTTTACCTGTTTGATCGCCTGTTAAATGACCAAATATTCTATTATAAATTGCTCATTTAGTCTCTAATCTTTTGATGAAACTGTGATTTGGTCCCCCAAAATATTTTTTGATTAAAAACTCCCTAAACTTTTTTAAAAGTACAAAACGATCCTTTTTTTGTTAACATACGTAAAATAAATAAATAAATAACAGAAAATGGCACGAGAGTCACCCATAATTTACTATTTATGGGTAATCATGAAGCAAAAAATATATATGATTCAACTTATATGTGTGATACAAGTGACATGTTCTGTTCAAGGTAAAAAGAAACTCAAGTCCCACATCGTAAATACATAACAATAATAATAGACATATAAGGATATTGAGTCACTCCACTTAACATGTTGACCTTTAAGATGGAAGCTTAATCCTTTAACAATTTCGAATTCCACTTCTTCTCTCTAATCTTCCACATGGTATTGGAGCCCAACAAGCTCAAACGAGCGATTCAATCTATCCAATACAAGATTGGTGACTCCAAACAAAACACCATCTTCCGGGGGCATATTGAGGGCAAAAGGAAACCCAAGTCACACATCGTAAATGCATAACAATAATAACAGACATATATAAGGGTATTGGGCCACTCTACTTAACAGGTTGATCTTTTAAAATGGAAGCTCGATCTCTTAACAATCTTGAATTCCACTTATTCTCTCTAATCTTCCACAATCCATTCCAATTTTTTTTTTACGTTTGTTAGTAAAAAAAATGACTGCTTTTGCACCCTTGAAAGAGTTAAGGGAGTTTTAAACCACTAAATAAAACAAGATTGGGGGATCAAATCGCAACTTCATAAAAAGTTTAGGGACCAAACAAAAAGATACCCCTATTAATTAATCAATAGTGTTTTCACGTCCTCATCTAGTGTCACTTTAAGAATCTACTGAAGCCTAAAATAGGAAAAGATGTGATCCTGCACACTCTTATTAGCCATCAATAAAGATCCATCTTTAAAAAAATTAATTAATAAGAAAACAAAAGATAGAAGAGAATAGAAAGAATTTAACGTAGTATCATCCATGAATACTAAGAATAAAGAGAAGATTCACTTGTGTGTTTGGTTGGAGGGAGGGAGAAGGGTGGAGGAAGAGAGGTAGAAGGAGCGTCTCATTCCATTATTTGGTTGGAGGGAAGAATGAGGGAGAGGAGAGGTGGAGGGAGACTTTCCCTCCAGGCCCACCATTTTGCATCATTCCACTAATGGAAGGATGCAAACTTTTCCTCCACTTTTTAGCTTGAACAGATCGTTAAACCATTGTTTTGAATTAATAAAAAGAGTAGTGCTAGAGATACCAATTCTAATCTCAACTTTTTGAATACCAACTCACATGTCAAATTTTTATTAGTAGATGCAATCAACTGATGTGACAATGCTTTAAATACTTATCAATAAAATAATGACAATTTACATATCACATAGGTTGGTACTCAAAACTTAGAATTAGAGTTGGTGTTCCTAGCATTTTTCTTATTAAAATATTTTGCAAAAGGACAATTTAGTAATTAGATTTATAACTATCATGTCTATCATTTTAACTCTCCCTCTCTCCTACCAAACAACACAAAGGATTTTCACAACCCTCTCCATCATATATATTCTCCATCCTTCCAAGTTCCAACTCTCTCTATCCCTCCTATCAAACATAAGGAGCACTATATGAATGAGTTCTCATATAAATACAAGTTTACAAAATACAGAAACATGTAATTAAGTTACTCAGAGATGAAAAATCTCCTGAAATCAAGACATTTTCTATTTTCAATTTTCTAATATAAAAATAATACAAATAAATTTAAATCTCTTATACTATAATTAATTAATCTACAAACTAGAAAGAATCATAATAAATCATTTTAGTAAATATTTGACAATCATCTCAAATCTCAATAATTCACATGCATAAATAAATCTTGTTATTTCGGATGAGTAAAATGCATGCGTAAATAATCAAACCCGTCAGAGAAACCCCAAAGCCATTATTTATTACCACTATTACTCTGTTACTACGTGGTTGATGGAGTAAACACTAATTGAGAACATTAATATTTGCCGCGTACTTTGATATTGCCTTTTTTTTTTTTTGGTAAATAAAAAGGATTTGATGGTAATCCCATCATTTTCAAGTTTTCAACCCCACATACAGGAACCCATTTTTCTAGGTATTCTGGGAGACAGGTTTTTTTATACTAGTTTATCTCAGTCGGTCATCTAGGGTCTACCCTACCATTACCAAAACATGCTTCAATAACCAAAGTTGGAGCAAGATCTAAGTGGAGATAATGAGAATCGAATCCGGATGGATAAAAGGGATAAGCCTAATAAAGGCACCCACGTTAGGTGTACTTTGACATTGCTTGATTGGACTTTCGTTTTCAAATTTTAGTAAGGCCTTTTCATCTATGCAATTTTAAAAATCATTTTTACTTTTAATGTGATCATTCAAACTCATTGTGTACATGTACTCTCCAATAAAATATATGGGATATAGAATACTATATATTTGGTAGTCTAAAACAAATCAACTTTTACTAGTTTTTGTTGCCAATTGCAACTTTTTTTTAATATGCAAAAAATTAACAAGAAAGAAGAATAAATACAGACAGATAAATTCTCACAAACCAAAACCCATAAAAACATTTGAAAAAAAAAAACGAAATAAAACAAAAGTAAAACAAAATTAAGACCTTCACACTTTTTACAGGTGATATAGACAATTCACTTAGTGAAAAAGTCATTTAAATCACATTCACACCAAATTAATGCACTAGCTTCTCAAACTCTTCTATGAGTACCCTTTTAGTTTTATTACAAAATAATAAAAGCGTGTTAGATGATTCCCATTTATTGACTTTAGGTTGAGAGGCCACTAAGGACTGGTGCACATGGGATAATACACACACACACATACTCAAAATCAGTCCATATATATATATATATATTGCAAATGAATCCATATATTAATAATGTTGACAAATTTTGGGTGGTAAACAAAATGTACAAATCTTATCATTGTATTTATGTGATATATTCGTCTAATAAATAGATATCAAATTGTTTTGAAAATATTAATTTCATCTTGAATTGTTAACCATCATCATCTTTTTTTTTTTAATAGACTTTATCTTATTTAGATAATTAGGATAGAACAAATTGATATTTAGGTGATTTGTTTCTATCCCTTTCAATTTCTGTTTTTATTGCTTTAGTGGAGTTTATATAATAAGCATGTATTTGCTTACGTTTTGCAACATTAATTTATAAGCTCGTGGTTGTCGAATACTTATTGAAAAAGTCACCTTTTTTTTTTCTTTTGTTGTACTGATTAAAAATAAAAAATTAAAACTATATCGAACGATTCTTTGGTGGAAGCATGTATTTTGCTTAATTTTAACATTTAAGGTTTATTTGATGTTTTAGTTTAACTCTAATTAAACTGTATTTTTATATTGGATTTTTATCTTTTTCTCAAAAATTAACAAAAATTATAACTAATTTTTCCAACTTAAAAATTTTAATTCCAACTGGCGATCCAAACGTATACTTTCTTGTATCGGCGTGAAGTTTGTGAAAGAAGGGGAGGTGGAAATTGGAAGTATGTGCCGTCCACATGACAATGGATAATGCGACAATTATTTCAGTTTCGGCCATTTTTGGATGCTCTCTTTCTTCTTCTCTCTCCTCTATGGCATGCATGGCTGGTATACATATGTGTGTGTATATATATATGTATATGTATATATTTATATATCTGTTCTGAAGGTATGGTACTACTTATATGGCTAGTCTCATTCAACCTTTTTCTGGTGGTCTCCTTTATCCATTACCATTATTAATTTGAACCACGTATACCTACCCACTTCTTTCTTTATTTTCTTCTTCTCTTTGTGTGATTTTGATCTTTTACCAAGTTAACACACACTTAATTTTACCCTACAAGAAAACATTGTCATTTAAAAAAAGCATATATATGTTAGTCGTAAAATTTGGACAAGTGACTGATTTAGAACTATTTACAACCTTACTATTGTTGAATACGCTTCTAAAATTTTAAAAAATTATCATTACAATTTTATCCTACAATAACGTTAAAACTCATTAAGAATGCCGCCATACCACATAGCTATAAATTGAAATAATCTTCTTATAAATAACTAAAAACATGTCCTTATATTAATTATAAACATAAATAGTATTTTTTTTTAAAGAATAAAAAAGATTCCCCACAAATTTGATTTAACGTTTATTTTATTTTATAAACTCTAAATTGTTCTTATCAAATTCTTCTTAAGAAATCCTTACAATTACATGAAAATTTCAATAGTGGTTTTAATCGAAACAAAAATAAAAGAAAATTGCATGTCTATTTAAGAGCCAATAACTATTGAAGCATATATATATATATATATATTTAATTCATTACATTATGTATTAGTTTTATTTGCTTTTAGCATTTTAAGAAACATTTATTAATCGGAGGTATTCATTAATATTGTAAATGCAAATATAAACCCTCATGATTTATTATAGAAATTCCCTCCAAATTAGGTTACAGGTAATATTTTTTCTTTCCTATAACGTAACATATGTTCTTTCCTATAACTCTCATGATTTATTATAGAAATTCCCTCCAAAAAAAATAAATAAATAAATTTCAGTCATTTTTTTAAAAGAAGAATCTCAATTTCATTTTATCCTAAAAAAATGAACTTTTTAACAAGAGGGAAATGGAGCATAAATCCAATTAAATCTTAGCCAAAAATATACATATATAAATATATATATATATATATATATTCATTTAACACTTTAGCTGTAAAATACGAGTCAGAAAGTTGTGGATAAGGTGTGGTAGAAAGTAACTTTTAACCTTAAAGCACAAAACAACAAAAGTACTTTTTAGCCAAGTTTTTCCTTGGCGTTACTAAAGTGACGTTGTTGAAGATAATTTGTCTTTGAGTGCGTTTTCTAAATTGTAATAGGATGTGATGCAGTGAAAAATAGTGAGATTTTTGAAAGAGAGAAAATGAATAAAAGTTAGACAATGAATTAATGACTAATTCATTATGAAGTGTAATTTGAAACAATCTAATTCTTTTTATTGGGTGCATTTTAATTAAAGAAAGATTAGGTGAAGAGATTGGTTTTGTTCACTCTTTCAAAAAATAATCGAATTGTCTTTTAAAATAAAATTACCAATAAATATTAAAATAATTAAAGTGCTAGTAACTTGATCCCTAAGTGAATTGATTTACAGGTAATTCATTTATCGATATTGAGTAAAAACTTATTGATTTTTTAAGTTAAGAAAACGATTGTTTTCTTCTTGACATTTTTATCAAAACAATACAATTAAAAAAACACTAGTATTTTCGCACTATCTCTATTATTAAATCTCAAAGAAAGAAATAATGTTGTTTTCTGATATAGTGTAATTCTCATTATTAGTGCTAATTAAGTAATGAATCTATCACTATTATTGACTAACTTAAGTTTATAAGAATCATGATACGATTAGCATTATTAAATGTTATGCATATGATTGTCCACAGTCCATTATTAACCAAAAAATGAACAAATAGTTAAAATAATGTTGTAAATTATAAATTCGAATATAGTTAGGAAAAGGAAAAAAGTCCAGGCTCTACACCCTTGAACCTTTGACCTTTGTGGAATGGTGGCTAACACACCCAACCACCAAGGCAGAAATAACAAGGAAAAGACTAGCAATTAATAAGTATAACAACTCTTTCAGCTTAAAAAAAATAAAAAAATAATAATAATAAAAAATATATATAACAAGAGTCGACTTTTCTCACGTGTTTGTTAACGCAACAAGAAAATTAGTAAAAAGACCATTCTTTGTATTAGACACCACAATAGACATATGATAAATAATTAGGTATATATACTTGATGTATTGTTGATCACATGGTTGTTTATGCATTTAACTCGGTTAAAAAATTATCTACAAATTTTCTCCTTTAGAGTTCGGTTATCTTTTATTATTTGAGATCGGTCAAAACACTGTTGTTAAAAATTCTTATTTTAAATGTCATTCAATAAGACATCTGTTTAACAGTCGACGATAAATAATTTTAACGTCGATTTTTGACCAATTGACATATGTTTAACAGTCGACGTTAAAATTATTTAACGTGGAT
This sequence comes from Ficus carica, assembly GCA_009761775.1. Classification (NCBI taxonomy): domain Eukaryota; kingdom Viridiplantae; phylum Streptophyta; class Magnoliopsida; order Rosales; family Moraceae; genus Ficus; species Ficus carica. The sequence goes on along the minus strand of CM019740.1, from coordinate 683,731 downwards.
TTTTGACCGATATTAATCAACGGTTTTCTTGTATTGAGGGTTGTTCACCATAAAAACTAGCTGTGTGCTTTCTCCAATGAAATATTGCAGTTGATCACCTAGCTAGGTTCCCCTTGGTCCAATAATTCATTTATTTATTTAAACCATCTCTATTATAGTGCTTATCAATTTGGTACACCTCCAAATCTAGTCTAATCTATTTACTTCTTTTCACTATTGTATTGTCACGCCCCATTATTAGCCGTCATAATTTTCGTTTTTTCCTTTCAAACTACAATTAAACGAATGTGATCTATATCTTTGCACATATACAATACCATCAAGATAAACCATTTTGACTTTTGTTCCCTAGAAAATATATATATGTATATATATATATATATATATATGATTAGTACAATATCTAGCTTTATATTTTAATATACTACTTTGAAAATTCCGAGATCTACCTATAGAAAGAAAAGTGGATCTGATCGTATTTTACTTGATTGAAAGATGAGACTAGTTTTCATTATATACCACCACACACCCCGTAAACAATATATTCATAACTAAATAAAGAGTCCTATAAAACAAGGTTATGAAATATAGAGTTCGAACACAATTAAAAGAATCAATTGAAAAAAAAAAGTCCTTACCGTTATACCGTCCAATCTTGAACCCAATGTGGCAAAAGTTCTTGCTATACTACACAACCAACCCTAATCAATATATTAACTAATGCTCCGTTTGATATTTGAGTTTATCTTAAATTAAATTTTACTTTTTCATCTCAATTTTTATCTTTTTCTAAAAAGTCAACAAAATTTATAATTAATCTTTAAAAAATCAACCAATTTTAACTTAAAAATTTCATCTCCAACTAACTTATCAAACGAAGGTTAAATAAGAATGGGGTTATGAAATATCAAATCTAGACATAACTGAGAGGGAGGGGGGAAACTAACTTATCAAACGGAGGTTAAATAAGAATGGGGTTATGAAATATCAAATCTAGACGTAACTCATACCATCCAATCTTGTGTTAGAAACCAGGGTGGCAAAAGTTAGGTTTGATTCCAAACACCCATAAGACAACAACGTGCTTCATCTTTTCCAATCAAACCGTTCAAATGGAATACTTTTCACAACAATAGTTTTGATTGTCGGCATCCCAATTAGCACACCCTTTTCAAAATTATTATCCCTAATTTCTTTCTTTTGTGGCTTTGTTAGGCATGTGTCTCTTTCGTTTCAATTATTAGTGGTCGATTAACAAATTCTGAACATATAAATATATATATTTATATATAAATATATATATATATATATATATATCAAATTCGTTTTCGGGTACCCAATTACACAGTGACCAATAAAAAAGATTTCGTGTAAGGATCAGTAGAGTACAATAATTTTTTTCTTTATTTTATTTTAAATAAAAAGAAAGTAAAAGATGCGTTTTATAATGTTAATTAGTACAGCATCTTTGTAAAGTCATACGTTCCTAATGTCAATGGTTTGCTATAGGTTTGATGGTTGAATTATTAATCTGGTCACTTATGATTCTTGTTAAACTTATATAACAATTAAAAAAATGTGTAAATACGGCTTAAAAATAAAGAGAATTCTAAAATAAAACCTCTTATTTTGTATTATAAAAAAGAATTCTTATTTTAACTGTTAGATATATGATTTTTAATGAGTGTGTTGTAAATTTTTCAAATGGACACTCATATGTATTACTGTTAAAAAAATAATAGTTAAAATTTAATTCTTATCAATAATATTGTAAAAAAAAAATTTAAAAAAAAAATCTCTTTAGATAGGGGATTGAATGATTAATAGCAGGTCAATGTCTGCAAAAGATATAAATAAATAAAAGGGAAACATATTGTCACATCAAAGTTAATGTCAATAAGTAATCTTAAATATTAAGAATAAAAGTTTGAATTCTAGAATTTAAAGCAAATTAAATATTTTTATAACTTTATATTTTTATAACTTTCCTTAATAACATGATTACAATTATATGATAAAATATATAATAAAAAAAAAAAAAAACGATACCGATAAGATTCTTCATTTTTTTAGATCTGTCTAAAATTCTATTAGTTTTCCACATATCGGTGCAGAAATACAAGCACTTTTTTTTAGTTGTTTTCAAAGGAAAGAAACTAGTTATGTGACTGAACTTCTTTGACCCAAATAGTCAAAAATCATGATCTCGAAGAACATACTGTTTGTTAAATGCAAGGATTTCAAGCCGCTAGAGATGTGGTACCACATTGATTATTGTGGGCGCAGCTCTGTGGTTGAAATTACAACGACTTTTCAACTAAAATTTGACCACCTTTCCACAAAAAATATTTTTAGAAAATTAAAAAATCCAATATACTAAGCGATTTTTTTTTATGGTCGGAAAGATTCTTTTTAAATTTTGTTTTGATAAATAAGATTCTTTTTTAATTCTTGGTAGTAAAGACTTTTTCTAGTATTTGTATTAATTAATTTTTGACGGTATGATTTGATATGAGAGTATATATTAACATAAATAATTGTTTATCAAATAATTAAAAAAATTAATCAAACAATTTAAAAATAAAAAAAAAAAGGCTTCCGTACCAAAGTGAAAAGTTGGAAAAATTACCAGTAAAATCTTTCATTAATCTGGTGAGCATCTGAAAAAAAAATAATAATTAATTTCCCATCTGTTATAAGAAGAGTCACATTCCTGTTGTATGATAATGAGAAAGTGGTAAGCTTAAAGACATGTCACGAAAAAAGATGTGCCAAAAGAGAGAGAGAGAGAGAGAGAGAGAGAGGCTGCCGACTGAATAAATTACTCAAGAAAATAAAAAAGAAAGGGAGATCGTCATTTTTACTTGTTATTCAACTTTACATTATGGTTGCCGATATAGTATAAGACCATCTCTAATATGGTTATTAAAGTTACATCATAATTTTTATAAAAAAGTGTAAACGATTGTATAGTCTTAATATTTTACACTTAATATAAAATATTATTGAAACTTAAAATTTTTTTTTGTCCGTTTGGTTTATAAATTTAACTCAAGTTAAACTGTACTTTTTTTTGTCTTTTTCTGAAAAAGTTTTTCGTCTTTTCTAAAAAAGAAAATTTTATCTTTTCTAAAAAATCAACAAAAATTACTATTGAAACTTAAAATTTTCAACTCAAACTCATTCACCAAACAAACCCTATCTATATTTTATTGTCATCATCAATTTTAAGTTCGAAAAAAATAAAATTTTAAAATTTAAGTAAGTTAAAATGACCAAATGGTAATACTTAGATTAAAAAAAATAGAGATACCAACTAATAATAATTACATGAGAATTTAATATTCGTTGTAAAATATGTTAAATTTCATGTCAAATATAGGTAACACTTCATAGTATTTTTAATTTAAATATCCAAATTTAATATTGACAAATCAATTTAATACTCTGTTGGATGTTCTAAAAGTAATATTATATCTAATTTTATCATAAAATGTTACGTGCATTATTTTCAGAAAAAAAATATTTAAAATAATATTGAAGAAAAAAGTTTGAAAGCATATGATTCCGAGGAGAGAATTCGATGAAAGTTGAGGAAAATGACAAAAGCCGCAATCAAAGCAAAAGGCTTAAAGAGCAAACATTAAACGTGCCACGCATGACACGCACTCCTTTCTTTGCTGCCAGAGTTATTATTTAATTTCTATCCATAGTTCAGTCTCTCTCTTTTATTTTTTAATATATGGATATCTGGGTTAATATTAACACCTATGAAAAAAGTTTTTTTATAATCACGGGTGATGGTGGCTAGGTGACGAGAAAGATTTATTTAGAGTATTCACTGCTATCAGGTTTCTGACATTTGACAAGAAAAATTATATGTTGTATGTTTTTAAAATGATTTTATTTTCTTTAATGGTTTTTTTTTTTTAAGGGAGATTCGACTCTACATCTTATGATAGAGTAAAGTGTGAAATTATCATTTTCGCTATACCTACAATCACTAATGGTGTTTTGTATGAAATGAAAGAAAGAAAGCAAAAAATACTTCTCTTATTTACTATAAAGATATAGAGGAAAAAATATATATATATATATATATAAATATATAAATAAGCCTTTGTTCGTCTGATTATCATTTTTCCTTAATTGTATTAAGATAATTTTAGATTTAACTGATTTCAGTAGAGGATATAAAATTCATCCTCAATCTACTTTTTCTTCTTTTCTCTACTAATTATAAACTAACGTTTATGGATGTCGAAATTCTTTCATTAATTCACACGTTCTCTCTTTCCTTTCACTTTTTCCTTCCTTAAATATTACTATTTTTTTGTAATTATAATTACCAGTAATTATATGTAAATTAGTAAATCACACGACAACGAAATGAGTAATATATATATATATATATATGTTGGAAATTAAGCACACAAAGCTTTTTCACTAAATTTTGTTACGTAACAATTGACATCAAAATATTCTTGTTATGTGAGCCACGCTCCTATTAAAGAATATGGTCCCCAACTTAAAAAAATGTACGTATGACTCACATATTTTCAAATTAATTGTTCCAATTGTCATTTACTCAAAAAAAAAAAAAGTCTAATTGGTTCAGCAATATATAAAAATCCAAAAATTTGTGGTCCCGATTACTTATGTTATCTTAGTACTAGCTAATTATTTAAAAAAGGTAGCTATTGGCATGAAATTAGTTGATAGTGGTCAGTTCTACATAATAATTAATGTTTCTTCCTTGGTTAAAATGGTTTTGACATCCGTTTTTATTTTTATTCTCGTTCTCACAACATCTATTCTCCTGTCATGAGTTTGTCTCTACCAAGATCCTCAGTATATGATTCTCACCTTCATCTCTAAGGCCCGGAAATCATAGACAAGCCAAAGGCCACTACCAGAATCCGGCCTTAAGAGAGAAAAACGATTGAGAAACTCTAATCCTTATGCGTTAGAGAGAGAGAGAAAAAAGAGAGAAAGAGGAAAGTTCTGTTTTTTGACATCCGTTTTTATTACAGACCAAAACATCCCATTCTATTTATATTAGGTAGAGATAAATAGTAGCTATTAAATAATAGAGCAAATTGACTAGCAAAAAGAAATAATAATTATAATAATAGAGCAAATAAATGAGCAAAATTCTATTATTAACTTGATCACATGATATATAAAAGAAATTATGTAGCATTAGACTTTCGATTATGAGAGTGAAACTAATCTATTTTTCAAATAAAATTAAATCGGATCCCTTTTATTTAATTGATGTATCTGTGGGTTTCTACCATAAACTAACGGGATGAGGGTTTGGGATGGTACCAATATTTTTTTAATTAAACCAAAAAAAAAAAAAAAAACACCACTGATATTTTGTATACTTGATAAGTTCACACGATATAAGTTAGTAATGATTTAAATACAAGAAAATATTTAATAATTACATTGGCAAGAATCTTATTCCTAAATTTAGTAAACACTAAAAAATAAATTCTTAATTGGTAACAAAAATCTTATTCCTAAATTTAATAAACACTAAAAATAAATTCTTAATTGGTAAGTAAACGCTAAAAAGAGAACAACGTATTCTTATATATTCTTTTACTTTTCTTTTTAATCTCATTATATTTTTTTATGATTTGGTAAACATGCCCTTAATATATTGTCAAGCCATAAACAAGATTAAAGAATTATGATGGAAAAAGGTGGAAATTAGCAAAATGATGACAATCTTACCATTTTATTATAACTTAAGCCACGTTGATAAACTCTTATAATGGAAATAAATTGAAGGATCAAGAGAAACTAGAAGGGTTTTTTTTTTTTTTTTTTTTTCATGCTAATTATAAGGCAAGAAAAAGTACTAGAAAAATGATTCTCTTTCCATTCTAATCATATGTTTACTTACAAAATCAATAATGAGATTTTACTGAACCTCACACAATTTGAAATGAGTAAAGTGAATGTCATTGTACTCCTTGGTATTGATGATCAGATAAATATCAAATTTATTTTATATCCTTAATAAGTTCATACGATATAAATCAATAATTATTTATTAAAAGGAGATTTTAAATAATCACACCAATAAGATTGTTATTCTTATGTTTAAAAGACACTAACAAGGAAATTGGATTATTTCCTTTTCACTTCCTAAAAACATTAGAAAAGAAAACGATGACCCTATTTTTATTATTTTACTTTTTTTTTCAATCTTATAACTTTTTCTTTTCAGTTTCTTTATGGTTTCATAAACATGTTATTAATATATTGTCACGTCAATGAAAATTGGTGAACAAGATTTAGCATTATGATGGAAAGGTGGAAATTAGCAAAATGGTGACAATCTTACCATTTTTATTAAGAACTTACGCCACGTGGATAAGCTCTTATAATGGAAATAAATTGAAGGGTAAAGAGAAACTAGAAGTTTTTTTTATTTAATTTTTTTAATTTTTTTAATTTTCAAGCTAATTATAAGGCAAGAAAAAGTACTAAAGCATTGACATTGGTCCAATTTTTATTTTTTATTTTTTATTTTTGGTAAATACATTGGTCCAATTAGATAAGCTCACCGTCACGAGACATTGGCTGGCATGGGGAGCACTATGATTGTACTAATGAGAAGTAAACAAACTTTATAAAATCAAGCATAACCCTACCTTTTGCCTTATCTGACAGTTATATTCATGTGGGCCCTATGATGTTAAAGTGTGTCAATTTACAGACTTATCCTCATGTTTTGTATATATATATATATATATATATATATACATATATATATTTATTATTATTTTTTTTTAGCGAAATTTTTACTATAAGACATTTACGAGCAATTTTGTATTACGTACTGTAAAGTTTAAGAGGCCACTCGTAGTCACGGGACATTATCCTCTTGTTGTCTTATTTGACAATATCAATAGTAACTGTCAGATCCATGACTAGAGTAATATATGTGTTGTCCATTATAAATTTTAAGGTGAACATTGATATTTTAGATCTTTAAAAGATTGATCTAATGATTAAAAAACATAGCCTACTTATAATGTAAAATTAGAGGTCTTACAATAGAAATGTACTCCTTTTTAATGTTAGGATAAGATAAGGTTAGGTCATCTCCAACTCATTTACTCTATTTTAGAGTACAGAAACTCTAAAATAAAGTATCTGTCACTTCAAATACTATTTTGTCTCTAACCCATTTACTCTATATCATACTCTAAAAGGAATATTCTATTTATATTCTTTTTTAAAATCATTTAGATATTATTTTATATTTATTTCCTATAATCTTTGTATTTTACAAATTATGCCCCAATACAATCTTTTTAACATATTAATCCGTTGATTGTTTTTATTTTTACGAATAATCTTTAAAAATAGAAAGTTATATCAAATAACCAAAACACTATAAATTTAGTGCGATTATCAAAAACAACTTAATATAGAGTGAAAAGAAAAACTATATGATTTTCTTAATTTATGTAAAACTTGTATGTTGATTTACTATCTTACAAAATTTATTCAAAATAATAAAATAAAAAAAGGTATAAAAAAAATAAATATAGCTTTAAGATTTAAACATACAAATACTTTACATATAGAAAAATGGGTAATTTTCAAAGAAAAATTAGGTTAAGGATAACTTTATAATTTTTATTTTTATCTAAATATTAGTTTAAAATTTAATTAAAAATTAAAAAAAAAAAGAAAAAAAGAAAAAGTAGTTTAGAGTATGAACAGTGATACTTCAAATATGAAGTATACTGTTCATACTCTATATTTGAAGTTCCATATAGAGTGTGCGTTGGAGTAGCTTCATACTCCAAATTAGTGCAAAACTCTATTTTAGAGTGTGCATTGGAGCTGGTCTTACTTTGATAGGTTAGCGTGTTTGAACGGTGAAAATATTAGTCAAACTTCATTAAATTATCATATTATTGTAAAAACATTTATAGGGTGTTTGGTGAAACGGTTTGAGTTGAGATTTTTAAATTTGAGTTGGTTGATTTTTAAAAAATTAGTTATAATTTTTATTGACATTTCAGAAAAAGATAAAAACTGAGATGAAAAAGTACAGTTTAGTTTAAAATAAATGGTTTTGTCAAACAAACCATTAGTTTGATTTTGATGTGATTTGGTGAGTGTCTTTCTAATAAGATACTTTTTTCATAAATAGTTCACACATCATCTCTTCCGTTATTTTTTAGATTTTCATAAATAGTTCACAATTCAACCCTTCCGTTATTTTTTTTTTAGAGAAACAAGGAAAAAAAAGTCTCTTTTTTTTATCATTTGGATAAGGTGAGCATTCGATCAAAACTTTTTTTTTTTTTTTTTTTTATAGAATTTATCATCCAATTTATTTATAAAAAAGATTCTTTTTAAATCCAACCAATTCAGTCTAATGTATAATATGAATCGAAACCGCTAAAATAAATCCTATCTTACCCTACTGGATGCGTTTGTTTGACTTGGGGGTCAATATTATCTTTCCCAACGTATTAGTAGTGCCATCTTTACATGAAAAAAGCAAAAATGAAAAGGAAGTGCCAATGTAAACAACCCCTTCACTTTTTGCCATATATATATATATATATATATATATTTTTTTTTTTTTCCTTTTTCTTCAAACTACATAATTGTATTGGTTTTTATTTTTGTATTTTTTTTTCACTAATAAAATGCATATCTTTAACAACTTAGAGAAGTATTACCCTTTTTCCGCTAGAGTATACTTTCAAGTTACATCTATTTGTGCATGTTAATCTAAAATATCATACAACAGTAAATAAAGTCATATTAATTAAATATATATTTCATAATATTATTAGTGGACAAAATAAGAAAACCTATGAGTTGAATTTGTGTACAAGGCATCTAAATCTATTCCATTCTTAGGATTTTTTTTTTTTTTTTTAAGTTTTGCATGAAGTTTGGGTCTTTTTCTTCTTGTGTTTTTTTTTTTCTTTTAAATTTTTATATAACATTTAAACAATATATTGTTTCACACGTATGGATACGTGTTTTAGCAAATTTTTTTTTTAATTTTTAAATGCTGACATACTGCAGCTGTTTCCCTTTTTTTTTTTTTTTTTAATATATATATATATATATTTAATGAACGGGAGTCATCCATTAGAAGCCAGAACCAGACAAAACCACCGGCATGGATTTGTTTTTTACTCTCTATTATATCTCAATCTGTTTTTTTATTTTTTTATTTTTTAATGAAAATTTACAGTCTTTGTAGAAAAATGAAAAGAAGCAATTGCCACTTGCCAAAAAAAAAAAAAAATTAAGTTCGCTAATTAAATATGTCTATTTTTGGTTTGGAGTATACATAAATTAACATTACCTGATTCGAATAACATCCTAAGGATTAATCTGTTGACTTTTCAAATCAGACGTGGACAGGCTATAAAGTTTTAGCATTTATTGCTGAGAAATAACCACCAAAAAAAAAAAAAGTGAATATACAATTAGTCTTACTGATGTGCATATACAATATAAACAATAATTTCATATGTGTCTCCATTAAAAAAATATAGAATTTAAATCTTATATCTTTAATTTATAAAAATGTATATAATTATTGATGAAGGCCATAGTTAATGTAACCATAAAATCATGGCTTCCACTTTTTTTTGTCCTTTCCCCTCTTATTTTACATTTTATTTAGTAATTCTTTGATGAATTTCTTCTTCTTTTATTATTATTATTTTTTTTCAACTGGCTTTGCTGAAGATAAAAGGGTTTTGTTTAGAGAATATTGCAGCTCACTTCCCAGCTAATTATGTTATATCTAATTTTTGTTAATCTGTTTGGGCTGTTTGTATTCCGTGTTACCTTTGTAAGATGTGGATCATATATATATATATATATATATATAAAGATGTGGATCTTTTCATTCCTAAATAAAGTGAAGTTTTTCCCTTAAAAAAAAAAAAAAAAAGGTTTTGAGCACGAGCTGTACAATAAAAGCAGTTTACAGCCTTTAGAAAAAGTTTATTGGTTCTTTATTAAAAAAAAAAAAAAGTTGTGTTTTAATCAATTGAAGAAGAAATTTATAGAAAAAAAATCATTTGAAGAAGAAACAACTGTAGATAGATATTTTTAAAACAGTGAATAGAACTTGTTGGACTTTTTGTTAAAATTAATATGACAAAATTTCAGAAAACAGTTGAAATTTTGAGAAATTATTGGATTAACTTATTTCGACTAATAAGTTTTTTTTTTTTTGCTAATATACATTTTAGTACTTTTCTTAACCATATTATACCACTCAACTTTTGCCTTTTCCTATAGTTATTTATTTATTTATTGTAAGACTTTTCTTATAGTTTTTTGTTAGGTGAGAGAGCTTCATCCACGTCCAAATAGTTATTATTTTTTTCGTGGACAACCAACATTGTATAATTTACACTTTAAAATACGTCAACAATTATTAAAGTGGTCATCTTTTAAAGTATACAACACTAATTGAATTACTAAAAGTTCGATACCAAATGCGCTGACCTCACTAATATTATTTGTTATTTATTTTAACAAAAATTATTATTATAGTTGTTATTAATTTAAACCTTGGTATAAATGTAAACGTTTGTAACTTTTGTTACAAAATTGTTTTTTTTTTTTGTTTTTTTTTGTTTTTTTTTGAGTATTTGATTCACTTTAAGGTAGTAAGATAAGATGTTTGCTAAGGAACCAAAGCTACTTCCAATCAGAAATATTATAATAATGAGATCCAGTTGTCATACTTCTTGCTATGTTATCTCACAGTTTTTTTTTTTTTTTTTTTTTTTTAATAAATAAATTTCAAAGAATTAAAGCATGAAATGAAAGGTAATAATTAAATCACGGTAATCACCCATTCGCACATGGCCTCTTACTATAGCAAATACGATGTTGACAGATAAACTAATAAATTCAAATGAAACACGTAATAAGAAATAATGTGTGTTAGGCCGTACGAATGTAAGACAAAGACAACAAAAACAAAAAAACAAAAAACAAAAAACAAAAACAAAAACATCAAATAAGAAGCAAACACATGACTCTTTTAACAGATCTTCTATAACTAATGAAAATATATCTTTGATTAATTGATGATAAGAAACCTACAGCACCATGACCACACAAAAAACCGCATATATGCAAATCTTGTAGATGACAAATACAACAAAAATTCTAAACAAACAAGAAAAATATCAAAACTAATTGGGACAATTACAAATAATAATAATAATAACAAACTCCACAAGCCAAAACATCTAAAATCTAAATATCAAGACGAGTGAGACTCCTCAACACCAACGGAAGAAAATGATAGAGAAGGCAAGTAGTTGGTAAAGAAAAAATGACAAAGAAGCCAAGTTAGTTTATTTTTATTATTTTTATTTTTTTGGTAGAAAAAAGAAGCCAAGTAGTTGGCAAACACGTGTTGTTACTGCTAACGAAGGCTGGCATACACACCAATAGATAACCCACCTCATCCCCCAAATAAATGCATGTTCTGAAAATGAGGGCAGTTTGGTGTATGAGTTTGAGTTAAGATTTATAAGTTTAAATAGTAATTTTGGTTGACTTTTTCAAAAAACACAAAAAATTTTTGAGGAAAAAGACAAAAATTGAGTTAATGGTGATGAGTTTAAACTTATCACCCAAACACCCCCTAAATATCTCAAAGTTTTCATTTAGTTGATATCTCAAAGTTTTATATATTTTTTTAGATTGAGATTATCTGAGCTTAGAATCTCAACATCAAAAATTAATATGAGATTATCACTAAATTAAACATATGACCCTAATAGAACATTTATAGGAGATAACACACTTCTCAAATTAGACCCCTTTTTTGGCTTAAGAAAATAGTGGGATAATTAGTTGTATGCCCAAATAATCTTGTATAGTAAATTCACGGAATATATATTCTCCATGTATCCCGTCGGGATTCCCTTGAACCAAATATATTGTAAGAAAAACAAGCAACCTTATCATGCTATCAAAAGACATAAACATTATTTAAATTTGGAATCTTATAACATATGATGCTCCGCGATTATAAATTTCGTCTAGCAGTAAATTCACATATTATTAGTGATTGAGTCACACACATTTTGAGTGATTCGTGGATCACGTGATTTTTGCTGAAGTTCTAAAAGTTTGATTTTTATGCATGAATTTTTTGTAAAGTTTTTGTTGTGCTCTCAATTAATAAAAAATCACAATCCTACCCTCCCTTTATAACAGAAACTTATAATTATGTTTTAATTTACTTAAGATTACGAATTTTTTTAATATTTGATGATTAATTAAAATTAGATTTGTTTTATCTTATATTTTTCATTGCCAATTAAACGTATATATCATTACTCCATGACTAGCGTCTATCTCTGATTGGAAGGCGTAAATCCAAATCCCGAACTTAAGGCTAAAAAAATATATGACATGATGATATTCATTTTTGTTTCTGAATATAAAGATGGTGGAATTCAAACACCAATTAGGTAAATAGGCAATTTTAATCACTTATTGAAAAATGAACAATTTTTTTATTTATTTAGAAAAATGACCTAAAATCATTGATTGGACAATAGTTAATCAGTTAAAATACTTATTAATATTAGTCAATCAGTGCCCATCATTATCAATCAATTAATCAGTCACTAATTAACATTTAAAAAAAATCATTTCCTAACTTTACAAAATTTTGAATATGTATTATAAATCTCTTAAAAAAAAAAAACAATTTACCCACATATATTGATAAAATCATATGTTCAATCACCATTAATTTTTTTATAAAAAAAAAATGATGATAATAAGAATTAGTAGGTGAATCATATCCTAAATAGAGCAGCACCTTTTAGCACTCTAATCATCTACGAATCCCACATGAAATTAAAAATAAAAAATAAAAAAAAATAAAAGGACGAGATCACTCAAAAAAGGAAACTACTATAAAGTTAAGCCTACAACCGGGCGAAATTTTGGTATCACTCTCCGATTTTTCTAATTTTGACCACCAACACTAGGTTCAATAATTTCATACCGCTACAACAAGAAAAAAATAAATAAAAATTTTATTAGAAAAAATATAGAACGAAATTAATAACAAAAATTATAAAAATAAAAAAAATAAAAGGACGAGATCACTCAAAAAAGGAAACTACTATAAAGTTATGCCTACAACCGGGCGAAATTTTGGTATCATTATCCGATTTTTCTAATTTTGACCACCAACACTAGGTTCAATAATTTCATACCGCTACAACAATACAAAAATAAATAAAAATTTTATTAGAAAAAATGTAGAAAGAAATTGAAAATTAATGGCAGTAATCAATTAGCATATCAAAATATTCTGTTTAGACGAGAAAAAAACCATAGTAAAAAAAGAAACTACCCATTAACTTATACCTACAATGAGGCGAAATTTATTATCCCTATCCGTCTTTTCTAATTTTGACCACCAACATCAAAGTCTAATAATTTCATACTGCTACACAACGACAAAATTTACTAAAAATATTTATTAGAAAAATGTAAAAGGACAAAAAAAAATAATAAAAAAAAAACTAATAAATGAGAGGGCAACGCTGAAGGGGTGAAAAAAAAAAAAGAAAAAAAAAAGAAAAAAAGAAAAAAGAAGATGACATGCAGTGGCTTTTTTTGCACACACTGTATAATACTATTGCAAAAATAAGCCTCAGGCTAATTTTCTCTCAGAAATCTCTTTCCAACCCGTAGGGCCACTCCTTCTCTTCTCTCCTCTCTCTCTCTCTCTCTCTCATATATATATATATATATATATAGATATATTATTTCTCTCTTCGTTTTTTGTTACTTTTCCCCTTCTCTCTCTCTCTCTCTACAAACACATCTCTCTCTCTCTCTCTCTCTATTTCTCTTTCTAAGGTGAAGAAGAGTCCTTCTTCGAATCTCCTCGCCTCTACAGCTTCTTCAGGACCTAAAAACAAAAGCCCACCAAAGGAGATTCTGAGAGAGAGTTGTGTGTATACATATATTCAAATATTTGTGTGTATATAGAGAGAGAAGAGAGAGAGAGAGAGAGAAAAGAACCCAGAAGAGGGAAAAGTCATGGATTCGTTTGTAGTGGAAGAATTTCAAGCGTCCTTTCTTGGTATTTGTTTTTTCATCATTCATCATTAATCATTCACCATCATCTTCTCTTTCTCTTTCTCTCTTTTGGGTTTCTATTTCTATTTTTTATTTTTAATATTATTTTTGTAAAACTTTTTTTTTTTTGTTATATATATATTTGTTTGTGTGCTGAGGATTTTTCTTAATAACAGGCTCACAAAACTTGGGTTAGTTGCTACTAATGTAGGTGAACCCACTGGTTTCCTTAATCCTTATTATTCAACGACCATGGCCACAGATTCTTCTCTTGAGGGTAAACTTTTAATTCTCTCTCTCTTTTTTTTTTCTAAATTTTTATTTTTGTTTTCTAAATCAAATCGTTTCTGGGTTTTTAAATCCTTGTTAATTTGGAGCTTTTGCGAGTTTTTTTCCTCAATGTTTGGTATAATTTTCTCTGTTGATGACCAGAAAAAAGGTCAAATCTTTGTAAGAATTTGTGATGGTCAGATTGATGGAACATTGTGATTTTTGCTATTCTAACGTTTTGGCTTTCATTTGGGCTTCTTGGTTTTCATGGGTACTTATAAAATTTTAATATTATTATTGTTATTTTTATTAGAAATACTATCATTATTATTAATTTATTTTTCCTTAGTTAAACTATTTGCAGATTTTTGCGTGGCTTAGTTAAAATTTGATCTATTGTATATAATGCTAGTGGTGTCTTTATCACTGCATAGAAAATGTATCTTTCCATGATGTGGAATATGCAAGCTTTGTGTTTATACAATGGCTAGGCATTTAGAAGCATTCTGCCTCGTCGAATAACCGATGTGGCAACCCTTGCGGAAACGCAGAGCCAGAGGCAAATTTGAAGTCAAATGAAGTTATTTCCGATCCGAAAGAGATAAGGGCACTCATTGTTAATTCAAGTCAACCATTTTTTTTTTTGGTTGGTGAATTCTTTTTGTAGATGTTGGAATTGGATTATTCTAATGTCCGATAGTTTGTCATTCGATAAGGCAAAAGAAAAAAGTTTTAGATTTAGTTTAATGTCTCAAAACCGGCTGGTGATTGTGATTAGTAACAGTAATAAGAATGCGTACATCGTCGATTTTTGTTTCCTTTTTTGTTGCCTTTTATTACTTTTGGGATAAGTAACCATCTTAACTCAGAAAAGTTCAGATGGGTTATAATTTTTTTTCTTTTGATTTAATGTTTGATGTTTAAACTCTTTACGGCTTACACACATCTTCATTCATGTTGGCTTCCAGGAGTTGCTCTTGACCCATCGAAATGCAGTAAGTTGAGTATGGAGAAGAAACGAGAGCTTGTTTATGAAATCTCGAATTGGTCTGAAGGTGCCTCTGAAATGCTGCAGTCGTGGAGTCGTCAGGAGATCTTACAGATCCTCTGTGCTGAGATGGGAAAGGAAAGAAAGTATACTGGTTTGACAAAGTTGAAAATCATTGAACATCTTCTAAAAATTGTGTCTGAAAAGAAATCTGGAGGAAATGAGATTGTAATAGATGTTGACGCACAGTCTTCTCCTCCACCCGGCCAGAGAAGTGCAAAAAGGCAGAGGAAAACCGAGCAACCATCTCGGCTGGCTACCGCTGCAAGCAATGCATCAAGTAATAGTGTCAGCATTGATCTGACTAATATAGTGTATTGCAAAAACTCTGCTTGTCGAGCTACCTTAAGTCGGGAAGATTCATTTTGCAAGAGATGTTCATGTTGTATATGCTACAAGTACGACGATAACAAGGACCCTAGCTTGTGGTTGATTTGCAGCTCAGAGCCTCCATTTCAGGGTAAATCGTGTGGGATGTCATGCCATCTTGAATGCGCTTTGAAACACGAAAAATCTGGTATTGGTAAAGAGGGAAAAATTGGAGAACTAGATGGAAGCTTTTCTTGTGTCTCCTGCAGGAAAGTCAATGATTTGCTTGGGTAAATATCTGTTCTCTTTTATGTTTCTTACCTTTTTTTTCCTTTTTTTTTTTTCGGTTGTTTGTAGAAGGTTTTCTCTTTATTATTCAATTTTTTTGGGAAAACTAAAATAACGCAAGGTTGATTCAACTAAAATAGCAATACTAATGAAATTAAGTCTAGTCATTGCACTATAAAATTGATGCAGGAATTTGTTGTCAATTATATTAGTTTCTAACTTGAGCTTCTTTTTATTAGATAATACAGTTTCATTTTGGATGTTCTAAAATTTTACTCAGAAACTAAATCATGTATGGTAAGTGGTTAAATTCTCCAATATGGAGCGTCAATTGAGTGTTCTGTTTTTCCTTCTCTTTTGGCTTTTGAAATAATTTGATTTGGTTGAATTGTCATGTTTAATTAAAGATCTAGCCACTGACTCCCTGCAACACTTTAAATGGTTTTCGCCTATAGGTAGTAACTTATTTAGAGAATAAAGTGTTCTCATCATCTTTATGTCTTAAAGAAAATTTTATGAAGAGAAAATAAGTTAGCAAAACACTATGCTGTCTCTTTTAGGCGTTAATGTTGTCAAAGGAAGAATGTTCAGTGGTACCAGAAATGTGTAGTCTAAAACGTACTATCCCCATTGATTGTTAATTCCGGGAGAACGAATGATCTTCCTTTTGTACTTGCTATAGCCTCTAGTTTATCAACAGGCAGTGGGATTTGTGTGTGGATAAGTGCTAGTTTTTAATACTTTTGAACCTGTATAAATGTGCATCGGATAAGGCATCGAATTGAAAAAGATGTTTGTTTGAAGATGATGGCTCTAAGTCTCATCTTTAGCATGATATAAGATCTTGATTAAACGTTCCTATTGTGGCTTGTGAACTTTTGTATAGATTTGAGTTCGTTTCTTTCGTTGTGAAAAGGGATGATTTTTGAAGTGTTTCTAATATGGGAAAGCTTTTAGAAGGTCCATCTGGCAAGAGACATTGAAGAAAACTCATGACATTTAGAAACACTTCAAAAATCCTACGTTTGATATTTTTATTGGAACCAGCTTTGCAAATTTGGACGTGTCCCCTTTTTTTTTTTTTTTTTTTTTCTGAATTTGTTTAAGTTGCTTGCTCAAAATATATATTGCGTGGTGATAATAATGCTTAGTTTCATTTTCTTTATCAAATTTCTCATTTTTCCTTGATTACATTTTGCTTATAACCGTCACTGACTTGTGATATAATTTTTAGGAGCTCTTTTTTGGTGCTTATAGTGAGGTTGAGGTGTATTCGTTTATGTGACTCATACGTTATCAAAATCATTGTATTGTTGAATTTAAATTGCGAATTGGGAATAAAAACTTTTTCTGTTTTGTATTGTTCTCTTTTCTTTTCTTTTTTTTTTTTGGTAAGGAAAAAAAAAAAAGATCACTTGTCACTGTTGCTACTTTAATTTGTACATGTGAGTTTATTTCTGTCACTGTTCTGTTTGTGCTAATCTTCCAAAATTTTTATCGCTCTCTCTCTCTCTCTCTCTCTCACACACACACACACACATTCAAGAATCAGGAGCTCGAGTATATCTATTCTATCATATAAAAAAGATGTTCATCTTATACTTGAGGATTGGTTGTTTAAATTTTTTCTTTTCATGTTGCTTAAATTATTCAGGTGCTGGAGAAAACAACTGGTCATGGCAAAGGAAACCAGACGGGTCGACATTATGTGTTATCGTGTCTCGTTAAGCCAAAAGCTTCTCAAAGGAACTAACAAGTACCGAAATCTTTATGAGATTGTGGATGGAGCTGTGAGCAAGCTTCAAGCAGAAGTTGGTCCGTTGACTGGCTTGCCCGTGAAAATGGGCAGGGGTATTGTCAACAGGCTTTCTTCGGGACCAGAGGTTCAGAAGCTTTGTGCGTCCGCTCTGGAATTGCTCGACTCGATGCTTAACAGTGCACCATCGTATTCATCGCCCAATCCCATCATACCAGGTAGTGGTATTTGTCTGACGGCAAGCGTGATAAATCTGTTTTTATGGCGAAATAAAAAGTGATGCTTGATTGGAACCAATAAGGAAAAGGAGAGAAATCCAGTTTTCTTGGAAGTTATTTAGGGAAAACTATTTTGTTTTATGCTTGCTTAGCTTTTGACTGCAAGTATCAAGGCAAATAGCGATATACTGACAATTCACCCATTGTGTGTCTTTCATTCCAGATAAAAAATCTATAGTGCCTGACATGATCAAATTTGAAGACATCCAGACAACATCCCTAACTGTGGTTCTGGATTGCGAGAATCATCCATCAGAAAATGACATAGTCTACACCTTATGGCACTGTAAGGCTGACGGTATGAACTATTTAAAAGAACCAACATGTAAAGTGTTTGCCCCGAACACAAGGTTTGTTGTTAGCGGTCTTACTCCTGCTACGGAGTATTGTTTCAAGGTTGTTTCCTATGATGGTACCAACGAGTTGGGTATGTGTGAGGTTCGGTCTTCTACAAGCAACGGGGATGAACCCCCAAATTGCTTGGTATTGGAGAGAAGTCAAAGCCCGGCAACAAACTGTAGCAGCCTCTCTAATCCTTCTTCGGTAGAGGATGAAACCACCAACGTTGCTCTGTCCAGTGACC
Organism: Ficus carica; assembly: GCA_009761775.1. Lineage (NCBI taxonomy): Eukaryota > Viridiplantae > Streptophyta > Magnoliopsida > Rosales > Moraceae > Ficus > Ficus carica. The sequence goes on along the minus strand of CM019740.1, from coordinate 665,048 downwards.
AGGCCGATAACCGAGCACACAATTTTCTTGCTTATTGCAAGGCCACTGAAAAAATTGTTTCCACTAGTTCACCGAATGGTGCTATTACCTGCAATAGCACGGGTGAAGAAGCAAATCTGCTAAATGCAGTTTCTTTGTTGAACAGTGACCGTGCCGTTCGGGTGGTCGGTTCGATGTCAAATTCTGATGTCTTAAAACTTGATAACAAGCGCCCATCGGAGTGCCAAATTATTGAGGACTTGTGCAATGATAACAGGCCAAATGCTCCAGTTCGAACGGGAATGGAATGCGTGCCATTTGTTGCTAGCTCAGATGCCGGGTTGCCCAACACTCCTTGTAAGTTGGAAATACTCAAGGAGGGGCTAGGAAGAAGCGGAAGATCTAAATCCATCAGCAAAGATCTCGAAATTGGGATGGGAAAAGGTGAACCCCAAGATGGTAGCACCTCAAAGAAAAGAAGTGCAGAGGGGCCCGACGAGGAATGTGCTGGAAATGGTCTATCGGATAGGGATTTTGAGTACTATGTGAAGGTGATCAGGTGGTTAGAATGCGAGGGACATATTGAGAAGAACTTCAGGCAGAAATTCCTAACCTGGTATAGCTTGAGAGCAACCCCACAGGAGGTAAGGATTGTGAAGGTGTTCGTCAATACGTTTATCGAGGATCCAGCATCACTTGCGGGGCAACTTGTCGATACATTTTCGGAGAGTATTTCAAGCAAGAGATCATCTGTTGTGCCAACTGGCTTCTGTATGAAGCTTTGGCATTGATTAAGCTTTCTAAAGGTCTAGCAAGTAGTTTGAAGGAGTTTTTTTTAGTGCAAAACCTCTCAGGGTTTGTGCAGCAGTCAATTCTTTAGACCTCCTAACGTACTTCATTTTAGACTCTCTCATCATTTATATATATATATTTATATATTTATATATATATATATATGTCATCACCATTTGCCATTCTTATGATGTAAGAATGTCAGAAAAATCATTAATATGATAATTCAGTTTATGTCTCGTGTTCATATCCATTTGGCATTTGCTTTAATGAATGTGCAAATTCTCTGTGCATGTGGCAGCACAATTTAAGCCTTGCTTGGTATGAGGGAAAAGTGGAATGATCGGTGGATGGTTTTTAAGATTTATTGTTGTTTGGTAGGAGGGATTAAATGAAAGGATAAATTAGGTGAGTGATTGAAAATCCATTTCAAACACGAGATAGGTCAACCGCTTCTTTTCTATTTTCCTCGTATACATGTTATATGCCTTTCCTTCCTTCCTACTTATTTTTCTTTCTTACCAAACACCATCTTAGATACAGAAATGGTAACAAATCATAGAAGGTTATATTCACTAGCCGTTTTTAGGGACTTGAAATGTAAAAATGAAAGTCACAAATCACTATTTTTAAACCTAATTCTCTTCCCCACCCCCCCTTCCCCCTTGTGGAAGGAGATTTCTCTACTTACTTTCTGCTTTCTTATTTGCTTGACTTAAGCTTTGTGAATTCCTTAATTTGTCAAGTCAATAACTCTTAATAAAAGCAAAGAGTCAACACGTGAATTGTAAATTGAATAATAAATTCTTTCTTCTTGGTATGAAAGGTACACGAAATTGTTGTGTTCACTAAAAGGATTTTTTTTTTTTTTGGTTTTGTTTTGGCTATATAATCTAATTCAAATTTCAATTGCTATTAGTCCTTACATTATTAGTATTATGACATTTTTAGGCCGATTAAGTCCTATTTTTTTCGTGATAATATTAGTTTATGAACTATAAAATTGACAACGAGCTTTTAAAATTTAATATCACTTGCCCGGTATGTGATAACTACATATTTTACGCAAGCAATCACATAAAGGTGTAAATGTTACGATTTTCACGAGTTTTCAAGTATGGTTAAGAGAACGGTACTCATGTATCGATTTTGTCAAATTTCAAATTAGTATGTAATGTTTGCATGATTATCTTTATTATATTTAACATTTTGTTGTCAATTTAAGGGTTAAGGAACCAAAAGTAATAGCACCAAAGAGTGTTTTTGGTTTCAAGGAGAGATGAAGATAGAAAGAGGTCAATCAATTGTTTGGTTAGATGACAGAGAAAAGATAGAGTCTTTTATCATATCAATTTACATCATTTCATTTATAACAGGATTAAAGCTCTCCATCACATTTGAGTTTTAAAAGACAACTTTATCAAAAATAAATTATTAAAAAATGAAAAAAAAAGACGCTATAATTAGACAAATAATACCTGTAGTTTTAACTTTCATTCTCTATTACCAAACCACATGAAAGATTACTGTAATTCCTCTATAATTCCTTCCTATTTTCCATCCTTCCAAAAGGATTACGAAGATTGTCCACGATCTATCCCGGCCCAAGCATGATTGGGCCAATCTATTATGAGTCCAACCCATTTAAGAAGCAGGCCCGTTTAACCACTTGGAAAACTAAAGATGAGTTTTTTGTGCTTTTCTATTTGACATTCTGAACTTGTTCTTTTTAACATTTTAGTCCTTGAATTTTCAAATGAGTAATAATGAACTCCAAATTAGGTTGAGTGGTTTTTTTTAATCACCTAATCCAATAAATTACCAATTTTTTTTATTTAGGAAAATAGCCGTTTATTATTTTTTGAATTTGGTCAATTTGTGATTGACTAATGGTCAATCAGTGATTAACTATAAACTTTAGTGATTTACGTTATAATTAATCAGTGATTGATTGTAAGTCAATCAATAATTGATCATTTAAGAAAATTGATTAATTATTTTAGAAAAAATGGACTTTTAATTAATTTTTAAAAATTACAATCATTTATTAAAAAATTTCTTAAAAAATGCTATTTAGCTATAAATCCCTAATTTTTAAAGGGATCTAAATTATATGTAATCTATGACAACTTGAGGTACTAAATTATTCAAGAAAAAAAAAATTAGGGACTGAATTGCTAAACTACAAGAACTTCAGAAGTAAGATACTAAAGGTGAGTTTGGTTCACCAACTTGAACTCAAATTTTTCAATTCAATTTTTGTTTTTTCTGAATTTTTTTTTTTGTCTTTTCTGAAAAAATCAATAAAAAATTACTATTAAAACTTAAAAATCTTAACTCAAACTCAAACACCAAACACCCCTTAAAAATCAAGCGAAGTTAGATGAGGTGGGTAGTTTTAGTCGCTCCTTCAGTTGAAAAGCAAAAATCTTTCTTTCTTTTTTTTTTTTTGTTGGGTTTTGTAATAGTAAGTCACTTATGTAAAATCTATTATTGACTTACCAATGTATCATTGATAAGTCGGTAAAAATAGATTCATAACATTTATCTTTAATAAACATCTAAGTTTATTAATGATTAATCATTAAGTTATTTATTATTGATAGATCATTATATAATAATTTTAGAATTATTCGAAACCATCCATTTTAATATTTTTAGTGATCTAATAGATTATTCAGAGTTAAAAATAAAAAATAAATTCCAAACAAACTAAACTTTATTCTTGAAATTTCAAGATCATTCTAATATTACAGTAGAATTTTAACTAACTCTCACTTTTCCGATTCAGCTTTTAATATTTAACTCCTTTCATAAGAACTTCGGTTAAAAAAATATGAAAAAAAAAAAAGAACAATTAACAAAAGCTCCGAGGCTGGTTCTATGCTAGCTCCGAAGTGAAAACTGTCCTATGAACAGAACTCTCGTACGTCCAATCTCCGACATTCCTTGTCTTCGTCTCCTACAAAGATGTTCCTCCATGGACGAGCTCATGCAAATCCACGCCCACACTCTCACCCATGGCCTCTCTCGTTTCTCCTTCATCGCCAGCAAGCTCTTGGCCTTCTCTGCCTTATCAGACCACGGAGACCTGCGTTATGCAGAGACGCTTTTCGATCAAATCCCGACTCCAAACGTCTTTGATTTCAACTCCATGATAATGGGGTTCTCTAAAAGCTCCACACCCGAAAAGGGTCTCTCTGTGTTTGCCCAAATGCGAAGTTTAGGGATCGAGCCTAATTCTCGTACTTTCACTGGTTTGGTCAAAGGATGTTTTGAGTCGAGTTTTGTTGGTCAAGTTCGTGGGCAGATTGTCAAGTTTGGCTATGATTCTGATGTTTATATCGTTAGCTCTTTGATTAGTTCGTATTCTAAGTGTGGAGAATTGGAGTTTGCCCGTCGTGTTTTAGATGAAAGTCGTGAGAAAAACGTGGTTTGTTGGACAAGTCTGTTGAGTGGGTATTGCTGTAATGGCTCGGTTGATGAAGCACGCCAGGTGTTTGAGGAAATGCCTGAGAGAAATGATGTTTCTTATAGTGCAATGGTTTCGGGATATGTTCGGAACGGGTGTTTTTATGAGGCGATTATGTTGTTTCGTGAGTTGAAAAGTAGTGGGTTCGTTGTGAATTTTACTAAAGTTTCTCTCTTTGTTAGTGTTCTTAATGCTTGTGCTTCTGTTGGGGCGTTTGAAGAAGGGAGATGGGTTCACTTGTTTTTAGTCCATCGGGGATTTGAATATGAGATCGAGCTTGCTACTGCGCTTATAGACTTTTATGCCAAATGTGGGTGCATTAGAGAGGCGAAAGAAATATTTAGCGAATTGCCGTACAAGGATGTAACAACTTGGAGTGCCATGATCATGGGATTGGCTGGCAATGGAGAGAACAAGTTGGGACTTGAGTTTTTTAAAGAAATGGAGGAGAAGGGACCAAACCCGAATGCTGTGACATTGGTTGGGGTTCTCACTGCTTGTAAACACAACACTCTAGTTGGTAAAGCATGGTGGTATTTCGGACGTATGTTTAAAGTTTATGGGATCTTTCCAGTTATCGAACACTATGGATGTATGGTTGATTTCTTGGCTCGCTCTGGAAGGGTAAAACAAGCGGAAATATTGATAAGGACAATGCCAATGGAACCGGATGGAGCTATTTGGGGGTCATTGCTAAACGGGTGTCTTATGCATGGCCATGTTGAGTTAGGGGAGATGGTGGGGAAGCTTTTGATTCGATTGGAGCCAACACATAGCGGAAGATATGTCCTTCTAGCCAACATGTATGCCACAATGGGTGGCTGGGAAGATGTGATGAGACTGAGGCAAATGATGGAAGAAAGAGACGTTGTGAAAATCTCTGCTTGGAGTTTCATTGAGGTCGATGGCGTGGTCCATAAGTTTGTCGCCGATGACAAGTCTCATCCTCAGTTGAGAAGTGTGTACAGAGTTTTGGATCAGCTAAGAAAAGAACTTGAAAGTTCTTTCATAATCAGTAACGACGCACTTGTAGTTTAGAAGACAAACAAAGGAAAGAAAATAGGAAGGAAAGAAAGGTATATAAACCAAGGGAGAAAAATGAAGAGAAAGGGAAAGACTTTTCTCTTATTATGTTTGGTATGAACTACCTATTCAATCTCTACATGTTAGGATAGATTATAATTAGATTCGACGGATTTGACATCTCTCATCCAATTCCTCCACTATGCACTCACTCTCCCTCGTTCCGCGTTTTCTTCCTACCAAACAAGTGCTAAAGGTCAATCACTCAACCATAATGAACAAGAAAAGAGTTGAAAGATGTTGTAATTGTGTAATGGCAGATGGATGGATTTTTTGTTGGAAAATAATTGAACATGTGGGCCTACATATGTAATTAAATATGTATCATAGGCTATCTTAAAATTCAGCCCATTTAAAGTGGTCTAACCAAGGTTAATTTTTATTGGGCATTGGGCATTAAATATAGTATGGGTTTATTATGTGCAGAGATTTAATTTCATATTTCTAATTTTATGATGGATCAAAAATAGAAATATGAAAAGTATAACTACTGCAGTTATTTTAAATGGTTATGGTCCCTAATTCATACGTTATATTCATTTTTATTCTCTCTGACATCCCGTCATCAGTAAGAATACATAGATTCTTTTCTAAGGAAAATCGTATTGGATTGGAAGATCCGTAACCCATAATCGTCTCCTTCCCATGGATCAAGGTATGCTTCCGCTTTCATTCTCTTGATGATTTGACATGGTGGATCTTAGATGAATGGATTTTCTCCATTGAAGTTTTCGGTTTCTTATTCTAACAAGTGGTATCAGAGCGTTCTCCATGTTAAACCATTGAGAATTAAGTTTTCTTTCTAAATTAGGTTTGGTTTTTGTTGGATTTAAGAATGGTTATAGTTATGAATTCTTTGATTTTGTTCTTCCAAAATTCCGGAATCTTCTCTTGTTGATGATGATATGATGAAATATTGATGTTTTGTTATGGATTAAGGACATTAAGGAAGAATTTTAGGGTTAAGAATTCACATATAAGGCTTTGGAATGCGAATTTTCGACCCCAAATTTCGAATTTCGGACTTTGGAAACTATTACTGGTGCTACAACATACTTTTTCGGTGCTACAGCGCGCTTATACGGCCCAGATACGGACCTAGGCCGTGAAACGGCGCTGCAACCCCATATTTGGGCGCTGCAGCGCCATTACAAGGAAAAAGAAAAAAAAACGACAGTGTGTTTTGTTTTTTTGGCCTTTATTCATTCATTTTTATTTATATATATAATAAATAAAGATAAAAAAATGTCAGTATAATGCTTTCCTATAATGCTTATTTTATTATTTTTCTTTCAATTAAATTTAAATTTTGATTTATTGGTTATATTTTTTGAATGTCTAATATTTCAAAATAGATTGATTGAAACAATATGTTACCAAAGTAACCTCTCTTGTGCAGTTTAATTTATTTGGAATATTAAGATGGTTGTGTGTGTGTAATTCATACATATATTGACCGGCCCAAAGGAAGGTTAATATTTGGCCGAATTGCATGCACACTTGTGATAATAAATATGTGACAATTATAAGGTATTCCATGTGAATAATAAGTCGATTCAAAGATAGACCTATTGTTTGATAGAATTTATTGTCAATATTTAATTACTACACCAATAGTACCACTTATAAGTTAATATTTCTGTGCAAAGACTAAATATTAATGTTGTATTAGGTATTTTGTGATGGGGCCCACCATTATTTGAATTTATTGATTGTTTGATATGCATTCTTATGTGAACATGTTATTTTGCTTGTTTTGTTCTCTGTTCAGCTAGTGCATCTGCTTCTACTATATCTGCTAATGTCAATTACATCCCCATGCTAAATGGGACCAACTTGAAGGATTGGAAAGAAAACGTTATGATCGTTCTCGGGTGCATGGATCTAGACATTGCCCTAAGGATTGAACGACCCGCTAACCTTACAGACAAAAGTTCCATTGAGGAAAAACGGGACATGGAAAGGTGGGATCGTTCAAATCGCATGAGTCTCATGATCATAAAGCATGGAATTCCGGAAGCCTTTAGGGGCACTATGTCCGAAAAGATTACTATTGCCAAGGAATTTCTTGAGGAAATCAAAAAGTATTTAGCTAAAAACGATAAGGCTGAAACAAGTACGCTTCTGACAAGCTTGATTTCAATGAGGTATAAAGGAAAATGAAATATAAGGGAGTACATCATGGGGATGTCTCATCTTGCTTCAAAACTAAAGACACTAAAGCTAGAGTTGTCTGAGGATTTGCTCGTGCAT